>CAVLGL010000095.1:0-600000 GCA_963668995.1 Parnassius mnemosyne
TTGTGTTTTAAACCTAGAAATTGGCTAAAATATGCCTGAAATTACTTATAATATAATAGAATCAATTAAAACCTAAAAGTTAAGACCTAAATTATTAATGTGGGACGCGAATTAACAAAGATATTGAAATTTTATGTTATAATTTTATATGAATTTCGGGCTTAACCACTATACCTCGGTTCTATACAAATACGATTTTTCGCTTTAATCTGTGTTTTCTGTTTCAGATATCACCGGGGACGATGATTGTGGTGCATGGGGGAGTAGATGGCAAGAAAATTTGGAAGAAAAATGAAGATTTGAGAAAATATGAAAATTAATTAAAATTACGTTATCTAAATACAAATATTGTGTTTTAAAACTAGAAATTGGCTAAAATATGCCTGAAATTACTTATAATATAATAGAATCAATTAAAACCTAAAAGTTAAGACCTAAATTATTAATGTGGGACGCGAATTAACAAAGATATTGAAATTTTATGTTATAATTTTATATGAATTTCGGGCTTAACCACTATACCTCGGTTCTATACAAATACGATTTTTCGCTTTAATCTGTGTTTTCTGTTTCAGATATCACCGGGGACGATGATTGTGGTGCAAGGGGGAGTAGATGGCAGAAAATTTGGAAGAAAAATGAAGATTGAGAAAATATGAAAATTAATTAAAATTACGTTATCTAAAATACAAATATTGTGTTTTAAAACTAGAAATTGGCTAAAATATGCCTGAAATTACTTATAATATAATAGAATCAATTAAAACCTAAAAGTTAAGACCTAAATTATTAATGTGGGACGCGAATTAACAAAGATATTGAAATTTTATGTTATAATTTTATATGAATTTCGGGCTTAACCACTATACCTCGGTTCTATACAAATACGATTTTTCGCTTTAATCTGTGTTTTCTGTTTCAGATATCACCGGGGACGATGATTGTGGTGCAAGGGGGAGTAGATGGCAAGAAAATTTGGAAGAAAAATGAAGATTTGAGAAAATATGAAAATTAATTAAAATTACGTTATCTAAAATACAAATATTGTGTTTTAAAACTAGAAATTGGCTAAATATGCCTGAAATTACTTATAATATAATAGAATCAATTAAAACCTAAAAGTTAAGACCTAAATTATTAATGTGGGACGCGAATTAACAAAGATATTGAAATTTTATGTTATAATTTTATATGAATTTCGGGCTTAACCACTATACCTCGGTTCTATACAAATACGATTTTTCGCTTTAATCTGTGTTTTCTGTTTCAGATATCACCGGGGACGATGATTGTGGTGCAAGGGGGAGTAGATGGCAAGAAAATTTGGAAGAAAAATGAAGATTTGAGAAAATATGAAAATTAATTAAAATTACGTTATCTAAAATACAAATATTGTGTTTTAAAACTAGAAATTGGCTAAAATATGCCTGAAATTACTTATAATATAATAGAATCAATTAAAACCTAAAAGTTAAGACCTAAATTATTAATGTGGGACGCGAATTAACAAAGATATTGAAATTTTATGTTATAATTTTATATGAATTTCGGGCTTAACCACTATACCTCGGTTCTATACAAATACGATTTTTCGCTTTAATCTGTGTTTTCTGTTTCAGATATCACCGGGGACGATGATTGTGGTGCAAGGGGGAGTAGATGGCAAGAAAATTTGGAAGAAAAATGAAGATTTGAGAAAATATGAAAATTAATTAAAATTACGTTATCTAAAATACAAATATTGTGTTTTAAAACTAGAAATTGGCTAAAATATGCCTGAAATTACTTATAATATAATAGAATCAATTAAAACTAAAAGTTGAGACCTAGATTATTAATGTGGGACGCGAATTAACAAAGATATTGAAATTTTATATTATAATTTTATATGAATTTCGGGCTTAACCACTATACCTCGGTTCTATACAAATACGATTTTTCGCTTTAATCTGTGTTTTCTGTTTCAGATATCACCGGGGACGATGATTGTGGTGCAAGGGGGAGTAGATGGCAAGAAAATTTGGAAGAAAAATGAAGATTTGAGAAAATATGAAAATTAATTAAAATTACGTTATCTAAAATACAAATATTGTGTTTTAAAACTAGAAATTGGCTAAAATATGCCTGAAATTACTTATAATATAATAGAATCAATTAAAACCTAAAAGTTAAGACCTAAATTATTAATGTGGGACGCGAATTAACAAAGATATTGAAATTTTATGTTATAATTTTATATGAATTTCGGGCTTAACCACTATACCTCGGTTCTATACAAATACGATTTTTCGCTTTAATCTGTGTTTTCTGTTTCAGATATCACCGGGGACGATGATTGTGGTGCAAGGGGGAGTAGATGGCAAGAAAATTTGGAAGAAAAATGAAGATTTGAGAAAATATGAAAATTAATTAAAATTACGTTATCTAAAATACAAATATTGTGTTTTAAAACTAGAAATTGGCTAAAATATGCCTGAAATTACTTATAATATAATAGAATCGATTAAAAACTAAAAGTTAAGACCTAAATTATTAATGTGGGACGCGAATTAACAAAGATATTGAAATTTTATGTTATAATTTTATATGAATTTCGGGCTTAACCACTATACCTCGGTTCTATACAAATACGATTTTTCGCTTTAATCTGTGTTTTCTGTTTCAGATATCACCGGGGACGATGATTGTGGTGCAAGGGGGAGTAGATGGCAAGAAAATTTGGAAGAAAAATGAAGATTTGAGAAAATATGAAAATTAATTAAAATTACGTTATCTAAAATACAAATATTGTGTTTTAAAACTAGAAATTGGCTAAAATATGCCTGAAATTACTTATAATATAATAGAATCAATTAAAACCTAAAAGTTAAGACCTAAATTATTAATGTGGGACGCGAATTAACAAAGATATTGAAATTTTATGTTATAATTTTATATGAATTTCGGGCTTAACCACTATACCTCGGTTCTATACAAATACGATTTTTCGCTTTAATCTGTGTTTTCTGTTTCAGATATCACCGGGGACGATGATTGTGGTGCAAGGGGGAGTAGATGGCAAGAAAATTTGGAAGAAAAATGAAGATTTGAGAAAATATGAAAATTAATTAAAATTACGTTATCTAAAATACAAATATTGTGTTTTAAAACTAGAAATTGGCTAAAATATGCCTGAAATTACTTATAATATAATAGAATCAATTAAAACCTAAAAGTTAAGACCTAAATTATTAATGTGGGACGCGAATTAACAAAGATATTGAAATTTTATGTTATAATTTTATATGAATTTCGGGCTTAACCACTATACCTCGGTTCTATACAAATACGATTTTTCGCTTTAATCTGTGTTTTCTGTTTCAGATATCACCGGGGACGATGATTGTGGTGCAAGGGGGAGTAGATGGCAAGAAAATTTGGAAGAAAAATGAAGATTTGAGAAAATATGAAAATTAATTAAAATTACGTTATCTAAAATACAAATATTGTGTTTTAAAACTAGAAATTGGCTAAAATATGCCTGAAATTACTTATAATATAATAGAATCAATTAAAAACTAAAAGTTAAGACCTAAATTATTAATGTGGGACGCGAATTAACAAAGATATTGAAATTTTATGTTATAATTTTATATGAATTTCGGGCTTAACCACTATACCTCGGTTCTATACAAATACGATTTTTCGCTTTAATCTGTGTTTTCTGTTTCAGATATCACCGGGGACGATGATTGTGGTGCAAGGGGGAGTAGATGGCAAGAAAATTTGGAAGAAAAATGAAGATTTGAGAAAATATGAAAATTAATTAAAATTACGTTATCTAAAATACAAATATTGTGTTTTAAACCTAGAAATTGGCTAAAATATGCCTGAAATTACTTATAATATAATAGAATCAATTAAAACCTAAAAGTTAAGACCTAAATTATTAATGTGGGACGCGAATTAACAAAGATATTGAAATTTTATGTTATAATTTTATATGAATTTCGGGCTTAACCACTATACCTCGGTTCTATACAAATACGATTTTTCGCTTTAATCTGTGTTTTCTGTTTCAGATATCACCGGGGACGATGATTGTGGTGCATGGGGGAGTAGATGGCAAGAAAATTTGGAAGAAAAATGAAGATTTGAGAAAATATGAAAATTAATTAAAATTACGTTATCTAAAATACAAATATTGTGTTTTAAAACTAGAAATTGGCTAAAATATGCCTGAAATTACTTATAATATAATAGAATCAATTAAAACCTAAAAGTTAAGACCTAAATTATTAATGTGGGACGCGAATTAACAAAGATATTGAAATTTTATGTTATAATTTTATATGAATTTCGGGCTTAACCACTATACCTCGGTTCTATACAAATACGATTTTTCGCTTTAATCTGTGTTTTCTGTTTCAGATATCACCGGGGACGATGATTGTGGTGCAAGGGGGAGTAGATGGCAAGAAAATTTGGAAGAAAAATGAAGATTTGAGAAAATATGAAAATTAATTAAAATTACGTTATCTAAAATACAAATATTGTGTTTTAAAACTAGAAATTGGCTAAAATATGCCTGAAATTACTTATAATATAATAGAATCAATTAAAACCTAAAAGTTAAGACCTAAATTATTAATGTGGGACGCGAATTAACAAAGATATTGAAATTTTATGTTATAATTTTATATGAATTTCGGGCTTAACCACTATACCTCGGTTCTATACAAATACGATTTTTCGCTTTAATCTGTGTTTTCTGTTTCAGATATCACCGGGGACGATGATTGTGGTGCAAGGGGGAGTAGATGGCAAGAAAATTTGGAAGAAAAATGAAGATTTGAGAAAATATGAAAATTAATTAAAATTACGTTATCTAAAATACAAATATTGTGTTTTAAAACTAGAAATTGGCTAAAATATGCCTGAAATTACTTATAATATAATAGAATCAATTAAAACCTAAAAGTTAAGACCTAAATTATTAATGTGGGACGCGAATTAACAAAGATATTGAAATTTTATGTTATAATTTTATATGAATTTCGGGCTTAACCACTATACCTCGGTTCTATACAAATACGATTTTTCGCTTTAATCTGTGTTTTCTGTTTCAGATATCACCGGGGACGATGATTGTGGTGCAAGGGGGAGTAGATGGCAAGAAAATTTGGAAGAAAAATGAAGATTTGAGAAAATATGAAAATTAATTAAAATTACGTTATCTAAAATACAAATATTGTGTTTTAAAACTAGAAATTGGCTAAAATATGCCTGAAATTACTTATAATATAATAGAATCAATTAAAACCTAAAAGTTAAGACCTAAATTATTAATGTGGGACGCGAATTAACAAAGATATTGAAATTTTATGTTATAATTTTATATGAATTTCGGGCTTAACCACTATACCTCGGTTCTATACAAATACGATTTTTCGCTTTAATCTGTGTTTTCTGTTTCAGATATCACCGGGGACGATGATTGTGGTGCAAGGGGGAGTAGATGGCAAGAAAATTTGGAAGAAAAATGAAGATTTGAGAAAATATGAAAATTAATTAAAATTACGTTATCTAAAATACAAATATTGTGTTTTAAAACTAGAAATTGGCTAAAATATGCCTGAAATTACTTATAATATAATAGAATCAATTAAAACCTAAAAGTTAAGACCTAAATTATTAATGTGGGACGCGAATTAACAAAGATATTGAAATTTTATGTTATAATTTTATATGAATTTCGGGCTTAACCACTATACCTCGGTTCTATACAAATACGATTTTTCGCTTTAATCTGTGTTTTCTGTTTCAGATATCACCGGGGACGATGATTGTGGTGCAAGGGGGAGTAGATGGCAAGAAAATTTGGAAGAAAAATGAAGATTTGAGAAAATATGAAAATTAATTAAAATTACGTTATCTAAAATACAAATATTGTGTTTTAAAACTAGAAATTGGCTAAAATATGCCTGAAATTACTTATAATATAATAGAATCAATTAAAACCTAAAAGTTAAGACCTAAATTATTAATGTGGGACGCGAATTAACAAAGATATTGAAATTTTATGTTATAATTTTATATGAATTTCGGGCTTAACCACTATACCTCGGTTCTATACAAATACGATTTTTCGCTTTAATCTGTGTTTTCTGTTTCAGATATCACCGGGGACGATGATTGTGGTGCAAGGGGGAGTAGATGGCAAGAAAATTTGGAAGAAAAATGAAGATTTGAGAAAATATGAAAATTAATTAAAATTACGTTATCTAAAATACAAATATTGTGTTTTAAAACTAGAAATTGGCTAAAATATGCCTGAAATTACTTATAATGTAATAGAATCAATTAAAACCTAAAAGTTAAGACCTAAATTATTAATGTGGGACGCGAATTAACAAAGATATTGAAATTTTATGTTATAATTTTATATGAATTTCGGGCTTAACCACTATACCTCGGTTCTATACAAATACGATTTTTCGCTTTAATCTGTGTTTTCTGTTTCAGATATCACCGGGGACGATGATTGTGGTGCAAGGGGGAGTAGATGGCAAGAAAATTTGGAAGAAAAATGAAGATTTGAGAAAATATGAAAATTAATTAAAATTACGTTATCTAAAATACAAATATTGTGTTTTAAAACTAGAAATTGGCTAAAATATGCCTGAAATTACTTATAATATAATAGAATCAATTAAAACCTAAAAGTTAAGACCTAAATTATTAATGTGGGACGCGAATTAACAAAGATATTGAAATTTTATGTTATAATTTTATATGAATTTCGGGCTTAACCACTATACCTCGGTTCTATACAAATACGATTTTTCGCTTTAATCTGTGTTTTCTGTTTCAGATATCACCGGGGACGATGATTGTGGTGCAAGGGGGAGTAGATGGCAAGAAAATTTGGAAGAAAAATGAAGATTTGAGAAAATATGAAAATTAATTAAAATTACGTTATCTAAAATACAAATATTGTGTTTTAAAACTAGAAATTGGCTAAAATATGCCTGAAATTACTTATAATATAATAGAATCAATTAAAACCTAAAAGTTAAGACCTAAATTATTAATGTGGGACGCGAATTAACAAAGATATTGAAATTTTATGTTATAATTTTATATGAATTTCGGGCTTAACCACTATACCTCGGTTCTATACAAATACGATTTTTCGCTTTAATCTGTGTTTTCTGTTTCAGATATCACCGGGGACGATGATTGTGGTGCAAGGGGGAGTAGATGGCAAGAAAATTTGGAAGAAAAATGAAGATTTGAGAAAATATGAAAATTAATTAAAATTACGTTATCTAAAATACAAATATTGTGTTTTAAAACTAGAAATTGGCTAAAATATGCCTGAAATTACTTATAATATAATAGAATCAATTAAAACCTAAAAGTTAAGACCTAAATTATTAATGTGGGACGCGAATTAACAAAGATATTGAAATTTTATGTTATAATTTTATATGAATTTCGGGCTTAACCACTATACCTCGGTTCTATACAAATACGATTTTTCGCTTTAATCTGTGTTTTCTGTTTCAGATATCACCGGGGACGATGATTGTGGTGCAAGGGGGAGTAGATGGCAAGAAAATTTGGAAGAAAAATGAAGATTTGAGAAAATATGAAAATTAATTAAAATTACGTTATCTAAAATACAAATATTGTGTTTTAAAACTAGAAATTGGCTAAAATATGCCTGAAATTACTTATAATATAATAGAATCAATTAAAACCTAAAAGTTAAGACCTAAATTATTAATGTGGGACGCGAATTAACAAAGATATTGAAATTTTATGTTATAATTTTATATGAATTTCGGGCTTAACCACTATACCTCGGTTCTATACAAATACGATTTTTCGCTTTAATCTGTGTTTTCTGTTTCAGATATCACCGGGGACGATGATTGTGGTGCAAGGGGGAGTAGATGGCAAGAAAATTTGGAAGAAAAATGAAGATTTGAGAAAATATGAAAATTAATTAAAATTACGTTATCTAAAATACAAATATTGTGTTTTAAAACTAGAAATTGGCTAAAATATGCCTGAAATTACTTATAATATAATAGAATCAATTAAAACCTAAAAGTTAAGACCTAAATTATTAATGTGGGACGCGAATTAACAAAGATATTGAAATTTTATGTTATAATTTTATATGAATTTCGGGCTTAACCACTATACCTCGGTTCTATACAAATACGATTTTTCGCTTTAATCTGTGTTTTCTGTTTCAGATATCACCGGGGACGATGATTGTGGTGCAAGGGGGAGTAAATGGCAAGAAAATTTGGAAGAAAAATGAAGATTTGAGAAAATATGAAAATTAATTAAAATTACGTTATCTAAAATACAAATATTGTGTTTTAAAACTAGAAATTGGCTAAAATATGCCTGAAATTACTTATAATATAATAGAATCAATTAAAACCTAAAAGTTAAGACCTAAATTATTAATGTGGGACGCGAATTAACAAAGATATTGAAATTTTATGTTATAATTTTATATGAATTTCGGGCTTAACCACTATACCTCGGTTCTATACAAATACGATTTTTCGCTTTAATCTGTGTTTTCTGTTTCAGATATCACCGGGGACGATGATTGTGGTGCAAGGGGGAGTAGATGGCAAGAAAATTTGGAAGAAAAATGAAGATTTGAGAAAATATGAAAATTAATTAAAATTACGTTATCTAAAATACAAATATTGTGTTTTAAAACTAGAAATTGGCTAAAATATGCCTGAAATTACTTATAATATAATAGAATCAATTAAAAACTAAAAGTTGAGACCTAGATTATTAATGTGGGACGCGAATTAACAAAGATATTGAAATTTTATATTATAATTTTATATGAATTTCGGGCTTAACCACTATACCTCGGTTCTATACAAATACGATTTTTCGCTTTAATCTGTGTTTTCTGTTTCAGATATCACCGGGGACGATGATTGTGGTGCAAGGGGGAGTAGATGGCAAGAAAATTTGGAAGAAAAATGAAGATTTGAGAAAATATGAAAATTAATTAAAATTACGTTATCTAAAATACAAATATTGTGTTTTAAAACTAGAAATTGGCTAAAATATGCCTGAAATTACTTATAATATAATAGAATCAATTAAAACCTAAAAGTTAAGACCTAAATTATTAATGTGGGACGCGAATTAACAAAGATATTGAAATTTTATGTTATAATTTTATATGAATTTCGGGCTTAACCACTATACCTCGGTTCTATACAAATACGATTTTTCGCTTTAATCTGTGTTTTCTGTTTCAGATATCACCGGGGACGATGATTGTGGTGCAAGGGGGAGTAGATGGCAAGAAAATTTGGAAGAAAAATGAAGATTTGAGAAAATATGAAAATTAATTAAAATTACGTTATCTAAAATACAAATATTGTGTTTTAAAACTAGAAATTGGCTAAAATATGCCTGAAATTACTTATAATATAATAGAATCGATTAAAAACTAAAAGTTAAGACCTAAATTATTAATGTGGGACGCGAATTAACAAAGATATTGAAATTTTATGTTATAATTTTATATGAATTTCGGGCTTAACCACTATACCTCGGTTCTATACAAATACGATTTTTCGCTTTAATCTGTGTTTTCTGTTTCAGATATCACCGGGGACGATGATTGTGGTGCAAGGGGGAGTAGATGGCAAGAAAATTTGGAAGAAAAATGAAGATTTGAGAAAATATGAAAATTAATTAAAATTACGTTATCTAAAATACAAATATTGTGTTTTAAAACTAGAAATTGGCTAAAATATGCCTGAAATTACTTATAATATAATAGAATCAATTAAAACCTAAAAGTTAAGACCTAAATTATTAATGTGGGACGCGAATTAACAAAGATATTGAAATTTTATGTTATAATTTTATATGAATTTCGGGCTTAACCACTATACCTCGGTTCTATACAAATACGATTTTTCGCTTTAATCTGTGTTTTCTGTTTCAGATATCACCGGGGACGATGATTGTGGTGCAAGGGGGAGTAGATGGCAAGAAAATTTGGAAGAAAAATGAAGATTTGAGAAAATATGAAAATTAATTAAAATTACGTTATCTAAAATACAAATATTGTGTTTTAAAACTAGAAATTGGCTAAAATATGCCTGAAATTACTTATAATATAATAGAATCAATTAAAACCTAAAAGTTAAGACCTAAATTATTAATGTGGGACGCGAATTAACAAAGATATTGAAATTTTATGTTATAATTTTATATGAATTTCGGGCTTAACCACTATACCTCGGTTCTATACAAATACGATTTTTCGCTTTAATCTGTGTTTTCTGTTTCAGATATCACCGGGGACGATGATTGTGGTGCAAGGGGGAGTAGATGGCAAGAAAATTTGGAAGAAAAATGAAGATTTGAGAAAATATGAAAATTAATTAAAATTACGTTATCTAAAATACAAATATTGTGTTTTAAAACTAGAAATTGGCTAAAATATGCCTGAAATTACTTATAATATAATAGAATCAATTAAAACCTAAAAGTTAAGACCTAAATTATTAATGTGGGACGCGAATTAACAAAGATATTGAAATTTTATGTTATAATTTTATATGAATTTCGGGCTTAACCACTATACCTCGGTTCTATACAAATACGATTTTTCGCTTTAATCTGTGTTTTCTGTTTCAGATATCACCGGGGACGATGATTGTGGTGCAAGGGGGAGTAGATGGCAAGAAAATTTGGAAGAAAAATGAAGATTTGAGAAAATATGAAAATTAATTAAAATTACGTTATCTAAAATACAAATATTGTGTTTTAAAACTAGAAATTGGCTAAAATATGCCTGAAATTACTTATAATATAATAGAATCAATTAAAAACTAAAAGTTAAGACCTAAATTATTAATGTGGGACGCGAATTAACAAAGATATTGAAATTTTATGTTATAATTTTATATGAATTTCGGGCTTAAGGTGACACTAGTCGACATTATTTCCATAGAAATTTCGGAGGGGTTTTACTCCGCTGTTTGACAGTGTACATCCAAAATTAAACATGATATCGTTTTGTCTCATTATTAAATTTGTCTGTACGGAAACAGAATAGTAAAATAAAATGTTATTAAAAAGTTACAAGCTACCAAAGATTCGTTTTTATTGCCAATTTTAACACAACTTTGGGCGTAAATTAGTAATAAAAGAAGTGTTAAATTTCCAAAACAAAGTCGGTACCGACACAGGTCAATTATCGAAGAACTCAATACATTTTATTTGTAATTGATTAATGCAGTGGTTTTTTCATAAAACCCCTTCTTCCAAAGGCCTTTTCGTATTTTTTTACGCGCGCATGTTACTATGAATTATCGTGCATCTCACTGAATAATGTCTCCCCCGGTGCGGTGCGGGAGGACGATGCTTACACACACATGCACAGGCGGTGACGCGCGCTTATAAGTATTCGAGTTTTATTCGAAACGAAAAGTTTTGCTATTTTGTAATTTGGACGCCAAAGACAAAAGACGGCATGGAAATTGATATAATTGAAAGAGATGATGCGTTTTGGACGACAGACAATATTTTAAAATTTTCGACTGTAATATAATATAATTATAAAAGTAAAAAAAGTAAAGTCTATATTCGATTACTATATAAAATTGCAACAATTTCATTGGTGCCGACGGGGATCGAACCCGGGTTGCTCGCGTAATGTGATACTTACAGCGAGCGCTAACCATCTGAGCTACCACGGCTCTCAATGCAAGTGTTATAAATAAATAAAGAATTACAAAACAGTTTAATTATTTATTAGACGACTTTTGCGGCGGAAAAACAAAGTATATTATGTGGAATTTTCATAGGTACCTACTGTTATTACCTAGATACCTACAATCTACAATACAACAAAATGTCACAAAACCTCGCCGCGTCGTGGCCACAAAATTGTAAACTTTAGGTAGGTACGTCAGTACTAAGAAAACAATCTTGATGGGTCACTTGTCTTGATAAAAACCTGTGCTTACGTTTAGTGATATTGAGTATATATAAAAAAAGCCAGGTAAGTAAGTATTTTTGAAAACAATTTATAGGTAGGCAGAGCAATTACGATTATTATCTAAATATTATAAATGCGAAAGTTTGGATATTTGGATGGACGGATGGATGGATGTATGTTACTCAATCACGCCAGAACGGCTGAAGGGATCTGGATGATATTTTGCTCAGAGATAGGCTATAGTCCGGAATTTTTTTTTTCAAAAAAACGTTACCCCACACTAGGATTTTCTCCTGTATCGTGGAGGCAGTTTACAAACATCCAGACCCGGAACAATTATTTGTAGACCATACAAATACTTGTTCGATTGATTCGAACCCGCGGCTCCCAGTACAACAATTCATTGCTAAGCCACTGCGCCACGGAGCTGCCAAATATCATATATCATACCGTTTATTCAGGTATTTCGTTGCCGTGGGATAATTATCGAGTTACACACGTTCGAAGCCGAACTCTTGAGTGATTGCTGCATGACCACTCGGGGAAAACTAAACATAATAAAATAAGCAATCTATATTAGGTATATAGAGCCACAGAGGTATACCTAATAATTTCGCGGTTTCACCCGCGTCATCACGTGTCCGAGATGCGTGGCATGACATGACACCTAGTTCAAGCATTTTATAATTGCAATCAAATATTTTATTTTATTGTAATGTATGGAAAAATTGTCATGATTAATGGAGTACTTTTATTTTATCTGTCGGCATATTATGCGCGGTTTTTTCCAGTTTTAAAGAAAAACGTACACGATTCATGAAAAGTGTGTAGGCAAGAAATGATTCTTGATAAATTTGCTATCAACCTCTTATACTTATTAATTAATTAAATTTAAACTTTCAAAATACCATAGCAACGTGAAATGAAAGAGTTCAGAAATAAAGATGTAACTAATCATTGCTACGCTCACCCGGGAGATAGATAAAAGTACTCAATTAATTTTGAATTTATTTTAGCTACTAGCTGTACCCCGCGACTTCGTCCGCGTTTAGTTTAGGGCGTTAATATTGTTGCAAAGACACCTAATAATTTTTCTAAAATTTAAGCAGGCTAAGTTACTTCTTATAACATGAGCTATCTACTAGTGAAAGTCCCGCCCAAGTCGGTCCAGCCGTTTTGGAAATTAACCGCAACAAACAGACTGACAGACATACAAAAATGTTAAAAATTGTGTTAATGTTATAAGTACCGTATACAGTTTCATACGCAATTAGTAAAAAGCTGTTATTTTGACATTACAAACAGACACTTCAATTTTATTTATTTGTGTATATATAGATAACGATTGAACTAACGGCTAACCTAACCTCGCTCATAGAAGCTTTCAATAGTGGCTTCTCAGTTCGCACCGGGCTAGGGGTTATGCGATGTTTGCGCGTCAAGCCAAGTAGGTATTGAATTATTTTAATTTTATATTATCTCTTAAACTATGTACTATATAAACATGGTATAAAGAACGAAGTTTATCTTCATAAAATTGTCTTGATAATGAAGTAACTTTCGTTCGTAAGGTGCCTAATAATTAAATTTTCATTTTTTTTGTCACAAAACGCCTAATTGTGGCTTATATATAAGAAATAGACATATGGTATCGCGGACTTTTTTTAGACGGAGTAAAGATCTATATTTTTCTAGAACATTGTATTTACGTATCCCGAACCATAACAGCGCTTTTTCTTCTGACTTCCTTAAATATAGGCTAGCTGAGATATATAGCCTAATGCTGTATAGCCTATACTATTCAACATGAATCTGGCTATAATATCCAAAAAAAGATTTTTCAAATCGGCCTGGTAGTTCCAGAGATTAGCACACAAACAAAAACCCTCTTCTGCTTTATTATATTAGTATAGATGTTGCATCGTGTTCGTGTAACTTCGTTTTTATTCTAACGGTTCGGAACACCGTACGAACAAGACATGCGTGAATACTAGTGTCGATATGCTCATCACTGATACTATCTCTGTCGGGCACGATGCCAGGTGAGACAGCGTGCTTTTTGGCCGCGCCCACCAGCGAGTTCGAGCCCGCGACTTGTGCCACCTTAACCACTATACCTCGGTTCTATACAAATACGATTTTTCGCTTTAATCTGTGTTTTCTGTTTCAGATATCACCGGGGACGATGATTGTGGTGCAAGGGGGAGTAGATGGCAAGAAAATTTGGAAGAAAAATGAAGATTTGAGAAAATATGAAAATTAATTAAAATTACGTTATCTAAAATACAAATATTGTGTTTTAAAACTAGAAATTGGCTAAAATATGCCTGAAATTACTTATAACATAACATAACATAAACACTCACGCCTGTCACCCAGAGGGGTAGGCAGAGATTATGGACTTCCATTTGGCACGATCCTGACACACCTCTCTCGCTTCCTCCACATCCATATACCTACGCATACACGCTCGTCGGTTAAAGGTACTCTTGATTTGGCCCATTTTTAATGTATCGCCAATTTGGTCGATAAACTTTCGCCTAGGGCGACCCTTCCCGACTATGCCGTTCACCTCTGCAACATAAATTTGCTTTGTCACTCTTTCCTCATTCATTCTTTCTACATGGCCAAACCACCGAAGCATTCCTTTCTTAATCCTGGTCACAACATCATCTTGCAAACCACACTCTTCTCTTATTAAACAATTTCTCACTCTGTCATTCAGCTTCATCCCTAACATACTCCTTAATGACCGCATTTCTACAGCATTTATTCTACTCTCATGCTTCTTCTGCCACACCCAACTTTCACTACCATACATTAAAGTAGGTACTAACACAGCATTGTGAATTGCCATACGTGCCTTTTTGGACACATTCTGACTTTTCACAATAGAGTGTAGAGCCCCATTCACTCTATTTCCTGCATTCACTCGTCGTTCTATATCCTTATCATATCTACCATCCCTGCTAAACACACATCCCAAATATACAAACTCATCTACTTGCTCTACCAACTCCCCTTCTATTCTTATTTCACATATCGTTTTACTTTCTTCTCTTTCAAAAACCATAACTTTCGTCTTACTTGCGTTCACTTTCATTCCCTTTTCTTTTAATGTCCTGTTCATTAATGTAACCATCATTTGCAACTCGGCTGCCGACGACGCAAGTATGACTTGATCATCGGCGTACAAAAGGCATTTGACGGTTAACTCACCCATTCTTAACCCGCATTCTTCTACTTTCAAATTTTCCAAACAACTGTCCATAAACAGGTTGAACAACCACGGGGAAGCCACACAGCCCTGTCTGACACCTTTATGGATGTCAAACCAGTCCGAGTAGGCCCCGTTGATCCTGACACAAGCACTAGAGTCCCTATATAGAGACTTCAATGCCTGTATCAGACCAGCGCTCAACCCAAATGAGTTCAGTGTTTGCCATAACACATCCCTGTCCACTCTGTCATAAGCCTTCTCCAAGTCCATGAACGCACAAAAAACTTTTTGGTTTTTGGCCAAAAACTTCTCGGCGATCATGCGCATGGAAAAGACCTGATCCGTACATCCCATTCCCTTTCTAAATCCCGCTTGCACATCCCAAATTTCTCCGTCAGTTTCTTTCATAACTCTTTCAATTAGTACCTTAGCATACAGTTTTCCCACAATGCTAAGAAGGCTGATACCACGGTAGTTTTTACAGTCCTGCTGTGATCCTTTTCCCTTATATATTGGGACTATCACGGCTTTGCACCAGTCTCCCGGTACCCGCTTAAGTTCCCAACATAAATATTTTTTATAATATAATAGAATCAATTAAAAACTAAAAGTTAAGACCTAAATTATTAATGTGGGACGCGAATTAACAAAGATATTGAAATTTTATGTTATAATTTTATATGAATTTCGGGCTTAACCACTATACCTCGGTTCTATACAAATACGATTTTTCGCTTTAATCTGTGTTTTCTGTTTCAGATATCACCGGGGACGATGATTGTGGTGCAAGGGGGAGTAGATGGCAAGAAAATTTGGAAGAAAAATGAAGATTTGAGAAAATATGAAAATTAATTAAAATTACGTTATCTAAAATACAAATATTGTGTTTTAAAACTAGAAATTGGCTAAAATATGCCTGAAATTACTTATAATATAATAGAATCAATTAAAACCTAAAAGTTAAGACCTAAATTATTAATGTGGGACGCGAATTAACAAAGATATTGAAATTTTATGTTATAATTTTATATGAATTTCGGGCTTAACCACTATACCTCGGTTCTATACAAATACGATTTTTCGCTTTAATCTGTGTTTTCTGTTTCAGATATCACCGGGGACGATGATTGTGGTGCAAGGGGGAGTAGATGGCAAGAAAATTTGGAAGAAAAATGAAGATTTGAGAAAATATGAAAATTAATTAAAATTACGTTATCTAAAATACAAATATTGTGTTTTAAAACTAGAAATTGGCTAAAATATGCCTGAAATTACTTATAATATAATAGAATCAATTAAAACCTAAAAGTTAAGACCTAAATTATTAATGTGGGACGCGAATTAACAAAGATATTGAAATTTTATGTTATAATTTTATATGAATTTCGGGCTTAACCACTATACCTCGGTTCTATACAAATACGATTTTTCGCTTTAATCTGTGTTTTCTGTTTCAGATATCACCGGGGACGATGATTGTGGTGCAAGGGGGAGTAGATGGCAAGAAAATTTGGAAGAAAAATGAAGATTTGAGAAAATATGAAAATTAATTAAAATTACGTTATCTAAAATACAAATATTGTGTTTTAAAACTAGAAATTGGCTAAAATATGCCTGAAATTACTTATAATATAATAGAATCAATT
Organism: Parnassius mnemosyne; assembly: GCA_963668995.1. Taxonomy (NCBI): domain Eukaryota; kingdom Metazoa; phylum Arthropoda; class Insecta; order Lepidoptera; family Papilionidae; genus Parnassius; species Parnassius mnemosyne. Next base: position 16,865 of record CAVLGL010000095.1, read on the forward strand.
AAAACCTAAAAGTTAAGACCTAAATTATTAATGTGGGACGCGAATTAACAAAGATATTGAAATTTTATGTTATAATTTTATATGAATTTCGGGCTTAACCACTATACCTCGGTTCTATACAAATACGATTTTTCGCTTTAATCTGTGTTTTCTGTTTCAGATATCACCGGGGACGATGATTGTGGTGCAAGGGGGAGTAGATGGCAAGAAAATTTGGAAGAAAAATGAAGATTTGAGAAAATATGAAAATTAATTAAAATTACATTATCTAAAATACAAATATTGTGTTTTAAAACTAGAAATTGGCTAAAATATGCCTGAAATTACTTATAATATAATAGAATCAATTAAAAACTAAAAGTTAAGACCTAAATTATTAATGTGGGACGCGAATTAACAAAGATATTGAAATTTTATGTTATAATTTTATATGAATTTCGGGCTTAACCACTATACCTCGGTTCTATACAAATACGATTTTTCGCTTTAATCTGTGTTTTCTGTTTCAGATATCACCGGGGACGATGATTGTGGTGCAAGGGGGAGTAGATGGCAAGAAAATTTGGAAGAAAAATGAAGATTTGAGAAAATATGAAAATTAATTAAAATTACGTTATCTAAAATACAAATATTGTGTTTTAAAACTAGAAATTGGCTAAAATATGCCTGAAATTACTTATAATATAATAGAATCAATTAAAACCTAAAAGTTAAGACCTAAATTATTAATGTGGGACGCGAATTAACAAAGATATTGAAATTTTATGTTATAATTTTATATGAATTTCGGGCTTAACCACTATACCTCGGTTCTATACAAATACGATTTTTCGCTTTAATCTGTGTTTTCTGTTTCAGATATCACCGGGGACGATGATTGTGGTGCAAGGGGGAGTAGATGGCAAGAAAATTTGGAAGAAAAATGAAGATTTGAGAAAATATGAAAATTAATTAAAATTACGTTATCTAAAATACAAATATTGTGTTTTAAAACTAGAAATTGGCTAAAATATGCCTGAAATTACTTATAATGTAATAGAATCAATTAAAACCTAAAAGTTAAGACCTAAATTATTAATGTGGGACGCGAATTAACAAAGATATTGAAATTTTATGTTATAATTTTATATGAATTTCGGGCTTAACCACTATACCTCGGTTCTATACAAATACGATTTTTCGCTTTAATCTGTGTTTTCTGTTTCAGATATCACCGGGGACGATGATTGTGGTGCAAGGGGGAGTAGATGGCAAGAAAATTTGGAAGAAAAATGAAGATTTGAGAAAATATGAAAATTAATTAAAATTACGTTATCTAAAATACAAATATTGTGTTTTAAAACTAGAAATTGGCTAAAATATGCCTGAAATTACTTATAATATAATAGAATCAATTAAAACCTAAAAGTTAAGACCTAAATTATTAATGTGGGACGCGAATTAACAAAGATATTGAAATTTTATGTTATAATTTTATATGAATTTCGGGCTTAACCACTATACCTCGGTTCTATACAAATACGATTTTTCGCTTTAATCTGTGTTTTCTGTTTCAGATATCACCGGGGACGATGATTGTGGTGCATGGGGGAGTAGATGGCAAGAAAATTTGGAAGAAAAATGAAGATTTGAGAAAATATGAAAATTAATTAAAATTACGTTATCTAAAATACAAATATTGTGTTTTAAAACTAGAAATTGGCTAAAATATGCCTGAAATTACTTATAATATAATAGAATTAAATAAAACCTAAAAGTTAAGACCTAAATTATTAATGTGGGACGCGAATTAACAAAGATATTGAAATTTTATGTTATAATTTTATATGAATTTCGGGCTTAACCACTATACCTCGGTTCTATACAAATACGATTTTTCGCTTTAATCTGTGTTTTCTGTTTCAGATATCACCGGGGACGATGATTGTGGTGCAAGGGGGAGTAGATGGCAAGAAAATTTGGAAGAAAAATGAAGATTTGAGAAAATATGAAAATTAATTAAAATTACGTTATCTAAAATACAAATATTGTGTTTTAAAACTAGAAATTGGCTAAAATATGCCTGAAATTACTTATAATATAATAGAATCAATTAAAACCTAAAAGTTAAGACCTAAATTATTAATGTGGGACGCGAATTAACAAAGATATTGAAATTTTATGTTATAATTTTATATGAATTTCGGGCTTAACCACTATACCTCGGTTCTATACAAATACGATTTTTCGCTTTAATCTGTGTTTTCTGTTTCAGATATCACCGGGGACGATGATTGTGGTGCAAGGGGGAGTAGATGGCAAGAAAATTTGGAAGAAAAATGAAGATTTGAGAAAATATGAAAATTAATTAAAATTACGTTATCTAAAATACAAATATTGTGTTTTAAAACTAGAAATTGGCTAAAATATGCCTGAAATTACTTATAATATAATAGAATCAATTAAAAACTAAAAGTTAAGACCTAAATTATTAATGTGGGACGCGAATTAACAAAGATATTGAAATTTTATGTTATAATTTTATATGAATTTCGGGCTTAACCACTATACCTCGGTTCTATACAAATACGATTTTTCGCTTTAATCTGTGTTTTCTGTTTCAGATATCACCGGGGACGATGATTGTGGTGCAAGGGGGAGTAGATGGCAAGAAAATTTGGAAGAAAAATGAAGATTTGAGAAAATATGAAAATTAATTAAAATTACGTTATCTAAAATACAAATATTGTGTTTTAAAACTAGAAATTGGCTAAAATATGCCTGAAATTACTTATAATATAATAGAATCAATTAAAACCTAAAAGTTAAGACCTAAATTATTAATGTGGGACGCGAATTAACAAAGATATTGAAATTTTATGTTATAATTTTATATGAATTTCGGGCTTAACCACTATACCTCGGTTCTATACAAATACGATTTTTCGCTTTAATCTGTGTTTTCTGTTTCAGATATCACCGGGGACGATGATTGTGGTGCATGGGGGAGTAGATGGCAAGAAAATTTGGAAGAAAAATGAAGATTTGAGAAAATATGAAAATTAATTAAAATTACGTTATCTAAAATACAAATATTGTGTTTTAAAACTAGAAATTGGCTAAAATATGCCTGAAATTACTTATAATATAATAGAATTAAATAAAACCTAAAAGTTAAGACCTAAATTATTAATGTGGGACGCGAATTAACAAAGATATTGAAATTTTATGTTATAATTTTATATGAATTTCGGGCTTAACCACTATACCTCGGTTCTATACAAATACGATTTTTCGCTTTAATCTGTGTTTTCTGTTTCAGATATCACCGGGGACGATGATTGTGGTGCAAGGGGGAGTAGATGGCAAGAAAATTTGGAAGAAAAATGAAGATTTGAGAAAATATGAAAATTAATTAAAATTACGTTATCTAAAATACAAATATTGTGTTTTAAAACTAGAAATTGGCTAAAATATGCCTGAAATTACTTATAATATAATAGAATCAATTAAAACCTAAAAGTTAAGACCTAAATTATTAATGTGGGACGCGAATTAACAAAGATATTGAAATTTTATGTTATAATTTTATATGAATTTCGGGATTAACCACTATACCTCGGTTCTATACAAATACGATTTATCGCTTTAATCTGTGTTTTCTGTTTCAGATATCACCGGGGACGATGATTGTGGTGCAAGGGGGAGTAGATGGCAAGAAAATTTGGAAGAAAAATGAAGATTTGAGAAAATATGAAAATTAATTAAAATTACGTTATCTAAAATACAAATATTGTGTTTTAAAACTAGAAATTGGCTAAAATATGCCTGAAATTACTTATAATATAATAGAATCAATTAAAAACTAAAAGTTAAGACCTAAATTATTAATGTGGGACGCGAATTAACAAAGATATTGAAATTTTATGTTATAATTTTATATGAATTTCGGGCTTAACCACTATACCTCGGTTCTATACAAATACGATTTTTCGCTTTAATCTGTGTTTTCTGTTTCAGATATCACCGGGGACGATGATTGTGGTGCAAGGGGGAGTAGATGGCAAGAAAATTTGGAAGAAAAATGAAGATTTGAGAAAATATGAAAATTAATTAAAATTACGTTATCTAAAATACAAATATTGTGTTTTAAAACTAGAAATTGGCTAAAATATGCCTGAAATTACTTATAATATAATAGAATCAATTAAAACCTAAAAGTTAAGACCTAAATTATTAATGTGGGACGCGAATTAACAAAGATATTGAAATTTTATGTTATAATTTTATATGAATTTCGGGCTTAACCACTATACCTCGGTTCTATACAAATACGATTTTTCGCTTTAATCTGTGTGGATGAGGATCTTGCCTGTTTCACCGCCCCCGAGCGGTTGTATACAGGTAGTTTTCGCGTGCCTAGCGTCCCAACGCTAGTGCCCCCCCGCTCCGCGCTCGCGCGTTTCAGATAGTGGGCGCCTAGCGCTGAAACACTGTAAGTCTTTTATTGCTAACTCGCAGTTCCTACCCCCCCGCCATTCAGTCGGGGAGGTCTGACTGCAAGCTTTTTTATATAGTAGTTACTAGTACTGTATAAGTTTATTAGTCTATTTTAATTATTTGTGTATATATATCGTGCATATTATATTGTTTCTTGGAATACGTTACTTGCTCTTCCGAGCAAGCCCTTGTCCTTTTGAGGATAAGGGAACTGTTTTTTAGAGTACAGAACGTCCCGTTCTTTTCAGAACGGTAGACCCCAAGTCCCTAACGTATAGTTTTTATATATATAAGTTCTTACTGTAGTAGTCATGTCCACTCAGGACTTAAAATCTTCGTTGATAGAGGCCATCAATAGGATGGACGACCCACAGGCGCTTATCGCCGCCTTAGCCCTTCTGGCTTCTCCCGCCCGTCAGGCAAATCAACCGCCCGCCGTATTAGCGGCCCACCTGGAGTCCCAGAACTCCTTCGCGTTGCTGGATGCTGAGATGGAGTGCTCTCACTCCGACTCGGCGTCAACATCATCGTCATTGTCTACCTCCCGGAAGAGGTCCGCGACGTCCTCGCGAAACAGCACCAGGACATCGGAGACATCGGACTCCGATGACACCGGTGCAGACTCGGCCGACTCATATAAAACGGTGTCGTCAAAGCGCGCATCGAAGCGGGCAGCGAAAAACCGCTCGCCCGTAACCGTTGCGGCCCGTGCCGCTCCCCCTAGCCCCGCAGCCCCCGCTGCTGCCGCGTCTACCTCCGCAGCCCCCGCCGCTGCCCCTACCCCTCTGTCGCCGTTAGACGTAACGGCTTCAAACAAACCGGCCTCGCGTTGCGCGCCTAAGCTCGCGAAAAAACAAGTTCCACCGCCTGTCTTTCTTAGAGACAAGGCGGAATTCACGCGTCTTAGCAAGGTGTGCTACGACGCAAAAATTAAATACGATTTAGCTACGAACGTCGGCGTAGCAATTAAAATTCTACCAAATTCATTAGACGATTTTCGTCGAATTACAAAGCTATTTTCTAGCGAAGGTGTGTCGTATCACACCTATGCTCTTCCGGAAGAGCGCAAAGTCAGGGCCGTCATCCGAGGCGTCCCGTATGAACTCTCCAACGAGGAGATTCTTGCTGACCTAAAGGCACAAGGATTTCCCGTGGAGGCCGTGCACAAGATGCACAGTAGGACAGGAATCAGGTACTCGTTAGTACTTGTGATTCTATCAAACGTACCGGAGGCTCGAAATATCTTCCGGCAAGTGCGTACAGTGTGCGGCTTGTCTGGAGTGAAAGTCGAGCCACCGCATAGGCGCGGTTTCCCGGCGCAGTGCCACCGCTGTCAGTTGTACGGACACGCGGCGGCCAATTGCTCCGCCCCTCCCAGGTGCGTTAAGTGCCTGGACTCCCACCTCACTAAGGAGTGTCCCCGGCCGAAAGATGCCGTTTCACCGCCCGCGTGTGTCCTGTGCCAGCAGACAGGACACCCGGCGAGCTACAGAGGATGCCCGTGCGCTCCTCGCCCACGTATTTCCGCACCCAGACAGGTTCCGCCGCCGGTAAATGACCGTTCATTTCCGGCATTGTACGCTAGGAAGCCCCGTCAGGGCGTAGCAGCACAGCCGTCTCAGGGCTTCGCGCGACCCCCTCAGGGTCCCCAAAGACAACCGCAGGCGCCGCTTAGGCCACCTCCCGGCTTTTCTAAGCCTATGCAGGCTCCAGTTTTTCCCTGGGGCCCTAAAAAGGCTAATCCACCAAAAGCTGCCCCTGCTGCGCAGCAGAAGCAGCCTTCAATAGCCGACGACTTAAACACGGTTTACGCCGTGTTAAAGAACGTCGACATTAATGAAATAACAATTTTAGCAAGCAAATTGCGTGCTGCGAGGTCACCGCAGGACCGACTTTTGGCTCTAGTAGAGCACAATAATTTATTGCGTTCGTTGTAAGTTAAGTTAACTTAATTAGCTTAACTTACAATGACAGAGACAGAGCCCTCTGCTCTGCCTATAAATCACGGACGTATCAAGCCTAAAGGTTTATCGCTTATTTCATTTAACATTCGCGGATTGCGAAATAACCTCCCAGAGCTTAGGCTCTTTATTCGAGATCGCGAAGCCGATATCGTCCTCTTACAGGAAACATTATTAAAATCTAGGGATACGGTAGGCCTTACGATTAATAATTATTCTATTTTACGTAATGATAGGCCCGATCGCCGAGGCGGCGGTACGGCCATTTATTACAAGAAAACACTACATTGCTCTCATATTGATACGCCGCAGCTTACCAATATGGAAGCAACGATATGCAGGTTAGCTATGACGGGACATCAGTCTTTAGTCATAGCCTCCTGTTACATTCCACCTAGGAACCTCCCCCTCAAAGATGATTTTGAGGCCATCTTGTCTCTAGGCAATTCAGTCATTATGTTTGGAGATTTTAACTCTAAGCATACTGAATGGACATGCCGTAAAATCAATCGTAGTGGCAGGACACTGCTTAATATCACGCAGGATCTTGACCTCACAGTTCACAGTCCTCTCGGTGCAACGCATTATCCCGATGCTACCGATTACAATCCAGATATACTAGATTTTGCGTTACTCAAAGGAGTTTCACTCAACCTCAGGTCAATTGAGACACTAGACGATATAGGATCCGATCACCGACCGGTTTCCCTTATTCTTGGCCATCAGCCACCCCCTATTATAAATACGAAAACTTTCACTAACTGGAAGGGTTTCAAGGACTCCCTAGCAAAAGCTATGGACTCGCAGGACTCCCATAATTACCTATCGTCGGATTTAGACTTAGACAGTCCCGAAAAAATCGACACCGCGGTCGATTCACTTTCAACCCTTATTAAATCCTCCCTTAAGGAGAATGAAAGGGTCGTCCCGGTTGCTAATAATAGTGGGCTTCCCCTACATATTAGCAACATATTAAAAGCTAAAAAAGCTGCTTTTCGGAGAGCAGCTAAATATCCCACCCCCGAATATAGGCATACGGCTAATCGTCTTCAACGAAAACTCCGCTTATGCCTTGCTGAATTTCGAGACCTCCAAAGGAGTGAACTCATGGAGAATATATCTCCCTCCCATACAGCGTACTATAGGATGGCTAGAGCCCTCCGTATAGACGCTACAAATCACATTCCTCCTCTCTCTCGCCCCGACGGTACGGTTGCCTTCGAGGACGATGAAAAGGCTGAGTGCTTTGCAGATAGTATTGCCGCACAATGCTCTCCTAGCACTCAACCTGTCGACCCCTCACATATTCAGGAAGTGGAGGATGAGGTCCGTCGCCGGAACTCACCCCCCATAACCTCTGACCCTATCACAGTGTCCAATGATGAGATCTCATCCCTCATCAAAGGACTTAAGCCCAAAAAGGCTCCGGGCGCGGATGGCATATCCAACCAAGCCCTTAAACACTTTCCAGAGCAGGTGTTAACCCTCTTATCTATTATATTTAACGCCTGCTTTAATCTTAGCTATTTTCCCACTACGTGGAAAGAGGCAATTGTTATTGGTATTCCCAAGCCAGGCAAGCCTCTAAACCTCCCCTCCAATCATCGTCCCATTAGCCTCCTAAAGGCCATGGGCAAACTCTTTGAAAGAGTAATTCAAAGTCGAATGAGGCGCCATCTGTTTCCCACAGACGGTGACCCTCTTATCATTCCCCACCAATTCGGTTTCCGAGCGAAACACTCCTGCCCCCAACAAGTTCACCGCATTGTGGAATATGTCCTCAGCGGTCTTTATCCACGTCGAGAAAAGACAATCGCTGTCTTTTTCGACATTGCCAAAGCCTTCGACCGAGTCTGGCACGAAGGCCTCATATTTAAATTATATAAAATAGGACTCTCCGATCGTCTAGTACGTCTCGTGGCCTCTTATTTACAACATCGTACCTTTCGTTTTAGATACGAAGGCACGTTATCCCCTCCGCGCCCCATTAAAGCTGGTGTTCCTCAGGGATCGGTACTAGCTCCCCTCCTGTACATCTTGTACACCAACGACGTTCCAATCCCGTCGAACGGTGTACAACTATCACTCTTCGCAGATGACACTGCACTCTACTTTAAAAGTAGATTATCATCTCACGCTAGAAACAAACTCCAAAAGTCAGTCGATGACCTAGGAGATTGGTTCCAAAAATGGCGCATCGATGTGAACCCGGAGAAGAGCTCCGCGGTTCAATTCGACTTTAAACGACGCCGTCATAAAATCAATAAAAATATTCCTCAGATACGCATGTTAAGGACTCCTGTCCCGTGGCATACGTCAACTAAATATCTAGGTGTCACCCTTGACTATAGGCTCACTTTCGAGCCTCATGTCAAAAGAGTAACACAATTAGCTCGCTTTTACCTAGGTAGGTTAAATAGCATGTTAGGCCGACATAGTAAAATGTCTTTAAGAAATAAGCGAACACTTTATAAGGTTTGTATACGTCCCGTAATGACTTACGCGGCCCCGGTATTTGCACAAGCCGATAATAAAATAATTAACGAACTACAAGTAGTTCAAAACTTATTCTGTCGTCGAGCTACGAACGCACCTTGGTACGTCCGTAATGCCGATCTTCACCGGGATTTAGAAATCCCAACAATTCAACAATACACTAAAACTCTCTCTGAAAACTTTTTTAAAGTCTCAGAGTCGCACAACAACTCATTAATTCGTGAGGCAGTAACTTATACCGCCCCACTCCCCTCTTGCCATAGCATCCGCAGGCCGAGAAATACTCTCTCGGACCAGCCAAATAAACTCTCAAGTGACCTGAACTGCCTTCTGGCGGCTCAGGCCAATTCTAATTAAATTAAAAATTATTTAAAATAAATATGCCTTCGTAGGCAGTCCCTAAACGGCACTTAGCCGTCTGCGCCCTCTTTTCCCAAAAGAGGGTCGTTTTACGATACGGCATGTGAAGCTTTCAACAGCTAGTTGCCAGTCCCCAAAGGCGGTTTTTAGTGGGTATCACTTAGGTCCCCCCGGTAGGCTGTGAGTCCCACATAACCACGATGGATAGCCATCGTGGTATGCGTAATGCATTTTCCGCCTCCCGTAAAGGGTAGCCCTTTTCCAAATTGCTTCGGGCGCAAAAAAAAAAAAAAAAATTAATCTGTGTTTTCTGTTTCAGATATCACCGGGGACGATGATTGTGGTGCAAGGGGGAGTAGATGGCAAGAAAATTTGGAAGAAAAATGAAGATTTGAGAAAATATGAAAATTAATTAAAATTACGTTATCTAAAATACAAATATTGTGTTTTAAGGCGGCACAAGTCGCGGGCTCGAACTCGCTGGTGGGCGCGGCCAAAAAGCACGCTGTCTCACCTGGCATCGTGCCCGACAGAGATAGTATCAGTGATGAGCATATCGACACTAGTATTCACGCACGTCTTGTTCGTAAGGCGTTCCGAACCGTTACAATAAAAACGAAGTTACACGAACACGATGCAACATATATCTATCTATACTAATATAATAAAGCAGAAGAGTGTTTTTTGGTGTTTTTGTTTGTGTGCTAATCTCTGGAACTACCAGTCCGATGTGAAAAATCTTTTTTTGGTTATTATAGCCAGATTCATGTTGAATAGTATAGGCTATATAGCATTAGGCTATATATCTCAACTAGCCTATATTTGTTAAGCAAGTCAAAAGGAAAAGCGCTCCCAAAATGATTTATCGTGAATATTTAATAATTATTTGATATAGGTGTTAAAAACCTACTACTGGTTCGGGATAAGTAAATACAATGTTCTAGAAAAAAATAGATCTCTACTTCGTCTAAAAAAAAGTCCGTGATACCATATGTCTATTTCTTTTATATAAGCCACAATTAGGCATTTTGTGACAAAAAAATGAAAATTTAATTGGGCATGGCATATTTATCTTTACGAACGAAAGTTACTTCATTATCAAGACAATTTTATGAAGATAAACTTCGTTCTTTATACCATGTTTATATAGTACATAGTTTAAGAGATAATGTATAATTAAAATAATTCAATACTTGGCTTGACGCGCAAACAACGCATAACCCCTTTGATTATATACACGTAATCAAAGCATAACCCCTAGCCCGGTGCGAACTGAGAAGCCAGTATTGAAAGCTTCTATGAGCGAGATTAGGTTAGCCGTTAGTTCAATCGTTAAACAAATAAATAAAATTGAACTGTCTGTTTGTAATGTCAAAATATCAGCTTATTACTAATTGCATATGAAACTGTATACGGTACTTATAACATTAACACAATTTTTAACATTTTTGTATGTCTGTCAGTCTGTTTGTTGCGGTTAATTTCCAAAACGGCTGGACCGACTTGGGCGGTACTTTCACTAGTAGATAGCTCATATTATAAGAAGTAACTTAGATTGCTTAAATTTTAGAAAAATTATTAGTTGTTCGTGCAACAAAATTAACGCCCTAAACTAAACGCGGACGAAGTCGCGGGGAACAGCTAGTAGCTAAAATAAATTCAAAATTAATTGAGTACTGTTATCTATCTCCCGGGTGAGCGTACCAATGATTAGTTACATCTTTATTTCTGAACTCTTTCATTTCACGTTGCTATGGTATTTTGAAAGTTTAATTGATTAATAAGTATAAGAGGTTGATAGCAAATTTATCAAGAATCATTTCTTGCCTACACACTTTTCATGTATAGTTTACGTTTTTCTTTAAAACTGGAAAAAACCGCGCATAATATGCCGACAGATAAAATAAAAGTACTCCATTAATAATGACAATTTTTCCATACATTACTATGAAATAAAAATATTTGATTGCAATTATAAAATGCTTGAACTAGGTGTCATGTCATGCCACGCATCTCGGACACGTGATGACGCGGGTGAAACCGCGAAATTATTAGGCGCTGCTTTATCGCTTCATATTATACCTCTGTGGCTCTATATACCTAATATAGATTGCTTATTTTATTATGTTTAGTTTTCCCCAAGTGGTCATGCAGCGATCACTCAAGAGTTGGGCTTCGAACGTGTGTAACTCGAAAGTTATCCCACGGGAACGAAATACCTGAATAAACGGTATCATATAATATGTTAATTGACAGCTCCGTGGCGCAGTGAATTAGCAATGAATTGTTGCACTGGGAGCCGCGGATTCGAATTCCGCACGGAATAAGTATTTGTATGGCCTACATACCTATATACCTACTATAATTGTTCCGGGTCTGGATGTTTGTAAACTGCCTCCACGATACAGGAGGAAATCCTAGAGTGGGGGTAACTTTAAAAAAAAATAAAAAAAATTCCAGACTATAACCTATCTCTGAGCAAAATATTATCCAGATCCCTTCAGCCGTTCTGGCGTGATTGAGTAACATACATCCATTCATCCGTCCATTCAAATATCCAAACTTTCGCATTTATAATATTTAGATAATAATCGTAATTAGTTCTGCCTACCTATAAATTGTTTTCAAAAATACCTACTTACCTGTCTTCTTACTTTTTTATATATATACTACTCAATATCAATAAACGTAAGCACAGGTTTTTATCAAGACAAGTGACCCATCAAGATTGTTTTCTTAGTACTGACATACCTACCTAAAGTTTACAATTTTGTGGCCACGACGCGGCGACGTTTTGTGACATTTTGTTGTATTGTAGGTTGTAGGTATCTAGGTAAAAACAGTAGGTACCTATGAAAATCCCACATAATATACTTTGTTTGTCCGCCGCAAAAGTCGTCTAATAAATAATTAAACTGTTTTGTGATTCTTTATTTATTTATAACACTTGCATTGAGAGCCGTGGTAGCTCAGATGGTTAGCGTTCGCTGTAAGTATCACATTACGCGAGCAACCCGTGTTCGATCCCCGTAGGCACCAATGAAATTGTTGCAATTTTATATAGTAATCTAAAATAATAAACTTTACTTTTTTTTTACTTTTATAATTATATTATATTACAGACGAAAATTTTAAAATATTGTCTGTCGTCCAAAACGCATCATCTCTTTCAAATATCTAAATTTCCATGCCGTCTTTTGTCTTTGGCGTCCAAATTACAAAATAGCAAAACTTTTCGTTTCGAATAAAACTCGAATATAAGCGCTCGTCACCGCCTGTACATGTGTGTGTAAGCATCGTCCTCCCGCACCGCACCGGGGGAGACATTATTCAGTGAGATGCACGATAATTCATAGTATCATGCGCGCGTAAAAAAATACGAAAAGGCGTTTGGAAGAAGGGGTTTTATGAAAAAACCACTGCATTAATCAATTACAAATAAAATTTATTCAATTCTTCGATAATTGAGCTGTGTCGGTACCGACTTTGTTTTGGAAATTTTATACTTCTTTTATTACTAATTTACGCCCAAAGTTGTGTTAAAATTGGCAATAAAAACGAATCTTTGGTAGCTCGTAACTTTTTAATAACATTTTATTTTACTATTCTGTTTCCGTACAGACAAATTTAATAATGAGGCAAAACGATATCATGTTTAATTTTGGATGCACACTGTCAAACAGCGGAGTAAAACCCCTCCGAAATTTCTATGGAAATAATGTCGACTAGTGTCACCTTAAAACTAGAAATTGGCTAAAATATGCCTGAAATTACTTATAATATAATAGAATCGATTAAAAACTAAAAGTTAAGACCTAAATTATTAATGTGGGACGCGAATTAACAAAGATATTGAAATTTTATGTTATAATTTTATATGAATTTCGGGCTTAACCACTATACCTCGGTTCTATACAAATACGATTTTTCGCTTTAATCTGTGTTTTCTGTTTCAGATATCACCGGGGACGATGATTGTGGTGCAAGGGGGAGTAGATGGCAAGAAAATTTGGAAGAAAAATGAAGATTTGAGAAAATATGAAAATTAATTAAAATTACGTTATCTAAAATACAAATATTGTGTTTTAAAACTAGAAATTGGCTAAAATATGCCTGAAATTACTTATAATATAATAGAATCAATTAAAACCTAAAAGTTAAGACCTAAATTATTAATGTGGGACGCGAATTAACAAAGATATTGAAATTTTATGTTATAATTTTATATGAATTTCGGGCTTAACCACTATACCTCGGTTCTATACAAATACGATTTTTCGCTTTAATCTGTGTTTTCTGTTTCAGATATCACCGGGGACGATGATTGTGGTGCAAGGGGGAGTAGATGGCAAGAAAATTTGGAAGAAAAATGAAGATTTGAGAAAATATGAAAATTAATTAAAATTACGTTATCTAAAATACAAATATTGTGTTTTAAAACTAGAAATTGGCTAAAATATGCCTGAAATTACTTATAATATAATAGAATCAATTAAAACCTAAAAGTTAAGACCTAAATTATTAATGTGGGACGCGAATTAACAAAGATATTGAAATTTTATGTTATAATTTTATATGAATTTCGGGCTTAACCACTATACCTCGGTTCTATACAAATACGATTTTTCGCTTTAATCTGTGTTTTCTGTTTCAGATATCACCGGGGACGATGATTGTGGTGCAAGGGGGAGTAGATGGCAAGAAAATTTGGAAGAAGAATGAAGATTTGAGAAAATATGAAAATTAATTAAAATTACGTTATCTAAAATACAAATATTGTGTTTTAAAACTAGAAATTGGCTAAAATATGCCTGAAATTACTTATAATATAATAGAATCAATTAAAACCTAAAAGTTAAGACCTAAATTATTAATGTGGGACGCGAATTAACAAAGATATTGAAATTTTATGTTATAATTTTATATGAATTTCGGGCTTAACCACTATACCTCGGTTCTATACAAATTGGGTTTGGAAAAGGGCTACCCTTTACGGGAGGCGGAAAATGCATTACGCATACCACGATGGCTATCCATCGTGGTTATGTGGGACTCACAGCCTACCGGGGGGACCTAAGTGATACCCACTAAAAACCGCCTTTGGGGACTGGCAACTAGCTGTTGAAAGCTTCACATGCCGTATCGTAAAGCGACCCTCTTTTGGGAAAAGAGGGCGCAGACGGCTAAGTGCCGTTTAGGGACTGCCTACGAAGGCATATTTATTTTAAATAATTTTTAATTTAATTAGAATTGGCCTGAGCCGCCAGAAGGCAGTTCAGGTCACTTGAGAGTTTATTTGGCTGGTCCGAGAGAGTATTTCTCGGCCTGCGGATGCTATGGCAAGAGGGGAGTGGGGCGGTATAAGTTACTGCCTCACGAATTAATGAGTTGTTGTGCGACTCTGAGACTTTAAAAAAGTTTTCAGAGAGAGTTTTAGTGTATTGTTGAATTGTTGGGATTTCTAAATCCCGGTGAAGATCGGCATTACGGACGTACCAAGGTGCGTTCGTAGCTCGACGACAGAATAAGTTTTGAACTACTTGTAGTTCGTTAATTATTTTATTATCGGCTTGTGCAAATACCGGGGCCGCGTAAGTCATTACGGGACGTATACAAACCTTATAAAGTGTTCGCTTATTTCTTAAAGACATTTTACTATGTCGGCCTAACATGCTATTTAACCTACCTAGGTAAAAGCGAGCTAATTGTGTTACTCTTTTGACATGAGGCTCGAAAGTGAGCCTATAGTCAAGGGTGACACCTAGATATTTAGTTGACGTATGCCACGGGACAGGAGTCCTTAACATGCGTATCTGAGGAATATTTTTATTGATTTTATGACGGCGTCGTTTAAAGTCGAATTGAACCGCGGAGCTCTTCTCCGGGTTCACATCGATGCGCCATTTTTGGAACCAATCTCCTAGGTCATCGACTGACTTTTGGAGTTTGTTTCTAGCGTGAGATGATAATCTACTTTTAAAGTAGAGTGCAGTGTCATCTGCGAAGAGTGATAGTTGTACACCGTTCGACGGGATTGGAACGTCGTTGGTGTACAAGATGTACAGGAGGGGAGCTAGTACCGATCCCTGAGGAACACCAGCTTTAATGGGGCGCGGAGGGGATAACGTGCCTTCGTATCTAAAACGAAAGGTACGATGTTGTAAATAAGAGGCCACGAGACGTACTAGACGATCGGAGAGTCCTATTTTATATAATTTAAATATGAGGCCTTCGTGCCAGACTCGGTCGAAGGCTTTGGCAATGTCGAAAAAGACAGCGATTGTCTTTTCTCGACGTGGATAAAGACCGCTGAGGACATATTCCACAATGCGGTGAACTTGTTGGGGGCAGGAGTGTTTCGCTCGGAAACCGAATTGGTGGGGAATGATAAGAGGGTCACCGTCTGTGGGAAACAGATGGCGCCTCATTCGACTTTGAATTACTCTTTCAAAGAGTTTGCCCATGGCCTTTAGGAGGCTAATGGGACGATGATTGGAGGGGAGGTTTAGAGGCTTGCCTGGCTTGGGAATACCAATAACAATTGCCTCTTTCCACGTAGTGGGAAAATAGCTAAGATTAAAGCAGGCGTTAAATATAATAGATAAGAGGGTTAACACCTGCTCTGGAAATTGTTTAAGGGCTTGGTTGGATATGCCATCCGCGCCCGGAGCCTTTTTGGGCTTAAGTCCTTTGATGAGGGATGAGATCTCATCATTGGACACTGTGATAGGGTCAGAGGTTATGGGGGGTGAGTTCCGGCGACGGACCTCATCCTCCACTTCCTGAATATGTGAGGGGTCGACAGGTTGAGTGCTAGGAGAGCATTGTGCGGCAATACTATCTGCAAAGCACTCAGCCTTTTCATCGTCCTCGAAGGCAACCGTACCGTCGGGGCGAGAGAGAGGAGGAATGTGATTTGTAGCGTCTATACGGAGGGCTCTAGCCATCCTATAGTACGCTGTATGGGAGGGAGATATATTCTCCATGAGTTCACTCCTTTGGAGGTCTCGAAATTCAGCAAGGCATAAGCGGAGTTTTCGTTGAAGACGATTAGCCGTATGCCTATATTCGGGGGTGGGATATTTAGCTGCTCTCCGAAAAGCAGCTTTTTTAGCTTTTAATATGTTGCTAATATGTAGGGGAAGCCCACTATTATTAGCAACCGGGACGACCCTTTCATTCTCCTTAAGGGAGGATTTAATAAGGGTTGAAAGTGAATCGACCGCGGTGTCGATTTTTTCGGGACTGTCTAAGTCTAAATCCGACGATAGGTAATTATGGGAGTCCTGCGAGTCCATAGCTTTTGCTAGGGAGTCCTTGAAACCCTTCCAGTTAGTGAAAGTTTTCGTATTTATAATAGGGGGTGGCTGATGGCCAAGAATAAGGGAAACCGGTCGGTGATCGGATCCTATATCGTCTAGTGTCTCAATTGACCTGAGGTTGAGTGAAACTCCTTTGAGTAACGCAAAATCTAGTATATCTGGATTGTAATCGGTAGCATCGGGATAATGCGTTGCACCGAGAGGACTGTGAACTGTGAGGTCAAGATCCTGCGTGATATTAAGCAGTGTCCTGCCACTACGATTGATTTTACGGCATGTCCATTCAGTATGCTTAGAGTTAAAATCTCCAAACATAATGACTGAATTGCCTAGAGACAAGATGGCCTCAAAATCATCTTTGAGGGGGAGGTTCCTAGGTGGAATGTAACAGGAGGCTATGACTAAAGACTGATGTCCCGTCATAGCTAACCTGCATATCGTTGCTTCCATATTGGTAAGCTGCGGCGTATCAATATGAGAGCAATGTAGTGTTTTCTTGTAATAAATGGCCGTACCGCCGCCTCGGCGATCGGGCCTATCATTACGTAAAATAGAATAATTATTAATCGTAAGGCCTACCGTATCCCTAGATTTTAATAATGTTTCCTGTAAGAGGACGATATCGGCTTCGCGATCTCGAATAAAGAGCCTAAGCTCTGGGAGGTTATTTCGCAATCCGCGAATGTTAAATGAAATAAGCGATAAACCTTTAGGCTTGATACGTCCGTGATTTATAGGCAGAGCAGAGGGCTCTGTCTCTGTCATTGTAAGTTAAGCTAATTAAGTTAACTTAACTTACAACGAACGCAATAAATTATTGTGCTCTACTAGAGCCAAAAGTCGGTCCTGCGGTGACCTCGCAGCACGCAATTTGCTTGCTAAAATTGTTATTTCATTAATGTCGACGTTCTTTAACACGGCGTAAACCGTGTTTAAGTCGTCGGCTATTGAAGGCTGCTTCTGCTGCGCAGCAGGGGCAGCTTTTGGTGGATTAGCCTTTTTAGGGCCCCAGGGAAAAACTGGAGCCTGCATAGGCTTAGAAAAGCCGGGAGGTGGCCTAAGCGGCGCCTGCGGTTGTCTTTGGGGACCCTGAGGGGGTCGCGCGAAGCCCTGAGACGGCTGTGCTGCTACGCCCTGACGGGGCTTCCTAGCGTACAATGCCGGAAATGAACGGTCATTTACCGGCGGCGGAACCTGTCTGGGTGCGGAAATATGTGGGCGAGGAGCGCACGGGCATCCTCTGTAGCTCGCCGGGTGTCCTGTCTGCTGGCACAGGACACACGCGGGCGGTGAAACGGCATCTTTCGGCCGGGGACACTCCTTAGTGAGGTGGGAGTCCAGGCACTTAACGCACCTGGGAGGGGCGGAGCAATTGGCCGCCGCGTGTCCGTACAACTGACAGCGGTGGCACTGCGCCGGGAAACCGCGCCTATGCGGTGGCTCGACTTTCACTCCAGACAAGCCGCACACTGTACGCACTTGCCGGAAGATATTTCGAGCCTCCGGTACGTTTGATAGAATCACAAGTACTAACGAGTACCTGATTCCTGTCCTACTGTGCATCTTGTGCACGGCCTCCACGGGAAATCCTTGTGCCTTTAGGTCAGCAAGAATCTCCTCGTTGGAGAGTTCATACGGGACGCCTCGGATGACGGCCCTGACTTTGCGCTCTTCCGGAAGAGCATAGGTGTGATACGACACACCTTCGCTAGAAAATAGCTTTGTAATTCGACGAAAATCGTCTAATGAATTTGGTAGAATTTTAATTGCTACGCCGACGTTCGTAGCTAAATCGTATTTAATTTTTGCGTCGTAGCACACCTTGCTAAGACGCGTGAATTCCGCCTTGTCTCTAAGAAAGACAGGCGGTGGAACTTGTTTTTTCGCGAGCTTAGGCGCGCAACGCGAGGCCGGTTTGTTTGAAGCCGTTACGTCTAACGGCGACAGAGGGGTAGGGGCAGCGGCGGGGGCTGCGGAGGTAGACGCGGCAGCGGCGGGGGCTGCGGGGCTAGGGGGAGCGGCACGGGCCGCAACGGTTACGGGCGAGCGGTTTTTCGCTGCCCGCTTCGATGCGCGCTTTGACGACACCGTTTTATATGAGTCGGCCGAGTCTGCACCGGTGTCATCGGAGTCCGATGTCTCCGATGTCCTGGTGCTGTTTCGCGAGGACGTCGCGGACCTCTTCCGGGAGGTAGACAATGACGATGATGTTGACGCCGAGTCGGAGTGAGAGCACTCCATCTCAGCATCCAGCAACGCGAAGGAGTTCTGGGACTCCAGGTGGGCCGCTAATACGGCGGGCGGTTGATTTGCCTGACGGGCGGGAGAAGCCAGAAGGGCTAAGGCGGCGATAAGCGCCTGTGGGTCGTCCATCCTATTGATGGCCTCTATCAACGAAGATTTTAAGTCCTGAGTGGACATGACTACTACAGTAAGAACTTATATATATAAAAACTATACGTTAGGGACTTGGGGTCTACCGTTCTGAAAAGAACGGGACGTTCTGTACTCTAAAAAACAGTTCCCTTATCCTCAAAAGGACAAGGGCTTGCTCGGAAGAGCAAGTAACGTATTCCAAGAAACAATATAATATGCACGATATATATACACAAATAATTAAAATAGACTAATAAACTTATACAGTACTAGTAACTACTATATAAAAAAGCTTGCAGTCAGACCTCCCCGACTGAATGGCGGGGGGGTAGGAACTGCGAGTTAGCAATAAAAGACTTACAGTGTTTCAGCGCTAGGCGCCCACTATCTGAAACGCGCGAGCGCGGAGCGGGGGGGGCACTAGCGTTGGGACGCTAGGCACGCGAAAACTACCTGTATACAACCGCTCGGGGGCGGTGAAACAGGCTCCTCACTGACCGTTTTTCTCTATACAAATACGATTTTTCGCTTTAATCTGTGTTTTCTGTTTCAGATATCACCGGGGACGATGATTGTGGTGCAAGGGGGAGTAGATGGCAAGAAAATTTGGAAGAAAAATGAAGATTTGAGAAAATATGAAAATTAATTAAAATTACGTTATCTAAAATACAAATATTGTGTTTTAAAACTAGAAATTGGCTAAAATATGCCTGAAATTACTTATAATATAATAGAATCAATTAAAACCTAAAAGTTAAGACCTAAATTATTAATGTGGGACGCGAATTAACAAAGATATTGAAATTTTATGTTATAATTTTATATGAATTTCGGGCTTAACCACTATACCTCGGTTCTATACAAATACGATTTTTCGCTTTAATCTGTGTTTTCTGTTTCAGATATCACCGGGGACGATGATTGTGGTGCAAGGGGGAGTAGATGGCAAGAAAATTTGGAAGAAAAATGAAGATTTGAGAAAATATGAAAATTAATTAAAATTACGTTATCTAAAATACAAATATTGTGTTTTAAAACTAGAAATTGGCTAAAATATGCCTGAAATTACTTATAATATAATAGAATCAATTAAAACCTAAAAGTTAAGACCTAAATTATTAATGTGGGACGCGAATTAACAAAGATATTGAAATTTTATGTTATAATTTTATATGAATTTCGGGCATAACCACTATACCTCGGTTCTATACAAATACGATTTTTCGCTTTAATCTGTGTTTTCTGTTTCAGATATCACCGGGGACGATGATTGTGGTGCAAGGGGGAGTAGATGGCAAGAAAATTTGGAAGAAAAATGAAGATTTGAGAAAATATGAAAATTAATTAAAATTACGTTATCTAAAATACAAATATTGTGTTTTAAAACTAGAAATTGGCTAAAATATGCCTGAAATTACTTATAATATAATAGAATCAATTAAAAACTAAAAGTTAAGACCTAAATTATTAATGTGGGACGCGAATTAACAAAGATATTGAAATTTTATGTTATAATTTTATATGAATTTCGGGCTTAACCACTATACCTCGGTTCTATACAAATACGATTTTTCGCTTTAATCTGTGTTTTCTGTTTCAGATATCACCGGGGACGATGATTGTGGTGCAAGGGGGAGTAGATGGCAAGAAAATTTGGAAGAAAAATGAAGATTTGAGAAAATATGAAAATTAATTAAAATTACGTTATCTAAAATACAAATATTGTGTTTTAAAACTAGAAATTGGCTAAAATATGCCTGAAATTACTTATAATATAATAGAATCAATTAAAACCTAAAAGTTAAGACCTAAATTATTAATGTGGGACGCGAATTAACAAAGATATTGAAATTTTATGTTATAATTTTATATGAATTTCGGGCTTAACCACTATACCTCGGTTCTATACAAATACGACTTTTCGCTTTAATCTGTGTTTTCTGTTTCAGATATCACCGGGGACGATGATTGTGGTGCATGGGGGAGTAGATGGCAAGAAAATTTGGAAGAAAAATGAAGATTTGAGAAAATATGAAAATTAATTAAAATTACGTTATCTAAAATACAAATATTGTGTTTTAAAACTAGAAATTGGCTAAAATATGCCTGAAATTACTTATAATATAATAGAATTAAATAAAACCTAAAAGTTAAGACCTAAATTATTAATGTGGGACGCGAATTAACAAAGATATTGAAATTTTATGTTATAATTTTATATGAATTTCGGGCTTAACCACTATACCTCGGTTCTATACAAATACGATTTTTCGCTTTAATCTGTGTTTTCTGTTTCAGATATCACCGGGGACGATGATTGTGGTGCAAGGGGGAGTAGATGGCAAGAAAATTTGGAAGAAAAATGAAGATTTGAGAAAATATGAAAATTAATTAAAATTACGTTATCTAAAATACAAATATTGTGTTTTAAAACTAGAAATTGGCTAAAATATGCCTGAAATTACTTATAATATAATAGAATCAATTAAAACCTAAAAGTTAAGACCTAAATTATTAATGTGGGACGCGAATTAACAAAGATATTGAAATTTTATGTTATAATTTTATATGAATTTCGGGATTAACCACTATACCTCGGTTCTATACAAATACGATTTATCGCTTTAATCTGTGTTTTCTGTTTCAGATATCACCGGGGACGATGATTGTGGTGCAAGGGGGAGTAGATGGCAAGAAAATTTGGAAGAAAAATGAAGATTTGAGAAAATATGAAAATTAATTAAAATTACGTTATCTAAAATACAAATATTGTGTTTTAAAACTAGAAATTGGCTAAAATATGCCTGAAATTACTTATAATATAATAGAATCAATTAAAAACTAAAAGTTAAGACCTAAATTATTAATGTGGGACGCGAATTAACAAAGATATTGAAATTTTATGTTATAATTTTATATGAATTTCGGGCTTAACCACTATACCTCGGTTCTATACAAATACGATTTTTCGCTTTAATCTGTGTTTTCTGTTTCAGATATCACCGGGGACGATGATTGTGGTGCAAGGGGGAGTAGATGGCAAGAAAATTTGGAAGAAAAATGAAGATTTGAGAAAATATGAAAATTAATTAAAATTACGTTATCTAAAATACAAATATTGTGTTTTAAAACTAGAAATTGGCTAAAATATGCCTGAAATTACTTATAATATAATAGAATCAATTAAAACCTAAAAGTTAAGACCTAAATTATTAATGTGGGACGCGAATTAACAAAGATATTGAAATTTTATGTTATAATTTTATATGAATTTCGGGCTTAACCACTATACCTCGGTTCTATACAAATACGATTTTTCGCTTTAATCTGTGTTTTCTGTTTCAGATATCACCGGGGACGATGATTGTGGTGCAAGGGGGAGTAGATGGCAAGAAAATTTGGAAGAAAAATGAAGATTTGAGAAAATATGAAAATTAATTAAAATTACGTTATCTAAAATACAAATATTGTGTTTTAAAACTAGAAATTGGCTAAAATATGCCTGAAATTACTTATAATATAATAGAATCAATTAAAACCTAAAAGTTAAGACCTAAATTATTAATGTGGGACGCGAATTAACAAAGATATTGAAATTTTATGTTATAATTTTATATGAATTTCGGGCTTAACCACTATACCTCGGTTCTATACAAATACGATTTTTCGCTTTAATCTGTGTTTTCTGTTTCAGATATCACCGGGGACGATGATTGTGGTGCAAGGGGGAGTAGATGGCAAGAAAATTTGGAAGAAAAATGAAGATTTGAGAAAATATGAAAATTAATTAAAATTACGTTATCTAAAATACAAATATTGTGTTTTAAAACTAGAAATTGGCTAAAATATGCCTGAAATTACTTATAATATAATAGAATCAATTAAAACCTAAAAGTTAAGACCTAAATTATTAATGTGGGACGCGAATTAACAAAGATATTGAAATTTTATGTTATAATTTTATATGAATTTCGGGATTAACCACTATACCTCGGTTCTATACAAATACGATTTATCGCTTTAATCTGTGTTTTCTGTTTCAGATATCACCGGGGACGATGATTGTGGTGCAAGGGGGAGTAGATGGCAAGAAAATTTGGAAGAAAAATGAAGATTTGAGAAAATATGAAAATTAATTAAAATTACGTTATCTAAAATACAAATATTGTGTTTTAAAACTAGAAATTGGCTAAAATATGCCTGAAATTACTTATAATATAATAGAATCAATTAAAAACTAAAAGTTAAGACCTAAATTATTAATGTGGGACGCGAATTAACAAAGATATTGAAATTTTATGTTATAATTTTATATGAATTTCGGGCTTAACCACTATACCTCGGTTCTATACAAATACGATTTTTCGCTTTAATCTGTGTTTTCTGTTTCAGATATCACCGGGGACGATGATTGTGGTGCAAGGGGGAGTAGATGGCAAGAAAATTTGGAAGAAAAATGAAGATTTGAGAAAATATGAAAATTAATTAAAATTACGTTATCTAAAATACAAATATTGTGTTTTAAAACTAGAAATTGGCTAAAATATGCCTGAAATTACTTATAATATAATAGAATCAATTAAAACCTAAAAGTTAAGACCTAAATTATTAATGTGGGACGCGAATTAACAAAGATATTGAAATTTTATGTTATAATTTTATATGAATTTCGGGCTTAACCACTATACCTCGGTTCTATACAAATACGATTTTTCGCTTTAATCTGTGTTTTCTGTTTCAGATATCACCGGGGACGATGATTGTGGTGCAAGGGGGAGTAGATGGCAAGAAAATTTGGAAGAAAAATGAAGATTTGAGAAAATATGAAAATTAATTAAAATTACGTTATCTAAAATACAAATATTGTGTTTTAAAACTAGAAATTGGCTAAAATATGCCTGAAATTACTTATAATATAATAGAATCGATTAAAAACTAAAAGTTAAGACCTAAATTATTAATGTGGGACGCGAATTAACAAAGATATTGAAATTTTATGTTATAATTTTATATGAATTTCGGGCTTAACCACTATACCTCGGTTCTATACAAATACGATTTTTCGCTTTAATCTGTGTTTTCTGTTTCAGATATCACCGGGGACGATGATTGTGGTGCAAGGGGGAGTAGATGGCAAGAAAATTTGGAAGAAAAATGAAGATTTGAGAAAATATGAAAATTAATTAAAATTACGTTATCTAAAATACAAATATTGTGTTTTAAAACTAGAAATTGGCTAAAATATGCCTGAAATTACTTATAATATAATAGAATCAATTAAAACCTAAAAGTTAAGACCTAAATTATTAATGTGGGACGCGAATTAACAAAGATATTGAAATTTTATGTTATAATTTTATATGAATTTCGGGCTTAACCACTATACCTCGGTTCTATACAAATACGATTTTTCGCTTTAATCTGTGTTTTCTGTTTCAGATATCACCGGGGACGATGATTGTGGTGCAAGGGGGAGTAGATGGCAAGAAAATTTGGAAGAAAAATGAAGATTTGAGAAAATATGAAAATTAATTAAAATTACGTTATCTAAAATACAAATATTGTGTTTTAAAACTAGAAATTGGCTAAAATATGCCTGAAATTACTTATAATATAATAGAATCAATTAAAACCTAAAAGTTAAGACCTAAATTATTAATGTGGGACGCGAATTAACAAAGATATT
This sequence comes from Parnassius mnemosyne, assembly GCA_963668995.1. Lineage (NCBI taxonomy): Eukaryota > Metazoa > Arthropoda > Insecta > Lepidoptera > Papilionidae > Parnassius > Parnassius mnemosyne. Next base: position 41,545 of record CAVLGL010000095.1, read on the forward strand.
GAAATTTTATGTTATAATTTTATATGAATTTCGGGCTTAACCACTATACCTCGGTTCTATACAAATACGATTTTTCGCTTTAATCTGTGTTTTCTGTTTCAGATATCACCGGGGACGATGATTGTGGTGCAAGGGGGAGTAGATGGCAAGAAAATTTGGAAGAAGAATGAAGATTTGAGAAAATATGAAAATTAATTAAAATTACGTTATCTAAAATACAAATATTGTGTTTTAAAACTAGAAATTGGCTAAAATATGCCTGAAATTACTTATAATATAATAGAATCAATTAAAACCTAAAAGTTAAGACCTAAATTATTAATGTGGGACGCGAATTAACAAAGATATTGAAATTTTATGTTATAATTTTATATGAATTTCGGGCTTAACCACTATACCTCGGTTCTATACAAATACGATTTTTCGCTTTAATCTGTGTTTTCTGTTTCAGATATCACCGGGGACGATGATTGTGGTGCAAGGGGGAGTAGATGGCAAGAAAATTTGGAAGAAAAATGAAGATTTGAGAAAATATGAAAATTAATTAAAATTACGTTATCTAAAATACAAATATTGTGTTTTAAAACTAGAAATTGGCTAAAATATGCCTGAAATTACTTATAATATAATAGAATCAATTAAAACCTAAAAGTTAAGACCTAAATTATTAATGTGGGACGCGAATTAACAAAGATATTGAAATTTTATGTTATAATTTTATATGAATTTCGGGCTTAACCACTATACCTCGGTTCTATACAAATACGATTTTTCGCTTTAATCTGTGTTTTCTGTTTCAGATATCACCGGGGACGATGATTGTGGTGCAAGGGGGAGTAGATGGCAAGAAAATTTGGAAGAAAAATGAAGATTTGAGAAAATATGAAAATTAATTAAAATTACGTTATCTAAAATACAAATATTGTGTTTTAAAACTAGAAATTGGCTAAAATATGCCTGAAATTACTTATAATATAATAGAATCAATTAAAACCTAAAAGTTAAGACCTAAATTATTAATGTGGGACGCGAATTAACAAAGATATTGAAATTTTATGTTATAATTTTATATGAATTTCGGGCTTAACCACTATACCTCGGTTCTATACAAATACGATTTTTCGCTTTAATCTGTGTTTTCTGTTTCAGATATCACCGGGGACGATGATTGTGGTGCAAGGGGGAGTAGATGGCAAGAAAATTTGGAAGAAAAATGAAGATTTGAGAAAATATGAAAATTAATTAAAATTACGTTATCTAAAATACAAATATTGTGTTTTAAAACTAGAAATTGGCTAAAATATGCCTGAAATTACTTATAATATAATAGAATCAATTAAAACCTAAAAGTTAAGACCTAAATTATTAATGTGGGACGCGAATTAACAAAGATATTGAAATTTTATGTTATAATTTTATATGAATTTCGGGCTTAACCACTATACCTCGGTTCTATACAAATACGATTTTTCGCTTTAATCTGTGTTTTCTGTTTCAGATATCACCGGAGACGATGATTGTGGTGCAAGGGGGAGTAGATGGCAAGAAAATTTGGAAGAAAAATGAAGATTTGAGAAAATATGAAAATTAATTAAAATTACGTTATCTAAAATACAAATATTGTGTTTTAAAACTAGAAATTGGCTAAAATATGCCTGAAATTACTTATAATATAATAGAATCAATTAAAACCTAAAAGTTAAGACCTAAATTATTAATGTGGGACGCGAATTAACAAAGATATTGAAATTTTATGTTATAATTTTATATGAATTTCGGGCTTAACCACTATACCTCGGTTCTATACAAATACGATTTTTCGCTTTAATCTGTGTTTTCTGTTTCAGATATCACCGGGGACGATGATTGTGGTGCATGGGGGAGTAGATGGCAAGAAAATTTGGAAGAAAAATGAAGATTTGAGAAAATATGAAAATTAATTAAAATTACGTTATCTAAAATACAAATATTGTGTTTTAAAACTAGAAATTGGCTAAAATATGCCTGAAATTACTTATAATATAATAGAATCAATTAAAACCTAAAAGTTAAGACCTAAATTATTAATGTGGGACGCGAATTAACAAAGATATTGAAATTTTATGTTATAATTTTATATGAATTTCGGGCTTAACCACTATACCTCGGTTCTATACAAATACGATTTTTCGCTTTAATCTGTGTTTTCTGTTTCAGATATCACCGGGGACGATGATTGTGGTGCATGGGGGAGTAGATGGCAAGAAAATTTGGAAGAAAAATGAAGATTTGAGAAAATATGAAAATTAATTAAAATTACGTTATCTAAAATACAAATATTGTGTTTTAAAACTAGAAATTGGCTAAAATATGCCTGAAATTACTTATAATATAATAGAATCAAATAAAACCTAAAAGTTAAGACCTAAATTATTAATGTGGGACGCGAATTAACAAAGATATTGAAATTTTATGTTATAATTTTATATGAATTTCGGGCTTAACCACTATACCTCGGTTCTATACAAATACGATTTTTCGCTTTAATCTGTGTTTTCTGTTTCAGATATCACCGGGGACGATGATTGTGGTGCAAGGGGGAGTAGATGGCAAGAAAATTTGGAAGAAAAATGAAGATTTGAGAAAATATGAAAATTAATTAAAATTACATTATCTAAAATACAAATATTGTGTTTTAAAACTAGAAATTGGCTAAAATATGCCTGAAATTACTTATAATATAATAGAATCAATTAAAAACTAAAAGTTAAGACCTAAATTATTAATGTGGGACGCGAATTAACAAAGATATTGAAATTTTATGTTATAATTTTATATGAATTTCGGGCTTAACCACTATACCTCGGTTCTATACAAATACGATTTTTCGCTTTAATCTGTGTTTTCTGTTTCAGATATCACCGGGGACGATGATTGTGGTGCAAGGGGGAGTAGATGGCAAGAAAATTTGGAAGAAAAATGAAGATTTGAGAAAATATGAAAATTAATTAAAATTACGTTATCTAAAATACAAATATTGTGTTTTAAAACTAGAAATTGGCTAAAATATGCCTGAAATTACTTATAATATAATAGAATCAATTAAAACCTAAAAGTTAAGACCTAAATTATTAATGTGGGACGCGAATTAACAAAGATATTGAAATTTTATGTTATAATTTTATATGAATTTCGGGCTTAACCACTATACCTCGGTTCTATACAAATACGATTTTTCGCTTTAATCTGTGTTTTCTGTTTCAGATATCACCGGGGACGATGATTGTGGTGCAAGGGGGAGTAGATGGCAAGAAAATTTGGAAGAAAAATGAAGATTTAAGAAAATATGAAAATTAATTAAAATTACGTTATCTAAAATACAAATATTGTGTTTTAAAACTAGAAATTGGCTAAAATATGCCTGAAATTACTTATAATGTAATAGAATCAATTAAAACCTAAAAGTTAAGACCTAAATTATTAATGTGGGACGCGAATTAACAAAGATATTGAAATTTTATGTTATAATTTTATATGAATTTCGGGCTTAACCACTATACCTCGGTTCTATACAAATACGATTTTTCGCTTTAATCTGTGTTTTCTGTTTCAGATATCACCGGGGACGATGATTGTGGTGCAAGGGGGAGTAGATGGCAAGAAAATTTGGAAGAAAAATGAAGATTTGAGAAAATATGAAAATTAATTAAAATTACGTTATCTAAAATACAAATATTGTGTTTTAAAACTAGAAATTGGCTAAAATATGCCTGAAATTACTTATAATATAATAGAATCAATTAAAACCTAAAAGTTAAGACCTAAATTATTAATGTGGGACGCGAATTAACAAAGATATTGAAATTTTATGTTATAATTTTATATGAATTTCGGGCTTAACCACTATACCTCGGTTCTATACAAATACGATTTTTCGCTTTAATCTGTGTTTTCTGTTTCAGATATCACCGGGGACGATGATTGTGGTGCATGGGGGAGTAGATGGCAAGAAAATTTGGAAGAAAAATGAAGATTTGAGAAAATATGAAAATTAATTAAAATTACGTTATCTAAAATACAAATATTGTGTTTTAAAACTAGAAATTGGCTAAAATATGCCTGAAATTACTTATAATATAATAGAATCAAATAAAACCTAAAAGTTAAGACCTAAATTATTAATGTGGGACGCGAATTAACAAAGATATTGAAATTTTATGTTATAATTTTATTTTTTTTTTTTTTTTGCGCCCGAAGCAATTGGAAAAGGGCTACCACTGAGGGAGGCGGAAAATGCATTATGCATACCACGACAGCCGGTCTGTCCTGGTTATGTGGGACTCACTGCCTACCGGGGGACCTAAGTGATACCCACTAAAAACCGCCTTTGGGGACTGGCAACTAGCTCTATTAAAGCTGCATATGCCGTATCTAAAGCGACCCTCTTTTGGGAAAAGAGGGCGCAGACGGCTAAGTGCCGTTTAGGGACTGCCTACGAAGGCATATTATTAATTTTAACTAATTTTTAATTTAATTAGGATTGGCCTGAGCCGCCAGGAGGCAGTTCAGGTCGTTTGACAACTTATTTGGCGGTTCCGAGAGAGTGTTTCTCGGCCTGCGGACGCTATAGCGAGAAGGGAGTGGGGCGGTATAAGTAACTGCCTCACGAATAAGTGTGTTAGTATGCGACTCTGATACTTTAAAGAAGTTTTCAGAGAATTTTTTAAGACATTGCTGGATTGTTGGGATTTCTAAATCCCGGTGAAGGTCGGCATTACGGACGTACCAAGGTGCGTTCGTAGCTCGACGACAGAAGAGGTTTTGAACTACTTGGAGTTCGTTAATAATTTTATCGTTAGCGTGTGCAAAAATAGGAGCCGAGTAAGTCATAACCGGTCGTATACAAACCTTATAGAGGGTTCGCTTATTTCGTAATGACATTTTGCTATGTCTGCCTAACATACTGTTAAGCCGACCTAAATAGAAACGTGCTAGACGCGTTACTCTTTTGACATGAGACTCAAAAGTAAGCCTATAGTCAAGGGTGACGCCTAAATATTTTGCTGACATGTGCCATGGGACAGGGGTCCCTAGCATTCGTATAGGTGGAGTATTTTTCTTGTTTTTATTACGGCGTCTTTTAATATCGAATTGAACTGCGGAGCTCTTCTCCGGGTTCACATCGATACGCCATTTTTGGAACCAGTCTCCTAGGTCATCGACTGACTTTTGGATCTTGTTCCTTGCTGAAGATATTCTAGGACTTTTGAAGTATAGTGCAGTGTCATCTGCGAAGAGTGAGAGCTGTACACCATTCGACGGGATAGGAATGTCGTTGGTGTACAAGATATACAGGAGGGGAGCTAGTACTGATCCTTGAGGAACACCAGCTTTAATGGGGCGCTGAGAGGATAACGTGCCTTCGTGTCTAAAACGAAAGGTACGATGTTGTAAATAAGAGGCTACGAGACGTACTAGACGATCGGAGAGTCCTATCCTATATAATTTGAAAATAAGGCCTTCATGCCAGACTCGGTCGAAGGCTTTGGCAATGTCGAAAAAGACCGCGATTGTCTTTAGTCGACGTGGATAAAAACCGCTGAGGATATATTCCACAATGCGGTGTACCTGTTGTGGACACGAGTGTTTTGCGCGGAAACCGAATTGGTGTGGGATGACAATGGGGTCACCGTCTGTGGGAAACAGATGGCGCCTCATTCGATTTTGAATGACTCTTTCAAAGAGTTTGCCCATGGCCTTTAGGAGGCTAATGGGACGATGACTGGAGGGGAGGTTAAGAGGCTTGCCTGGCTTGGGAATACCAATGACAATTGCCTCTTTCCAAGAAGTGGGAAAGTAACTAAGATTAAAACAGGCGTTAAAGATAATAGCTAAGAGGGTTAACACCTGCTCTGGAAAGTATTTAAGGGCTTGGTTGGATATGCCATCCGCGCCCGGAGATTTTTTGGGCTTAAGTCCTTTGATGAGGGACGAGATCTCATCATTGGACACAGTGATAGGGTCAGAGGTTGTGGGGGGTGAGTTCCGGCGGCGGACCTCATCCTCCACTTCCTGAATATGTGAGGGGTCGACAGGTTGAGAGCTAGGAGAGCATTGTGCGGCAATGCTGTCTGCAAAGCACTCAGCCTTCTCGTCGTCCTCGAAGGCAACCGTACCGTCGGGGCGGGAGAGAGGGGGAGTGTGAGTTGTAGCGTCTATACGGAGGGCTCTAGCCATCTGATAGTACGCTGTATGTGAGGGAGATATATTCTCCATGAGTTCACTCCTTTGGAGCTCTCGAAATTCATAAAGGTGCGAACGGAGTTTTCGTTGAAGACGATTAGCCGTATGCCTATATTCGGGGGTGGGATATTTAGCTGCTCTCCGGAAAGCAGCTTTTTTAGCTTTTAATATGTTGCTAATATATAGGGGAAGCCCATTAGTATTAGCAACCGGAACGACCCTTTCATTCTCCTTAAGGGAGGATTTAATTAGGGTTGAAAGTGATTCGACCGCGGTGTCGATTTTTACAGGACTGTCTAAGTCTAAGTCCGACGATAGGTAATTAGGGGAGTCCTGCGAGTCCATAGCTTTTGCTAGTGAGTCCTTGAAACCCTTCCAGTTAGTGAAGGTTTTCGTAGTTATAATAGGAGGTGGCTGATGGCCAAGAATAAGAGAGACCGGTCGGTGATCGGATCCTATATCGTCTAGTGTCTCAATAGACCTGAGGTTGAGTGAAACTCCTTTGAGTAACGCAAAATCTAGTACATCTGGGTTATAATCGGTATTATCGGGATAGTGCGTTGCACCGAGCGGGCTGAAAACGGTTAAGTCAAGAGACTGCGTTATATCACGCAGTATCCTACCATTAGTATTAATCGTACGGCATGTCCATTCAGTATGTTTAGAGTTGAAATCTCCAAACATAATGACTGAATTACTTTGAGATAAGATTGCCTCAATATCATCTTTGAGGGGGAGGTTTTTAGGGGGAATGTAACAGGAGGCTATGACTAAAGACTGATGTCCCGTCATAGATATCCTGCATAACGTAGCTTCCATATTGGTAAGCTGTGGAGTATCAATAAGAGAGCAATGTAGTGTCTTCTTGTAATAAATGGCCGTGCCGCCGCCTCGGCGGTCGTGCCTATCATTACGAAGAAGAGAATAATTTTTAATGGATAAGCCTTTATTGTCTGTGTGTTTAAGATTGGTTTCCTGTAAGAGGAGAAAATCAGCTTCGCGATCTTTAAGGAAAAGCTTAAGCTCTGGGAGATTATTACGCAATCCGCGAATATTAAATGAAATAAGCGATAGCCCTTTGGGCTTGATACGACCGTGACTTCTAGGCAGAGCAGAAGGCTCTGTCATTATAAGCTAAGTTAATTAAGTTAACTTAGCTTACAACGAACGCAATAAATTACTGTGTTCTGCGAGAGCCAAAAGCCGGTCCTGAGGGGACCGGGCGGCGCGCAGTTTACTCGCTAAAACCGAGATTTCGTTAATGTCGATGTTCCTTATCGCGGCGTAAACCGTGTTAAAGTCATCGCCAATTGTCGACTGTTTCTGCTGCGGAGCAGAAAATACCTGTGGCGGTGGATCTACCTTTTTGGGGCCCCAGGCAAAAACTGGAGCCTGTGTAGGCTTTGAGAAGCCCGGAGGTGGCCTAATAGGTGCTTTTGGTGGTCTCGGGGGACCCTGAGGGGGTCTTGCAACGCCCTGAGACGGCTGAGATACGCCCTGACGGGGCCTCCTAACATATAACGCCGGGAATGAACGGTCATTTACCGGCGGTGGGACCTGTCTAGTTATACGAGGACGAGGAGCGCACGGGCATCCTCTGTAGCTTGCCGGGTGGCCTGTCTGTTGACACAGGACGCACGCGGGCGGGGATACGGCATCTTTAGGCCGCGGACACTCATTGGTGATGTGTGGATCTAGGCACTTAACGCACCTGGGTGGGGCGGAGCAATTGGCCGCCGCGTGACCATATAGTTGGCAGCGGTGGCACTGCGCCGGGAAACCGCGCCTATGCGGTGACTCAACCCTAACTCCCGACAAGCCGCACACCGTGCGTACTTGCCGGAAGATGGATTGCGCCTCCGGAACGTTGGTTAGGATGGCTAAGACTATCGGGTATCTCAGCCCGGTCCTACTGTGCATTTTATGAACAGCTTCGACGGGGAATCCTTGTGACTTAAGGTCATCAAGAATCTCCTCGTTGGAGAGTTCGAATGGGACGCCTCGGATGACGGCCTTGACTTTACGCTCTTCCGGAAGAGCGTATGTATGGTACGATACTCGTTCGTTAGTAAAAAGCCTAGTGAGTCGGCGAAAATCGTCAATAGATTGGGGAACTATTTTTATCGCTACGCCCATGTTCGTAGCTATGTCATATTTAATTCCAGAGTCGTAGCATACCTTGCTCAGTCTAGTGAACTCGGCCTTGTCTCTCAAAAAGACAGGGGGCGGAACTGGTTTTTTCGCGAGTTGCGGAGCGCAACGTGAAGCCGGCTTCGACGGCGCTGCAATATCTAAGGGGGTCGAGGCAGCGGCGGGGGCTGCGGAGGTAGACGCGGCAGCGGCGGGGGCTGCGGGGGTGGGGGGAGCGGCACGGGCCGCTTCGGCGGGGGGCGAACGGTTTTTCGCGGCGCGCTTCGCTGCGCGCTTAGACGACACCGTGGTGTACGACGATGTATTGGAGTCACCGGTATCATCGGAGTCAGAGGACTCCGATGTCCTGGTGCCGGACTGTTTGGCAGGCCTCTTCCGGGAGGCAGATGTTGATGACGCGGAATCGGAGTGAGAGCACTCCATGTCGATTTCGAGCGGCGCGAACGAATTACGTGACGCGAGGTAGTCCGCTATAACGGGCGGCGGTGCCTGAAGGGCGGGAGGAGCCAGAAGGGCTGTGATGGCTGCTGTAAGAGCTTGCGGGTCATTATGAAACCTATGGGCTATATCGATCAGGGGACCTAATAAATTCTGCAAGGACATTGTCGTTGGGGACTAACTAACAACTAACAAACTAAAAATAAACTAAAAACTATTAGAACTAACGTATGACGTGGGGGATCACCGTTCTCAAAAGAACGGGACGCTCTTATTCCAAGAAACAGACCCCTGTTCTCAAAAGAACAGGGACTTGCTCTGAAAAGAGCAAGTAACGTTTTACAAGAAACAGATACACGGAATATAATAAACAGATATGTAATAAAATATACTAATAAACTTATACACTAGTATCTAGTGTTCTACAATATAAACAAGCGGTCAGCCAACCTCCCCGACCGAGGGCGGGGGGGTGAGAACTGAAAGTTAGCAGGAAAACACTTACCGGACTTCAGCGCTAGGCGCCCACTATCTGAAAAGCGCGAGGCGCGGAGCGGGGGGGCACTAGCGTTGGGACGCTAGGCACGCGAACTACCTGTACACAACCGCTCGGGGGCGGTGCAACAGGCGGAATCGTATATAATTTTATATGAATTTCGGGCTTAACCACTATACCTCGGTTCTATACAAATACGATTTTTCGCTTTAATCTGTGTTTTCTGTTTCAGATATCACCGGGGACGATGATTGTGGTGCAAGGGGGAGTAGATGGCAAGAAAATTTGGAAGAAAAATGAAGATTTGAGAAAATATGAAAATTAATTAAAATTACGTTATCTAAAATACAAATATTGTGTTTTAAAACTAGAAATTGGCTAAAATATGCCTGAAATTACTTATAATATAATAGAATCAATTAAAACCTAAAAGTTAAGACCTAAATTATTAATGTGGGACGCGAATTAACAAAGATATTGAAATTTTATGTTATAATTTTATATGAATTTCGGGCTTAACCACTATACCTCGGTTCTATACAAATACGATTTATCGCTTTAATCTGTGTTTTCTGTTTCAGATATCACCGGGGACGATGATTGTGGTGCAAGGGGGAGTAGATGGCAAGAAAATTTGGAAGAAAAATGAAGATTTGAGAAAATATGAAAATTAATTAAAATTACGTTATCTAAAATACAAATATTGTGTTTTAAAACTAGAAATTGGCTAAAATATGCCTGAAATTACTTATAATATAATAGAATCAATTAAAAACTAAAAGTTAAGACCTAAATTATTAATGTGGGACGCGAATTAACAAAGATATTGAAATTTTATGTTATAATTTTATATGAATTTCGGGCTTAACCACTATACCTCGGTTCTATACAAATACGATTTTTCGCTTTAATCTGTGTTTTCTGTTTCAGATATCACCGGGGACGATGATTGTGGTGCAAGGGGGAGTAGATGGCAAGAAAATTTGGAAGAAAAATGAAGATTTGAGAAAATATGAAAATTAATTAAAATTACGTTATCTAAAATACAAATATTGTGTTTTAAAACTAGAAATTGGCTAAAATATGCCTGAAATTACTTATAATATAATAGAATCAATTAAAACCTAAAAGTTAAGACCTAAATTATTAATGTGGGACGCGAATTAACAAAGATATTGAAATTTTATGTTATAATTTTATATGAATTTCGGGCTTAACCACTATACCTCGGTTCTATACAAATACGATTTTTCGCTTTAATCTGTGTTTTCTGTTTCAGATATCACCGGGGACGATGATTGTGGTGCAAGGGGGAGTAGATGGCAAGAAAATTTGGAAGAAAAATGAAGATTTGAGAAAATATGAAAATTAATTAAAATTACGTTATCTAAAATACAAATATTGTGTTTTAAAACTAGAAATTGGCTAAAATATGCCTGAAATTACTTATAATATAATAGAATCGATTAAAAACTAAAAGTTAAGACCTAAATTATTAATGTGGGACGCGAATTAACAAAGATATTGAAATTTTATGTTATAATTTTATATGAATTTCGGGCTTAACCACTATACCTCGGTTCTATACAAATACGATTTTTCGCTTTAATCTGTGTTTTCTGTTTCAGATATCACCGGGGACGATGATTGTGGTGCAAGGGGGAGTAGATGGCAAGAAAATTTGGAAGAAAAATGAAGATTTGAGAAAATATGAAAATTAATTAAAATTACGTTATCTAAAATACAAATATTGTGTTTTAAAACTAGAAATTGGCTAAAATATGCCTGAAATTACTTATAATATAATAGAATCAATTAAAACCTAAAAGTTAAGACCTAAATTATTAATGTGGGACGCGAATTAACAAAGATATTGAAATTTTATGTTATAATTTTATATGAATTTCGGGCTTAACCACTATACCTCGGTTCTATACAAATACGATTTTTCGCTTTAATCTGTGTTTTCTGTTTCAGATATCACCGGGGACGATGATTGTGGTGCAAGGGGGAGTAGATGGCAAGAAAATTTGGAAGAAAAATGAAGATTTGAGAAAATATGAAAATTAATTAAAATTACGTTATCTAAAATACAAATATTGTGTTTTAAAACTAGAAATTGGCTAAAATATGCCTGAAATTACTTATAATATAATAGAATCAATTAAAACCTAAAAGTTAAGACCTAAATTATTAATGTGGGACGCGAATTAACAAAGATATTGAAATTTTATGTTATAATTTTATATGAATTTCGGGCTTAACCACTATACCTCGGTTCTATACAAATACGATTTTTCGCTTTAATCTGTGTTTTCTGTTTCAGATATCACCGGGGACGATGATTGTGGTGCAAGGGGGAGTAGATGGCAAGAAAATTTGGAAGAAGAATGAAGATTTGAGAAAATATGAAAATTAATTAAAATTACGTTATCTAAAATACAAATATTGTGTTTTAAAACTAGAAATTGGCTAAAATATGCCTGAAATTACTTATAATATAATAGAATCAATTAAAACCTAAAAGTTAAGACCTAAATTATTAATGTGGGACGCGAATTAACAAAGATATTGAAATTTTATGTTATAATTTTATATGAATTTCGGGCTTAACCACTATACCTCGGTTCTATACAAATACGATTTTTCGCTTTAATCTGTGTTTTCTGTTTCAGATATCACCGGGGACGATGATTGTGGTGCAAGGGGGAGTAGATGGCAAGAAAATTTGGAAGAAAAATGAAGATTTGAGAAAATATGAAAATTAATTAAAATTACGTTATCTAAAATACAAATATTGTGTTTTAAAACTAGAAATTGGCTAAAATATGCCTGAAATTACTTATAATATAATAGAATCAATTAAAACCTAAAAGTTAAGACCTAAATTATTAATGTGGGACGCGAATTAACAAAGATATTGAAATTTTATGTTATAATTTTATATGAATTTCGGGCTTAACCACTATACCTCGGTTCTATACAAATACGATTTTTCGCTTTAATCTGTGTTTTCTGTTTCAGATATCACCGGGGACGATGATTGTGGTGCAAGGGGGAGTAGATGGCAAGAAAATTTGGAAGAAAAATGAAGATTTGAGAAAATATGAAAATTAATTAAAATTACGTTATCTAAAATACAAATATTGTGTTTTAAAACTAGAAATTGGCTAAAATATGCCTGAAATTACTTATAATATAATAGAATCAATTAAAAACTAAAAGTTAAGACCTAAATTATTAATGTGGGACGCGAATTAACAAAGATATTGAAATTTTATGTTATAATTTTATATGAATTTCGGGCTTAACCACTATACCTCGGTTCTATACAAATACGATTTTTCGCTTTAATCTGTGTTTTCTGTTTCAGATATCACCGGGGACGATGATTGTTGTGCAAGGGGGAGTAGATGGCAAGAAAATTTGGAAGAAAAATGAAGATTTGAGAAAATATGAAAATTAATTAAAATTACGTTATCTAAAATACAAATATTGTGTTTTAAAACTAGAAATTGGCTAAAATATGCCTGAAATTACTTATAATATAATAGAATCAATTAAAACCTAAAAGTTAAGACCTAAATTATTAATGTGGGACGCGAATTAACAAAGATATTGAAATTTTATGTTATAATTTTATATGAATTTCGGGCTTAACCACTATACCTCGGTTCTATACAAATACGATTTTTCGCTTTAATCTGTGTTTTCTGTTTCAGATATCACCGGAGACGATGATTGTGGTGCAAGGGGGAGTAGATGGCAAGAAAATTTGGAAGAAAAATGAAGATTTGAGAAAATATGAAAATTAATTAAAATTACGTTATCTAAAATACAAATATTGTGTTTTAAAACTAGAAATTGGCTAAAATATGCCTGAAATTACTTATAATATAATAGAATCAATTAAAACCTAAAAGTTAAGACCTAAATTATTAATGTGGGACGCGAATTAACAAAGATATTGAAATTTTATGTTATAATTTTATATGAATTTCGGGCTTAACCACTATACCTCGGTTCTATACAAATACGATTTTTCGCTTTAATCTGTGTTTTCTGTTTCAGATATCACCGGGGACGATGATTGTGGTGCAAGGGGGAGTAGATGGCAAGAAAATTTGGAAGAAAAATGAAGATTTGAGAAAATATGAAAATTAATTAAAATTACGTTATCTAAAATACAAATATTGTGTTTTAAAACTAGAAATTGGCTAAAATATGCCTGAAATTACTTATAATATAATAGAATCAATTAAAAACTAAAAGTTAAGACCTAAATTATTAATGTGGGACGCGAATTAACAAAGATATTGAAATTTTATGTTATAATTTTATATGAATTTCGGGCTTAACCACTATACCTCGGTTCTATACAAATACGATTTTTCGCTTTAATCTGTGTTTTCTGTTTCAGATATCACCGGGGACGATGATTGTGGTGCAAGGGGGAGTAGATGGCAAGAAAATTTGGAAGAAAAATGAAGATTTGAGAAAATATGAAAATTAATTAAAATTACGTTATCTAAAATACAAATATTGTGTTTTAAAACTAGAAATTGGCTAAAATATGCCTGAAATTACTTATAATATAATAGAATCAATTAAAACCTAAAAGTTAAGACCTAAATTATTAATGTGGGACGCGAATTAACAAAGATATTGAAATTTTATGTTATAATTTTATATGAATTTCGGGCTTAACCACTATACCTCGGTTCTATACAAATACGATTTTTCGCTTTAATCTGTGTTTTCTGTTTCAGATATCACCGGGGACGATGATTGTGGTGCATGGGGGAGTAGATGGCAAGAAAATTTGGAAGAAAAATGAAGATTTGAGAAAATATGAAAATTAATTAAAATTACGTTATCTAAAATACAAATATTGTGTTTTAAAACTAGAAATTGGCTAAAATATGCCTGAAATTACTTATAATATAATAGAATCAATTAAAAACTAAAAGTTAAGACCTAAATTATTAATGTGGGACGCGAATTAACAAAGATATTGAAATTTTATGTTATAATTTTATATGAATTTCGGGCTTAACCACTATACCTCGGTTCTATACAAATACGATTTTTCGCTTTAATCTGTGTTTTCTGTTTCAGATATCACCGGGGACGATGATTGTGGTGCAAGGGGGAGTAGATGGCAAGAAAATTTGGAAGAAAAATGAAGATTTGAGAAAATATGAAAATTAATTAAAATTACGTTATCTAAAATACAAATATTGTGTTTTAAAACTAGAAATTGGCTAAAATATGCCTGAAATTACTTATAATATAATAGAATCAATTAAAAACTAAAAGTTAAGACCTAAATTATTAATGTGGGACGCGAATTAACAAAGATATTGAAATTTTATGTTATAATTTTATATGAATTTCGGGCTTAACCACTATACCTCGGTTCTATACAAATACGATTTTTCGCTTTAATCTGTGTTTTCTGTTTCAGATATCACCGGAGACGATGATTGTGGTGCAAGGGGGAGTAGATGGCAAGAAAATTTGGAAGAAAAATGAAGATTTGAGAAAATATGAAAATTAATTAAAATTACGTTATCTAAAATACAAATATTGTGTTTTAAAACTAGAAATTGGCTAAAATATGCCTGAAATTACTTATAATATAATAGAATCAATTAAAACCTAAAAGTTAAGACCTAAATTATTAATGTGGGACGCGAATTAACAAAGATATTGAAATTTTATGTTATAATTTTATATGAATTTCGGGCTTAACCACTATACCTCGGTTCTATACAAATACGATTTTTCGCTTTAATCTGTGTTTTCTGTTTCAGATATCACCGGGGACGATGATTGTGGTGCAAGGGGGAGTAGATGGCAAGAAAATTTGGAAGAAAAATGAAGATTTGAGAAAATATGAAAATTAATTAAAATTACGTTATCTAAAATACAAATATTGTGTTTTAAAACTAGAAATTGGCTAAAATATGCCTGAAATTACTTATAATATAATAGAATCAATTAAAAACTAAAAGTTAAGACCTAAATTATTAATGTGGGACGCGAATTAACAAAGATATTGAAATTTTATGTTATAATTTTATATGAATTTCGGGCTTAACCACTATACCTCGGTTCTATACAAATACGATTTTTCGCTTTAATCTGTGTTTTCTGTTTCAGATATCACCGGGGACGATGATTGTGGTGCAAGGGGGAGTAGATGGCAAGAAAATTTGGAAGAAAAATGAAGATTTGAGAAAATATGAAAATTAATTAAAATTACGTTATCTAAAATACAAATATTGTGTTTTAAAACTAGAAATTGGCTAAAATATGCCTGAAATTACTTATAATATAATAGAATCAATTAAAACCTAAAAGTTAAGACCTAAATTATTAATGTGGGACGCGAATTAACAAAGATATTGAAATTTTATGTTATAATTTTATATGAATTTCGGGCTTAACCACTATACCTCGGTTCTATACAAATACGATTTTTCGCTTTAATCTGTGTTTTCTGTTTCAGATATCACCGGGGACGATGATTGTGGTGCATGGGGGAGTAGATGGCAAGAAAATTTGGAAGAAAAATGAAGATTTGAGAAAATATGAAAATTAATTAAAATTACGTTATCTAAAATACAAATATTGTGTTTTAAAACTAGAAATTGGCTAAAATATGCCTGAAATTACTTATAATATAATAGAATCAATTAAAAACTAAAAGTTAAGACCTAAATTATTAATGTGGGACGCGAATTAACAAAGATATTGAAATTTTATGTTATAATTTTATATGAATTTCGGGCTTAACCACTATACCTCGGTTCTATACAAATACGATTTTTCGCTTTAATCTGTGTTTTCTGTTTCAGATATCACCGGGGACGATGATTGTGGTGCAAGGGGGAGTAGATGGCAAGAAAATTTGGAAGAAAAATGAAGATTTGAGAAAATATGAAAATTAATTAAAATTACGTTATCTAAAATACAAATATTGTGTTTTAAAACTAGAAATTGGCTAAAATATGCCTGAAATTACTTATAATATAATAGAATCAATTAAAAACTAAAAGTTAAGACCTAAATTATTAATGTGGGACGCGAATTAACAAAGATATTGAAATTTTATGTTATAATTTTATATGAATTTCGGGCTTAACCACTATACCTCGGTTCTATACAAATACGATTTTTCGCTTTAATCTGTGTTTTCTGTTTCAGATATCACCGGAGACGATGATTGTGGTGCAAGGGGGAGTAGATGGCAAGAAAATTTGGAAGAAAAATGAAGATTTGAGAAAATATGAAAATTAATTAAAATTACGTTATCTAAAATACAAATATTGTGTTTTAAAACTAGAAATTGGCTAAAATATGCCTGAAATTACTTATAATATAATAGAATCAATTAAAACCTAAAAGTTAAGACCTAAATTATTAATTTGGGACGCGAATTAACAAAGATATTGAAATTTTATGTTATAATTTTATATGAATTTCGGGCTTAACCACTATACCTCGGTTCTATACAAATACGATTTTTCGCTTTAATCTGTGTTTTCTGTTTCAGATATCACCGGGGACGATGATTGTGGTGCAAGGGGGAGTAGATGGCAAGAAAATTTGGAAGAAAAATGAAGATTTGAGAAAATATGAAAATTAATTAAAATTACGTTATCTAAAATACAAATATTGTGTTTTAAAACTAGAAATTGGCTAAAATATGCCTGAAATTACTTATAATATAATAGAATCAATTAAAACCTAAAAGTTAAGACCTAAATTATTAATGTGGGACGCGAATTAACAAAGATATTGAAATTTTATGTTATAATTTTATATGAATTTCGGGCTTAACCACTATACCTCGGTTCTATACAAATACGATTTTTCGCTTTAATCTGTGTTTTCTGTTTCAGATATCACCGGGGACGATGATTGTGGTGCAAGGGGGAGTAGATGGCAAGAAAATTTGGAAGAAAAATGAAGATTTGAGAAAATATGAAAATTAATTAAAATTACGTTATCTAAAATACAAATATTGTGTTTTAAAACTAGAAATTGGCTAAAATATGCCTGAAATTACTTATAATATAATAGAATCAATTAAAACCTAAAAGTTAAGACCTAAATTATTAATGTGGGACGCGAATTAACAAAGATATTGAAATTTTATGTTATAATTTTATATGAATTTCGGGCTTAACCACTATACCTCGGTTCTATACAAATACGATTTTTCGCTTTAATCTGTGTTTTCTGTTTCAGATATCACCGGGGACGATAATTGTGGTGCAAGGGGGAGTAGATGGCAAGAAAATTTGGAAGAAAAATGAAGATTTGAGAAAATATGAAAATTAATTAAAATTACGTTATCTAAAATACAAATATTGTGTTTTAAAACTAGAAATTGGCTAAAATATGCCTGAAATTACTTATAATATAATAGAATCAATTAAAACCTAAAAGTTAAGACCTAAATTATTAATGTGGGACGCGAATTAACAAAGATATTGAAATTTTATGTTATAATTTTATATGAATTTCGGGCTTAACCACTATACCTCGGTTCTATACAAATACGATTTTTCGCTTTAATCTGTGTTTTCTGTCTCAGATATCACCGGGGACGATGATTGTGGTGCAAGGGGGAGTAGATGGCAAGAAAATTTGGAAGAAAAATGAAGATTTGAGAAAATATGAAAATTAATTAAAATTACGTTATCTAAAATACAAATATTGTGTTTTAAAACTAGAAATTGGCTAAAATATGCCTGAAATTACTTATAATATAATAGAATCAATTAAAACCTAAAAGTTAAGACCTAAATTATTAATGTGGGACGCGAATTAACAAAGATATTGAAATTTAATGTTATAATTTTATATGAATTTCGGGCTTAACCACTATACCTCGGTTCTATACAAATACGATTTTTCGCTTTAATCTGTGTTTTCTGTTTCAGATATCACCGGGGACGATGATTGTGGTGCAAGGGGGAGTAGATGGCAAGAAAATTTGGAAGAAAAATGAAGATTTGAGAAAATATGAAAATTAATTAAAATTACGTTATCTAAAATACAAATATTGTGTTTTAAAACTAGAAATTGGCTAAAATATGCCTGAAATTACTTATAATATAATAGAATCAATTAAAACCTAAAAGTTAAGACCTAAATTATTAATGTGGGACGCGAATTAACAAAGATATTGAAATTTTATGTTATAATTTTATATGAATTTCGGGCTTAACCACTATACCTCGGTTCTATACAAATACGATTTTTCGCTTTAATCTGTGTTTTCTGTTTCAGATATCACCGGGGACGATGATTGTGGTGCATGGGGGAGTAGATGGCAAGAAAATTTGGAAGAAAAATGAAGATTTGAGAAAATATGAAAATTAATTAAAATTACGTTATCTAAAATACAAATATTGTGTTTTAAAACTAGAAATTGGCTAAAATATGCCTGAAATTACTTATAATATAATAGAATCAATTAAAACCTAAAAGTTAAGACCTAAATTATTAATGTGGGACGCGAATTAACAAAGATATTGAAATTTTATGTTATAATTTTATATGAATTTCGGGCTTAACCACTATACCTCGGTTCTATACAAATACGATTTTTCGCTTTAATCTGTGTTTTCTGTTTCAGATATCACCGGGGACG
The DNA here is from genome assembly GCA_963668995.1 of Parnassius mnemosyne. Taxonomy (NCBI): domain Eukaryota; kingdom Metazoa; phylum Arthropoda; class Insecta; order Lepidoptera; family Papilionidae; genus Parnassius; species Parnassius mnemosyne. The sequence goes on from CAVLGL010000095.1 coordinate 60,522, forward strand.
ATGATTGTGGTGCAAGGGGGAGTAGATGGCAAGAAAATTTGGAAGAAAAATGAAGATTTGAGAAAATATGAAAATTAATTAAAATTACGTTATCTAAAATACAAATATTGTGTTTTAAAACTAGAAATTGGCTAAAATATGCCTGAAATTACTTATAATATAATAGAATCAATTAAAAACTAAAAGTTAAGACCTAAATTATTAATGTGGGACGCGAATTAACAAAGATATTGAAATTTTATGTTATAATTTTATATGAATTTCGGGCTTAACCACTATACCTCGGTTCTATACAAATACGATTTTTCGCTTTAATCTGTGTTTTCTGTTTCAGATATCACCGGGGACGATGATTGTGGTGCAAGGGGGAGTAGATGGCAAGAAAATTTGGAAGAAAAATGAAGATTTGAGAAAATATGAAAATTAATTAAAATTACGTTATCTAAAATACAAATATTGTGTTTTAAAACTAGAAATTGGCTAAAATATGCCTGAAATTACTTATAATATAATAGAATCAATTAAAACCTAAAAGTTAAGACCTAAATTATTAATGTGGGACGCGAATTAACAAAGATATTGAAATTTTATGTTATAATTTTATATGAATTTCGGGCTTAACCACTATACCTCGGTTCTATACAAATACGATTTTTCGCTTTAATCTGTGTTTTCTGTTTCAGATATCACCGGGGACGATGATTGTGGTGCAAGGGGGAGTAGATGGCAAGAAAATTTGGAAGAAAAATGAAGATTTGAGAAAATATGAAAATTAATTAAAATTACGTTATCTAAAATACAAATATTGTGTTTTAAAACTAGAAATTGGCTAAAATATGCCTGAAATTACTTATAATATAATAGAATCAATTAAAAACTAAAAGTTAAGACCTAAATTATTAATGTGGGACGCGAATTAACAAAGATATTGAAATTTTATGTTATAATTTTATATGAATTTCGGGCTTAACCACTATACCTCGGTTCTATACAAATACGATTTTTCGCTTTAATCTGTGTTTTCTGTTTCAGATATCACCGGGGACGATGATTGTGGTGCAAGGGGGAGTAGATGGCAAGAAAATTTGGAAGAAAAATGAAGATTTGAGAAAATATGAAAATTAATTAAAATTACGTTATCTAAAATACAAATATTGTGTTTTAAAACTAGAAATTGGCTAAAATATGCCTGAAATTACTTATAATATAATAGAATCAATTAAAACCTAAAAGTTAAGACCTAAATTATTAATGTGGGACGCGAATTAACAAAGATATTGAAATTTAATGTTATAATTTTATATGAATTTCGGGCTTAACCACTATACCTCGGTTCTATACAAATACGATTTTTCGCTTTAATCTGTGTTTTCTGTTTCAGATATCACCGGGGACGATGATTGTGGTGCAAGGGGGAGTAGATGGCAAGAAAATTTGGAAGAAAAATGAAGATTTGAGAAAATATGAAAATTAATTAAAATTACGTTATCTAAAATACAAATATTGTGTTTTAAAACTAGAAATTGGCTAAAATATGCCTGAAATTACTTATAATATAATAGAATCAATTAAAACCTAAAAGTTAAGACCTAAATTATTAATGTGGGACGCGAATTAACAAAGATATTGAAATTTTATGTTATAATTTTATATGAATTTCGGGCTTAACCACTATACCTCGGTTCTATACAAATACGATTTTTCGCTTTAATCTGTGTTTTCTGTTTCAGATATCACCGGGGACGATGATTGTGGTGCATGGGGGAGTAGATGGCAAGAAAATTTGGAAGAAAAATGAAGATTTGAGAAAATATGAAAATTAATTAAAATTACGTTATCTAAAATACAAATATTGTGTTTTAAAACTAGAAATTGGCTAAAATATGCCTGAAATTACTTATAATATAATAGAATCAATTAAAACCTAAAAGTTAAGACCTAAATTATTAATGTGGGACGCGAATTAACAAAGATATTGAAATTTTATGTTATAATTTTATATGAATTTCGGGCTTAACCACTATACCTCGGTTCTATACAAATACGATTTTTCGCTTTAATCTGTGTTTTCTGTTTCAGATATCACCGGGGACGATGATTGTGGTGCAAGGGGGAGTAGATGGCAAGAAAATTTGGAAGAAAAATGAAGATTTGAGAAAATATGAAAATTAATTAAAATTACGTTATCTAAAATACAAATATTGTGTTTTAAAACTAGAAATTGGCTAAAATATGCCTGAAATTACTTATAATATAATAGAATCAATTAAAAACTAAAAGTTAAGACCTAAATTATTAATGTGGGACGCGAATTAACAAAGATATTGAAATTTTATGTTATAATTTTATATGAATTTCGGGCTTAACCACTATACCTCGGTTCTATACAAATACGATTTTTCGCTTTAATCTGTGTTTTCTGTTTCAGATATCACCGGGGACGATGATTGTGGTGCAAGGGGGAGTAGATGGCAAGAAAATTTGGAAGAAAAATGAAGATTTGAGAAAATATGAAAATTAATTAAAATTACGTTATCTAAAATACAAATATTGTGTTTTAAAACTAGAAATTGGCTAAAATATGCCTGAAATTACTTATAATATAATAGAATCAATTAAAACCTAAAAGTTAAGACCTAAATTATTAATGTGGGACGCGAATTAACAAAGATATTGAAATTTAATGTTATAATTTTATATGAATTTCGGGCTTAACCACTATACCTCGGTTCTATACAAATACGATTTTTCGCTTTAATCTGTGTTTTCTGTTTCAGATATCACCGGGGACGATGATTGTGGTGCAAGGGGGAGTAGATGGCAAGAAAATTTGGAAGAAAAATGAAGATTTGAGAAAATATGAAAATTAATTAAAATTACGTTATCTAAAATACAAATATTGTGTTTTAAAACTAGAAATTGGCTAAAATATGCCTGAAATTACTTATAATATAATAGAATCAATTAAAACCTAAAAGTTAAGACCTAAATTATTAATGTGGGACGCGAATTAACAAAGATATTGAAATTTTATGTTATAATTTTATATGAATTTCGGGCTTAACCACTATACCTCGGTTCTATACAAATACGATTTTTCGCTTTAATCTGTGTTTTCTGTTTCAGATATCACCGGGGACGATGATTGTGGTGCATGGGGGAGTAGATGGCAAGAAAATTTGGAAGAAAAATGAAGATTTGAGAAAATATGAAAATTAATTAAAATTACGTTATCTAAAATACAAATATTGTGTTTTAAAACTAGAAATTGGCTAAAATATGCCTGAAATTACTTATAATATAATAGAATCAATTAAAACCTAAAAGTTAAGACCTAAATTATTAATGTGGGACGCGAATTAACAAAGATATTGAAATTTTATGTTATAATTTTATATGAATTTCGGGCTTAACCACTATACCTCGGTTCTATACAAATACGATTTTTCGCTTTAATCTGTGTTTTCTGTTTCAGATATCACCGGGGACGATGATTGTGGTGCAAGGGGGAGTAGATGGCAAGAAAATTTGGAAGAAAAATGAAGATTTGAGAAAATATGAAAATTAATTAAAATTACGTTATCTAAAATACAAATATTGTGTTTTAAAACTAGAAATTGGCTAAAATATGCCTGAAATTACTTATAATATAATAGTATCAATTAAAAACTAAAAGTTAAGACCTAAATTATTAATGTGGGACGCGAATTAACAAAGATATTGAAATTTTATGTTATAATTTTATATGAATTTCGGGCTTAACCACTATACCTCGGTTCTATACAAATACGATTTTTCGCTTTAATCTGTGTTTTCTGTTTCAGATATCACCGGGGACGATGATTGTGGTGCAAGAGGGAGTAGATGGCAAGAAAATTTGGAAGAAAAATGAAGATTTGAGAAAATATGAAAATTAATTAAAATTACGTTATCTAAAATACAAATATTGTGTTTTAAAACTAGAAATTGGCTAAAATATGCCTGAAATTACTTATAATATAATAGAATCAATTAAAACCTAAAAGTTAAGACCTAAATTATTAATTTGGGACGCGAATTAACAAAGATATTGAAATTTTATGTTATAATTTTATATGAATTTCGGGCTTAACCACTATACCTCGGTTCTATACAAATACGATTTTTCGCTTTAATCTGTGTTTTCTGTTTCAGATATCACCGGGGACGATGATTGTGGTGCAAGGGGGAGTAGATGGCAAGAAAATTTGGAAGAAAAATGAAGATTTGAGAAAATATGAAAATTAATTAAAATTACGTTATCTAAAATACAAATATTGTGTTTTAAAACTAGAAATTGGCTAAAATATGCCTGAAATTACTTATAATATAATAGAATCAATTAAAACCTAAAAGTTAAGACCTAAATTATTAATGTGGGACGCGAATTAACAAAGATATTGAAATTTTATGTTATAATTTTATATGAATTTCGGGCTTAACCACTATACCTCGGTTCTATACAAATACGATTTTTCGCTTTAATCTGTGTTTTCTGTTTCAGATATCACCGGGGACGATGATTGTGGTGCAAGGGGGAGTAGATGGCAAGAAAATTTGGAAGAAAAATGAAGATTTGAGAAAATATGAAAATTAATTAAAATTACGTTATCTAAAATACAAATATTGTGTTTTAAAACTAGAAATTGGCTAAAATATGCCTGAAATTACTTATAATATAATAGAATCAATTAAAACCTAAAAGTTAAGACCTAAATTATTAATGTGGGACGCGAATTAACAAAGATATTGAAATTTTATGTTATAATTTTATATGAATTTCGGGCTTAACCACTATACCTCGGTTCTATACAAATACGATTTTTCGCTTTAATCTGTGTTTTCTGTTTCAGATATCACCGGGGACGAGAATTGTGGTGCAAGGGGGAGTAGATGGCAAGAAAATTTGGAAGAAAAATGAAGATTTGAGAAAATATGAAAATTAATTAAAATTACGTTATCTAAAATACAAATATTGTGTTTTAAAACTAGAAATTGGCTAAAATATGCCTGAAATTACTTATAATATAATAGAATCAATTAAAAACTAAAAGTTAAGACATAAATTATTAATGTGGGACGCGAATTAACAAAGATATTGAAATTTTATGTTATAATTTTATATGAATTTCGGGCTTAACCACTATACCTCGGTTCTATACAAATACGATTTTTCGCTTTAATCTGTGTTTTCTGTTTCAGATATCACCGGGGACGATGATTGTGGTGCATGGGGGAGTAGATGGCAAGAAAATTTGGAAGAAAAATGAAGATTTGAGAAAATATGAAAATTAATTAAAATTACGTTATCTAAAATACAAATATTGTGTTTTAAAACTAGAAATTGGCTAAAATATGCCTGAAATTACTTATAATATAATAGAATCAATTAAAACCTAAAAGTTAAGACCTAAATTATTAATGTGGGACGCGAATTAACAAAGATATTGAAATTTTATGTTATAATTTTATATGAATTTCGGGCTTAACCACTATACCTCGGTTCTATACAAATACGATTCTTCGCTTTAATCTGTGTTTTCTGTTTCAGATATCACCGGGGACGATGATTGTGGTGCAAGGGGGAGTAGATGGCAAGAAAATTTGGAAGAAAAATGAAGATTTGAGAAAATATGAAAATTAATTAAAATTACGTTATCTAAAATACAAATATTGTGTTTTAAAACTAGAAATTGGCTAAAATATGCCTGAAATTACTTATAATATAATAGAATCAATTAAAAACTAAAAGTTAAGACCTAAATTATTAATGTGGGACGCGAATTAACAAAGATATTGAAATTTTATGTTATAATTTTATATGAATTTCGGGCTTAACCACTATACCTCGGTTCTATACAAATACGATTTTTCGCTTTAATCTGTGTTTTCTGTTTCAGATATCACCGGGGACGATGATTGTGGTGCAAGGGGGAGTAGATGGCAAGAAAATTTGGAAGAAAAATGAAGATTTGAGAAAATATGAAAATTAATTAAAATTACGTTATCTAAAATACAAATATTGTGTTTTAAAACTAGAAATTGGCTAAAATATGCCTGAAATTACTTATAATATAATAGAATCAATTAAAACCTAAAAGTTAAGACCTAAATTATTAATTTGGGACGCGAATTAACAAAGATATTGAAATTTTATGTTATAATTTTATATGAATTTCGGGCTTAACCACTATACCTCGGTTCTATACAAATACGATTTTTCGCTTTAATCTGTGTTTTCTGTTTCAGATATCACCGGGGACGATGATTGTGGTGCAAGGGGGAGTAGATGGCAAGAAAATTTGGAAGAAAAATGAAGATTTGAGAAAATATGAAAATTAATTAAAATTACGTTATCTAAAATACAAATATTGTGTTTTAAAACTAGAAATTGGCTAAAATATGCCTGAAATTACTTATAATATAATAGAATCAATTAAAACCTAAAAGTTAAGACCTAAATTATTAATGTGGGACGCGAATTAACAAAGATATTGAAATTTTATGTTATAATTTTATATGAATTTCGGGCTTAACCACTATACCTCGGTTCTATACAAATACGATTTTTCGCTTTAATCTGTGTTTTCTGTTTCAGATATCACCGGGGACGATGATTGTGGTGCAAGGGGGAGTAGATGGCAAGAAAATTTGGAAGAAAAATGAAGATTTGAGAAAATATGAAAATTAATTAAAATTACGTTATCTAAAATACAAATATTGTGTTTTAAAACTAGAAATTGGCTAAAATATGCCTGAAATTACTTATAATATAATAGAATCAATTAAAACCTAAAAGTTAAGACCTAAATTATTAATGTGGGACGCGAATTAACAAAGATATTGAAATTTTATGTTATAATTTTATATGAATTTCGGGCTTAACCACTATACCTCGGTTCTATACAAATACGATTTTTCGCTTTAATCTGTGTTTTCTGTTTCAGATATCACCGGGGACGATGATTGTGGTGCAAGGGGGAGTAGATGGCAAGAAAATTTGGAAGAAAAATGAAGATTTGAGAAAATATGAAAATTAATTAAAATTACGTTATCTAAAATACAAATATTGTGTTTTAAAACTAGAAATTGGCTAAAATATGCCTGAAATTACTTATAATATAATAGAATCAATTAAAACCTAAAAGTTAAGACCTAAATTATTAATGTGGGACGCGAATTAACAAAGATATTGAAATTTAATGTTATAATTTTATATGAATTTCGGGCTTAACCACTATACCTCGGTTCTATACAAATACGATTTTTCGCTTTAATCTGTGTTTTCTGTTTCAGATATCACCGGGGACGATGATTGTGGTGCAAGGGGGAGTAGATGGCAAGAAAATTTGGAAGAAAAATGAAGATTTGAGAAAATATGAAAATTAATTAAAATTACGTTATCTAAAATACAAATATTGTGTTTTAAAACTAGAAATTGGCTAAAATATGCCTGAAATTACTTATAATATAATAGAATCAATTAAAACCTAAAAGTTAAGACCTAAATTATTAATGTGGGACGCGAATTAACAAAGATATTGAAATTTTATGTTATAATTTTATATGAATTTCGGGCTTAACCACTATACCTCGGTTCTATACAAATACGATTTTTCGCTTTAATCTGTGTTTTCTGTTTCAGATATCACCGGGGACGATGATTGTGGTGCATGGGGGAGTAGATGGCAAGAAAATTTGGAAGAAAAATGAAGATTTGAGAAAATATGAAAATTAATTAAAATTACGTTATCTAAAATACAAATATTGTGTTTTAAAACTAGAAATTGGCTAAAATATGCCTGAAATTACTTATAATATAATAGAATCAATTAAAACCTAAAAGTTAAGACCTAAATTATTAATGTGGGACGCGAATTAACAAAGATATTGAAATTTTATGTTATAATTTTATATGAATTTCGGGCTTAACCACTATACCTCGGTTCTATACAAATACGATTTTTCGCTTTAATCTGTGTTTTCTGTTTCAGATATCACCGGGGACGATGATTGTGGTGCAAGGGGGAGTAGATGGCAAGAAAATTTGGAAGAAAAATGAAGATTTGAGAAAATATGAAAATTAATTAAAATTACGTTATCTAAAATACAAATATTGTGTTTTAAAACTAGAAATTGGCTAAAATATGCCTGAAATTACTTATAATATAATAGAATCAATTAAAACCTAAAAGTTAAGACCTAAATTATTAATGTGGGACGCGAATTAACAAAGATATTGAAATTTAATGTTATAATTTTATATGAATTTCGGGCTTAACCACTATACCTCGGTTCTATACAAATACGATTTTTCGCTTTAATCTGTGTTTTCTGTTTCAGATATCACCGGGGACGATGATTGTGGTGCAAGGGGGAGTAGATGGCAAGAAAATTTGGAAGAAAAATGAAGATTTGAGAAAATATGAAAATTAATTAAAATTACGTTATCTAAAATACAAATATTGTGTTTTAAAACTAGAAATTGGCTAAAATATGCCTGAAATTACTTATAATATAATAGAATCAATTAAAACCTAAAAGTTAAGACCTAAATTATTAATGTGGGACGCGAATTAACAAAGATATTGAAATTTTATGTTATAATTTTATATGAATTTCGGGCTTAACCACTATACCTCGGTTCTATACAAATACGATTTTTCGCTTTAATCTGTGTTTTCTGTTTCAGATATCACCGGGGACGATGATTGTGGTGCATGGGGGAGTAGATGGCAAGAAAATTTGGAAGAAAAATGAAGATTTGAGAAAATATGAAAATTAATTAAAATTACGTTATCTAAAATACAAATATTGTGTTTTAAAACTAGAAATTGGCTAAAATATGCCTGAAATTACTTATAATATAATAGAATCAATTAAAACCTAAAAGTTAAGACCTAAATTATTAATGTGGGACGCGAATTAACAAAGATATTGAAATTTTATGTTATAATTTTATATGAATTTCGGGCTTAACCACTATACCTCGGTTCTATACAAATACGATTTTTCGCTTTAATCTGTGTTTTCTGTTTCAGATATCACCGGGGACGATGATTGTGGTGCAAGGGGGAGTAGATGGCAAGAAAATTTGGAAGAAAAATGAAGATTTGAGAAAATATGAAAATTAATTAAAATTACGTTATCTAAAATACAAATATTGTGTTTTAAAACTAGAAATTGGCTAAAATATGCCTGAAATTACTTATAATATAATAGAATCAATTAAAAACTAAAAGTTAAGACCTAAATTATTAATGTGGGACGCGAATTAACAAAGATATTGAAATTTTATGTTATAATTTTATATGAATTTCGGGCTTAACCACTATACCTCGGTTCTATACAAATACGATTTTTCGCTTTAATCTGTGTTTTCTGTTTCAGATATCACCGGGGACGATGATTGTGGTGCAAGGGGGAGTAGATGGCAAGAAAATTTGGAAGAAAAATGAAGATTTGAGAAAATATGAAAATTAATTAAAATTACGTTATCTAAAATACAAATATTGTGTTTTAAAACTAGAAATTGGCTAAAATATGCCTGAAATTACTTATAATATAATAGAATCAATTAAAACCTAAAAGTTAAGACCTAAATTATTAATGTGGGACGCGAATTAACAAAGATATTGAAATTTTATGTTATAATTTTATATGAATTTCGGGCTTAACCACTATACCTCGGTTCTATACAAATACGATTTTTCGCTTTAATCTGTGTTTTCTGTTTCAGATATCACCGGGGACGATGATTGTGGTGCAAGGGGGAGTAGATGGCAAGAAAATTTGGAAGAAAAATGAAGATTTGAGAAAATATGAAAATTAATTAAAATTACGTTATCTAAAATACAAATATTGTGTTTTAAAACTAGAAATTGGCTAAAATATGCCTGAAATTACTTATAATATAATAGAATCAATTAAAACCTAAAAGTTAAGACCTAAATTATTAATGTGGGACGCGAATTAACAAAGATATTGAAATTTTATGTTATAATTTTATATGAATTTCGGGCTTAACCACTATACCTCGGTTCTATACAAATACGATTTTTCGCTTTAATCTGTGTTTTCTGTTTCAGATATCACCGGGGACGATGATTGTGGTGCATGGGGGAGTAGATGGCAAGAAAATTTGGAAGAAAAATGAAGATTTGAGAAAATATGAAAATTAATTAAAATTACGTTATCTAAAATACAAATATTGTGTTTTAAAACTAGAAATTGGCTAAAATATGCCTGAAATTACTTATAATATAATAGAATCAATTAAAACCTAAAAGTTAAGACCTAAATTATTAATGTGGGACGCGAATTAACAAAGATATTGAAATTTTATGTTATAATTTTATATGAATTTCGGGCTTAACCACTATACCTCGGTTCTATACAAATACGATTTTTCGCTTTAATCTGTGTTTTCTGTTTCAGATATCACCGGGGACGATGATTGTGGTGCAAGGGGGAGTAGATGGCAAGAAAATTTGGAAGAAAAATGAAGATTTGAGAAAATATGAAAATTAATTAAAATTACGTTATCTAAAATACAAATATTGTGTTTTAAAACTAGAAATTGGCTAAAATATGCCTGAAATTACTTATAATATAATAGAATCAATTAAAAACTAAAAGTTAAGACCTAAATTATTAATGTGGGACGCGAATTAACAAAGATATTGAAATTTTATGTTATAATTTTATATGAATTTCGGGCTTAACCACTATACCTCGGTTCTATACAAATACGATTTTTCGCTTTAATCTGTGTTTTCTGTTTCAGATATCACCGGGGACGATGATTGTGGTGCAAGGGGGAGTAGATGGCAAGAAAATTTGGAAGAAAAATGAAGATTTGAGAAAATATGAAAATTAATTAAAATTACGTTATCTAAAATACAAATATTGTGTTTTAAAACTAGAAATTGGCTAAAATATGCCTGAAATTACTTATAATATAATAGAATCAATTAAAACCTAAAAGTTAAGACCTAAATTATTAATTTGGGACGCGAATTAACAAAGATATTGAAATTTTATGTTATAATTTTATATGAATTTCGGGCTTAACCACTATACCTCGGTTCTATACAAATACGATTTTTCGCTTTAATCTGTGTTTTCTGTTTCAGATATCACCGGGGACGATGATTGTGGTGCAAGGGGGAGTAGATGGCAAGAAAATTTGGAAGAAAAATGAAGATTTGAGAAAATATGAAAATTAATTAAAATTACGTTATCTAAAATACAAATATTGTGTTTTAAAACTAGAAATTGGCTAAAATATGCCTGAAATTACTTATAATATAATAGAATCAATTAAAACCTAAAAGTTAAGACCTAAATTATTAATGTGGGACGCGAATTAACAAAGATATTGAAATTTTATGTTATAATTTTATATGAATTTCGGGCTTAACCACTATACCTCGGTTCTATACAAATACGATTTTTCGCTTTAATCTGTGTTTTCTGTTTCAGATATCACCGGGGACGATGATTGTGGTGCAAGGGGGAGTAGATGGCAAGAAAATTTGGAAGAAAAATGAAGATTTGAGAAAATATGAAAATTAATTAAAATTACGTTATCTAAAATACAAATATTGTGTTTTAAAACTAGAAATTGGCTAAAATATGCCTGAAATTACTTATAATATAATAGAATCAATTAAAACCTAAAAGTTAAGACCTAAATTATTAATTTGGGACGCGAATTAACAAAGATATTGAAATTTTATGTTATAATTTTATATGAATTTCGGGCTTAACCACTATACCTCGGTTCTATACAAATACGATTTTTCGCTTTAATCTGTGTTTTCTGTTTCAGATATCACCGGGGACGATGATTGTGGTGCAAGGGGGAGTAGATGGCAAGAAAATTTGGAAGAAAAATGAAGATTTGAGAAAATATGAAAATTAATTAAAATTACGTTATCTAAAATACAAATATTGTGTTTTAAAACTAGAAATTGGCTAAAATATGCCTGAAATTACTTATAATATAATAGAATCAATTAAAACCTAAAAGTTAAGACCTAAATTATTAATGTGGGACGCGAATTAACAAAGATATTGAAATTTTATGTTATAATTTTATATGAATTTCGGGCTTAACCACTATACCTCGGTTCTATACAAATACGATTTTTCGCTTTAATCTGTGTTTTCTGTTTCAGATATCACCGGGGACGATGATTGTGGTGCAAGGGGGAGTAGATGGCAAGAAAATTTGGAAGAAAAATGAAGATTTGAGAAAATATGAAAATTAATTAAAATTACGTTATCTAAAATACAAATATTGTGTTTTAAAACTAGAAATTGGCTAAAATATGCCTGAAATTACTTATAATATAATAGAATCAATTAAAACCTAAAAGTTAAGACCTAAATTATTAATGTGGGACGCGAATTAACAAAGATATTGAAATTTTATGTTATAATTTTATATGAATTTCGGGCTTAACCACTATACCTCGGTTCTATACAAATACGATTTTTCGCTTTAATCTGTGTTTTCTGTTTCAGATATCACCGGGGACGATGATTGTGGTGCAAGGGGGAGTAGATGGCAAGAAAATTTGGAAGAAAAATGAAGATTTGAGAAAATATGAAAATTAATTAAAATTACGTTATCTAAAATACAAATATTGTGTTTTAAAACTAGAAATTGGCTAAAATATGCCTGAAATTACTTATAATATAATAGAATCAATTAAAACCTAAAAGTTAAGACCTAAATTATTAATGTGGGACGCGAATTAACAAAGATATTGAAATTTTATGTTATAATTTTATATGAATTTCGGGCTTAACCACTATACCTCGGTTCTATACAAATACGATTTTTCGCTTTAATCTGTGTTTTCTGTTTCAGATATCACCGGGGACGATAATTGTGGTGCAAGGGGGAGTAGATGGCAAGAAAATTTGGAAGAAAAATGAAGATTTGAGAAAATATGAAAATTAATTAAAATTACGTTATCTAAAATACAAATATTGTGTTTTAAAACTAGAAATTGGCTAAAATATGCCTGAAATTACTTATAATATAATAGAATCAATTAAAAACTAAAAGTTAAGACCTAAATTATTAATGTGGGACGCGAATTAACAAAGATATTGAAATTTTATGTTATAATTTTATATGAATTTCGGGCTTAACCACTATACCTCGGTTCTATACAAATACGATTTTTCGCTTTAATCTGTGTTTTCTGTTTCAGATATCACCGGGGACGATGATTGTGGTGCAAGGGGGAGTAGATGGCAAGAAAATTTGGAAGAAAAATGAAGATTTGAGAAAATATGAAAATTAATTAAAATTACGTTATCTAAAATACAAATATTGTGTTTTAAACCTAGAAATTGGCTAAAATATGCCTGAAATTACTTATAATATAATAGAATCAATTAAAACCTAAAAGTTAAGACCTAAATTATTAATGTGGGACGCGAATTAACAAAGATATTGAAATTTTATGTTATAATTTTATATGAATTTCGGGCTTAACCACTATACCTCGGTTCTATACAAATACGATTTTTCGCTTTAATCTGTGTTTTCTGTTTCAGATATCACCGGGGACGATGATTGTGGTGCATGGGGGAGTAGATGGCAAGAAAATTTGGAAGAAAAATGAAGAATTGAGAAAATATGAAAATTAATTAAAATTACGTTATCTAAAATACAAATATTGTGTTTTAAAACTAGAAATTGGCTAAAATATGCCTGAAATTACTTATAATATAATAGAATCAATTAAAACCTAAAAGTTAAGACCTAAATTATTAATGTGGGACGCGAATTAACAAAGATATTGAAATTTTATGTTATAATTTTATATGAATTTCGGGCTTAACCACTATACCTCGGTTCTATACAAATACGATTTTTCGCTTTAATCTGTGTTTTCTGTTTCAGATATCACCGGGGACGATGATTGTGGTGCAAGGGGGAGTAGATGGCAAGAAAATTTGGAAGAAAAATGAAGATTTGAGAAAATATGAAAATTAATTAAAATTACGTTATCTAAAATACAAATATTGTGTTTTAAAACTAGAAATTGGCTAAAATATGCCTGAAATTACTTATAATATAATAGAATCAATTAAAACCTAAAAGTTAAGACCTAAATTATTAATGTGGGACGCGAATTAACAAAGATATTGAAATTTTATGTTATAATTTTATATGAATTTCGGGCTTAACCACTATACCTCGGTTCTATACAAATACGATTTTTCGCTTTAATCTGTGTTTTCTGTTTCAGATATCACCGGGGACGATGATTGTGGTGCAAGGGGGAGTAGATGGCAAGAAAATTTGGAAGAAAAATGAAGATTTGAGAAAACATGAAAATTAATTAAAATTACGTTATCTAAAATACAAATATTGTGTTTTAAAACTAGAAATTGGCTAAAATATGCCTGAAATTACTTATAATATAATAGAATCAATTAAAACCTAAAAGTTAAGACCTAAATTATTAATGTGGGACGCGAATTAACAAAGATATTGAAATTTTATGTTATAATTTTATATGAATTTCGGGCTTAACCACTATACCTCGGTTCTATACAAATACGATTTTTCGCTTTAATCTGTGTTTTCTGTTTCAGATATCACCGGGGACGATGATTGTGGTGCAAGGGGGAGTAGATGGCAAGAAAATTTGGAAGAAAAATGAAGATTTGAGAAAATATGAAAATTAATTAAAATTACGTTATCTAAAATACAAATATTGTGTTTTAAAACTAGAAATTGGCTAAAATATGCCTGAAATTACTTATAATATAATAGAATCAATTAAAAACTAAAAGTTAAGACCTAAATTATTAATGTGGGACGCGAATTAACAAAGATATTGAAATTTTATGTTATAATTTTATATGAATTTCGGGCTTAACCACTATACCTCGGTTCTATACAAATACGATTTTTCGCTTTAATCTGTGTTTTCTGTTTCAGATATCACCGGGGACGATGATTGTGGTGCAAGGGGGAGTAGATGGCAAGAAAATTTGGAAGAAAAATGAAGATTTGAGAAAATATGAAAATTAATTAAAATTACGTTATCTAAAATACAAATATTGTGTTTTAAAACTAGAAATTGGCTAAAATATGCCTGAAATTACTTATAATATAATAGAATCAATTAAAACCTAAAAGTTAAGACCTAAATTATTAATGTGGGACGCGAATTAACAAAGATATTGAAATTTTATGTTATAATTTTATATGAATTTCGGGCTTAACCACTATACCTCGGTTCTATACAAATACGATTTTTCGCTTTAATCTGTGTTTTCTGTTTCAGATATCACCGGGGACGATGATTGTGGTGCAAGGGGGAGTAGATGGCAAGAAAATTTGGAAGAAAAATGAAGATTTGAGAAAATATGAAAATTAATTAAAATTACGTTATCTAAAATACAAATATTGTGTTTTAAAACTAGAAATTGGCTAAAATATGCCTGAAATTACTTATAATATAATAGAATCAATTAAAAACTAAAAGTTAAGACCTAAATTATTAATGTGGGACGCGAATTAACAAAGATATTGAAATTTTATGTTATAATTTTATATGAATTTCGGGCTTAACCACTATACCTCGGTTCTATACAAATACGATTTTTCGCTTTAATCTGTGTTTTCTGTTTCAGATATCACCGGGGACGATGATTGTGGTGCAAGGGGGAGTAGATGGCAAGAAAATTTGGAAGAAAAATGAAGATTTGAGAAAATATGAAAATTAATTAAAATTACGTTATCTAAAATACAAATATTGTGTTTTAAAACTAGAAATTGGCTAAAATATGCCTGAAATTACTTATAATATAATAGAATCAATTAAAACCTAAAAGTTAAGACCTAAATTATTAATGTGGGACGCGAATTAACAAAGATATTGAAATTTTATGTTATAATTTTATATGAATTTCGGGCTTAACCACTATACCTCGGTTCTATACAAATACGATTTTTCGCTTTAATCTGTGTTTTCTGTTTCAGATATCACCGGGGACGATGATTGTGGTGCAAGGGGGAGTAGATGGCAAGAAAATTTGGAAGAAAAATGAAGATTTGAGAAAATATGAAAATTAATTAAAATTACGTTATCTAAAATACAAATATTGTGTTTTAAAACTAGAAATTGGCTAAAATATGCCTGAAATTACTTATAATATAATAGAATCAATTAAAACCTAAAAGTTAAGACCTAAATTATTAATGTGGGACGCGAATTAACAAAGATATTGAAATTTTATGTTATAATTTTATATGAATTTCGGGCTTAACAACTATACCTCGGTTCTATACAAATACGATTTTTCGCTTTAATCTGTGTTTTCTGTTTCAGATATCACCGGGGACGATGATTGTGGTGCAAGGGGGAGTAGATGGCAAGAAAATTTGGAAGAAAAATGAAGATTTGAGAAAATATGAAAATTAATTAAAATTACGTTATCTAAAATACAAATATTGTGTTTTAAAACTAGAAATTGGCTAAAATATGCCTGAAATTACTTATAATATAATAGAATCAATTAAAAACTAAAAGTTAAGACCTAAATTATTAATGTGGGACGCGAATTAACAAAGATATTGAAATTTTATGTTATAATTTTATATGAATTTCGGGCTTAACCACTATACCTCGGTTCTATACAAATACGATTTTTCGCTTTAATCTGTGTTTTCTGTTTCAGATATCACCGGGGACGATGATTGTGGTGCAAGGGGGAGTAGATGGCAAGAAAATTTGGAAGAAAAATGAAGATTTGAGAAAATATGGAAATTAATTAAAATTACGTTATCTAAAATACAAATATTGTGTTTTAAAACTAGAAATTGGCTAAAATATGCCTGAAATTACTTATAATATAATAGAATCAATTAAAACCTAAAAGTTAAGACCTAAATTATTAATGTGGGACGCGAATTAACAAAGATATTGAAATTTTATGTTATAATTTTATATGAATTTCGGGCTTAACCACTATACCTCGGTTCTATACAAATACGATTTTTCGCTT
This sequence comes from Parnassius mnemosyne, assembly GCA_963668995.1. Taxonomy (NCBI): domain Eukaryota; kingdom Metazoa; phylum Arthropoda; class Insecta; order Lepidoptera; family Papilionidae; genus Parnassius; species Parnassius mnemosyne. The sequence goes on from CAVLGL010000095.1 coordinate 77,586, forward strand.
TAATCTGTGTTTTCTGTTTCAGATATCACCGGGGACGATAATTGTGGTGCAAGGGGGAGTAGATGGCAAGAAAATTTGGAAGAAAAATGAAGATTTGAGAAAATATGAAAATTAATTAAAATTACGTTATCTAAAATACAAATATTGTGTTTTAAAACTAGAAATTGGCTAAAATATGCCTGAAATTACTTATAATATAATAGAATCAATTAAAAACTAAAAGTTAAGACCTAAATTATTAATGTGGGACGCGAATTAACAAAGATATTGAAATTTTATGTTATAATTTTATATGAATTTCGGGCTTAACCACTATACCTCGGTTCTATACAAATACGATTTTTCGCTTTAATCTGTGTTTTCTGTTTCAGATATCACCGGGGACGATGATTGTGGTGCAAGGGGGAGTAGATGGCAAGAAAATTTGGAAGAAAAATGAAGATTTGAGAAAATATGAAAATTAATTAAAATTACGTTATCTAAAATACAAATATTGTGTTTTAAAACTAGAAATTGGCTAAAATATGCCTGAAATTACTTATAATATAATAGAATCAATTAAAACCTAAAAGTTAAGACCTAAATTATTAATGTGGGACGCGAATTAACAAAGATATTGAAATTTTATGTTATAATTTTATATGAATTTCGGGCTTAACCACTATACCTCGGTTCTATACAAATACGATTTTTCGCTTTAATCTGTGTTTTCTGTTTCAGATATCACCGGGGACGATGATTGTGGTGCAAGGGGGAGTAGATGGCAAGAAAATTTGGAAGAAAAATGAAGATTTGAGAAAATATGAAAATTAATTAAAATTACGTTATCTAAAATACAAATATTGTGTTTTAAAACTAGAAATTGGCTAAAATATGCCTGAAATTACTTATAATATAATAAAATCAATTAAAAACTAAAAGTTAAGACCTAAATTATTAATGTGGGACGCGAATTAACAAAGATATTGAAATTTTATGTTATAATTTTATATGAATTTCGGGCTTAACCACTATACCTCGGTTCTATACAAATACGATTTTTCGCTTTAATCTGTGTTTTCTGTTTCAGATATCACCGGGGACGATGATTGTGGTGCAAGGGGGAGTAGATGGCAAGAAAATTTGGAAGAAAAATGAAGATTTGAGAAAATATGAAAATTAATTAAAATTACGTTATCTAAAATACAAATATTGTGTTTTAAAACTAGAAATTGGCTAAAATATGCCTGAAATTACTTATAATATAATAGAATCAATTAAAACCTAAAAGTTAAGACCTAAATTATTAATGTGGGACGCGAATTAACAAAGATATTGAAATTTTATGTTATAATTTTATATGAATTTCGGGCTTAACCACTATACCTCGGTTCTATACAAATACGATTTTTCGCTTTAATCTGTGTTTTCTGTTTCAGATATCACCGGGGACGATGATTGTGGTGCATAGGGGAGTAGATGGCAAGAAAATTTGGAAGAAAAATGAAGATTTGAGAAAATATGAAAATTAATTAAAATTACGTTATCTAAAATACAAATATTGTGTTTTAAAACTAGAAATTGGCTAAAATATGCCTGAAATTACTTATAATATAATAGAATCAATTAAAACCTAAAAGTTAAGACCTAAATTATTAATGTGGGACGCGAATTAACAAAGATATTGAAATTTTATGTTATAATTTTATATGAATTTCGGGCTTAACCACTATACCTCGGTTCTATACAAATACGATTTTTCGCTTTAATCTGTGTTTTCTGTTTCAGATATCACCGGGGACGATGATTGTGGTACAAGGGGGAGTAGATGGCAAGAAAATTTGGAAGAAAAATGAAGATTTGAGAAAATATGAAAATTAATTAAAATTACGTTATCTAAAATACAAATATTGTGTTTTAAAACTAGAAATTGGCTAAAATATGCCTGAAATTACGTATAATATAATAGAATCAATTAAAAACTAAAAGTTAAGACCTAAATTATTAATGTGGGACGCGAATTAACAAAGATATTGAAATTTTATGTTATAATTTTATATGAATTTCGGGCTTAACCACTATACCTCGGTTCTATACAAATACGATTTTTCGCTTTAATCTGTGTTTTCTGTTTCAGATATCACCGGGGACGATGATTGTGGTGCAAGGGGGAGTAGATGGCAAGAAAATTTGGAAGAAAAATGAAGATTTGAGAAAATATGAAAATTAATTAAAATTACGTTATCTAAAATACAAATATTGTGTTTTAAAACTAGAAATTGGCTAAAATATGCCTGAAATTACTTATAATATAATAGAATCAATTAAAACCTAAAAGTTAAGACCTAAATTATTAATGTGGGACGCGAATTAACAAAGATATTGAAATTTTATGTTATAATTTTATATGAATTTCGGGCTTAACCACTATACCTCGGTTCTATACAAATACGATTTTTCGCTTTAATCTGTGTTTTCTGTTTCAGATATCACCGGGGACGATGATTGTGGTGCAAGGGGGAGTAGATGGCAAGAAAATTTGGAAGAAAAATGAAGATTTGAGAAAATATGAAAATTAATTAAAATTACGTTATCTAAAATACAAATATTGTGTTTTAAAACTAGAAATTGGCTAAAATATGCCTGAAATTACTTATAATATAATAGAATCAATTAAAACCTAAAAGTTAAGACCTAAATTATTAATGTGGGACGCGAATTAACAAAGATATTGAAATTTTATGTTATAATTTTATATGAATTTCGGGCTTAACCACTATACCTCGGTTCTATACAAATACGATTTTTCGCTTTAATCTGTGTTTTCTGTTTCAGATATCACCGGGGACGATGATTGTGGTGCAAGGGGGAGTAGATGGCAAGAAAATTTGGAAGAAAAATGAAGATTTGAGAAAATATGAAAATTAATTAAAATTACGTTATCTAAAATACAAATATTGTGTTTTAAAACTAGAAATTGGCTAAAATATGCCTGAAATTACTTATAATATAATAGAATCAATTAAAAACTAAAAGTTAAGACCTAAATTATTAATGTGGGACGCGAATTAACAAAGATATTGAAATTTTATGTTATAATTTTATATGAATTTCGGGCTTAACCACTATACCTCGGTTCTATACAAATACGATTTTTCGCTTTAATCTGTGTTTTCTGTTTCAGATATCACCGGGGACGATGATTGTGGTGCAAGGGGGAGTAGATGGCAAGAAAATTTGGAAGAAAAATGAAGATTTGAGAAAATATGGAAATTAATTAAAATTACGTTATCTAAAATACAAATATTGTGTTTTAAAACTAGAAATTGGCTAAAATATGCCTGAAATTACTTATAATATAATAGAATCAATTAAAACCTAAAAGTTAAGACCTAAATTATTAATGTGGGACGCGAATTAACAAAGATATTGAAATTTTATGTTATAATTTTATATGAATTTCGGGCTTAACCACTATACCTCGGTTCTATACAAATACGATTTTTCGCTTTAATCTGTGTTTTCTGTTTCAGATATCACCGGGGACGATAATTGTGGTGCAAGGGGGAGTAGATGGCAAGAAAATTTGGAAGAAAAATGAAGATTTGAGAAAATATGAAAATTAATTAAAATTACGTTATCTAAAATACAAATATTGTGTTTTAAAACTAGAAATTGGCTAAAATATGCCTGAAATTACTTATAATATAATAAAATCAATTAAAAACTAAAAGTTAAGACCTAAATTATTAATGTGGGACGCGAATTAACAAAGATATTGAAATTTTATGTTATAATTTTATATGAATTTCGGGCTTAACCACTATACCTCGGTTCTATACAAATACGATTTTTCGCTTTAATCTGTGTTTTCTGTTTCAGATATCACCGGGGACGATGATTGTGGTGCAAGGGGGAGTAGATGGCAAGAAAATTTGGAAGAAAAATGAAGATTTGAGAAAATATGAAAATTAATTAAAATTACGTTATCTAAAATACAAATATTGTGTTTTAAAACTAGAAATTGGCTAAAATATGCCTGAAATTACTTATAATATAATAGAATCAATTAAAACCTAAAAGTTAAGACCTAAATTATTAATGTGGGACGCGAATTAACAAAGATATTGAAATTTTATGTTATAATTTTATATGAATTTCGGGCTTAACCACTATACCTCGGTTCTATACAAATACGATTTTTCGCTTTAATCTGTGTTTTCTGTTTCAGATATCACCGGGGACGATGATTGTGGTGCATAGGGGAGTAGATGGCAAGAAAATTTGGAAGAAAAATGAAGATTTGAGAAAATATGAAAATTAATTAAAATTACGTTATCTAAAATACAAATATTGTGTTTTAAAACTAGAAATTGGCTAAAATATGCCTGAAATTACTTATAATATAATAGAATCAATTAAAACCTAAAAGTTAAGACCTAAATTATTAATGTGGGACGCGAATTAACAAAGATATTGAAATTTTATGTTATAATTTTATATGAATTTCGGGCTTAACCACTATACCTCGGTTCTATACAAATACGATTTTTCGCTTTAATCTGTGTTTTCTGTTTCAGATATCACCGGGGACGATGATTGTGGTACAAGGGGGAGTAGATGGCAAGAAAATTTGGAAGAAAAATGAAGATTTGAGAAAATATGAAAATTAATTAAAATTACGTTATCTAAAATACAAATATTGTGTTTTAAAACTAGAAATTGGCTAAAATATGCCTGAAATTACGTATAATATAATAGAATCAATTAAAAACTAAAAGTTAAGACCTAAATTATTAATGTGGGACGCGAATTAACAAAGATATTGAAATTTTATGTTATAATTTTATATGAATTTCGGGCTTAACCACTATACCTCGGTTCTATACAAATACGATTTTTCGCTTTAATCTGTGTTTTCTGTTTCAGATATCACCGGGGACGATGATTGTGGTGCAAGGGGGAGTAGATGGCAAGAAAATTTGGAAGAAAAATGAAGATTTGAGAAAATATGAAAATTAATTAAAATTACGTTATCTAAAATACAAATATTGTGTTTTAAAACTAGAAATTGGCTAAAATATGCCTGAAATTACTTATAATATAATAGAATCAATTAAAACCTAAAAGTTAAGACCTAAATTATTAATGTGGGACGCGAATTAACAAAGATATTGAAATTTTATGTTATAATTTTATATGAATTTCGGGCTTAACCACTATACCTCGGTTCTATACAAATACGATTTTTCGCTTTAATCTGTGTTTTCTGTTTCAGATATCACCGGGGACGATGATTGTGGTGCAAGGGGGAGTAGATGGCAAGAAAATTTGGAAGAAAAATGAAGATTTGAGAAAATATGAAAATTAATTAAAATTACGTTATCTAAAATACAAATATTGTGTTTTAAAACTAGAAATTGGCTAAAATATGCCTGAAATTACTTATAATATAATAGAATCAATTAAAACCTAAAAGTTAAGACCTAAATTATTAATGTGGGACGCGAATTAACAAAGATATTGAAATTTTATGTTATAATTTTATATGAATTTCGGGCTTAACCACTATACCTCGGTTCTATACAAATACGATTTTTCGCTTTAATCTGTGTTTTCTGTTTCAGATATCACCGGGGACGATGATTGTGGTGCAAGGGGGAGTAGATGGCAAGAAAATTTGGAAGAAAAATGAAGATTTGAGAAAATATGAAAATTAATTAAAATTACGTTATCTAAAATACAAATATTGTGTTTTAAAACTAGAAATTGGCTAAAATATGCCTGAAATTACTTATAATATAATAGAATCAATTAAAAACTAAAAGTTAAGACCTAAATTATTAATGTGGGACGCGAATTAACAAAGATATTGAAATTTTATGTTATAATTTTATATGAATTTCGGGCTTAACCACTATACCTCGGTTCTATACAAATACGATTTTTCGCTTTAATCTGTGTTTTCTGTTTCAGATATCACCGGGGACGATGATTGTGGTGCAAGGGGGAGTAGATGGCAAGAAAATTTGGAAGAAAAATGAAGATTTGAGAAAATATGGAAATTAATTAAAATTACGTTATCTAAAATACAAATATTGTGTTTTAAAACTAGAAATTGGCTAAAATATGCCTGAAATTACTTATAATATAATAGAATCAATTAAAACCTAAAAGTTAAGACCTAAATTATTAATGTGGGACGCGAATTAACAAAGATATTGAAATTTTATGTTATAATTTTATATGAATTTCGGGCTTAACCACTATACCTCGGTTCTATACAAATACGATTTTTCGCTTTAATCTGTGTTTTCTGTTTCAGATATCACCGGGGACGATAATTGTGGTGCAAGGGGGAGTAGATGGCAAGAAAATTTGGAAGAAAAATGAAGATTTGAGAAAATATGAAAATTAATTAAAATTACGTTATCTAAAATACAAATATTGTGTTTTAAAACTAGAAATTGGCTAAAATATGCCTGAAATTACTTATAATATAATAGAATCAATTAAAAACTAAAAGTTAAGACCTAAATTATTAATGTGGGACGCGAATTAACAAAGATATTGAAATTTTATGTTATAATTTTATATGAATTTCGGGCTTAACCACTATACCTCGGTTCTATACAAATACGATTTTTCGCTTTAATCTGTGTTTTCTGTTTCAGATATCACCGGGGACGATGATTGTGGTGCAAGGGGGAGTAGATGGCAAGAAAATTTGGAAGAAAAATGAAGATTTGAGAAAATATGAAAATTAATTAAAATTACGTTATCTAAAATACAAATATTGTGTTTTAAACCTAGAAATTGGCTAAAATATGCCTGAAATTACTTATAATATAATAGAATCAATTAAAACCTAAAAGTTAAGACCTAAATTATTAATGTGGGACGCGAATTAACAAAGATATTGAAATTTTATGTTATAATTTTATATGAATTTCGGGCTTAACCACTATACCTCGGTTCTATACAAATACGATTTTTCGCTTTAATCTGTGTTTTCTGTTTCATATATCACCGGGGACGATGATTGTGGTGCAAGGGGGAGTAGATGGCAAGAAAATTTGGAAGAAAAATGAAGATTTGAGAAAATATGAAAATTAATTAAAATTACGTTATCTAAAATACAAATATTGTGTTTTAAAACTAGAAATTGGCTAAAATATGCCTGAAATTACTTATAATATAATAAAATCAATTAAAAACTAAAAGTTAAGACCTAAATTATTAATGTGGGACGCGAATTAACAAAGATATTGAAATTTTATGTTATAATTTTATATGAATTTCGGGCTTAACCACTATACCTCGGTTCTATACAAATACGATTTTTCGCTTTAATCTGTGTTTTCTGTTTCAGATATCACCGGGGACGATGATTGTGGTGCAAGGGGGAGTAGATGGCAAGAAAATTTGGAAGAAAAATGAAGATTTGAGAAAATATGAAAATTAATTAAAATTACGTTATCTAAAATACAAATATTGTGTTTTAAAACTAGAAATTGGCTAAAATATGCCTGAAATTACTTATAATATAATAGAATCAATTAAAACCTAAAAGTTAAGACCTAAATTATTAATGTGGGACGCGAATTAACAAAGATATTGAAATTTTATGTTATAATTTTATATGAATTTCGGGCTTAACCACTATACCTCGGTTCTATACAAATACGATTTTTCGCTTTAATCTGTGTTTTCTGTTTCAGATATCACCGGGGACGATGATTGTGGTGCATAGGGGAGTAGATGGCAAGAAAATTTGGAAGAAAAATGAAGATTTGAGAAAATATGAAAATTAATTAAAATTACGTTATCTAAAATACAAATATTGTGTTTTAAAACTAGAAATTGGCTAAAATATGCCTGAAATTACTTATAATATAATAGAATCAATTAAAACCTAAAAGTTAAGACCTAAATTATTAATGTGGGACGCGAATTAACAAAGATATTGAAATTTTATGTTATAATTTTATATGAATTTCGGGCTTAACCACTATACCTCGGTTCTATACAAATACGATTTTTCGCTTTAATCTGTGTTTTCTGTTTCAGATATCACCGGGGACGATGATTGTGGTACAAGGGGGAGTAGATGGCAAGAAAATTTGGAAGAAAAATGAAGATTTGAGAAAATATGAAAATTAATTAAAATTACGTTATCTAAAATACAAATATTGTGTTTTAAAACTAGAAATTGGCTAAAATATGCCTGAAATTACGTATAATATAATAGAATCAATTAAAAACTAAAAGTTAAGACCTAAATTATTAATGTGGGACGCGAATTAACAAAGATATTGAAATTTTATGTTATAATTTTATATGAATTTCGGGCTTAACCACTATACCTCGGTTCTATACAAATACGATTTTTCGCTTTAATCTGTGTTTTCTGTTTCAGATATCACCGGGGACGATGATTGTGGTGCAAGGGGGAGTAGATGGCAAGAAAATTTGGAAGAAAAATGAAGATTTGAGAAAATATGAAAATTAATTAAAATTACGTTATCTAAAATACAAATATTGTGTTTTAAAACTAGAAATTGGCTAAAATATGCCTGAAATTACTTATAATATAATAGAATCAATTAAAACCTAAAAGTTAAGACCTAAATTATTAATGTGGGACGCGAATTAACAAAGATATTGAAATTTTATGTTATAATTTTATATGAATTTCGGGCTTAACCACTATACCTCGGTTCTATACAAATACGATTTTTCGCTTTAATCTGTGTTTTCTGTTTCAGATATCACCGGGGACGATGATTGTGGTGCAAGGGGGAGTAGATGGCAAGAAAATTTGGAAGAAAAATGAAGATTTGAGAAAATATGAAAATTAATTAAAATTACGTTATCTAAAATACAAATATTGTGTTTTAAAACTAGAAATTGGCTAAAATATGCCTGAAATTACTTATAATATAATAGAATCAATTAAAACCTAAAAGTTAAGACCTAAATTATTAATGTGGGACGCGAATTAACAAAGATATTGAAATTTTATGTTATAATTTTATATGAATTTCGGGCTTAACCACTATACCTCGGTTCTATACAAATACGATTTTTCGCTTTAATCTGTGTTTTCTGTTTCAGATATCACCGGGGACGATGATTGTGGTGCAAGGGGGAGTAGATGGCAAGAAAATTTGGAAGAAAAATGAAGATTTGAGAAAATATGAAAATTAATTAAAATTACGTTATCTAAAATACAAATATTGTGTTTTAAAACTAGAAATTGGCTAAAATATGCCTTTTTTTTTTTTTTTTTTTTTTTTTTTTTTTTTTTTTTTTTTTTTTTGCGGATGGAAAATCATCTAATGACGCCTTTCGCTGTGGGTGGAGCCGAAGGGAGTGTCAGACTTTTACTGACTAAAAACCATCCGTGTTCCTTCAGTGCCCTTACGTTCCGGAGCCGCGGTATCTCTTTCGAACAGCCCGCAGCCCCGGCAGGCGTCGGCCCTTGCGGGCCCCTTCACGCTGCTGACAGCTCTTTGAGGCGCGCGTGGAACAAAACGCGCCGTCGACACGGCCTGTCGTCGTTAGACGGACGGACGGCGAGCTACCCATTGCTCGCCGTCCACAGGCCCGCGCCTACGGTGGTCGGGGGCCACGACGTAGCCCCCGACGCCCGGGGCGTCTCCCGCGGCGGCCGGGAAGGAAAGCTGTTGCTCTTTCCTTCTCCCGCTCCGCCACCTCCTTCGCTAGCATCACTGCTTCGCAGAAGGTGGTGACGGCATCCCATTCCGTCTCGCTCCGGACCATGGCTTCGACCAGAGCCGGACGCGAGAGGTCGCCGCCGCCTATCGCCGCTACGAGGACACGGCGGTGCTCCGCCCAAGCAGAGCACACCTCCACGGTGTGCTCCACCGTGTCCTCCGGTCGATCCTCGCAGTGGGAGCACCCGGGCGTTTCCTCCCGCCCGATTCGGTGCAGGAACCTCCCGAACACACCGTGTCCGGTGAGGACCTGCGTCAGGCGGAAGGTGAGGACGCCGTGGCGTCTCTCAAGCCACTCCTCAAAGAGGGGTCTTATCGCCGCTATAGTGGCGTGCCCAGCACGGGGTTGCGACAGTCGCTCTCTCCATGTCGCCATGAGATCATGCCGGAAGTCTGTCCGCTGCGCGACAACTTGCCGCGGCAGCGGGGTTTCCCCCCGGCATAGTGCTGCCGCGCGCCATTCGTGCAGGCGCGCGAGGACTATCGCCTCCAGATCCCATGGCGGCAATCCGGCAAGGAGGCTCGCCGCCTCGCGGGAGATCGTGCGGTAGCCGCGAACCATCTTTACGGCAACCACCCTTTGGGGCGCGTTTAGGTGGTGGACGGCAAGCCGCGCCAAACCACGCGCCCACACCGGGGCCCCGTAAAGGGCCATGGACCTCACGATCCCCGCGTAGAGCCTCCGGCAGGAGGCGTTTGGCCCCCCCAGGTTCGGCAGGAGCCGCCTGAAGGCAGCCCCGGTCCGTTCCAGTTTGGGAGCCAAACGTCGGAAGTGCTCAACGAAGTTCCATCGGCCGTCGAGGACGAGTCCTAGGTACTTCAACGTCGACTCGACGCCGATGGATACCCCTCCTACCATCACTGAGGATCCCGGTGGTGGCCTGTTCCGAGGACCATGGAAGTGCATGGCCTCGGACTTGTGCAGAGCCACCTCGAGACCCAGTTGCCGGATCCTCTCAACGACTATCGCAACCCCGCGTGTCATAGTTTCCGCCGCCGCCTCGTACGACCCCCCTTGTGCCAGTACCAGCGTGTCGTCAGCGTAGCAAACTACGCTGACGCCGGTAGGGAGGTCGGCGCGCAGCACCCAGTCGTAACCGATGTTCCACAGGGGCGGCCCCAGAACCGAACCCTGTGGGACACCGCACGACATCTCTCGCCGGTTCCACTCTCCGTTTCGACCGGGGTAGATGACGGCCCTGTCCGTCAGATAGTCCCCGACTATACGACGGAGATAGGTCGGCACCCGGTGATACCGGAGTGCCTCCCTAATGCAGCTCCAGGGCATGGAGTTGAAGGCGTTGGCGATGTCGAGAGACACCGCCAAGACAACCCCCCCCCTGGCCACTGCATCCCCCGTCGTGAGGGCTCTCACGCGCATGATGGCGTCCACCGTAGAGCGCCTCTTGCGGAAACCAAACTGGTGTTCCGCAAGATCCGGCCCCGTCCCCGCAAGGTGCTCGGCGAGGCGGTTTGCAATTACTCTTTCAAAGAGCTTGCCCACCTCGTCGAGCAGCACCACGGGCCGTTATGCGGACGGAGAGTCCGCAGGGCGCCCCAGCTTCCGAATGAGGACCAGCTTCCCCGTCTTCCAACGAAGCGGGAATTGGCCTCTCTCCAAGCATGCGCTTAGGAGCCCCTCCAGTCGGGGCCCGAGAGCCTCCGAGGCCAGGACCCAGGCTTTGCCAGGCAAGCCATCGGGTCCTGGGGCGGTATTCCTGGCCTTGAGCCTACGTACCGCCACTCTCAGGTCTACCCCGGTCCCTTCCGGGATGTCGTCGTCGTCGTCCTGGTGGTCCGCTTCCGGCACCGCAGGTGGCGGAGCCATAGGCGGGGGCGGATGTTCCCCGCGCGCAGGGAACAGAGCGCTCACCACATCCTCCACGAGCTGAGGCCGGAGACTCTGCGTCAGCGGGGGGGCCCAGGTGCGGAGTTTATCCCGCACGATCTTGTAAGGGCGCCCCCACGGATCTCTATCGAGAGTCTCCAGCATCTCCTCACGGGCCCGATCCCGGGCCCGCAGGACAGCCTCCCGGAGGGCGGTCTTTGCCGCTCTGTATCCCTCGTACAGCTCCGCCTCAATGGCTGCCGCATTCGGTGGACGAATGCGGAGCCTGCGATGCCTGGCGTACAGGTGCCGCGCGGCGACACACGCCTCGCGCAGAGACGTCAGCTCACGCGACCACCAATACACCTGACGCCGGGCGCTTCCTGGCCGGACGCGGGGCATTGCCACGTCACATATCTCGGACATGGCCTCCTGGAACCACCCTGCCTCATCATTGACGTCGGCAGGCCTGTCCGGTGATGACACCCAGGCCTGCACGATCGAGGCTTCCAGGAGGAGCTCCCGGTCCAGCTGCTTCAGCGCCCAACGCGGACCACTCGGGGCCTGTTGGACTGGCGCGCTCGAGGGCTGGGTGGAGACGTCAAACCGGATGTACCGGTGGTCGGAGTAGGTCTCCACCCCCTCCATGACACGCCAGTCAATGGCACGCGGCGACAGAGCGGGGCTAGCGAACGAAATGTCCACCACCGACTCGCCCCGCATCCGCACACACGTGGGGACAGAACCCCGATTTAGGACGACCAGGCCTGTCTCCAGAGCCCAGTCTTCCACCATCCTACCCCGCACATCTGTACGACGAGAACCCCAAGCCAAGTTCTTGGCATTGAAGTCCCCGAGGACAAGTACGGGGAGGGGATTACTTCCGACGACGACTGCTCTCAGCTCTGCAAGAGAGTTGTGAAACTCGGCGAGAGATCGGTTCGGGGAGAAGTACACCCCCACAACGACGAACTCCCCGAACCGTGCTGCTACGCACCCCTGACCCCTCCTGACACCTTCAAGGGTCGGGGTACCGGCGGCGGCTGAAGAAATGATGGCCACTGAGCCGTTAAGGTCCGCCACCCAGTCCTCCCTAGGCCAGACAAAATACGGCTCAGCGACCACAGCGATGTTGATCGACCACTGCGCCATGCTCTGGAGCAACAGATCCTGAGCGCAGGCGCAGTGGTTGATATTCGCCTGGAGGAAGCTTAATGGGGCCGTTATAGGCATTCCATTTCAGCTTCCTCCACGGGGCGCCTCTCTGCGGGCGTCGGTGTCGCGGCGGCGGCGGCAGCGACAGTGACAGCGGCGGCGGCGGCGGCGGCAGTCGCGACTGCGGCGGTGGCCACAGAGGCGGTGGCGGCGGAGGGCCCTCCCCTACCCGCGGCCTTGGCCTTGGCGGGTGGCACGCAGGCCTTGCTTCCGGCCCGGTGATCGGCTGGCTTGCCGGTCGCCGCACATGCATCACAGTGCGGCGTGGCGCAGCAGGTCGCCGATATGTGTTCGGGCTGACAGCAGCGGAAGCAAAGGCCACTGCGGTCAACCTCCGAGGCGCATTTCACAGATACGTGGTGCCCCACGAGACAGCGGTAGCACCTCAGAGGTCTGGGCTCCAGCAGCTTAACCTGCGCTGAGACCCAGCCCACCAGAAGCCTTCGGCCCTCCACTATGGTTTTGGCCGCCGTAACAGGGCAGCACACCGTGGCGGCATGCATACCCTGTTGGTCCGGGCGTATGGCGCCTGACCTGACCTGGTCAGTAGTGCATCCCCCGGACCTGGCGACGGCGGCCACTAACTCCTTCTCCGATACCGAGTCGTCCAGACCCATGATGCGCAGGTCTGCGCATCTGACGGGCCTGGACACTCGGGCCTCGTCCGCGTCCAGGGACGCTCTGAGCTTCGCAGCCAGAGCGTCCGCGGTCGCGCCACTGGATTCCCCGGGGATCTCCAGCATACGGGCCCCCGTCTGGGTGACTTTGAGCCGGAGGCCCCCGGTGATCCCGAGCTCCCCGAGATCCACCGCCTCTTTCGCCTTCGCGAGCAGATCGCGGTAGGTAACGCCCTTCTTTTCCGCGTCCGGCTGTAGTGTAATCACTACAGCTGCGGTCTTCGGGGCGCGGAGCCTAGCCGCCATCTTGCGCGCCCTGAACTGGCGCTGCCGCTCCTGCTCTTTGGCCTTTTTGGCTGCCTTCTTCCCCTTATTTTTGTCCCCGACCACCTGCCAACCGGCTTCAGCCGTGGGAGGTGTAGGGAGCTGCGGGGGCGGTGGCGGCGGCGGCAGCTGGCTTGCCGCTGGCGCTGGCACATTCGCCGCAGGCACTGGGGCTGGCGCAGCCACCACCTGTGCTGCCGCTTTGCCCTTTTTTGTCTTCGCCTTGCCTCTCTTTCCCGTTGCCGGCTTAGCCGGAGCCGGTTCAGCCGGTACCGGTTTTGCCGGAGCCGGCTTTTCAGGGGGAGGAGGGGCAACTGCAGCCCCGCCCGAAGGCTGGCTGGACGGCCCCGGCCTGGATGCGGCAGCTGTGGCCGCCGCGTACGAGACCGTTGCCGGCCTCGCCGCCGTCTTGTTTGCCCCTAGGGGGGGGCGCAGGACGATGCCCTCCAGCACGGAGAACCGGTGCTGGAAGGCAGCCAGCTCCTGCCGGACCAGGTTCAGAACCTGGTTCTCCACCGGCACGGGCTGGCTTGGGCGCTGCGTCTGGGGCGCCGCGCGAGAGGCAGGCTCACGTAGACTGGCCAGGTCTGCGCGGAGCTTCTCGTTCTCCTTCTGGAGAGTCTCCATGGCGGACGTCAGGCGGGCCACTTCCGCCCGCAGCTCCGCTACCTCGTTTACATTAAGCTCGGCCCCAACAAAGTTGGCCTCCGCAGCCGCCATGATGGAGGCGGAGGCCGCGGGAATGGCCTTTAACTTTGAGGAGGCCTTTTGCTTGTGGGCCACGACCTTGATCGCGGCCTCCACCTCCTTTACGAATCTGGCCTTACGCTCCACCTCGGAGCCGCCAGTCGCATCCGTCTCTTCGCCTGATACCCGAGCCGTATCGCCCGGGTGGCGCCCCTCCTCGGCATGCTTTGCCGCTTGTTCGGCCCTCTGATTGTCAGAGGGCCCCCTCCCCTTGCCTCTCAGCCCGCCCCGCCTGTTGGTGGGGATTTTCCGGGCCGAAGTCTCCTCTTCTCCGGCTGACGACCCCTGGTCGCCATCCCGCCTGGACCGCTTGCGGAAGAACTTACTGGTCTCCGCGGTCCCAGGCTCCACGCGTCGGGAGCTCTCTGAGCCTCCCACGCTGCTCGATGCGGCGTCGGACTCTGTCCCCGCATCGTTCCTCCTCTCCTTTACGTTGCCGTTGCCGGCGGTTTTGGTTTTTTGTTCTTTATTTTCCATATTTGTACCCACGAGTATGGGAGTAATTAAATGTCCACCTTGGCAGTGACCCCTTACCAAGGTAAGCAGATTTAGAGGATTTATTACTCGCCAGGGGGTCTGCAGGTACCCTGGCGAGGAGCGCACTATCGACTGATTTGTTCATAGAACCCCGTCAGCCATCCATCCCCTCGCGGTGCGTCGCCGCTTGAGATTCGGGGTAACTTTTTATAGAGGTTTTCTCCCTCGCGGTCCGGGCGGTTAAGCCAAGACCCTCGGTCCCAATCAAAGCCGCGAGACATGATCCACGACACTTCGATACTGGGATTACGAGACCGGCGGTGACAGCAAAGGATGAATCCTTCACTGTCTGCCCGGAGGCAGGGTAAGTGCACACCGAGCCCGCCCTCACTCCTCTGCTATGCCCTCTGCTGATCAGAGGGTCACGCAGTGGAACGCGCCGTTGGTCCGGGACGGACCCCACCCATGTCAGAATAATTAGCCGCGGCAGTAACCTTCCCCAAGGAGTAAGAATTTCTTCTCATTTCTCGAGGAAGATTACTGCCGCGCCCAGGGTGCACCGGCCCAGTAGCTGCTCTTCCCTCCAGACGTATCGAGAGGGACCCGCAACTACCAGGCACACGTGGAGGACTTCTGACTTCGCACCCCGGCTAAAATATGCCTGAAATTACTTATAATATAATAGAATCAATTAAAAACTAAAAGTTAAGACCTAAATTATTAATGTGGGACGCGAATTAACAAAGATATTGAAATTTTATGTTATAATTTTATATGAATTTCGGGCTTAACCACTATACCTCGGTTCTATACAAATACGATTTTTCGCTTTAATCTGTGTTTTCTGTTTCAGATATCACCGGGGACGATGATTGTGGTGCAAGGGGGAGTAGATGGCAAGAAAATTTGGAAGGAAAATGAAGATTTGAGAAAATATGAAAATTAATTAAAATTACGTTATCTAAAATACAAATATTGTGTTTTAAAACTAGAAATTGGCTAAAATATGCCTGAAATTACTTATAATATAATAGAATCAATTAAAACCTAAAAGTTAAGACCTAAATTATTAATGTGGGACGCGAATTAACAAAGATATTGAAATTTTATGTTATAATTTTATATGAATTTCGGGCTTAACCACTATACCTCGGTTCTATACAAATACGATTTTTCGCTTTAATCTGTCTTTTCTGTTTCAGATATCACCGGGGACGATGATTGTGGTGCAAGGGGGAGTAGATGGCAAGAAAATTTGGAAGAAAAATGAAGATTTGAGAAAATATGAAAATTAATTAAAATTACGTTATCTAAAATATAAATATTGTGTTTTAAAACTAGAAATTGGCTAAAATATGCCTGAAATTACTTATAATATAATAGAATCAATTAAAAACTAAAAGTTAAGACCTAAATTATTAATGTGGGACGCGAATTAACAAAGATATTGAAATTTTATGTTATAATTTTATATGAATTTCGGGCTTAACCACTATACCTCGGTTCTATACAAATACGATTTTTCGCTTTAATCTGTGTTTTCTGTTTCAGATATCACCGGGGACGATGATTGTGGTGCAAGGGGGAGTAGATGGCAAGAAAATTTGGAAGAAAAATGAAGATTTGAGAAAATATGAAAATTAATTAAAATTACGTTATCTAAAATACAAATATTGTGTTTTAAAACTAGAAATTGGCTAAAATATGCCTGAAATTACTTATAATATAATAGAATCAATTAAAACCTAAAAGTTAAGACCTAAATTATTAATGTGGGACGCGAATTAACAAAGATATTGAAATTTTATGTTATAATTTTATATGAATTTCGGGCTTAACCACTGTACCTCGGTTCTATACAAATACGATTTTTCGCTTTAATCTGTGTTTTCTGTTTCAGATATCACCGGGGACGATGATTGTGGTGCAAGGGGGAGTAGATGGCAAGAAAATTTGGAAGAAAAATGAAGATTTGAGAAAATATGAAAATTAATTAAAATTACGTTATCTAAAATACAAATATTGTGTTTTAAAACTAGAAATTGGCTAAAATATGCCTGAAATTACTTATAATATAATAGAATCAATTAAAACCTAAAAGTTAAGACCTAAATTATTAATGTGGGACGCGAATTAACAAAGATATTGAAATTTTATGTTATAATTTTATATGAATTTCGGGCTTAACCACTACACCTCGGTTCTATACAAATACGATTTTTCGCTTTAATCTGTTTTCTGTTTCAGATATCACCGGGGACGATGATTGTGGTGCAAGGGGGAGTAGATGGCAAGAAAATTTGGAAGAAAAATGAAGATTTGAGAAAATATGAAAATTAATTAAAATTACGTTATCTAAAATACAAATATTGTGTTTTAAAACTAGAAATTGGCTAAAATATGCCTGAAATTACTTATAATATAATAGAATCAATTAAAACCTAAAAGTTAAGACCTAAATTATTAATGTGGGACGCGAATTAACAAAGATATTGAAATTTTATGTTATAATTTTATATGAATTTCGGGCTTAACCACTATACCTCGGTTCTATACAAATACGATTTTTCGCTTTAATCTGTGTTTTCTGTTTCAGATATCACCGGGGACGATGATTGTGGTGCAAGGGGGAGTAGATGGCAAGAAAATTTGGAAGAAAAATGAAGATTTGAGAAAATATGAAAATTAATTAAAATTACGTTATCTAAAATACAAATATTGTGTTTTAAAACTAGAAATTGGCTAAAATATGCCTGAAATTACTTATAATATAATAGAATCAATTAAAAACTAAAAGTTAAGACCTAAATTATTAATGTGGGACGCGAATTAACAAAGATATTGAAATTTTATGTTATAATTTTATATGAATTTCGGGCTTAACCACTATACCTCGGTTCTATACAAATACGATTTTTCGCTTTAATCTGTGTTTTCTGTTTCAGATATCACCGGGGACGATGATTGTGGTGCAAGGGGGAGTAGATGGCAAGAAAATTTGGAAGAAAAATGAAGATTTGAGAAAATATGAAAATTAATTAAAATTACGTTATCTAAAATACAAATATTGTGTTTTAAAACTAGAAATTGGCTAAAATATGCCTGAAATTACTTATAATATAATAGAATCAATTAAAACCTAAAAGTTAAGACCTAAATTATTAATGTGGGACGCGAATTAACAAAGATATTGAAATTTTATGTTATAATTTTATATGAATTTCGGGCTTAACCACTATACCTCGGTTCTATACAAATACGATTTTTCGCTTTAATCTGTGTTTTCTGTTTCAGATATCACCGGGGACGATGATTGTGGTGCAAGGGGGAGTAGATGGCAAGAAAATTTGGAAGAAAAATGAAGATTTGAGAAAATATGAAAATTAATTAAAATTACGTTATCTAAAATACAAATATTGTGTTTTAAAACTAGAAATTGGCTAAAATATGCCTGAAATTACTTATAATATAATAGAATCAATTAAAACCTAAAAGTTAAGACCTAAATTATTAATGTGGGACGCGAATTAACAAAGATATTGAAATTTTATGTTATAATTTTATATGAATTTCGGGCTTAACCACTATACCTCGGTTCTATACAAATACGATTTTTCGCTTTAATCTGTGTTTTCTGTTTCAGATATCACCGGGGACGATGATTGTGGTGCAAGGGGGAGTAGATGGCAAGAAAATTTGGAAGAAAAATGAAGATTTGAGAAAATATGAAAATTAATTAAAATTACGTTATCTAAAATACAAATATTGTGTTTTAAAACTAGAAATTGGCTAAAATATGCCTGAAATTACTTATAATATAATAGAATCAATTAAAACCTAAAAGTTAAGACCTAAATTATTAATGTGGGACGCGAATTAACAAAGATATTGAAATTTTATGTTATAATTTTATATGAATTTCGGGCTTAACCACTATACCTCGGTTCTATACAAATACGATTTTTCGCTTTAATCTGTGTTTTCTGTTTCAGATATCACCGGGGACGATGATTGTGGTGCAAGGGGGAGTAGATGGCAAGAAAATTTGGAAGAAAAATGAAGATTTGAGAAAATATGAAAATTAATTAAAATTACGTTATCTAAAATACAAATATTGTGTTTTAAAACTAGAAATTGGCTAAAATATGCCTGAAATTACTTATAATATAATAGAATCAATTAAAACCTAAAAGTTAAGACCTAAATTATTAATGTGGGACGCGAATTAACAAAGATATTGAAATTTTATGTTATAATTTTATATGAATTTCGGGCTTAACCACTATACCTCGGTTCTATACAAATACGATTTTTCGCTTTAATCTGTGTTTTCTGTTTCAGATATCACCGGGGACGATGATTGTGGTGCAAGGGGGAGTAGATGGCAAGAAAATTTGGAAGAAAAATGAAGATTTGAGAAAATATGAAAATTAATTAAAATTACGTTATCTAAAATACAAATATTGTGTTTTAAAACTAGAAATTGGCTAAAATATGCCTGAAATTACTTATAATATAATAGAATCAATTAAAACCTAAAAGTTAAGACCTAAATTATTAATGTGGGACGCGAATT
Source organism: Parnassius mnemosyne (assembly GCA_963668995.1). Lineage (NCBI taxonomy): Eukaryota > Metazoa > Arthropoda > Insecta > Lepidoptera > Papilionidae > Parnassius > Parnassius mnemosyne. The sequence goes on from CAVLGL010000095.1 coordinate 97,089, forward strand.
AACAAAGATATTGAAATTTTATGTTATAATTTTATATGAATTTCGGGCTTAACCACTATACCTCGGTTCTATACAAATACGATTTTTCGCTTTAATCTGTGTTTTCTGTTTCAGATATCACCGGGGACGATGATTGTGGTGCAAGGGGGAGTAGATGGCAAGAAAATTTGGAAGAAAAATGAAGATTTGAGAAAATATGAAAATTAATTAAAATTACGTTATCTAAAATACAAATATTGTGTTTTAAAACTAGAAATTGGCTAAAATATGCCTGAAATTACTTATAATATAATAGAATCAATTAAAAACTAAAAGGTAAGACCTAAATTATTAATGTGGGACGCGAATTAACAAAGATATTGAAATTTTATGTTATAATTTTATATGAATTTCGGGCTTAACCACTATACCTCGGTTCTATACAAATACGATTTTTCGCTTTAATCTGTGTTTTCTGTTTCAGATATCACCGGGGACGATGATTGTGGTGCAAGGGGGAGTAGATGGCAAGAAAATTTGGAAGAAAAATGAAGATTTGAGAAAATATGAAAATTAATTAAAATTACGTTATCTAAAATACAAATATTGTGTTTTAAAACTAGAAATTGGCTAAAATATGCCTGAAATTACTTATAATATAATAGAATCAATTAAAACCTAAAAGTTAAGACCTAAATTATTAATGTGGGACGCGAATTAACAAAGATATTGAAATTTTATGTTATAATTTTATATGAATTTCGGGCTTAACCACTATACCTCGGTTCTATACAAATACGATTTTTCGCTTTAATCTGTGTTTTCTGTTTCAGATATCACCGGGGACGATGATTGTGGTGCATGGGGGAGTAGATGGCAAGAAAATTTGGAAGAAAAATGAAGATTTGAGAAAATATGAAAATTAATTAAAATTACGTTATCTAAAATACAAATATTGTGTTTTAAAACTAGAAATTGGCTAAAATATGCCTGAAATTACTTATAATATAATAGAATCAATTAAAACCTAAAAGTTAAGACCTAAATTATTAATGTGGGACGCGAATTAACAAAGATATTGAAATTTTATGTTATAATTTTATATGAATTTCGGGCTTAACCACTATACCTCGGTTCTATACAAATACGATTTTTCGCTTTAATCTGTGTTTTCTGTTTCAGATATCACCGGGGACGATGATTGTGGTGCAAGGGGGAGTAGATGGCAAGAAAATTTGGAAGAAAAATGAAGATTTGAGAAAATATGAAAATTAATTAAAATTACGTTATCTAAAATACAAATATTGTGTTTTAAAACTAGAAATTGGCTAAAATATGCCTGAAATTACTTATAATATAATAGAATCAATTAAAACCTAAAAGTTAAGACCTAAATTATTAATGTGGGACGCGAATTAACAAAGATATTGAAATTTTATGTTATAATTTTATATGAATTTCGGGCTTAACCACTATACCTCGGTTCTATACAAATACGATTTTTCGCTTTAATCTGTGTTTTCTGTTTCAGATATCACCGGGGACGATGATTGTGGTGCAAGGGGGAGTAGATGGCAAGAAAATTTGGAAGAAAAATGAAGATTTGAGAAAATATGAAAATTAATTAAAATTACGTTATCTAAAATACAAATATTGTGTTTTAAAACTAGAAATTGGCTAAAATATGCCTGAAATTACTTATAATATAATAGAATCGATTAAAAACTAAAAGTTAAGATCTAAATTATTAATGTGGGACGCGAATTAACAAAGATATTGAAATTTTATGTTATAATTTTATATGAATTTCGGGCTTAACCACTATACCTCGGTTCTATACAAATACGATTTTTCGCTTTAATCTGTGTTTTCTGTTTCAGATATCACCGGGGACGATGATTGTGGTGCAAGGGGGAGTAGATGGCAAGAAAATTTGGAAGAAAAATGAAGATTTGAGAAAATATGAAAATTAATTAAAATTACGTTATCTAAAATACAAATATTGTGTTTTAAAACTAGAAATTGGCTAAAATATGCCTGAAATTACTTATAATATAATAGAATCAATTAAAAACTAAAAGTTAAGACCTAAATTATTAATGTGGGACGCGAATTAACAAAGATATTGAAATTTTATGTTATAATTTTATATGAATTTCGGGCTTAACCACTATACCTCGGTTCTATACAAATACGATTTTTCGCTTTAATCTGTGTTTTCTGTTTCAGATATCACCGGGGACGATGATTGTGGTGCAAGGGGGAGTAGATGGCAAGAAAATTTGGAAGAAAAATGAAGATTTGAGAAAATATGAAAATTCATTAAAATTACGTTATCTAAAATAAAAATATTGTGTTTTAAAACTAGAAATTGGCTAAAATATGCCTGAAATTACTTATAATATAATAGAATCAATTAAAAACTAAAAGTTAAGACCTAAATTATTAATGTGGGACGCGAATTAACAAAGATATTGAAATTTTATGTTATAATTTTATATGAATTTCGGGCTTAACCACTATACCTCGGTTCTATACAAATACGATTTTTCGCTTTAATCTGTGTTTTCTGTTTCAGATATCACCGGGGACGATGATTGTGGTGCAAGGGGGAGTAGATGGCAAGAAAATTTGGAAGAAAAATGAAGATTTGAGAAAATATGAAAATTAATTAAAATTACGTTATCTAAAATAAAAATATTGTGTTTTAAAACTAGAAATTGGCTAAAATATGCCTGAAATTACTTATAATATAATAGAATCAATTAAAAACTAAAAGTTAAGACCTAAATTATTAATGTGGGACGCGAATTAACAAAGATATTGAAATTTTATGTTATAATTTTATATGAATTTCGGGCTTAACCACTATACCTCGGTTCTATACAAATACGATTTTTCGCTTTAATCTGTGTTTTCTGTTTCAGATATCACCGGGGACGATGATTGTGGTGCAAGGGGGAGTAGATGGCAAGAAAATTTGGAAGAAAAATGAAGATTTGAGAAAATATGAAAATTAATTAAAATTACGTTATCTAAAATACAAATATTGTGTTTTAAAACTAGAAATTGGCTAAAATATGCCTGAAATTACTTATAATATAATAGAATCAATTAAAACCTAAAAGTTAAGACCTAAATTATTAATGTGGGACGCGAATTAACAAAGATATTGAAATTTTATGTTATAATTTTATATGAATTTCGGGCTTAACCACTATACCTCGGTTCTATACAAATACGATTTTTCGCTTTAATCTGTGTTTTCTGTTTCAGATATCACCGGGGACGATGATTGTGGTGCAAGGGGGAGTAGATGGCAAGAAAATTTGGAAGAAAAATGAAGATTTGAGAAAATATGAAAATTAATTAAAATTACGTTATCTAAAATACAAATATTGTGTTTTAAAACTAGAAATTGGCTAAAATATGCCTGAAATTACTTATAATATAATAGAATCAATTAAAACCTAAAAGTTAAGACCTAAATTATTAATGTGGGACGCGAATTAACAAAGATATTGAAATTTTATGTTATAATTTTATATGAATTTCGGGCTTAACCACTATACCTCGGTTCTATACAAATACGATTTTTCGCTTTAATCTGTGTTTTCTGTTTCAGATATCACCGGGGACGATGATTGTGGTGCAAGGGGGAGTAGATGGCAAGAAAATTTGGAAGAAAAATGAAGATTTGAGAAAATATGAAAATTAATTAAAATTACGTTATCTAAAATACAAATATTGTGTTTTAAAACTAGAAATTGGCTAAAATATGCCTGAAATTACTTATAATATAATAGAATCAATTAAAACCTAAAAGTTAAGACCTAAATTATTAATGTGGGACGCGAATTAACAAAGATATTGAAATTTTATGTTATAATTTTATATGAATTTCGGGCTTAACCACTATACCTCGGTTCTATACAAATACGATTTTTCGCTTTAATCTGTGTTTTCTGTTTCAGATATCACCGGGGACGATGATTGTGGTGCAAGGGGGAGTAGATGGCAAGAAAATTTGGAAGAAAAATGAAGATTTGAGAAAATATGAAAATTAATTAAAATTACGTTATCTAAAATACAAATATTGTGTTTTAAAACTAGAAATTGGCTAAAATATGCCTGAAATTACTTATAATATAATAGAATCAATTAAAACCTAAAAGTTAAGACCTAAATTATTAATGTGGGACGCGAATTAACAAAGATATTGAAATTTTATGTTATAATTTTATATGAATTTCGGGCTTAACCACTATACCTCGGTTCTATACAAATACGATTTTTCGCTTTAATCTGTGTTTTCTGTTTCAGATATCACCGGGGACGATGATTGTGGTGCAAGGGGGAGTAGATGGCAAGAAAATTTGGAAGAAAAATGAAGATTTGAGAAAATATGAAAATTAATTAAAATTACGTTATCTAAAATACAAATATTGTGTTTTAAAACTAGAAATTGGCTAAAATATGCCTGAAATTACTTATAATATAATAGAATCAATTAAAAACTAAAAGTTAAGACCTAAATTATTAATGTGGGACGCGAATTAACAAAGATATTGAAATTTTATGTTATAATTTTATATGAATTTCGGGCTTAACCACTATACCTCGGTTCTATACAAATACGATTTTTCGCTTTAATCTGTGTTTTCTGTTTCAGATATCACCGGGGACGATGATTGTGGTGCAAGGGGGAGTAGATGGCAAGAAAATTTGGAAGAAAAATGAAGATTTGAGAAAATATGAAAATTCATTAAAATTACGTTATCTAAAATAAAAATATTGTGTTTTAAAACTAGAAATTGGCTAAAATATGCCTGAAATTACTTATAATATAATAGAATCAATTAAAAACTAAAAGTTAAGACCTAAATTATTAATGTGGGACGCGAATTAACAAAGATATTGAAATTTTATGTTATAATTTTATATGAATTTCGGGCTTAACCACTATACCTCGGTTCTATACAAATACGATTTTTCGCTTTAATCTGTGTTTTCTGTTTCAGATATCACCGGGGACGATGATTGTGGTGCAAGGGGGAGTAGATGGCAAGAAAATTTGGAAGAAAAATGAAGATTTGAGAAAATATGAAAATTAATTAAAATTACGTTATCTAAAATAAAAATATTGTGTTTTAAAACTAGAAATTGGCTAAAATATGCCTGAAATTACTTATAATATAATAGAATCAATTAAAAACTAAAAGTTAAGACCTAAATTATTAATGTGGGACGCGAATTAACAAAGATATTGAAATTTTATGTTATAATTTTATATGAATTTCGGGCTTAACCACTATACCTCGGTTCTATACAAATACGATTTTTCGCTTTAATCTGTGTTTTCTGTTTCAGATATCACCGGGGACGATGATTGTGGTGCAAGGGGGAGTAGATGGCAAGAAAATTTGGAAGAAAAATGAAGATTTGAGAAAATATGAAAATTAATTAAAATTACGTTATCTAAAATACAAATATTGTGTTTTAAAACTAGAAATTGGCTAAAATATGCCTGAAATTACTTATAATATAATAGAATCGATTAAAAACTAAAAGTTAAGATCTAAATTATTAATGTGGGACGCGAATTAACAAAGATATTGAAATTTTATGTTATAATTTTATATGAATTTCGGGCTTAACCACTATACCTCGGTTCTATACAAATACGATTTTTCGCTTTAATCTGTGTTTTCTGTTTCAGATATCACCGGGGACGATGATTGTGGTGCAAGGGGGAGTAGATGGCAAGAAAATTTGGAAGAAAAATGAAGATTTGAGAAAATATGAAAATTAATTAAAATTACGTTATCTAAAATACAAATATTGTGTTTTAAAACTAGAAATTGGCTAAAATATGCCTGAAATTACTTATAATATAATAGAATCAATTAAAAACTAAAAGTTAAGACCTAAATTATTAATGTGGGACGCGAATTAACAAAGATATTGAAATTTTATGTTATAATTTTATATGAATTTCGGGCTTAACCACTATACCTCGGTTCTATACAAATACGATTTTTCGCTTTAATCTGTGTTTTCTGTTTCAGATATCACCGGGGACGATGATTGTGGTGCAAGGGGGAGTAGATGGCAAGAAAATTTGGAAGAAAAATGAAGATTTGAGAAAATATGAAAATTCATTAAAATTACGTTATCTAAAATAAAAATATTGTGTTTTAAAACTAGAAATTGGCTAAAATATGCCTGAAATTACTTATAATATAATAGAATCAATTAAAAACTAAAAGTTAAGACCTAAATTATTAATGTGGGACGCGAATTAACAAAGATATTGAAATTTTATGTTATAATTTTATATGAATTTCGGGCTTAACCACTATACCTCGGTTCTATACAAATACGATTTTTCGCTTTAATCTGTGTTTTCTGTTTCAGATATCACCGGGGACGATGATTGTGGTGCAAGGGGGAGTAGATGGCAAGAAAATTTGGAAGAAAAATGAAGATTTGAGAAAATATGAAAATTAATTAAAATTACGTTATCTAAAATAAAAATATTGTGTTTTAAAACTAGAAATTGGCTAAAATATGCCTGAAATTACTTATAATATAATAGAATCAATTAAAAACTAAAAGTTAAGACCTAAATTATTAATGTGGGACGCGAATTAACAAAGATATTGAAATTTTATGTTATAATTTTATATGAATTTCGGGCTTAACCACTATACCTCGGTTCTATACAAATACGATTTTTCGCTTTAATCTGTGTTTTCTGTTTCAGATATCACCGGGGACGATGATTGTGGTGCAAGGGGGAGTAGATGGCAAGAAAATTTGGAAGAAAAATGAAGATTTGAGAAAATATGAAAATTAATTAAAATTACGTTATCTAAAATACAAATATTGTGTTTTAAAACTAGAAATTGGCTAAAATATGCCTGAAATTACTTATAATATAATAGAATCAATTAAAACCTAAAAGTTAAGACCTAAATTATTAATGTGGGACGCGAATTAACAAAGATATTGAAATTTTATGTTATAATTTTATATGAATTTCGGGCTTAACCACTATACCTCGGTTCTATACAAATACGATTTTTCGCTTTAATCTGTGTTTTCTGTTTCAGATATCACCGGGGACGATGATTGTGGTGCAAGGGGGAGTAGATGGCAAGAAAATTTGGAAGAAAAATGAAGATTTGAGAAAATATGAAAATTAATTAAAATTACGTTATCTAAAATACAAATATTGTGTTTTAAAACTAGAAATTGGCTAAAATATGCCTGAAATTACTTATAATATAATAGAATCAATTAAAACCTAAAAGTTAAGACCTAAATTATTAATGTGGGACGCGAATTAACAAAGATATTGAAATTTTATGTTATAATTTTATATGAATTTCGGGCTTAACCACTATACCTCGGTTCTATACAAATACGATTTTTCGCTTTAATCTGTGTTTTCTGTTTCAGATATCACCGGGGACGATGATTGTGGTGCAAGGGGGAGTAGATGGCAAGAAAATTTGGAAGAAAAATGAAGATTTGAGAAAATATGAAAATTAATTAAAATTACGTTATCTAAAATACAAATATTGTGTTTTAAAACTAGAAATTGGCTAAAATATGCCTGAAATTACTTATAATATAATAGAATCAATTAAAACCTAAAAGTTAAGACCTAAATTATTAATGTGGGACGCGAATTAACAAAGATATTGAAATTTTATGTTATAATTTTATATGAATTTCGGGCTTAACCACTATACCTCGGTTCTATACAAATACGATTTTTCGCTTTAATCTGTGTTTTCTGTTTCAGATATCACCGGGGACGATGATTGTGGTGCAAGGGGGAGTAGATGGCAAGAAAATTTGGAAGAAAAATGAAGATTTGAGAAAATATGAAAATTAATTAAAATTACGTTATCTAAAATACAAATATTGTGTTTTAAAACTAGAAATTGGCTAAAATATGCCTGAAATTACTTATAATATAATAGAATCAATTAAAACCTAAAAGTTAAGACCTAAATTATTAATGTGGGACGCGAATTAACAAAGATATTGAAATTTTATGTTATAATTTTATATGAATTTCGGGCTTAACCACTATACCTCGGTTCTATACAAATACGATTTTTCGCTTTAATCTGTGTTTTCTGTTTCAGATATCACCGGGGACGATGATTGTGGTGCAAGGGGGAGTAGATGGCAAGAAAATTTGGAAGAAAAATGAAGATTTGAGAAAATATGAAAATTAATTAAAATTACGTTATCTAAAATACAAATATTGTGTTTTAAAACTAGAAATTGGCTAAAATATGCCTGAAATTACTTATAATATAATAGAATCAATTAAAACCTAAAAGTTAAGACCTAAATTATTAATGTGGGACGCGAATTAACAAAGATATTGAAATTTTATGTTATAATTTTATATGAATTTCGGGCTTAACCACTATACCTCGGTTCTATACAAATACGATTTTTCGCTTTAATCTGTGTTTTCTGTTTCAGATATCACCGGGGACGATGATTGTGGTGCATGGGGGAGTAGATGGCAAGAAAATTTGGAAGAAAAATGAAGATTTGAGAAAATATGAAAATTAATTAAAATTACGTTATCTAAAATACAAATATTGTGTTTTAAAACTAGAAATTGGCTAAAATATGCCTGAAATTACTTATAATATAATAGAATCAATTAAAACCTAAAAGTTAAGACCTAAATTATTAATGTGGGACGCGAATTAACAAAGATATTGAAATTTTATGTTATAATTTTATATGAATTTCGGGCTTAACCACTATACCTCGGTTCTATACAAATACGATTTTTCGCTTTAATCTGTGTTTTCTGTTTCAGATATCACCGGGGACGATGATTGTGGTGCAAGGGGGAGTAGATGGCAAGAAAATTTGGAAGAAAAATGAAGATTTGAGAAAATATGAAAATTAATTAAAATTACGTTATCTAAAATACAAATATTGTGTTTTAAAACTAGAAATTGGCTAAAATATGCCTGAAATTACTTATAATATAATAGAATCAATTAAAACCTAAAAGTTAAGACCTAAATTATTAATGTGGGACGCGAATTAACAAAGATATTGAAATTTTATGTTATAATTTTATATGAATTTCGGGCTTAACCACTATACCTCGGTTCTATACAAATACGATTTTTCGCTTTAATCTGTGTTTTCTGTTTCAGATATCACCGGGGACGATGATTGTGGTGCAAGGGGGAGTAGATGGCAAGAAAATTTGGAAGAAAAATGAAGATTTGAGAAAATATGAAAATTAATTAAAATTACGTTATCTAAAATACAAATATTGTGTTTTAAAACTAGAAATTGGCTAAAATATGCCTGAAATTACTTATAATATAATAGAATCGATTAAAAACTAAAAGTTAAGATCTAAATTATTAATGTGGGACGCGAATTAACAAAGATATTGAAATTTTATGTTATAATTTTATATGAATTTCGGGCTTAACCACTATACCTCGGTTCTATACAAATACGATTTTTCGCTTTAATCTGTGTTTTCTGTTTCAGATATCACCGGGGACGATGATTGTGGTGCAAGGGGGAGTAGATGGCAAGAAAATTTGGAAGAAAAATGAAGATTTGAGAAAATATGAAAATTAATTAAAATTACGTTATCTAAAATACAAATATTGTGTTTTAAAACTAGAAATTGGCTAAAATATGCCTAAAATTATTTATAATATAATAGAATCAATTAAAAACTAAAAGTTAAGACCTAAATTATTAATGTGGGACGCGAATTAACAAAGATATTGAAATTTTATGTTATAATTTTATATGAATTTCGGGCTTAACCACTATACCTCGGTTCTATACAAATACGATTTTTCGCTTTAATCTGTGTTTTCTGTTTCAGATATCACCGGGGACGATGATTGTGGTGCAAGGGGGAGTAGATGGCAAGAAAATTTGGAAGAAAAATGAAGATTTGAGAAAATATGAAAATTCATTAAAATTACGTTATCTAAAATACAAATATTGTGTTTTAAAACTAGAAATTGGCTAAAATATGCCTGAAATTACTTATAATATAATAGAATCAATTAAAAACTAAAAGTTAAGACCTAAATTATTAATGTGGGACGCGAATTAACAAAGATATTGAAATTTTATGTTATAATTTTATATGAATTTCGGGCTTAACCACTATACCTCGGTTCTATACAAATACGATTTTTCGCTTTAATCTGTGTTTTCTGTTTCAGATATCACCGGGGACGATGATTGTGGTGCAAGGGGGAGTAGATGGCAAGAAAATTTGGAAGAAAAATGAAGATTTGAGAAAATATGAAAATTAATTAAAATTACGTTATCTAAAATAAAAATATTGTGTTTTAAAACTAGAAATTGGCTAAAATATGCCTGAAATTACTTATAATATAATAGAATCAATTAAAAACTAAAAGTTAAGACCTAAATTATTAATGTGGGACGCGAATTAACAAAGATATTGAAATTTTATGTTATAATTTTATATGAATTTCGGGCTTAACCACTATACCTCGGTTCTATACAAATACGATTTTTCGCTTTAATCTGTGTTTTCTGTTTCAGATATCACCGGGGACGATGATTGTGGTGCAAGGGGGAGTAGATGGCAAGAAAATTTGGAAGAAAAATGAAGATTTGAGAAAATATGAAAATTAATTAAAATTACGTTATCTAAAATACAAATATTGTGTTTTAAAACTAGAAATTGGCTAAAATATGCCTGAAATTACTTATAATATAATAGAATCAATTAAAACCTAAAAGTTAAGACCTAAATTATTAATGTGGGACGCGAATTAACAAAGATATTGAAATTTTATGTTATAATTTTATATGAATTTCGGGCTTAACCACTATACCTCGGTTCTATACAAATACGATTTTTCGCTTTAATCTGTGTTTTCTGTTTCAGATATCACCGGGGACGATGATTGTGGTGCAAGGGGGAGTAGATGGCAAGAAAATTTGGAAGAAAAATGAAGATTTGAGAAAATATGAAAATTAATTAAAATTACGTTATCTAAAATACAAATATTGTGTTTTAAAACTAGAAATTGGCTAAAATATGCCTGAAATTACTTATAATATAATAGAATCAATTAAAACCTAAAAGTTAAGACCTAAATTATTAATGTGGGACGCGAATTAACAAAGATATTGAAATTTTATGTTATAATTTTATATGAATTTCGGGCTTAACCACTATACCTCGGTTCTATACAAATACGATTTTTCGCTTTAATCTGTGTTTTCTGTTTCAGATATCACCGGGGACGATGATTGTGGTGCAAGGGGGAGTAGATGGCAAGAAAATTTGGAAGAAAAATGAAGATTTGAGAAAATATGAAAATTAATTAAAATTACGTTATCTAAAATACAAATATTGTGTTTTAAAACTAGAAATTGGCTAAAATATGCCTGAAATTACTTATAATATAATAGAATCAATTAAAACCTAAAAGTTAAGACCTAAATTATTAATGTGGGACGCGAATTAACAAAGATATTGAAATTTTATGTTATAATTTTATATGAATTTCGGGCTTAACCACTATACCTCGGTTCTATACAAATACGATTTTTCGCTTTAATCTGTGTTTTCTGTTTCAGATATCACCGGGGACGATGATTGTGGTGCAAGGGGGAGTAGATGGCAAGAAAATTTGGAAGAAAAATGAAGATTTGAGAAAATATGAAAATTAATTAAAATTACGTTATCTAAAATACAAATATTGTGTTTTAAAACTAGAAATTGGCTAAAATATGCCTGAAATTACTTATAATATAATAGAATCAATTAAAACCTAAAAGTTAAGACCTAGATTATTAATGTGGGACGCGAATTAACAAAGATATTGAAATTTTATGTTATAATTTTATATGAATTTCGGGCTTAACCACTATACCTCGGTTCTATAAAAATAAGATTTTTCGCTTTAATCTGTGTTTTCTGTTTCAGATATCACCGGGGACGATGATTGTGGTGCAAGGGGGAGTAGATGGCAAGAAAATTTGGAAGAAAAATGAAGATTTGAGAAAATATGAAAATTAATTAAAATTACGTTATCTAAAATACAAATATTGTGTTTTAAAACTAGAAATTGGCTAAAATATGCCTGAAATTACTTATAATATAATAGAATCAATTAAAAACTAAAAGTTAAGACCTAAATTATTAATGTGGGACGCGAATTAACAAAGATATTGAAATTTTATGTTATAATTTTATATGAATTTCGGGCTTAACCACTATACCTCGGTTCTATACAAATACGATTTTTCGCTTTAATCTGTGTTTTCTGTTTCAGATATCACCGGGGACGATGATTGTGGTGCAAGGGGGAGTAGATGGCAAGAAAATTTGGAAGAAAAATGAAGATTTGAGAAAATATGAAAATTAATTAAAATTACGTTATCTAAAATACAAATATTGTGTTTTAAAACTAGAAATTGGCTAAAATATGCCTGAAATTACTTATAATATAATAGAATCAATTAAAACCTAAAAGTTAAGACCTAAATTATTAATGTGGGACGCAAATTAACAAAGATATTGAAATTTTATGTTATAATTTTATATGAATTTCGGGCTTAACCACTATACCTCGGTTCTATACAAATACGATTTTTCGCTTTAATCTGTGTTTTCTGTTTCAGATATCACCGGGGACGATGATTGTGGTGCAAGGGGGAGTAGATGGCAAGAAAAATTGGAAGAAAAATGAAGATTTGAGAAAATATGAAAATTAATTAAAATTACGTTATCTAAAATACAAATATTGTGTTTTAAAACTAGAAATTGGCTAAAATATGCCTGAAATTACTTATAATATAATAGAATCAATTAAAACCTAAAAGTTAAGACCTAAATTATTAATGTGGGACGCGAATTAACAAAGATATTGAAATTTTATGTTATAATTTTATATGAATTTCGGGCTTAACCACTATACCTCGGTTCTATACAAATACGATTTTTCGCTTTAATCTGTGTTTTCTGTTTCAGATATCACCGGGGACGATGATTGTGGTGCAAGGGGGAGTAGATGGCAAGAAAATTTGGAAGAAAAATGAAGATTTGAGAAAATATGAAAATTAATTAAAATTACGTTATCTAAAATACAAATATTGTGTTTTAAAACTAGAAATTGGCTAAAATATGCCTGAAATTACTTATATTATAATAGAATCAATTAAAACCTAAAAGTTAAGACCTAAATTATTAATGTGGGACGCGAATTAACAAAGATATTGAAATTTTATGTTATAATTTTATATGAATTTCGGGCTTAACCACTATACCTCGGTTCTATACAAATACGATTTTTCGCTTTAATCTGTGTTTTCTGTTTCAGATATCACCGGGGACGATGATTGTGGTGCAAGGGGGAGTAGATGGCAAGAAAATTTGGAAGAAAAATGAAGATTTGAGAAAATATGAAAATTAATTAAAATTACGTTATCTAAAATACAAATATTGTGTTTTAAAACTAGAAATTGGCTAAAATATGCCTGAAATTACTTATAATATAATAGAATCAATTAGAACCTAAAAGTTAAGACCTAAATTATTAATGTGGGACGCGAATTAACAAAGATATTGAAATTTTATGTTATAATTTTATATGAATTTCGGGCTTAACCACTATACCTCGGTTCTATACAAATACGATTTTTCGCTTTAATCTGTGTTTTCTGTTTCAGATATCACCGGGGACGATGATTGTGGTGCAAGGGGGAGTAGATGGCAAGAAAAATTGGAAGAAAAATGAAGATTTGAGAAAATATGAAAATTAATTAAAATTACGTTATCTAAAATACAAATATTGTGTTTTAAAACTAGAAATTGGCTAAAATATGCCTGAAATTACTTATAATATAATAGAATCAATTAAAACCTAAAAGTTAAGACCTAAATTATTAATGTGGGACGCGAATTAACAAAGATATTGAAATTTTATGTTATAATTTTATATGAATTTCGGGCTTAACCACTATACCTCGGTTCTATACAAATACGATTTTTCGCTTTAATCTGTGTTTTCTGTTTCAGATATCACCGGGGACGATGATTGTGGTGCAAGGGGGAGTAGATGGCAAGAAAATTTGGAAGAAAAATGAAGATTTGAGAAAATATGAAAATTAATTAAAATTACGTTATCTAAAATACAAATATTGTGTTTTAAAACTAGAAATTGGCTAAAATATGCCTGAAATTACTTATAATATAATAGAATCAATTAAAAACTAAAAGTTGAGACCTAGATTATTAATGTGGGACGCGAATTAACAAAGATATTGAAATTTTATGTTATAATTTTATATGAATTTCGGGCTTAACCACTATACCTCGGTTCTATACAAATACGATTTTTCGCTTTAATCTGTGTTTTCTGTTTCAGATATCACCGGGGACGATGATTGTGGTGCAAGGGGGAGTAGATGGCAAGAAAATTTGGAAGAAAAATGAAGATTTGAGAAAATATGAAAATTAATTAAAATTACGTTATCTAAAATACAAATATTGTGTTTTAAAACTAGAAATTGGCTAAAATATGCCTGAAATTACTTATAATATAATAGAATCAATTAAAACCTAAAAGTTAAGACCTAAATTATTAATGTGGGACGCGAATTAACAAAGATATTGAAATTTTATGTTATAATTTTATATGAATTTCGGGCTTAACCACTATACCTCGGTTCTATAAAAATATGATTTTTCGCTTTAATCTGTGTTTTCTGTTTCAGATATCACCGGGGACGATGATTGTGGTGCAAGGGGGAGTAGATGGCAAGAAAATTTGGAAGAAAAATGAAGATTTGAGAAAATATGAAAATTAATTAAAATTACGTTATCTAAAATACAAATATTGTGTTTTAAAACTAGAAATTGGCTAAAATATGCCTGAAATTACTTATAATATAATAGAATCAATTAAAAACTAAAAGTTGAGACCTAAATTATTAATGTGGGACGCGAATTAACAAAGATATTGAAATTTTATGTTATAATTTTATATGAATTTCGGGCTTAACCACTATACCTCGGTTCTATACAAATACGATTTTTCGCTTTAATCTGTGTTTTCTGTTTCAGATATCACCGGGGACGATGATTGTGGTGCAAGGGGGAGTAGATGGCAAGAAAATTTGGAAGAAAAATGAAGATTTGAGAAAATATGAAAATTAATTAAAATTACGTTATCTAAAATACAAATATTGTGTTTTAAAACTAGAAATTGGCTAAAATATGCCTGAAATTACTTATAATATAATAGAATCAATTAAAACCTAAAAGTTAAGACCTAAATTATTAATGTGGGACGCGAATTAACAAAGATATTGAAATTTTATGTTATAATTTTATATGAATTTCGGGCTTAACCACTATACCTCGGTTCTATACAAATACGATTTTTCGCTTTAATCTGTGTTTTCTGTTTCAGATATCACCGGGGACGATGATTGTGGTGCAAGGGGGAGTAGATGGCAAGAAAATTTGGAAGAAAAATGAAGATTTGAGAAAATATGAAAATTAATTAAAATTACGTTATCTAAAATACAAATATTGTGTTTTAAAACTAGAAATTGGCTAAAATATGCCTGAAATTACTTATAATATAATAGAATCAATTAAAACCTAAAAGTTAAGACCTAAATTATTAATGTGGGACGCGAATTAACAAAGATATTGAAATTTTATGTTATAATTTTATATGAATTTCGGGCTTAACCACTATACATCGGTTCTATACAAATACGATTTTTCGCTTTAATCTGTGTTTTCTGTTTCAGATATCACCGGGGACGATGATTGTGGTGCAAGGGGGAGTAGATGGCAAGAAAATTTGGAAGAAAAATGAAGATTTGAGAAAATATGAAAATTAATTAAAATTACGTTATCTAAAATACAAATATTGTGTTTTAAAACTAGAAATTGGCTAAAATATGCCTGAAATTACTTATATTATAATAGAATCAATTAAAACCTAAAAGTTAAGACCTAAATTATTAATGTGGGACGCGAATTAACAAAGATATTGAAATTTTATGTTATAATTTTATATGAATTTCGGGCTTAACCACTATACCTCGGTTCTATACAAATACGATTTTTCGCTTTAATCTGTGTTTTCTGTTTCAGATATCACCGGGGACGATGATTGTGGTGCAAGGGGGAGTAGATGGCAAGAAAATTTGGAAGAAAAATGAAGATTTGAGAAAATATGAAAATTAATTAAAATTACGTTATCTAAAATACAAATATTGTGTTTTAAAACTAGAAATTGGCTAAAATATGCCTGAAATTACTTATAATATAATAGAATCAATTAAAACCTAAAAGTTAAGACCTAAATTATTAATGTGGGACGCGAATTAACAAAGATATTGAAATTTTATGTTATAATTTTATATGAATTTCGGGCTTAACCACTATACCTCGGTTCTATACAAATACGATTTTTCGCTTTAATCTGTGTTTTCTGTTTCAGATATCACCGGGGACGATGATTGTGGTGCAAGGGGGAGTAGATGGCAAGAAAATTTGGAAGAAAAATGAAGATTTGAGAAAATATGAAAATTAATTAAAATTACGTTATCTAAAATACAAATATTGTGTTTTAAAACTAGAAATTGGCTAAAATATGCCTGAAATTACTTATAATATAATAGAATCAATTAAAAACTAAAAGTTGAGACCTAAATTATTAATGTGGGACGCGAATTAACAAAGATATTGAAATTTTATGTTATAATTTTATATGAATTTCGGGCTTAACCACTATACCTCGGTTCTATACAAATACGATTTTTCGCTTTAATCTGTGTTTTCTGTTTCAGATATCACCGGGGACGATGATTGTGGTGCAAGGGGGAGTAGATGGCAAGAAAATTTGGAAGAAAAATGAAGATTTGAGAAAATATGAAAATTAATTAAAATTACGTTATCTAAAATACAAATATTGTGTTTTAAAACTAGAAATTGGCTAAAATATGCCTGAAATTACTTATAATATAATAGAATCAATTAAAACCTAAAAGTTAAGACCTAAATTATTAATGTGGGACGCGAATTAACAAAGATATTGAAATTTTATGTTATCCTAGGTGACTGTTATAACCTCACCTTTTTGATGGTGCAATACGAATGTGGGTATAGGATCTCAGTGACGGCACTAGATAGAAGGATCGTGTTAGCTGAATTTAAAGGGCTCATAAAGACCTAGGTGACTGTTATGACCACACCTTTTTGATGGTGCAATCTGAAGGTGGATATAGGTTCTCAGTGGCGGCACTAGATAGAACGATCGTGTTTGAGCTCATTTGAAAGGACTCATAAAAACCTAGGTGACTGTTAAGACCTCACCTTTTTGATGGCGCAATCCGAAGGTGGATATAGGTTCTCAGTGGCGGCACTAGATAGAACGATCGTGTTTGAGCTTATTTGAAAGGGCTCATAAAGACCTAGGTGACTGTTATGACCTCACCTTTTTGATGGTGCAATCCGAAGGTGGATATAGGTTCTCAGTGGCGGCACTAGATAGAACGATCGTGTTTGAGCTTATTTGAAACGGCTCATAATTACCTAGGTGACTGTTATGACCTCACCTTTTTGATGGTGCAATCCGAAGGTGGATATAGGTTCTCAGTGGCGGCACTAGATAGAACAATCGTGTTTGAGCTCATTTGAAAAGGCTCATAAAGACCTAGATGACTGTTATGATCTCACCTTTCTGATGGTGTAATCCGAAGGTGGATATAGGTTCTCAGTGGCGGCACTAGATAGAACGATCGTGTTTGAGCTTATTTGAAAGGGCTCATAAAGACCTAGGTGACCGTTATGACCTCACCTTTTTGATGGTGCAATCCGAAGGTGGATATAGGTTCTCAGTGGCGGCACTAGATAGAACGATCGTGTTTGAGCTCATTTGAAAGGGCTCATAAAGACCTAGATGACTGTTATGATCTCACCTTACTGATGGTGTAATCCGAAGGTGGATATAGGTTCCCAGTGGCGGCACTAGATAGAACGATCGTGTTTGAGCTTATTTGAAAGGGCTGATTAAGACCTAGGTGACTGTTATGACCTCACCTTTTTGATGGTGCATTCCGAAGGTGGATATAGGATCTCAGTGCCGGCACTAGAAAGAACGATCGTGTTTGAGCTCATTTGAAAGAGCTCATAAAGACCTAGATGACTGTTATGATCTCACCTTTCTGATGGTGTAATCCGAAGGTGGATATAGGTTCTCAGTGGCGGCACTAGATAGAACAATCGTGTTTGAGCTCATTTGAAAAGGCTCATAAAGACCTAGATGACTGTTATGATCTCACCTTTCTGATGGTGTAATCCGAAGGTGGATATAAGTTCTCAGTGGCGGCACTAGATAGAACGATCGTGTTTGAGCTCATTTGAAAGAGCTCATAAAGACCTAGATGACTGTTATGATCTCACCTTTCTGATGGTGTAATCCGAAGGTGGATATAGGTTCACAGTGGCGGCACTAGATAGAACAATCGTGTTTGAGCTCATTTGAAAAGGCTCATAAAGACCTAGATGACTGTTATGATCTCACCTTTCTGATGGTGTAATCCGAAGGTGGATATAAGTTCTCAGTGGCGGCACTAGATAGAACGATCGTGTTTGAGCTTATTTGAAAGGGCTCATAAAGACCTAGGTGACCGTTATGACCTCACCTTTTTGATGGTGCAATCCGAAGGTGGATATAGGTTCTCAGTGGCGTCACTAGATAGAACGATCGTGTTTGAGCTCATTTGAAAGGGCTCATAAAGACCTAGATGACTGTTATGATCTCACCTTTCTGATGGTGTAATCCGAAGGTGGATATAGGTTCCCAGTGGCTGCACTAGATAGAACGATCGTGTTTGAGCTCATTTAAAAGAGCTCATAAAGACCTAGATGACTGTTATGATCTCACCTTTCAGATGGTAGGTAATCCGAAGGTGGTTATAGGATCTCAGTGACGGCACTAGATAGAAGGATCGTGTTAGCTCAGTTGAAAGGCCTCAGGGCTCATGAAGACCTAGGTGACTGTTATGACCTCACCTTTTTGATGGTGCAATCCGAAGGTGGATATAGGTTCTCAGTGGCGGCACTAGATAGAACGATCGTGTTTGAGCTCATTTGAAAGGGCTCATATAGACCTAGATGACTGTTATGATCTTAAATTCTGATGGTGTAATCCGAAGGTGGATATAGGATCTCAGTTCCGGCACTAGATAGAACGATCGTGTTTGAGCTTATTTGAAAGGGCTCATAAAGACCTAGGTGACTGTTACGACCTCACCTTTTTGATGGTGCAATCCGAAGGTGGATATAGGTTCTCAGTGGCGGCACTAGATAGAACGATCGTGTTTGAACTCATTTGAAAGGGCTCATAAAGACCTAGATGACTGTTATGATCTCACCTTCCTGATGGTGTAATCCGAAGGTGGATATAGGATCTCAGTGCCGGCACTAGATAGAACGATCGTGCTTGAACTCATTTGAATGGGCTCATAAAAACCTAGGTGACTGTTATGACCTCACCTTTTTGATGGTGCAATCCGAAGGTGGATATAGGTTCTCAGTGGCGGCACTAGATAGAACGATCGTGTTTGAACTCATTTGAATGGGCTCATAAGACCTAGGTGACTGTTATGACCTCATCTTTTTGATGGTGCAATACGAAGGTGGGTATAGGATCTCAGTGACGGCACTAGATAGAAGGATCGTGTAAGCTCATTTGAAAGGGCTCATAAAGACCTAGGTGACTGTTATGACCTCACCTTTTTGATGGCGCAATCCGAAGGTGGATGTAGGTTCTTAGTGGCGGCACTAGATAGAACGATCGTGTTTGAACTCATTTGAATGGGCTCATAAAGACCTAGGTGACTGTTATGACCTCACATTTTTGATGGTGCAATCCGAAGGTGGGTATAGGATCTCAGTGACGGCACTAGATAGAACGATCGTGTTTGAGCTCATTTGAAAGGGCTCATAAAGACCTAGATGACTGTTATGATCTCACCTTCCTGATGGTGCAATCCGAAGTTGGATATAGGTTCTCAGTGGCGGCACTAGATAGAACGATCGTGTTTGAGCTCATTTGAAAGGACTCATAAAGACCTAGGTGACTGTTATGACCTCACCTTTTCGATGGTGCAATCCGAAGGTGGATATAGGTTCTCAGTGGCGGCACTAGATAGAACGATCGTGTTTGAGCTCATTTGAAAGGGCTCATAAAGACCTAGATTACTGTTATGATCTCACCTTTCTGATGGTGTAATCCGAAGGTGGATATAGGATCTCAGTGCCGGCACTAGATAGAACGATCGTGTTTGAACTCATTTGAATGGGCTCATAAAGACCTAGGTGACTGTTATGACCTCATCTTTTTGATGGTGCAATACGAAGGTGGGTATAGGATCTCAGTGATGGCACTAGATAGAAGGATCGTGTAAGCTCATTTGAAAGGGCTCATAAAGACCTAGGTGACTGTTATTACCTCACCTTTTTGATGGCGCAATCCGACGGTGGATGTAGGTTCTTAGTGGCGGCACTAGATAGAACGATCGTGTTTGAACTCATTTGAATGGGCTCATAAAGACCTAGGTGACTGTTATGACCTCACCTTTTTGATGGTGCAATCCGAAGGTGGGTATAGGATCTCAGTGACGGCACTAGATAGAACGATCGTGTTTGAGCTCATTTGAAAGGGCTCATAAAGACCTAGATGACTGTTATGATCTCACCTTCCTGATGGTGCAATCCGAAGTTGGATATAGGTTCTCAGTGGCGGCACTAGATAGAACGATCGTGTTTGAGCTCATTTGAAAGGACTCATAAAGACCTAGGTGACTGTTATGACCTCACCTTTTCGATGGTGCAATCCGAAGGTGGATATAGGTTCTCAGTGGCGGCACTAGATAGAACGATCGTGTTTGAGCTCATTTGAAAGGGCTCATAAAGACCTAGATGACTGTTATGATCTCACCTTTCTGATGGTGTAATCCGAAGGTGGATATAGGATCTCAGTGCCGGCACTAGATAGAACGATCGTGTTTGAACTCATTTGAATGGGCTCATAAAGACCTAGGTGACTGTTATGACCTCATCTTTTTGATGGTGCAATACGAAGGTGGGTATAAGATCTCAGTGATGGCACTAGATAGAAGGATCGTGTAAGCTCATTTGAAAGGGCTCATAAAGACCTAGGTGACTGTTATTACCTCACCTTTTTGATGGTGCAATCCGAAGGTGGGTATAGGATCTCAGTGACGGCACTAGATAGAACGATCGTGTTTGAGCTCATTTGAAAGGGCTCATAAAGACCTAGATGACTGTTATGATCTCACCTTCCTGATGGTGCAATCCGAAGTTGGATATAGGTTCTCAGTGGCAGCACTAGATAGAACGATCGTGTTTGAGCTCATTTGAAAGGACTCATAAAGACCTAGGTGACTGTTATTACCTCACCTTTTCGATGGTGCAATCCGAAGGTGGATTTAGGTTCTCAGTGGCGGCACTAGATAGAACGATCGTGTTTGAGCTCATTTGAAAGGGCTCATAAAGACCTAGATGACTGTTATGATCTCACCTTTCAGATGGTGTAATCCGAAGGTGGATATAGGATCTCAGTGACGGCACTAGATAGAAGGATCGTGTTAGCTCAGTTGAAAGGCTTCAGGGCTCATAAAGACCTAGGTGACTGTTATGACCTCACCTTTTTGATGGTGCAATTCGAAGGTGGATATAGGTTCTCAGTGGCGGCACTAGATAGAACGATCGTGTTTGAGCTCATTTGAAAGGGCTCATAAAGACCTAGATGACTGTTATGATCTCACCTTTCTGATGGTGTAATCCGAAGGTGGATATAGGATCTCAGTGCCGGCACTAGATAGAAGGATCGTGTTAGCTCAGTTGAAAGGCCTCAGGGCTCATAAAGACCTAGGTGACTGTTATGACCCCACCTTTTTGATGGTGCAATCCGAAGGTGGATATAGGTTCTCAGTGGCGGCAATAGATAGAACGATCGTGTTTGAACTCTTTTGAATGGGCTCATAAAGACCTAGGTGACTGTTATGACCTCATCTTTTTGATGGTGCAATCCGAAGGTGGATATAGGTTCTCAGTGGCGGCACTAGATAGAACGATCGTGTTTGAGCTCATTTGAAATAGCTCATAAAGACCTAGATGACTGTTATGATCTCACCTTTCTGATGGTGTAATCCGAAGGTGGATATAGGATCTCAGTGCCGGCACTAGATAGAAGGATCGTGTTAGCTCAGTTGAAAGGCCTCAGGGCTCATAAAGACCTAGGTGACTGTTATGACCCCACCTTTTTGATGGTGCAATCCGAAGGTGGATATAGGTTCTCAGTGGCGGCAATAGATAGAACGATCGTGTTTGAACTCTTTTGAATGGGCTCATAAAGACCTAGGTGACTGTTATGACCTCATCTTTTTGATGATGCATTACGAAGGTGGGTATAGGATCTCAGTGGCGGCACTAGATAGAACGATCGTGTTTGAACTCATTTGAATGGGCTCATAACGACCTAGGTGACTGTTATGACCTCACCTTTTTGATGGTGCAATCCGAAGGTGGATATAGGTTTTCAGTGGCGGCACTATATAGAACGATCGTGTTTGAACTCACTTGAATGGGCTCATAAAGACCTAGGTGACTGTAATGACCTCACCTTTTTGATGTGCAATCCGAAGGTGGATATAGGTTCTCAGTGGCGGCACTAGATAGAAAGATCGTGTTTGAGCTTATTTGAAAGGGCTCATAAAGACCTAGGTGACTGTTATTTTCTCACCTTTCTGATGGTGTAATCAGAAGGTGGATATAGGTTCCCAGTGGCGGCACTAGATAGAACGATCGTGTTTGAGCTCATTTGAAAGAGCTCATAAAGACCTAGATGACTGTTATGATCTCACCTTTCAGATGGTGTAATCCGAAGGTGGATATAGGATCTCAGTGACGGCACTAGATAGAAGGATCGTGTTAGCTCAGTTGAAAGGCCTCAGGGCTCATGAAGACCTAGGTGACTGTTATGACCTCACCTTTTTGATGGTGCAATCCGAAGGTGGATATAGGTTCTCAGTGGCGGCACTAGATAGGTCGATCGTGTTTGAGCTCATTTGAAAGGGCTCATATAGACCTAGATGACTGTTATGATCTTAAATTCTGATGGTGTAATCCGAAGGTGGATATAGGATCTCAGTTCCGGCACTAGATAGAACGATCGTGTTTGAGCTTATTTGAAAGGGCTCATAAAGACCTAGGTGACTGTTACGACCTCACCTTTTTGATGGTGCAATCCGAAGGTGGATATAGGTTCTCAGTGGCGGCACCAGATAGAACGATCGTGTTTGAACTCATTTGAAAGGGCTCATAAAGACCTAGATGACTGTTATGATCTCACCTTCCTGATGGTGTAATCCGAAGGTGGATATAGGATCTCAGTGCCGGCACTAGATAGAACGATCGTGCTTGAACTCATTTGAATGGGCAAATAAAAACCTAGGTGACTGTTATGACCTCACCTTTTTGATGGTGCAATCCGAAGGTGGATATAGGTTCTCAGTGGCGGCACTAGATAGAACGATCGTGTTTGAACTCATTTGAATGGGCTCATAAGACCTAGGTGACTGTTATGACCTCATCTTTTTGATGGTGCAATACGAAGGTGGGTATAGGATCTCAGTGACGGCACTAGATAAAAGGATCGTGTAAGCTCATTTGAAAGGGCTCATAAAGACCTAGGTGACTGTTATGACCTCACCTTTTTAATGGCGCAATCCGAAGGTGGATGTAGGTTCTTAGTGGCGGCACTAGATAGAACGATCGTGTTTGAACTCATTTGAATGGGCTCATAAAGAGCTAGGTGACTGTTATGACCTCACCTTTTTGATGGTGCAATCCGAAGGTGGGTATAGGATCTCAGTGACGGCACTAGATAGAACGATCGTGTTTGAGCTCATTTGAAAGGGCTCATAAAGACCTAGATGACTGTTATGATCTCACCTTCCTGATGGTGCAATCCGAAGTTGGATATAGGTTCTCAGTGGCGGCACTAGATAGAACGATCGTGTTTGAGCTCATTTGAAAGGACTCATAAAGACCTAGGTGACTGTTATGACCTCACCTTTTCGATGGTGCAATCCGAAGGTGGATATAGGTTCTCAGTGGCGGCACTAGATAGAACGATCGTGTTTGAGCTCATTTGAAAGGGCTCATAATGACCTAGATGACTGTTATGATCTCACCTTTCTGATGGTGTAATCCGAAGGTGGATATAGGATCTCAGTGACGGCACTAGATAGAAGGATCGTGTTAGCTCAGTTGAAAGGCCTCAGGGCTCATGAAGACCTAGGTGACTGTTATGACCTCACCTTTTTGATGGTGCAATCCGAAGGTGGATATAGGTTCTCAGTGGCGGCACTAGATAGGTCGATCGTGTTTGAGCTCATTTGAAAGGGCTCATATAGACCTAGATGACTGTTATGATCTTAAATTCTGATGGTGTAATCCGAAGGTGGATATAGGATCTCAGTTCCGGCACTAGATAGAACGATCGTGTTTGAGCTTATTTGAAAGGGCTCATAAAGACCTAGGTGACTGTTACGACCTCACCTTTTTGATGGTGCAATCCGAAGGTGGATATAGGTTCTCAGTGGCGGCACCAGATAGAACGATCGTGTTTGAACTCATTTGAAAGGGCTCATAAAGACCTAGATGACTGTTATGATCTCACCTTCCTGATGGTGTAATCCGAAGGTGGATATAGGATCTCAGTGCCGGCACTAGATAGAACGATCGTGCTTGAACTCATTTGAATGGGCAAATAAAAACCTAGGTGACTGTTATGACCTCACCTTTTTGATGGTGCAATCCGAAGGTGGATATAGGTTCTCAGTGGCGGCACTAGATAGAACGATCGTGTTTGAACTCATTTGAATGGGCTCATAAGACCTAGGTGACTGTTATGACCTCATCTTTTTGATGGTGCAATACGAAGGTGGGTATAGGATCTCAGTGACGGCACTAGATAAAAGGATCGTGTAAGCTCATTTGAAAGGGCTCATAAAGACCTAGGTGACTGTTATGACCTCACCTTTTTAATGGCGCAATCCGAAGGTGGATGTAGGTTCTTAGTGGCGGCACTAGATAGAACGATCGTGTTTGAACTCATTTGAATGGGCTCATAAAGAGCTAGGTGACTGTTATGACCTCACCTTTTTGATGGTGCAATCCGAAGGTGGGTATAGGATCTCAGTGACGGCACTAGATAGAACGATCGTGTTTGAGCTCATTTGAAAGGGCTCATAAAGACCTAGATGACTGTTATGATCTCACCTTCCTGATGGTGCAATCCGAAGTTGGATATAGGTTCTCAGTGGCGGCACTAGATAGAACGATCGTGTTTGAGCTCATTTGAAAGGACTCATAAAGACCTAGGTGACTGTTATGACCTCACCTTTTCGATGGTGCAATCCGAAGGTGGATATAGGTTCTCAGTGGCGGCACTAGATAGAACGATCGTGTTTGAGCTCATTTGAAAGGGCTCATAATGACCTAGATGACTGTTATGATCTCACCTTTCTGATGGTGTAATCCGAAGGTGGATATAGGATCTCAGTGCCGGCACTAGATAGAACGATCGTGTTTGAACTCATTTGAATGGGCTCATAAAGACCTAGGTGACTGTTATGACCTCATCTTTTTGATGGTGCAATACGAAGGTGGGTATAGGATCTCAGTGACGGCACTAGATAGAAGGATCGTGTAAGCTCATTTGAAAGGGCTCATAAAGACCTAGGTGACTGTTATTACCTCACCTTTTTGATGGCGCAATCCGAAGGTGGATATAGGTTCTTAGTGGCGGCACTAGATAGAACGATCGTGTTTGAACTCATTTGAATGGGCTCATAAAGACCTAGGTGACTGTTATGACCTCACCTTTTTGATGGTGCAATCCGAAGGTGGGTATAGGATCTCAGTGACGGCACTAGATAGAACGATCGTGTTTGAGCTCATTTGAAAGGGCTCATAAAGACCTAGATGACTGTTATGATCTCACCTTCCTGATGGTGCAATCCGAAGTTGGATATAGGTTCTCAGTGGCGGCACTAGATAGAACGATCGTGTTTGAGCTCATTTGAAAGGACTCATAAAGACCTAGGTGACTGTTATTACCTCACCTTTTCGATGGTGCAATCCGAAGGTGGATATAGGTTCTCAGTGGCGGCACTAGATAGAACGATCGTGTTTGAGCTCATTTGAAAGGGCTCATAAAGACCTAGATGACTGTTATGATCTCACCTTTCAGATGGTGTAATCCGAAGGTGGATATAGGATCTCAGTGACGGCACTAGATAGAAGGATCGTGTTAGCTCAGTTGAAAGGCCTCAGGGCTCATAAAGACCTAGGTGACTGTTATGACCTCACCTTTTTGATGGTGCAATTCGAAGGTGGATATAGGTTCTCAGTGGCGGCACTAGATAGAACGATCGTGTTTGAGCTCATTTGAAAGGGCTCATAAAGACCTAGATGACTGTTATGATCTCACCTTTTTGATGGTGCAATCCGAAGGTGGATATAGGTTCTCAGTGGCGGCACTAGATAGAACGATCGTGTTTGAGCTCATTTGAAATAGCTCATAAAGACCTAGATGACTGTTATGATCTCACCTTTCTGATGGTGTAATCCGAAGGTGGATATAGGATCTCAGTGCCGGCACTAGATAGAAGGAACGTGTTAGCTCAGTTGAAAGGCCTCAGGGCTCATAAAGACCTAGGTGACTGTTATGACCCCACCTTTTAATGGTGCAATCCGAAGGTGGATATAGGTTTTCAGTGGCGGCAATAGATAGAACGATCGTGTTTGAACTCTTTTGAATGGGCTCATAAAGACCTAGGTGACTGTTATGACCTCATCTTTTTGATGGTGCAATACGAAGGTGGGTATACGATCTCAGTGGCGGCACTAGATAGAACGATCGTGTTTGAACTCATTTGAATGGGCTCATAAAGACCTAGGTGACTGTTATGACCTCACCTTTTTGATGGTGCAATCCGAAGGTGGATATAGGTTCTCAGTGGCGGCACTAGATAGAACGATCGTGTTTGAGCTTATTTGAAAGGGCTCATGAAGACCTAGGTGACTGTTATTATCTCACCTTTCTGATGGTGTAATCCGAAGGTGGATATAGGTTCCCAGTGGCGGCACTAGATAGAACGATCGTGTTTGAGCTCATTTGAAAGAGCTCATAAAGACCGAGATGACTGTTATGATCTCACATTTCAGATGGTGTAATCCGAAGGTGGATATAGGATCTCAGTGACGGCACTAGATAGAAGGATCGTGTTAGCTCAGTTGAAAGGCCTCAGGGCTCATAAAGACCTAGGTGACTGTTATGACCTCACCTTTTTGATGGTGCAATCCGAAGGTGGATATAGGTTCTCAGTGGCGGCACTAGATAGAACGATCGTGTTTGAGCTCATTTGAAAGGGCTCATATAGACCTAGATGACTGTTATGATCTCAAATTCTGATGGTGTAATCCGAAGGTGGATATAGGATCTCAGTTACGGCACTAGATAGAACGATCGTGTTTGAGCTTATTTGAAAGGGCTCATAAAGACCTAGGTGACTGTTAAGACCTCACCTTTTTGATGGTGCAATCCGAAGGTGGATATAGGTTCTCAGTGGCGGCACTAGATAGAACGATCGTGTTTGAACTCATTTGAAAGGGCTCATAAAGACCTAGATGACAGTTATGATCTCACCTTCCTGATGGTGTAATCCGAAGGTGGATATAGGATCTCAGTGCCGGCACTAGATAGAACGATCGTGCTTGAACTCATTTGAATGGGCTCATAAAAACCTAGGTGACTGTTATGACCTCACCTTTTTGATGGTGCAATCCGAAGGTGGATATAGGTTCTCAGTGGCGGCACTAGATAGAACGATCGTGTTTGAACTCATTTGAATGGGCTCATAAGACCTAGGTGACTGTTATGACCTCATCTTTTTGATGGCGCAATCCGAAGGTGGATATAGGTTCTTAGTGTCGGCACTAGATAGAACGATCGTGTTTGAGCTCATTTGAAAGGACTCATAAAAACCTAGGTGACTTTTAAGACCTCACCTTTTTGATGGCGCAATCCGAAGGTGGATATAGGTTCTCAGTGGCGGCACTAGATAGAACGATCGTGTTTGAGCTCATTTGAAAGGACTCATAAAAACCTAGGTGACTGTTAAGACCTCACCTTTTTGATGGCGCAATCCGAAGGTGGATATAGGTTCTCAGTGGCGGCACTAGATAGAACGATCGTGTTTGATCTTATTTGAAAGGGCTCATAAAGACCTAGGTGACTGTTATAACCTCACCTGTTTGATGGTGCAATACGAATGTGGGTATAGGATCTCAGTGACGGCACTAGATAGAAGGATCGTGTTAGGTCATTTGAAAGGGCTCATAAAGACCTAGGTGACTGTTATGACCTCACCTTTTTGATGGTGCAATCCGAAGGTGGATATAGGTTCTCAGTGGCGGCACTAGATAGAACGATCGTGTTTGAGCTTATTTGAAAGGGCTGATTAAGACCTAGGCGACTGTTATGACCTCACCTTTTTGATGGTGCAATCCGAAGGTGGATATAAGATCTCAGTGCCG
Source organism: Parnassius mnemosyne (assembly GCA_963668995.1). NCBI lineage: Eukaryota > Metazoa > Arthropoda > Insecta > Lepidoptera > Papilionidae > Parnassius > Parnassius mnemosyne. The sequence continues at coordinate 125,803 of CAVLGL010000095.1, forward strand.
GCACTAGAAAGAACGATCGTGTTTGAGCTCATTTGAAAGAGCTCATAAAGACCTAGATGACTGTTATGATCTCACCTTTCTGATGGTGTAATCCGAAGGTGGATATAGGTTCTCAGTGGCGGCACTAGATAGAACAATCGTGTTTGAGCTCATTTGAAAAGGCTCATAAAGACCTAGATGACTGTTATGATCTCACCTTTCTGATGGTGTAATCCGAAGGTGGATATAAGTTCTCAGTGGCGGCACTAGATAGAACGATGGTGTTTGAGCTTATTTGAAAGGGCTCATAAAGACCTAGGTGACCGTTATGACCTCACCTTTTTGATGGTTCAATCCGAAGGTGGATATAGGTTCTCAGTGGCGTCACTAGATAGAACGATCGTGTTTGAGCTCAATTGAAAGGGCTCATAAAGACCTAGATGACTGTTATGATCTCACCTTTCTGATGGTGTAATCCGAAGGTGGATATAGGTTCCCAGTAGCGGCACTAGATAGAACGTACGTGTTTGAGCTCATTTGAAAGAGCTCATAAAGACCTAGATGACTGTTATGATCTCACCTTTCAGATGGTGTAATCCGAAGGTGGATATAGGATCTCAGTTACGGCACTAGATAGAAGGATCGTGTTAGCTCAGTTGAAAGGCCTCAGGACTCATAAAGACCTAGGTGACCGTTATGACCTCACCTTTTTGATGGTGCAATCCGAAGGTGGATATAGGTTCTCAGTGGCGTCACTAGATAGAACGATCGTGTTTGAGCTCATTTGAAAGGGCTCATAAAGACCTAGATGACTGTTATGATCTCACCTTTCTGATGGTGTAATCCGAAGGTGGATATAGGTTCCCAGTGGCGGCACTAGATAGAACGATCGTGTTTGAGCTCATTTGAAAGAGCTCATAAAGACCTAGATGACTGTTATGATCTCACCTTTCAGATGGTGTAATCTGAAGGTGGATATAGGATCTCAGTGACGGCACTAGATAGAAGGATCGTGTTAGCTCAGTTGAAAGGCCTCAGGGCTCATGAAGACCTAGGTGACTGTTATGACCTCACCTTTTTGATGGTGCAATCCGAAGGTGGATATAGGTTCTCAGTGGCGGCACTAGATAGAACGATCGTGTTTGAGCTAATTTGAAGGGACTCATAAAAACCTAGGTGACTGTTTGATGGCGCAATCCGAAGGTGGATATAGGTTCTCATTGGCGGCACTAGATAGAACGATCGTGTTTGAGCTTATTTGAAAGGGCTCATAAAGACCTAGGTGACTGTTATGACCTCACATTTTGATGGTGCAATCCGAAGAGGATATAGGTTTTCATTGGCGGCACTAGATAGAACGATCGTGTTTGAGCTCATTTGAAAGGGCTCATAAAGACCTAGGTGACTGTTATGATCTCACCTTTTTGATGGTGCAATCCGAAGGTGGATATAGGTTCTCAGTGGAGGCACTAGATAGAATGATCGTGTTTAAGCTCATTTGAAAGGGCTCATAAAGACCTAGATGACTGTTATGATCTCACCTTTCTGATGGTTTAATCCGAAGGTGGATATAGGATCTCAGTGCCGGCACTAAATAGAACGAACGTGTTTGAACTCATTTGAATGGGCTCATAAAGACCTAGGTGACTGTTATAACCTAACCTTTTTGATGGTGCAATACGAATGTGGGTATAGGATCTCAGTGACGGCACTAGATAGAACGATCGTGTTAGCTCATTTGAAAGTGCTCATAAAGACCTAGGTGACTGTTATGACCTCACCTTTTTGATGGTGCAATCCGAAGGTGGATATAGGTTCTCAGTGCCGGCACTAGAAAGAACGATCGTGTTTGAGCTTATTTGAAAGGGCTGATTTAGACCTAGGCGACTGTTATGACCTCACCTTTTTGATGGTGCAATCCGAAGGTGGATATAGGATCTCAGTGCCGGCACTAGAAAGAACGATCGTGTTTGAGCTCATTTGAAAGAGCTCATAAAGACCTAGATGACTGTTATGATCTCACCTTTCTGATGGTGTAATCCGAAGGTGGATATAGGTTCTCAGTGGCGGCACTAGATAGAACAATCGTGTTTGAGCTCATTTGAAAAGGCTCATAAAGACCTAGATGACTGTTATGATCTCACCTTTCTGATGGTGTAATCCGAAGGTGGATATAAGTTCTCAGTGGCGGCACTAGATAGAACGATGGTGTTTGAGCTTATTTGAAAGGGCTCATAAAGACCTAGGTGACCGTTATGACCTCACCTTTTTGATGGTTCAATCCGAAGGTGGATATAGGTTCTCAGTGGCGTCACTAGATAGAACGATCGTGTTTGAGCTCATTTGAAAGGGCTCATAAAGACCTAGATGACTGTTATGATCTCACCTTTCTGATGGTGTAATCCGAAGGTGGATATAGGTTCCCAGTAGCGGCACTAGATAGAACGTACGTGTTTGAGCTCATTTGAAAGAGCTCATAAAGACCTAGATGACTGTTATGATCTCACCTTTCAGATGGTGTAATCCGAAGGTGGATATAGGATCTCAATTACGGCACTAGATAGAAGGATCGTGTTAGCTCAGTTGAAAGGCCTCAGGACTCATAAAGACCTAGGTGACCGTTATGACCTCACCTTTTTGATGGTGCAATCCGAAGGTGGATATAGGTTCTCAGTGGCGTCACTAGATAGAACGATCGTGTTTGAGCTCATTTGAAAGGGCTCATAAAGACCTAGATGACTGTTATGATCTCACCTTTCTGATGGTGTAATCCGAAGGTGGATATAGGTTCCCAGTGGCGGCACTAGATAGAACGATCGTGTTTGTGCTCATTTGAAAGAGCTCATAAAGACCTAGATGACTGTTATGATCTCACCTTTCAGATGGTGTAATCTGAAGGTGGATATAGGATCTCAGTGACGGCACTAGATAGAAGGATCGTGTTAGCTCAGTTGAAAGGCCTCAGGGCTCATGAAGACCTAGGTGACTGTTATGACCTCACCTTTTTGATGGTGCAATCCGAAGGTGGATATAGGTTCTCAGTGGCGGCACTAGATAGAACGATCGTGTTTGAGCTAATTTGAAGGGACTCATAAAAACCTAGGTGACTGTTTGATGGCGCAATCCGAAGGTGGATATAGGTTCTCATTGGCGGCACTAGATAGAACGATCGTGTTTGAGCTTATTTGAAAGGGCTCATAAAGACCTAGGTGACTGTTATGACCTCACATTTTGATGGTGCAATCCGAAGAGGATATAGGTTTTCATTGGCGGCACTAGATAGAACGATCGTGTTTGAGCTCATTTGAAAGGGCTCATAAAGACCTAGGTGACTGTTATGATCTCACCTTTTTGATGGTGCAATCCGAAGGTGGATATAGGTTCTCAGTGGAGGCACTAGATAGAATGATCGTGTTTAAGCTCATTTGAAAGGGCTCATAAAGACCTAGATGACTGTTATGATCTCACCTTTCTGATGGTTTAATCCGAAGGTGGATATAGGATCTCAGTGCCGGCACTAAATAGAACGAACGTGTTTGAACTCATTTGAATGGGCTCATAAAGACCTAGGTGACTGTTATAACCTAACCTTTTTGATGGTGCAATACGAATGTGGGTATAGGATCTCAGTGACGGCACTAGATAGAACGATCGTGTTAGCTCATTTGAAAGTGCTCATAAAGACCTAGGTGACTGTTATGACCTCACCTTTTTGATGGTGCAATCCGAAGGTGGATATAGGTTCTCAGTGCCGGCACTAGAAAGAACGATCGTGTTTGAGCTTATTTGAAAGGGCTGATTTAGACCTAGGCGACTGTTATGACCTCACCTTTTTGATGGTGCAATCCGAAGGTGGATATAGGATCTCAGTGCCGGCACTAGAAAGAACGATCGTGTTTGAGCTCATTTGAAAGAGCTCATAAAGACCTAGATGACTGTTATGATCTCACCTTTCTGATGGTGTAATCCGAAGGTGGATATAGGTTCTCAGTGGCGGCACTAGATAGAACAATCGTGTTTGAGCTCATTTGAAAAGGCTCATAAAGACCTAGATGACTGTTATGATCTCACCTTTCTGATGGTGTAATCCGAAGGTGGATATAAGTTCTCAGTGGCGGCACTAGATAGAACGATGGTGTTTGAGCTTATTTGAAAGGGCTCATAAAGACCTAGGTGACCGTTATGACCTCACCTTTTTGATGGTTCAATCCGAAGGTGGATATAGGTTCTCAGTGGCGTCACTAGATAGAACGATCGTGTTTGAGCTCATTTGAAAGGGCTCATAAAGACCTAGATGACTGTTATGATCTCACCTTTCTGATGGTGTAATCCGAAGGTGGATATAGGTTCCCAGTAGCGGCACTAGATAGAACGTACGTGTTTGAGCTCATTTGAAAGAGCTCATAAAGACCTAGATGACTGTTATGATCTCACCTTTCAGATGGTGTAATCCGAAGGTGGATATAGGATCTCAATTACGGCACTAGATAGAAGGATCGTGTTAGCTCAGTTGAAAGGCCTCAGGACTCATAAAGACCTAGGTGACCGTTATGACCTCACCTTTTTGATGGTGCAATCCGAAGGTGGATATAGGTTCTCAGTGGCGTCACTAGATAGAACGATCGTGTTTGAGCTCATTTGAAAGGGCTCATAAAGACCTAGATGACTGTTATGATCTCACCTTTCTGATGGTGTAATCCGAAGGTGGATATAGGTTCCCAGTGGCGGCACTAGATAGAACGATCGTGTTTGTGCTCATTTGAAAGAGCTCATAAAGACCTAGATGACTGTTATGATCTCACCTTTCAGATGGTGTAATCTGAAGGTGGATATAGGATCTCAGTGACGGCACTAGATAGAAGGATCGTGTTAGCTCAGTTGAAAGGCCTCAGGGCTCATGAAGACCTAGGTGACTGTTATGACCTCACCTTTTTGATGGTGCAATCCGAAGGTGGATATAGGTTCTCAGTGGCGGCAGTAGATAGAACGATCGTGTTTGAGCTAATTTGAAGGGACTCATAAAAACCTAGGTGACTGTTTGATGGCGCAATCCGAAGGTGGATATAGGTTCTCATTGGCGGCACTAGATAGAACGATCGTGTTTGAGCTTATTTGAAAGGGCTCATAAAGACCTAGGTGACTGTTATGACCTCACATTTTGATGGTGCAATCCGAAGAGGATATAGGTTTTCATTGGCGGCACTAGATAGAACGATCGTGTTTGAGCTCATTTGAAAGGGCTCATAAAGACCTAGGTGACTGTTATGATCTCACCTTTTTGATGGTGCAATCCGAAGGTGGATATAGGTTCTCAGTGGAGGCACTAGATAGAATGATCGTGTTTAAGCTCATTTGAAAGGGCTCATAAAGACCTAGATGACTGTTATGATCTCACCTTTCTGATGGTTTAATCCGAAGGTGGATATAGGATCTCAGTGCCGGCACTAAATAGAACGAACGTGTTTGAACTCATTTGAATGGGCTCATAAAGACCTAGGTGACTGTTATAACCTAACCTTTTTGATGGTGCAATACGAATGTGGGTATAGGATCTCAGTGACGGCACTAGATAGAACGATCGTGTTAGCTCATTTGAAAGTGCTCATAAAGACCTAGGTGACTGTTATGACTTCACCTTTTTGATGGTGCAATCCGAAGGTGGATATAGGTTCTCAGTGGCGGCACTAGATAGAACGATCGTGTTTGAGCTTATTTGAAACGGCTCATAAAGACCTAGATGACTGTTATGATCTCATCTTTTTGATGGTGCAATACGAAGGTGGGTATAGGATCTCAGTGACGGCACTAGATAGAAGGATCGTGTTAGCTCATTTGATAGGGCTCATAAAGACCTAGGCCACTGTTATGGCCTCACTTTTTTGATGGTGCTATCCGAAGGTGGATATAGGTTCTCAGTGGCGGCACTAGATAGAACGATCGTGTTTGAGCTCATATGAAAGGGCTCATATAGACCTAGATGACTGTTATGATCTCACCTTTTTGATGGTGCAATCCGAAGGTGGATATAGGTTCTCAGTGGCGGCACTAGATAGAACGATCGTGTTTGAGCTCATTTGAAATAGCTCATAAAGACCTAGATGACTGTTATGATCTCACCTTTCTGATGGTGTAATCCGAAGGTGGATATAGGATCTCAGTGCCGGCACTAGATAGAAGGATCGTGTTAGCTCAGTTGAAAGGCCTCAGGGCTCATAAAGACCTAGGTGACTGTTATGACCTCACCTTTTTGATGGTGCAATTCGAAGGTGGATATAGGTTCTCAGTGGCGGCACTAGATAGAACGATCGTGTTTGAGCTCATTTGAAAGGGCTCATAAAGACCTAGATGACTGTTATGATCTCACCTTTTTGATGGTGCAATCCGAAGGTGGATATAGGTTCTCAGTGGCGGCACTAGATAGAACGATCGTGTTTGAGCTCATTTGAAATAGCTCATAAAGACCTAGATGACTGTTATGATCTCACCTTTCTGATGGTGTAATCCGAAGGTGGATATAGGATCTCAGTGCCGGCACTAGATAGAAGGATCGTGTTAGCTCAGTTGAAAGGCCTCAGGGCTCATAAAGACCTAGGTGACTGTTATGACCCCACCTTTTAATGGTGCAATCCGAAGGTGGATATAGGTTTTCAGTGGCGGCAATAGATAGAACGATCGTGTTTGAGCTCATTTGAAAGGGCTCATATAGACCTAGATGACTGTTATGATCTCAAATTCTGATGGTGTAATCCGAAGGTGGATATAGGATCTCAGTTACGGCACTAGATAGAACGATCGTGTTTGAGCTTATTTGAAAGGGCTCATAAAGACCTAGGTGACTGTTAAGACCTCACCTTTTTGATGGTGCAATCCGAAGGTGGATATAGGTTCTCAGTGGCGGCACTAGATAGAACGATCGTGTTTGAACTCATTTGAAAGGGCTCATAAAGACCTAGATGACAGTTATGATCTCACCTTTCTGATGGTGTAATCCGAAGGTGGATATAGGATCTCAGTGCCGGCACTAGATAGAACGATCGTGTTTGAACTCATTTGAATGGGCTCATAAAGACCTAGGTGACTGTTATGACCTCATCTTTTTGATGGTGCAATACGAAGGTGGGTATAGGATCTCAGTGACGGCACTAGATAGAAGGATCGTGTAAGCTCATTTGAAAGGGCTCATAAAGACCTAGGTGACTGTTATTACCTCACCTTTTTGATGGCGCAATCCGAAGGTGGATATAGGTTCTTAGTGGCGGCACTAGATAGAACGATCGTGTTTGAACTCATTTGAATGGGCTCATAAAGACCTAGGTGACTGTTATGACCTCACCTTTTTGATGGTGCAATCCGAAGGTGGGTATAGGATCTCAGTGACGGCACTAGATAGAACGATCGTGTTTGAGCTCATTTGAAAGGGCTCATAAAGACCTAGATGACTGTTATGATCTCACCTTCCTGATGGTGCAATCCGAAGTTGGATATAGGTTCTCAGTGGCGGCACTAGATAGAACGATCGTGTTTGAGCTCATTTGAAAGGACTCATAAAGACCTAGGTGACTGTTATTACCTCACCTTTTCGATGGTGCAATCCGAAGGTGGATATAGGTTCTCAGTGGCGGCACTAGATAGAACGATCGTGTTTGAGCTCATTTGAAAGGGCTCATAAAGACCTAGATGACTGTTATGATCTCACCTTTCAGATGGTGTAATCCGAAGGTGGATATAGGATCTCAGTGACGGCACTAGATAGAAGGATCGTGTTAGCTCAGTTGAAAGGCCTCAGGGCTCATAAAGACCTAGGTGACTGTTATGACCTCACCTTTTTGATGGTGCAATTCGAAGGTGGATATAGGTTCTCAGTGGCGGCACTAGATAGAACGATCGTGTTTGAGCTCATTTGAAAGGGCTCATAAAGACCTAGATGACTGTTATGATCTCACCTTTTTGATGGTGCAATCCGAAGGTGGATATAGGTTCTCAGTGGCGGCACTAGATAGAACGATCGTGTTTGAGCTCATTTGAAATAGCTCATAAAGACCTAGATGACTGTTATGATCTCACCTTTCTGATGGTGTAATCCGAAGGTGGATATAGGATCTCAGTGCCGGCACTAGATAGAAGGATCGTGTTAGCTCAGTTGAAAGGCCTCAGGGCTCATAAAGACCTAGGTGACTGTTATGACCCCACCTTTTAATGGTGCAATCCGAAGGTGGATATAGGTTTTCAGTGGCGGCAATAGATAGAACGATCGTGTTTGAACTCTTTTGAATGGGCTCATAAAGACCTAGGTGACTGTTATGACCTCATCTTTTTGATGGTGCAATACGAAGGTGGGTATACGATCTCAGTGGCGGCACTAGATAGAACGATCGTGTTTGAACTCATTTGAATGGGCTCATAAAGACCTAGGTGACTGTTATGACCTCACCTTTTTGATGGTGCAATCCGAAGGTGGATATAGGTTCTCAGTGGCGGCACTAGATAGAACGATCGTGTTTGAGCTTATTTGAAAGGGCTCATGAAGACCTAGGTGACTGTTATTATCTCACCTTTCTGATGGTGTAATCCGAAGGTGGATATAGGTTCCCAGTGGCGGCACTAGATAGAACGATCGTGTTTGAGCTCATTTGAAAGAGCTCATAAAGACCGAGATGACTGTTATGATCTCACATTTCAGATGGTGTAATCCGAAGGTGGATATAGGATCTCAGTGACGGCACTAGATAGAAGGATCGTGTTAGCTCAGTTGAAAGGCCTCAGGGCTCATAAAGACCTAGGTGACTGTTATGACCTCACCTTTTTGATGGTGCAATCCGAAGGTGGATATAGGTTCTCAGTGGCGGCACTAGATAGAACGATCGTGTTTGAGCTCATTTGAAAGGGCTCATATAGACCTAGATGACTGTTATGATCTCAAATTCTGATGGTGTAATCCGAAGGTGGATATAGGATCTCAGTTACGGCACTAGATAGAACGATCGTGTTTGAGCTTATTTGAAAGGGCTCATAAAGACCTAGGTGACTGTTAAGACCTCACCTTTTTGATGGTGCAATCCGAAGGTGGATATAGGTTCTCAGTGGCGGCACTAGATAGAACGATCGTGTTTGAACTCATTTGAAAGGGCTCATAAAGACCTAGATGACAGTTATGATCTCACCTTCCTGATGGTGTAATCCGAAGGTGGATATAGGATCTCAGTGCCGGCACTAGATAGAACGATCGTGCTTGAACTCATTTGAATGGGCTCATAAAAACCTAGGTGACTGTTATGACCTCACCTTTTTGATGGTGCAATCCGAAGGTGGATATAGGTTCTCAGTGGCGGCACTAGATAGAACGATCGTGTTTGAACTCATTTGAATGGGCTCATAAGACCTAGGTGACTGTTATGACCTCATCTTTTTGATGGCGCAATCCGAAGGTGGATATAGGTTCTTAGTGTCGGCACTAGATAGAACGATCGTGTTTGAGCTCATTTGAAAGGACTCATAAAAACCTAGGTGACTTTTAAGACCTCACCTTTTTGATGGCGCAATCCGAAGGTGGATATAGGTTCTCAGTGGCGGCACTAGATAGAACGATCGTGTTTGAGCTCATTTGAAAGGACTCATAAAAACCTAGGTGACTGTTAAGACCTCACCTTTTTGATGGCGCAATCCGAAGGTGGATATAGGTTCTCAGTGGCGGCACTAGATAGAACGATCGTGTTTGATCTTATTTGAAAGGGCTCATAAAGACCTAGGTGACTGTTATAACCTCACCTGTTTGATGGTGCAATACGAATGTGGGTATAGGATCTCAGTGACGGCACTAGATAGAAGGATCGTGTTAGGTCATTTGAAAGGGCTCATAAAGACCTAGGTGACTGTTATGACCTCACCTTTTTGATGGTGCAATCCGAAGGTGGATATAGGTTCTCAGTGGCGGCACTAGATAGAACGATCGTGTTTGAGCTTATTTGAAAGGGCTGATTAAGACCTAGGCGACTGTTATGACCTCACCTTTTTGATGGTGCAATCCGAAGGTGGATATAGGATCTCAGTGCCGGCACTAGAAAGAACGATCGTGTTTGAGCTCATTTGAAAGAGCTCATAAAGACCTAGATGACTGTTATGATCTCACCTTTCTGATGGTGTAATCCGAAGGTGGATATAGGTTCTCAGTGGCGGCACTAGATAGAACAATCGTGTTTGAGCTCATTTGAAAAGGCTCATAAAGACCTAGATGACTGTTATGATCTCACCTTTCTGATGGTGTAATCCGAAGGTGGATATAAGTTCTCAGTGGCGGCACTAGATAGAACGATGGTGTTTGAGCTTATTTGAAAGGGCTCATAAAGACCTAGGTGACCGTTATGACCTCACCTTTTTGATGGTTCAATCCGAAGGTGGATATAGGTTCTCAGTGGCGTCACTAGATAGAACGATCGTGTTTGAGCTCATTTGAAAGGGCTCATAAAGACCTAGATGACTGTTATGATCTCACCTTTCTGATGGTGTGATCCGAAGGTGGATATAGGTTCCCAGTAGCGGCACTAGATAGAACGTACGTGTTTGAGCTCATTTGAAAGAGCTCATAAAGACCTAGATGACTGTTATGATCTCACATTTCAGATGGTGTAATCCGAAGGTGGATATAGGATCTCAGTTACGGCACTAGATAGAAGGATCGTGTTAGCTCAGTTGAAAGGCCTCAGGACTCATAAAGACCTAGGTGACCGTTATGACCTCACCTTTTTGATGGTGCAATCCGAAGGTGGATATAGGTTCTCAGTGGCGTCACTAGATAGAACGATCGTGTTTGAGCTCATTTGAAAGGGCTCATAAAGACCTAGATGACTGTTATGATCTCACCTTTCTGATGGTGTAATCCGAAGGTGGATATAGGTTCCCAGTGGCGGCACTAGATAGAACGATCGTGTTTGAGCTCATTTGAAAGAGCTCATAAAGACCTAGATGACTGTTATGATCTCACCTTTCAGATGGTGTAATCTGAAGGTGGATATAGGATCTCAGTGACGGCACTAGATAGAAGGATCGTGTTAGCTCAGTTGAAAGGCCTCAGGGCTCATGAAGACCTAGGTGACTGTTATGACCTCACCTTTTTGATGGTGCAATCCGAAGGTGGATATAGGTTCTCAGTGGCGGCACTAGATAGAACGATCGTGTTTGAGCTAATTTGAAGGGACTCATAAAAACCTAGGTGACTGTTTGATGGCGCAATCCGAAGGTGGATATAGGTTCTCATTGGCGGCACTAGATAGAACGATCGTGTTTGAGCTTATTTGAAAGGGCTCATAAAGACCTAGGTGACTGTTATGACCTCACATTTTGATGGTGCAATCCGAAGAGGATATAGGTTTTCATTGGCGGCACTAGATAGAACGATCGTGTTTGAGCTCATTTGAAAGGGCTCATAAAGACCTATTTTTGGTAACCCATACAACTTCGAACCGAAGTTGTATGGGTTACCAAAAATACACAAGCCCAATGCTCCACTACGTCCTATAGTGAGCCAAATCGATTCACCAACTTACAGATTGGCTCAACACTTAGCGAATATACTCTCACCGCTCAAGGGACATACAAGAGCACACACAAAGGATTCCTACCATTTTGTCAGCGAGATTAAAGACCTACATCTGGCAGACAATGAAACTATGGTGAGTTTTGATGTGCAGTCTCTGTTCACATGCCTACCTGTTGAAGACTGCATCTCGATTGTTACTAGAAGGCTAGAGGAAAATAACATGCCCATAGAATATGCAGTATTACTCAGACACTGCCTTACATCTGGCTACCTATTGTGGAAGGAGGAGTTCTACAAGCAAGTAGATGGTGTGGCGATGGGCTCACCTGTATCTCCCATTGTTGCCGATATATTCATGGACGACTTTGAGGAGAAAGCCCTGCTTACTTCTCCCATAAAGCCAAGATTCTACAAGCGGTACGTAGACGACACTTTCACAATTCTACCTTTAGATAAAGTAACTGCATTTTTAGACCATCTTAACTCCTTAAATTCTAAAATTCAGTTCACAATGGAGTTAAAGGCAAACAATTCTTTAGCTTTTCTAGATGTGTTAGTAATTCGGAATCCTGATAACACCTTGAGCCACACTGTGTATAGAAAAAAGACCCATACAGATAGATATTTAAACGGTGATTCTCACCACCATCCTTCACAGTTAGCTACCGTGGGTAAATCTTTGTTTCAGAGAGCACGAGGGATCTGTGACAGTAAACACCTGGCCGCCGAGCTCCAACACGTCAAGCAAGTTTTGCACGACAATAAGCTTCGGGTCCCGCGCCTACGTCACAGTGAACGAGTGAAGCCGGCCACAGTTGAGCGAGTGCCTGCTGTACTGCCATATGTCAGAGGTGTCACTGACAAGATTGGCTACATCTTGAAGCGTGCTTCCATTAAAACATATTTCAAGCCGCCGAAGAAGATTAGTCAGTTTTTACCATCAGTCAAGTGTAATATTCCTCTGCAAGATGCAGGAGTGTACAAGCTGGATTGTGAATGTGGTCTCTCTTATATAGGACAAACTAAAAGATCCATAAAAACCCGCGTTAAAGAACACATAGCTGATGTGAAGAATAGACGCTCCGGGAAGTCTGCAGTCTGTGAACACGTACAGGATCGCCCCCGTCACTACATTAGATTTGATAGACCACAAATCCTCGCTAAAGAACACCGATTCCTTCCAAGGATGATTCGCGAGGCTATTGAAATCAAAAAACATCCTAATTTCAATAGAGAAGATGGCTGGGTGCTACCATCTGCTTGGGATCCCATAATTAATAAAATTAAATCCCAACCCAAGCATACAACTGCAAGACTTCATGATACTATAAGTTCATACTGCGTAGATCGGAACAAAAATTAATAATTTTTAATCTGGAGGTAGCCGTGGTTAACTATGACATTGGGACGTCATACACCTCAGTCCCCCCCGTGACCATGGGTGCTGTAAAGTGCTCGAAACGTCGGGAAAGTAAAATAAGTTAATATACGCGATAAAATCCGTAAAATTAGTTTTATTTAAATAGAATGATCGTGTTTAAGCTCATTTGAAAGGGCTCATAAAGACCTAGATGACTGTTATGATCTCACCTTTCTGATGGTTTAATCCGAAGGTGGATATAGGATCTCAGTGCCGGCACTAAATAGAACGAACGTGTTTGAACTCATTTGAATGGGCTCATAAAGACCTAGGTGACTGTTATAACCTAACCTTTTTGATGGTGCAATACGAATGTGGGTATAGGATCTCAGTGACGGCACTAGATAGAACGATCGTGTTAGCTCATTTGAAAGTGCTCATAAAGACCTAGGTGACTGTTATGACCTCACCTTTTTGATGGTGCAATCCGAAGGTGGATATAGGTTCTCAGTGCCGGCACTAGAAAGAACGATCGTGTTTGAGCTTATTTGAAAGGGCTGATTAAGACCTAGGCGACTGTTATGACCTCACCTTTTTGATGGTGCAATCCGAAGGTGGATATAGGATCTCAGTGCCGGCACTAGAAAGAACGATCGTGTTTGAGCTCATTTGAAAGAGCTCATAAAGACCTAGATGACTGTTATGATCTCACCTTTCTGATGGTGTAATCCGAAGGTGGATATAGGTTCTCAGTGGCGGCACTAGATAGAACAATCGTGTTTGAGCTCATTTGAAAAGGCTCATAAAGACCTAGATGACTGTTATGATCTCACCTTTCTGATGGTGTAATCCGAAGGTGGATATAAGTTCTCTGTGGCGGCACTAGATAGAACGATGGTGTTTGAGCTTATTTGAAAGGGCTCATAAAGACCTAGGTGACCGTTATGACCTCACCTTTTTGATGGTTCAATCCGAAGGTGGATATAGGTTCTCAGTGGCGTCACTAGATAGAACGATCGTGTTTGAGCTCATTTGAAAGGGCTCATAAAGACCTAGATGACTGTTATGATCTCACCTTTCTGATGGTGTAATTCGAAGGTGGATATAGGTTCCCAGTAGCGGCACTAGATAGAACGTACGTGTTTGAGCTCATTTGAAAGAGCTCATAAAGACCTAGATGACTGTTATGATCTCACCTTTCAGATGGTGTAATCCGAAGGTGGATATAGGATCTCAGTTACGGCACTAGATAGAAGGATCGTGTTAGCTCAGTTGAAAGGCCTCAGGACTCATAAAGACCTAGGTGACCGTTATGACCTCACCTTTTTGATGGTGCAATCCGAAGGTGGATATAGGTTGTCAGTGGCGTCACTAGATAGAACGATCGTGTTTGAGCTCATTTGAAAGGGCTCATAAAGACCTAGATGACTGTTATGATCTCACCTTTCTGATGGTGTAATCCGAAGGTGGATATAGGTTCCCAGTGGCGGCACTAGATAGAACGATCGTGTTTGAGCTCATTTGAAAGAGCTCATAAAGACCTAGATGACTGTTATGATCTCACCTTTCAGATGGTGTAATCTGAAGGTGGATATAGGATCTCAGTGACGGCACTAGATAGAAGGATCGTGTTAGCTCAGTTGAAAGGCCTCAGGGCTCATGAAGACCTAGGTGACTGTTATGACCTCACCTTTTTGATGGTGCAATCCGAAGGTGGATATAGGTTCTCAGTGGCGGCACTAGATAGAACGATCGTGTTTGAGCTAATTTGAAGGGACTCATAAAAACCTAGGTGACTGTTTGATGGCGCAATCCGAAGGTGGATATAGGTTCTCATTGGCGGCACTAGATAGAACGATCGTGTTTGAGCTTATTTGAAAGGGCTCATAAAGACCTAGGTGACTGTTATGACCTCACATTTTGATGGTGCAATCCGAAGAGGATATAGGTTTTCATTGGCGGCACTAGATAGAACGATCGTGTTTGAGCTCATTTGAAAGGGCTCATAAAGACCTAGGTGACTGTTATGATCTCACCTTTTTGATGGTGCAATCCGAAGGTGGATATAGGTTCTCAGTGGAGGCACTAGATAGAATGATCGTGTTTAAGCTCATTTGAAAGGGCTCATAAAGACCTAGATGACTGTTATGATCTCACCTTTCTGATGGTTTAATCCGAAGGTGGATATAGGATCTCAGTGCCGGCACTAAATAGAACGAACGTGTTTGAACTCATTTGAATGGGCTCATAAAGACCTAGGTGACTGTTATAACCTAACCTTTTTGATGGTGCAATACGAATGTGGGTATAGGATCTCAGTGACGGCACTAGATAGAACGATCGTGTTAGCTCATTTGAAAGTGCTCATAAAGACCTAGGTGACTGTTATGACTTCACCTTTTTGATGGTGCAATCCGAAGGTGGATATAGGTTCTCAGTGGCGGCACTAGATAGAACGATCGTGTTTGAGCTTATTTGAAACGGCTCATAAAGACCTAGATGACTGTTATGATCTCATCTTTTTGATGGTGCAATACGAAGGTGGGTATAGGATCTCAGTGACGGCACTAGATAGAAGGATCGTGTTAGCTCATTTGATAGGGCTCATAAAGACCTAGGCCACTGTTATGGCCTCACTTTTTTGATGGTGCTATCCGAAGGTGGATATAGGTTCTCAGTGGCGGCACTAGATAGAACGATCGTGTTTGAGCTCATATGAAAGGGCTCATATAGACCTAGATGACTGTTATGATCTCACCTTTCAGATGGTCTAATCCGAAGGTGGATATAGGATCTCAGTGACGGCACTAGATAGAAGGATCTTGTTAGCTCAGTTGAAAGGCCTCAGGGCTCATAAATACCTAGGTGACTGTTATGACCTCACCTTTTTGTTGGTGCCATCCGAAGGTGGATATAGGTTCTCAGTGGCGGCACTAGATAGAACGATCGTGTTTGAGCTCATATGAAAGGGCTCATATAGACCTAGATGACTGTTATGATCTCAAATTCTGATGGTGTAATCCGAAGGTGGATATAGGATCTCAGTGCCGGCACTAGATAGAACGATCGTGCTTGAACTCATTTGAATGGGCTCATAAAGACCTAGGTGACTGTTATGACCTCACCTTTTTGATGGTGCAATCCGAAGGTGGATATAGGTTCTCAGTGGAGGCACTAGATAGAACGATCGTGTTTGAACTCATTTGATTGGGCTCATAAAGACCTAGGTGACTGTTATGACTTCATCTTTTTGATGGTGCAATACGAAGGTGGGAATAGGATCTCAGTGACGGCACTAGATAGAAGGATCGTGTTAGCTCAGTTGAAAGGCCTCAGGACTCATAAAGACCTAGGTGACCGTTATGACCTCACCTTTTTGATGGTGCAATCCGAAGGTGGATATAGGTTCTCAGTGGCGTCACTAGATAGAACGATCGTGTTTGAGCTCATTTGAAAGGGCTCATAAAGACCTAGATGACTGTTATGATCTCACCTTTCTGATGGTGTAATCCGAAGGTGGATATAGGTTCCCAGTGGCGGCACTAGATAGAACGATCGTGTTTGAGCTCATTTGAAAGAGCTCATAAAGACCTAGATGACTGTTATGATCTCACCTTTCAGATGGTGTAATCTGAAGGTGGATATAGGATCTCAGTGACGGCACTAGATAGAAGGATCGTGTTAGCTCAGTTGAAAGGCCTCAGGGCTCATGAAGACCTAGGTGACTGTTATGACCTCACCTTTTTGATGGTGCAATCCGAAGGTGGATATAGGTTCTCAGTGGCGGCACTAGATAGAACGATCGTGTTTGAGCTAATTTGAAGGGACTCATAAAAACCTAGGTGACTGTTTGATGGCGCAATCCGAAGGTGGATATAGGTTCTCATTGGCGGCACTAGATAGAACGATCGTGTTTGAGCTTATTTGAAAGGGCTCATAAAGACCTAGGTGACTGTTATGACCTCACATTTTGATGGTGCAATCCGAAGAGGATATAGGTTTTCATTGGCGGCACTAGATAGAACGATCGTGTTTGAGCTCATTTGAAAGGGCTCATAAAGACCTAGGTGACTGTTATGATCTCACCTTTTTGATGGTGCAATCCGAAGGTGGATATAGGTTCTCAGTGGAGGCACTAGATAGAATGATCGTGTTTAAGCTCATTTGAAAGGGCTCATAAAGACCTAGATGACTGTTATGATCTCACCTTTCTGATGGTTTAATCCGAAGGTGGATATAGGATCTCAGTGCCGGCACTAAATAGAACGAACGTGTTTGAACTCATTTGAATGGGCTCATAAAGACCTAGGTGACTGTTATAACCTAACCTTTTTGATGGTGCAATACGTATGTGGGTATAGGATCTCAGTGACGGCACTAGATAGAACGATCGTGTTAGCTCATTTGAAAGTGCTCATAAAGACCTAGGTGACTGTTATGACCTCACCTTTTTGATGGTGCAATCCGAAGGTGGATATAGGTTCTCAGGGGCGGCACTAGATAGAACGATCGTGTTTGAGCTTATTTGAAACGGCTCATAAAGACCTAGATGACTGTTATGATCTCATCTTTTTGATGGTGCAATACGAAGGTGGGTATAGGATCTCAGTGACGGCACTAGATAGAAGGATCGTGTTAGCTCATTTGATAGGGCTCATAAAGACCTAGGCCACTGTTATGGCCTCACTTTTTTGATGGTGCTATCCGAAGGTGGATATAGGTTCTCAGTGGCGGCACTAGATAGAACGATCGTGTTTGAGCTCATATGAAAGGGCTCATATAGACCTAGATGACTGTTATGATCTCACCTTTCAGATGGTCTAATCCGAAGGTGGATATAGGATCTCAGTGACGGCACTAGATAGAAGGATCTTGTTAGCTCAGTTGAAAGGCCTCAGGGCTCATAAATACCTAGGTGACTATTATGACCTCACCTTTTTGTTGGTGCAATCCGAAGGTGGATATAGGTTCTCAGTGGCGGCACTAGATAGAACGATCGTGTTTGAGCTCATATGAAAGGGCTCATATAGACCTAGATGACTGTTATGATCTCAAATTCTGATGGTGTAATCCGAAGGTGGATATAGGATCTCAGTGCCGGCACTAGATAGAACGATCGTGCTTGAACTCATTTGAATGGGCTCATAAAGACCTAGGTGACTGTTATGACCTCACCTTTTTGATGGTGCAATCCGAAGGTGGATATAGGTTCTCAGTGGAGGCACTAGATAGAACGATCGTGTTTGAACTCATTTGATTGGGCTCATAAAGACCTAGGTGACTGTTATGACTTCATCTTTTTGATGGTGCAATACGAAGGTGGGAATAGGATCTCAGTGACGGCACTAGATAGAAGGATCGTGTTAGCTCATTTGAAAGGGCTCATAAAGACCTAGGTGACTGTTATGACCTCACCTTTTTGATGGCGCAATCCGAAGGTGGATATAGGTTCTCAGTGGCGGCACTAGACAGAACGATCGTGTTTGAACTCACTTGAATGGGCTCATAAAGACCTAGGTGACTGTAATGACCTCACCTTTTTTAATGTGCAATCCGAAGGTGGATTTAGGTTCTCAGTGGCGGCACTAGATAGAACGATCGTGTTTGAGCTCATTTGAAAGGGCTCATAAAGACCTAGGTGACTGTTATGACCTCACCTTTTTGATGGCGCAATCCGAAGGTGGATATAGGTTCTCAGTGGCGACACTAGATAGAACGATCGTGTTTGAGCTCATTTGAAAGGGCTCATAAAGACCTAGATGACTGTTATTATCTCACCTTTCTGATGGTGTAATCCGAAGGTGGATATAGGTTCCCAGTGGCGGCACTAGATAGAACGATCGTGTTTGAGCTTATTTGAAAGGGCTGATTAAGACCTAGGTGAATGTTATGACCTCACCTTTTTGATGGTGCAATCCGAAGGTGGATATAGGATCTCAGTGCCGGCACTAGAAAGAATGATCGTGTTTGAGCTCATTTGAAAGAGCTCATAAAGACCTAGATGACTGTTATGATCTCACCTTTCTGATGGTGTAATCCGAAGGTGGATATAGGTTCTCAGTGGCGGCACTAGATAGAACGATCGTGTTTGAGCTTATTTGAAAGGGCTCATAAAGACCTAGGTGACTGTTATGACCTCACCTTTTTGATGGTGCAATCCGAAGGTAGATATAGGTTCTCAGTGGCGGCACTAGATAGAACGATCGTGTTTGAGCTCATTTGAAAGGACTCATAAAAACCTAGGTGACTGTTAAAACCTCACCTTTTTGATGGCGCAATCCGAAGGTGGATATAGGTTCTCATTGGCGGCACTAGATATAACGATCGTGTTTGAGCTCATTTCAAAGGGCTCATAAAGACCTAGATGACGGTTATGATCTCACCTTTCTGATGGTGTAATCCGAAGGTGGATATAGGTTCTCAGTGCCGGCACTAGATAGAACGATCGTGTTTGAGCTCATTTGAAAGAGCTCATAAAGACCTAGATGACTGTTATGATCTCACCTTTCTGATGGTGTAATCCGAAGGTGGATATAGGTTCTCAGTGGCGGCACTAGATAGAACGATCGTGTTTGAGCTTATTTGAAAGGGCTCATAAAGACCTAGGTGACTGTTATGACCTCACCTTTTTGATGGTGCAATACGAAGGTGGATATAGGTTCTCAGAGGCGGCACTAGAAAGAACGATCGTGTTTGAGCTCATTTGAAAGAGCTCATAAAGACCTAGATGACTGTTATGATCTCACCTTTCTGATGGTGTAATCCGAAGGTGGATATAGGTTCTCAGTGGCGGCACTAGATAGAACAATCGTGTTTGAGCTCATTTGAAAAGGCTCATAAAGACCTAGATGACTGTTATGATCTCACCTTTCTGATGGTGTAATCCGAAGGTGGATATAAGTTCTCAGTGGCGGCACTAGATAGAACGATAGTGTTTGAGCTTATTTGAAAGGGCTCATAAAGACCTAGGTGACCGTTATGACCTCACCTTTTTGATGGTTCAATCCGAAGGTGGATATAGGTTCTCAGTGGCGTCACTAGATAGAACGATCGTGTTTGAGCTCATTTGAAAGGGCTCATAAAGACCTAGATGACTGTTATGATCTCACCTTTCTGATGGTGTAATCCGAAGGTGGATATAGGTTCCCAGTAGCGGCACTAGATAGAACGTACGTGTTTGAGCTCATTTGAAAGAGCTCATAAAGACCTAGATGACTGTTATGATCTCACCTTTCAGATGGTGTAATCCGAAGGTGGATATAGGATCTCAGTTACGGCACTAGATAGAAGGATCGTGTTAGCTCAGTTGAAAGGCCTCAGGACTCATAAAGACCTAGGTGACCGTTATGACCTCACCTTTTTGATGGTGCAATCCGAAGGTGGATATAGGTTCTCAGTGGCGTCACTAGATAGAACGATCGTGTTTGAGCTCATTTGAAAGGGCTCATAAAGACCTAGATGACTGTTATGATCTCACCTTTCAGATGGTGTAATCTGAAGGTGGATATAGGATCTCAGTGACGGCACTAGATAGAAGGATCGTGTTAGCTCAGTTGAAAGGCCTCAGGGCTCATGAAGACCTAGGTGACTGTTATGACCTCACCTTTTTGATGGTGCAATCCGAAGGTGGATATAGGTTCTCAGTGGCGGCACTAGATAGAACGATCGTGTTTGAGCTCATTTGAAGGGACTCATAAAAACCTAGGTGACTGTTTGATGGCGCAATCCGAAGGTGGATATAGGTTCTCATTGGCGGCACTAGATAGAACGATCGTGTTTGAGCTTATTTGAAAGGGCTCATAAAGACCTAGGTGACTGTTATGACCTCACCTTTTTGATGGTGCAATCCGAAGAGGATATAGGTTTTCATTGGCGGCACTAGATAGAACGATCGTGTTTGAGCTCATTTGAAAGGGCTCATAAAGACCTAGGTGACTGTTATGATCTCACCTTTTTGATGGTGCAATCCGAAGGTGGATATAGGTTCTCAGTGGAGGCACTAGATAGAATGATCGTGTTTAAGCTCATTTGAAAGGGCTCATAAAGACCTAGATGACTGTTATGATCTCACCTTTCTGATGGTTTAATCCGAAGGTGGATATAGGATCTCAGTGCCGGCACTAAATAGAACGAACGTGTTTGAACTCATTTGAATGGGCTCATAAAGACCTAGGTGACTGTTATAACCTCACCTTTTTGATGGTGCAATACGAATGTGGGTATAGGATCTCAGTGACGGCACTAGATAGAACGATCGTGTTAGCTCATTTGAATGTGCTCATAAAGACCTAGGTGACTGTTATGACCTCACCTTTTAGATGGTGCAATCCGAAGGTGGATATAGGTTCTCAGTGGCGGCACTAGATAGAACGATCGTGTTTGAGCTTATTTGAAACGGCTCATAAAGACCTAGATGACTGTTATGATCTCATCTTTTTGATGGTGCAATACGAAGGTGGGTATAGGATCTCAGTGACGGCACTAGATAGAAGGATCGTGTTAGCTCATTTGATAGGGCTCATAAAGACCTAGGCCACTGTTATGGCCTCACTTTTTTGATGGTGCTATCCGAAGGTGGATATAGGTTCTCAGTGGCGGCACTAGATAGAACGATCGTGTTTGAGCTCATATGAAAGGGCTCATATAGACCTAGATGACTGTTATGATCTCACCTTTCAGATGGTCTAATCCGAAGGTGGATATAGGATCTCAGTGACGGCACTAGATAGAAGGATCGTGTTAGCTCAGTTGAAAGGCCTCAGGGCTCATAAATACCTAGGTGACTGTTATGACCTCACCTTTTTGTTGGTGCAATCCGAAGGTGGATATAGGTTCTCAGTGGCGGCACTAGATAGAACGATCGTGTTTGAGCTCATATTAAAGGGCTCATATAGACCTAGATGACTGTTATGATCTCAAATTCTGATGGTGTAATCCGAAGGTGGATATAGGATCTCAGTGCCGGCACTAGATAGAACGATCGTGCTTGAACTCATTTGAATGGGCTCATAAAGACCTAGGTGACTGTTATGACCTCACCTTTTTGATGGTGCAATCCGAAGGTGGATATAGGTTCTCAGTGGAGGCACTAGATAGAACGATCGTGTTTGAACTCATTTGATTGGGCTCATAAAGACCTAGGTGACTGTTATGACTTCATCTTTTTGATGGTGCAATACGAAGGTGGGAATAGGATCTCAGTGACGGCACTAGATAGCAGGATCGTGTTAGCTCATTTGAAAGGGCTCATAAAGACCTAGGTGACTGTTATGACCTCACCTTTTTGATGGCGCAATCCGAAGGTGGATATAGGTCTTCAGTGGCGGCACTAGACAGAACGATCGTTTTGAACTCACTTGAATGGGCTCATAAAGACCTAGGTACTTTAATGACCTCACCTTTTTTAATGTGCAATCCGAAAGTGGATTTAGGTTCTCAGTGGCGGCACTAGATAGAACGATCGTGTTTGAGCTCATTTGAAAGGGCTCATAAAGACCTAGGTGACTGTTATGACCTCACTTTTTTGATGGCGCAATCCGAAGGTGGATATAGGTTCTCAGTGGCGACACTAGATAGAACGATCGTGTTTGAGCTCATTTGAAAGGGCTCATAAAGACCTAGATGACTGTTATTATCTCACCTTTCTGATGGTGTAATCCGAAGGTGGATATAGGTTCCCAGTGGCGGCACTAGATAGAACGATCGTGTTTGAGCTTATTTGAAAGGGCTGATTAAGACCTAGGTGAATGTTATGACCTCACCTTTTTGATGGTGCAATCCGAAGGTGGATATAGGATCTCAGTGCCGGCACTAGAAAGAACGATCGTGTTTGAGCTCATTTGAAAGAGCTCATAAAGACCTAGATGACTGTTATGATCTCACCTTTCTGATGGTGTAATCCGAAGGTGGATATAGGTTCTCAGTGGCGGCACTAGATAGAACGATCGTGTTTGAGCTTATTTGAAAGGGCTCATAAAGACCTAGGTGACTGTTATGACCTCACCTTTTTGATGGTGCAATCCGAAGGTAGATATAGGTTCTCAGTGGCGGCACTAGATAGAACGATCGTGTTTGAGCTCATTTGAAAGGACTCATAAAAACCTAGGTGACTGTTAAAACCTCACCTTTTTGATGGCGCAATCCGAAGGTGGACATAGGTTCTCATTGGCGGCACTAGATATAACGATCGTGTTTGAGCTCATTTCAAAGGGCTCATAAAGACCTAGATGACGGTTATGATCTCACCTTTCTGATGGTGTAATCCGAAGGTGGATATAGGTTCTCAGTGCCGGCACTAGATAGAACGATCGTGTTTAAGCTCATTTGAAAGAGCTCATAAAGACCTAGATGACTGTTATGATCTCACCTTTCTGATGGTGTAATCCGAAGGTGGATATAGGTTCTCAGTGGCGGCACTAGATAGAACGATCGTGTTTGAGCTTATTTGAAAGGGCTCATAAAGACCTAGGTGACTGTTATGACCTCACCTTTTTGATGGTGCAATCCGAAGGTGGGTATAGGTTCTCAGTGGCGGCACTAGATAGAACGATCGTGTTTGAGCTCATTTGAAAGGGCTCATAAAGACCTAGGTGAATGTTATAACCTCACCTTTTTGATGGTGCAATACGAAGGTGGATATAGGTTCTCAGAGGCGGCACTAGATAAAATGATCGTGTTTGAGCTCATTTGAAAGGGCTCATAAAGACCTAGATGACTGTTATGATCTCACCATTCTGATAGTTTAATCCGAAGGTGGATATAGGATCTCAGTGCCGGCACTAGATAGAACGAACGTGTTTGAACTCATTTGAATGAGCTCATAAAGACCTAGGTGATTGTTATGACCTCACCTTTTTGATGGTGCAATCCGAAGGTGGATATAGGTTCTCAGTGGCGGCACTAGATAGAACGATCGTGTTTGAGCTCATTTGAAAGGGCTCATAAAGACCTAGATGACTGTTATGATCTCACCTTTCTGATGGTGTAATCCGAAGGTGGATATAGGTTCCCAGTGGCGGCACTAGATAGAACGATCGTGTTTGAGCTTATGTGAAAGGGCTCGTTAAGACCTAGGTGACTGTTATGACCTCACCTTTTTGATGGTGCAATACGTAGGTGGATATAGGATCTCAGTGCCGGCACTAGAAAGAACGATCGTGTTTGAGCTCATTTGAAAGAGCTCATAAAGACCTAGATGACTGTTATGATCTCACCTTTCTGATGGTGTAATCCGAAGGTGGAGGATATAGGTTCTCAGTGGCGGCAGTAGATAGAACGATCGTGTTTGAGCTTATTTGAAAGGGCTCATAAAGACCTAGGTGACTGTTATGACCTCACCTTTTTGATGGTGCAATCCGAAGGTGGATATAGGTTCTCAGTGGCGGCACTAGATAGAACGATCGTGTTTGAGCTCATTTGAAAGGACTCATAAAAACCTAGGTGACTGTTATGACCTCACCTTTTTGATGGCGCAATCCGAAGGTGGATATAGGTTCTCATTGGCGGCACTAGATAGAACGATCGTGTTTGAGCTCATTTGAAAGGGCTCATAAAGACCTAGATAACTGTTATGATCTCACCTTTCTGATGGTGCAATACGAAGGTGGGTATAGGATCAATGACGGCACTAGATAGAAGGATCGTGTTAGCTCATTTGAAAGGGCTCATAAAGACCTAGGTGACTGTTATGACCTCACCTTTTTGATGACGCAATCCGAAGGTGGATATAGGTTCTCAGTGGCGGCACTAGACAGAACGATCGTGTTTGAACTCACTTGAATGGGCTCATAAAGACTTAGGTGACTGTAATGACCTCACCTTTTTGATGTGCAATCCGAAGGTGGATATAGGTTCTCAGTGGCGGCACTAGATAGAACGATCGTGTTTGAGCATATTTGAAAGGGCTCATAAAGACCTAGGTGACAGTTATAACCTCACCTTTTTGATGGCGCAATCCGAAGGTGGATATAGGTTCTCAGTGGCGGCACTAGATAGAACGATCGTGTTTGAACTCATTTGAATGGGTTCATAAAGACCTAGGTGACTGTTATGACCTCACCTTTTTGATGGCGCAATCCGAAGGTGGATATAGGTTCTCAGTGGCGGCACTAGACAGAACGATCGTGTTTGAACTCACATGAATGGGCTCATAAAGACCTAGGTGACTGTAATGACCTCAACTTTTTTAATGTGCAATCCGAAGGTGGATATAGGTTCTCAGTGGCGGCACTAGATAGAACGATCGTGTTTGAGCTTATTTGAAAGGGCTCATAAAGACCTAGGTGACTGTTATGACCTCACCTTTTTGATGGCGCAATCCGAAGGTGGATATAGGTTCTCAGTGGCGACACTAGATAGAACGATCGTGTTTGAGCTCATTTGAAAGGGCTCATAAAGACCTAGGTGACTGTTATGACCTCACCTTTTTGATGGTGCAATCCGAAGGTGGATATAGGTTCTCAGTGGCGGCACTAGATAGAACGATCGTGTTTGAGCTCATTTGAAAGGGCTCATAAAGACCTAGGTGAATGTTATAACCTCACCTTTTTGATGGTGCAATACGAAGGTGGATATAGGTTCTCAGTGGCGGCACTAGATAAAATGATCGTGTTTGAGCTAATTTGAAAGGGCTCATAAAGACCTAGATGACTGTTATGATCTCACCATTCTGATGGTTTAATCCGAAGGTGGATATAGGATCTCAGTGCCGGCACTAGATAGAACGAACGTGTTTGAACTCACTTGAATGGGCTCATAAATACCTAGGTGACTGTTATAACCTCACCTTTTTGATGGTGCAATACGAATGTGGGTATAGGATCTCAGTGACGGCACTAGAAAGAAGGATCGTGTTAGCTCATTTGAAAGGGCTCATAAAGACCTAGGTGACTGTTATGACCTCACCTTTTTGATGGTGCAATCCGAAGGTGGATATAGGTTCTCAGTGGCGGCACTAGATAGAACGATCGTATTTGAGCTCATTTGAAAGGACTCATAAAAACCTAGGTGACTGTTATGACCTCACCTTTTTGATGGCGCAATCCGAAGGTGGATATAGGTTCTCATTGGCGGCACTAGATAGAACGTTCGTGTTTGAGCTCATTTGAAAGGGCTCACAAAGACCTAGATGACTGTTATGATTTCAACTTTCTGATGGTGTAATCCGAAGGTGGATATAGGATCTCAGTGCCGGCACTAGATAGAACGATCATGTTTGAGCTCATTTGAAAGAGCTCATAAAGACCTAGATGACTGTTATGATCTCACCTTTCTGATGGTGTAATCCGAAGGTGGATATAGGTTCTCAGTGGCGGCACTAGATAGAACGATCGTGTTTGAGCTTATTTGAAAGGGCTCATAAAGCCCTAGGTGACTGTTATGACCTCACCTTTTTGATGGTGCCATCCGAAGGTGGATATAGGTTCTCAGTGGCGTCACTAGATAGAAGGATCGTGTTAGCTCATTTGAAAGTGCTCATAAAGACCTAGGTGACTGTTATGACCTCACTTTTTTGATGGTGCAATCCGAAGGTGGGTATAGGTTCTCAGTGGCGGCACTAGATAGAACGATCGTGTTTGAGCTTATTTGAAACGGCTCATAAAGACCTAGATGACTGTTATGATCTCACCTTTCTGATGGTGCAATCCGAAGGTGGATATAGGTTCTCAGTGGCGTCACTAGATAGAACGATCGTGTTTGAAATCATTTGAATGGGCTCATAAAGACCTAGGTGACTGTTATGACCTCATCTTTTTGATTGTGCAATACGAAGGTGGGTATAGTATCTCAGTGACGGCATTAGATAAAAGGATCGTGTTAGCTCATTTGATAGGGCTCATAAAGACCTAGGCCACTGTTATGACCTCACTTTTTTGATGGTGCAATCCGAAGGTGGATATAGGATCTCAGTGACGGCACTAGAAAGAAGGATCGTGTTAGCTCATTTGAAAGGGCTCATAAAGACCTAGGTGACTGTTATGACCTCACCTTTTTGATGGTGCAATCCGAAGGTGGATATAGGTTCTCAGTGGCGGCACTAGATAGAACGATTGTATTTGAGCTCATTTGAAAGGACTCATAAAAACCTAGGTGACTGTTATGACCTCACCTTTTTGATGGCGCAATCCGAAGGTGGATATAGGTCTTCAGTGGCGGCACTAGACAGAACGATCGTTTTGAACTCACTTGAATGGGCTCATAAAGACCTAGGTACTTTAATGACCTCACCTTTTTTAATGTGCAATCCGAAAGTGGATTTAGGTTCTCAGTGGCGGCACTAGATAGAACGATCGTGTTTGAGCTCATTTGAAAGGGCTCATAAAGACCTAGATGACTGTTATGATTTCAACTTTCTGATGGTGTAATCCGAAGGTGGATATAGGATCTCAGTGCCGGCACTAGATAAAACGATCATGTTTGAGCTCATTTGAAAGAGCTCATAAAGACCTAGATGACTGTTATGATCTCACCTTTCTGATGGTGTAATCCGAAGGTGGATATAGGTTCTCAGTGGCGGCACTAGATAGAACGATCGTGTTTGAGCTTATTTGAAAGGGCTCATAAAGACCTAGGTGACTGTTATGACCTCACCTTTTTGATGGTGCAATCCGAAGGTGGGTATAGGTTCTCAGTGGCGGCACTAGATAGAATGATCGTGTTTGAGCTTATTTGAAAGGGCTCATAAAGACCTAGGTGACTGTTATGACCTCACCTTTTTGATGGTGCAATCCGAAGGTGGGTATAGGTTCTCAGTGGCGGCACTAGATAGAACGAACGTGTTTGAGCTCATTTGAAAGGGCTCATAAAGACCTAGGTGAATGTTATAACCTCACCTTTTTGATGGTGCAATACGAAGGTGGATATAGGATCTCAGTGCCGGCACTAGATAAAACGATCATGTTTGAGCTCATTTGAAAGAGCTCATAAAGACCTAGGTGACTGTTATGACCTCACCTTTTTGATGGTGCAATCCGAAGGTGGATATAGGTTCTCAGTGGCGGCACTAGATAGAACGATCGTGTTTGAGCTCATTTGAAAGGACTCATAAAAACCTAGGTGACTGTTATGACCTCACCTTTTTGATGGCGCAATCCGAAGGTGGATATAGGTTCTCATTGGCGGCACTAGATAGAACGATCGTGTTTGAGCTCATTTGAAAGGGCTCATAAAGACCTAGATGACTGTTATGATCTCACCTTTCTGATGGTGCAATACGAAGGTTGGTATAGGATCAATGACGGCACTAGATAGAAGGATCGTTTTAGCTCATTTGAAAGGGCTCATAAAGACCTAGGTGACTGTTATGACCTCACCTTTTTGATGGCGCAATCCGAAGGTGGATATAGGTTCACAGTGGCGGCACTAGACAGAACGATCGTGTTTGAACTCACTTGAATGGGCTCATAAAGACCTAGGTGACTGTAATGACCTCACCTTTTTTAATGTGCAATCCGAAGGTGGATATAGGTTCTCAGTGGCGGCACTAGATAGAACGATCGTGTTTGAGCTTATTTGAAAGGGCTCATAAAGACCTAGGTGACTGTTATGACCTCACCTTTTTGATGGCGCAATCCGAAGGTGGATATAGGTTCTCAGTGGCGACACTAGATAGAACGATCGTGTTTGAGCTCATTTGAAAGGGCTCATAAAGACCTAGGTGACTGTTATGACCTCACCTTTTTGATGGTGCAATCCGAAGGTGGATATAGGTTCTCAGTGGCGGCACTAGATAGAACGATTGTGTTTGAGCTCATTTGAAAGGGCTCATAAAGACCTAGATGACTGTTATGATCTCACCTTTCTGTTGGTGTAATCCGAAGGTGGATATAGGATCTCAGTGCCGGCACTAGATAGAACGAACGTGTTTGAACCCATTTGAATGGGCTCATAAAGACCTAGGTGACTGTTATAACCTCACCTTTTTGATGGTGCAACACGAATGTGGGTATAGGATCTCAGTGACGGCACTAGAAAGAAGGATCGTGTTAGCTCATTTGAAAGGGCTCATAAAGACCTAGGTGACTGTTATGACCTCACCTTTTTGATGGTGCAATCCGAAGGTGGATATAGGTTCTCAGTGGCGGCACTAGATAGAACGATCGTGTTTGAGCTCATTTGAAAGGGCTCATAAAGACCTAGATGACTGTTATGATCTCACCTTTCTGATGGTGTAATCCGAAGGTGGATATAGGTTCCCAGTGGCGGCACTAGATAGATCGATCGTGTTTGAGCTTATGTGAAAGGGCTCATTAAGACCTAGGTGACTGTTATGACCTCACCTTTTTGATGGTGCAATACGAAGGTGGATATAGGATCTCAGTGCCGGCACTAGAAAGAACGATCGTGTTTGAGCTCATTTGAAAGAGCTCATAAAGACCTAGATGACTGTTATGATCTCACCTTTCTGATGGTGTAATTCGAAGGTGGATATAGGATCTCAGTGCCGGCACTAGATAAAACGATCATGTTTGAGCTCATTTGAAAGAGCTCATAAAGACCTAGATGACTGTTATGATCTCACCTTTCTGATGGTGTAATCCGAAGGTGGATATAGGTTCTCAGTGGCGGCACTAGATAGAACGATCGTGTTTGAGCTTATTTGAAAGGGCTCATAAAGACCTAGGTGACTGTAATGACCTCACCTTTTTTAATGTGCAATCCGAAGGTGGATATAGGTTCTCAGTGGCGGCACTAGATAGAACGATCGTGTTTGAGCTTATTTGAAAGGGCTCATAAAGACCTAGGTGACTGTTATGACCTCACCTTTTTGATGGCGCAATCCGAAGGTGGATATAGGTTCTCAGTGGCGACACTAGATAGAACGATCGTGTTTGAGCTCATTTGAAAGGGCTCATAAAGACCTAGGTGACTGTTATGACCTCACCTTTTTGATGGTGCAATACGAATGTGGGTATAGGATCGCAGTGACGGCACTAGAAAGAAGGATCGTGTTAGCTCATTTGAAAGGGCTCATAAAGACCTAGGTGACTGTTATGACCTCACATTTTTGATGGTGCAATCCGAAGGTGGATATAGGTTCTCAGTGGCGGCACTAGATAGAACGATCGTATTTGAGCTCATTTGAAAGGACTCATAAAAACCTAGGTGACTGTTATGACCTCACCTTTTTGATGGCGCAATCCGATGGTGGATATAGGTTCTCATTGGCGGCACTAGATAGAACGATCGTGTTTGAGCTCATTTGAAAGGGCTCACAAAGACCTAGATGACTGTTATGATTTCAACTTTCTGATGGTGTAATCCGAAGGTGGATATAGGATCTCAGTGCCGGCACTAGATAGAACGATCATGTTTGAGCTCATTTGAAAGGACTCATAAAAACCTAGGTGACTGTTATGACCTCACCTTTTTGATGGCGCAATCCGAAGGTGGATATAGGTTCTCATTGGCGGCACTAGATAGAACGATCGTGTTTGAGCTCATTTGAAAGGGCTCACAAAGACCTAGATGACTGTTATGATTTCAACTTTCTGATGGTGTAATCCGAAGGTGGATATAGGATCTCAGTGCCGGCACTAGATAGAACGATCATGTTTGAGCTCATTTGAAAGAGCTCATAAAGACCTAGATGACTGTTATGATCTCACCTTTCTGATGGTGTAATCCGAAGGTGGATATAGGTTCTCAGTGGCGGCACTAGATAGAACGATCGTGTTTGAGCTTATTTGAAAGGGCTCATAAAGCCCTAGGTGACTGTTATGACCTCACCTTTTTGATGGTGCCATCCGAAGGTGGATATAGGTTCTCAGTGGCGTCACTAGATAGAAGGATCGTGTAAGCTCATTTGAAAGTGCTCATAAAGACCTAGGTGACTGTTATGACCTCACCTTTTTGATGGTGCAATCCGAAGGTGGATATAGGTTCTCAGTGGCGGCACTAGATAGAACGATCGTGTTTGAGCTTATTTGAAACGGCTCATAAAGACCTAGATGACTGTTATGATCTCACCTTTCTGATGGTGCAATCCGAAGGTGGATATAGGTTCTCAGTGGCGTCACTAGATAGAACGATCGTGTTTGAAATCATTTGAATGGGCTCATAAAGACCTAGGTGACTGTTATGACCTCATCTTTTTGATTGTGCAATACGAAGGTGGGTATAGTATCTCAGTGACGGCATTAGATAAAAGGATCGTGTTAGCTCATTTGATAGGGCTCATAAAGACCTAGGCCACTGTTATGACCTCACTTTTTTGATGGTGCAATCCGAAGGTGGATATAGGATCTCAGTGACGGCACTATAAAGAAGGATCGTGTTAGCTCATTTGAAAGGGCTCATAAAGCCCTAGGTGACTGTTATGACCTCACCTTTTTGATGGTGCCATCCGAAGGTGGATATAGGTTCTCAGTGGCGTCACTAGATAGAAGGATCGTGTAAGCTCATTTGAAAGTGCTCATAAAGACCTAGGTGACTGTTATGACCTCACCTTTTTGATGGTGCAATCCGAAGGTGGATATAGGTTCTCAGTGGCGGCACTAGATAGAACGATCGTGTTTGAGCTTATTTGAAAGGGCTCATAAAGACCTAGGTGACTGTTATGACCTCACCTTTTTGATGGCGCAATCCGAAGGTGGATATAGGTTCTCAGTGGCGACACTAGATAGAACGATCGTGTTTGAGCTCATTTGAAAGGGCTCATAAAGACCTAGGTGACTGTTATGACCTCACCTTTTTGATGGTGCAATCCGAAGGTGGATATAGGTTCTCAGTGGCGGCACTAGATAGAACGATTGTGTTTGAGCTCATTTGAAAGGGCTCATAAAGACCTAGATGACTGTTATGATCTCACCTTTCTGTTGGTGTAATCCGAAGGTGGATATAGGATCTCAGTGCCGGCACTAGATAGAACGAACGTGTTTGAACCCATTTGAATGGGCTCATAAAGACCTAGGTGACTGTTATAACCTCACCTTTTTGATGGTGCAACACGAATGTGGGTATAGGATCTCAGTGACGGCACTAGAAAGAAGGATCGTGTTAGCTCATTTGAAAGGGCTCATAAAGACCTAGGTGACTGTTATGACCTCACCTTTTTGATGGTGCAATCCGAAGGTGGATATAGGTTCTCAGTGGCGGCACTAGATAGAACGATCGTGTTTGAGCTCATTTGAAAGGGCTCATAAAGACCTAGATGACTGTTATGATCTCACCTTTCTGATGGTGTAATCCGAAGGTGGATATAGGTTCCCAGTGGCGGCACTAGATAGAACGATCGTGTTTGAGCTTATGTGAAAGGGCTCATTAAGACCTAGGTGACTGTTATGACCTCACCTTTTTGATGGTGCAATACGAAGGTGGATATAGGATCTCAGTGCCGGCACT
Source organism: Parnassius mnemosyne (assembly GCA_963668995.1). NCBI lineage: Eukaryota > Metazoa > Arthropoda > Insecta > Lepidoptera > Papilionidae > Parnassius > Parnassius mnemosyne. Next base: position 158,016 of record CAVLGL010000095.1, read on the forward strand.
AGAAAGAACGATCGTGTTTGAGCTCATTTGAAAGAGCTCATAAAGACCTAGATGACTGTTATGATCTCACCTTTCTGATGGTGTAATTCGAAGGTGGATATAGGATCTCAGTGCCGGCACTAGATAAAACGATCATGTTTGAGCTCATTTGAAAGAGCTCATAAAGACCTAGATGACTGTTATGATCTCACCTTTCTGATGGTGTAATCCGAAGGTGGATATAGGTTCTCAGTGGCGGCACTAGATAGAACGATCGTGTTTGAGCTTATTTGAAAGGGCTCATAAAGACCTAGGTGACTGTAATGACCTCACCTTTTTTAATGTGCAATCCGAAGGTGGATATAGGTTCTCAGTGGCGGCACTAGATAGAACGATCGTGTTTGAGCTTATTTGAAAGGGCTCATAAAGACCTAGGTGACTGTTATGACCTCACCTTTTTGATGGCGCAATCCGAAGGTGGATATAGGTTCTCAGTGGCGACACTAGATAGAACGATCGTGTTTGAGCTCATTTGAAAGGGCTCATAAAGACCTAGGTGACTGTTATGACCTCACCTTTTTGATGGTGCAATCCGAAGGTGGATATAGGTTCTCAGTGGCGGCACTAGATAGAACGATCGTGTTTGAGCTCATTTGAAAGGGCTCATAAAGACCTAGGTGAATGTTATAACCTCACCTTTTTGATGGTGCAATACGAAGGTGGATATAGGTTCTCAGTGGCGGCACTAGATAAAATGATCGTGTTTGAGCTCATTTGAAAGGGCTCATAAAGACCTAGATGACTGTTATGATCTCACCATTCTGATGGTTTAATCCGAAGGTGGATATAGGATCTCAGTGCCGGCACTAGATAGAACGAACGTGTTTGAACTCACTTGAATGGGCTCATAAAGACCTAGGTGACTGTTATAACCTCACCTTTTTGATGGTGCAATACGAATGTGGGTATAGGATCGCAGTGACGGCACTAGAAAGAAGGATCGTGTTAGCTCATTTGAAAGGGCTCATAAAGACCTAGGTGACTGTTATGACCTCACATTTTTGATGGTGCAATCCGAAGGTGGATATAGGTTCTCAGTGGCGGCACTAGATAGAACGATCGTATTTGAGCTCATTTGAAAGGACTCATAAAAACCTAGGTGACTGTTATGACCTCACCTTTTTGATGGCGCAATCCGAAGGTGGATATAGGTTCTCATTGGCGGCACTAGATAGAACGATCGTGTTTGAGCTCATTTGAAAGGGCTCACAAAGACCTAGATGACTGTTATGATTTCAACTTTCTGATGGTGTAATCCGAAGGTGGATATAGGATCTCAGTGCCGGCACTAGATAGAACGATCATGTTTGAGCTCATTTGAAAGAGCTCATAAAGACCTAGATGACTGTTATGATCTCACCTTTCTGATGGTGTAATCCGAAGGTGGATATAGGTTCTCAGTGGCGGCACTAGATAGAACGATCGTGTTTGAGCTTATTTGAAAGGGCTCATAAAGCCCTAGGTGACTGTTATGACCTCACCTTTTTGATGGTGCCATCCGAAGGTGGATATAGGTTTTCAGTGGCGTCACTAGATAGAAGGATCGTGTAAGCTCATTTGAAAGTGCTCATAAAGACCTAGGTGACTGTTATGACCTCACCTTTTTGATGGTGCAATCCGAAGGTGGATATAGGTTCTCAGTGGCGGCACTAGATAGAACGATCGTGTTTGAGCTTATTTGAAACGGCTCATAAAGACCTAGATGACTGTTATGATCTCACCTTTCTGATGGTGCAATCCGAAGGTGGATATAGGTTCTCAGTGGCGTCACTAGATAGAACGATCGTGTTTGAAATCATTTGAATGGGCTCATAAAGACCTAGGTGACTGTTATGACCTCATCTTTTTGATTGTGCAATACGAAGGTGGGTATAGTATCTCAGTGACGGCATTAGATAAAAGGATCGTGTTAGCTCATTTGATAGGGCTCATAAAGACCTAGGCCACTGTTATGACCTCACTTTTTTGATGGTGCAATCCGAAGGTGGATATAGGATCTCAGTGACGGCACTATAAAGAAGGATCGTGTTAGCTCATTTGAAAGGGCTCATAAAGACCTAGGTGACTGTTATGACCTCACCTTTTTGATGGTGCAATCCGAAGGTGGATATAGGTTCTCAGTGGCGGCACTAGATAGAACGATTGTATTTGAGCTCATTTGAAAGGACTCATAAAAACCTAGGTGACTGTTATGACCTCACCTTTTTGATGGCGCAATCCGAAGGTGGATATAGGTTCTCATTGGCGGCACTAGATAGAACGATCGTGTTTGAGCTCATTTGAAAGGGCTCATAAAGACCTAGATGACTGTTATGATTTCAACTTTCTGATGGTGTAATCCGAAGGTGGATATAGGATCTCAGTGCCGGCACTAGATAAAACGATCATGGTTGAGCTCATTTGAAAGAGCTCATAAAGACCTAGATGACTGTTATGATCTCACCTTTCTGATGGTGTAATCCGAAGGTGGATATAGGTTCTCAGTGGCGGCACTAGATAGAACGATCGTGTTTGAGCTTATTTGAAAGGGCTCATAAAGACCTAGGTGACTGTTATGACCTCACCTTTTTGATGGTGCAATCCGAAGGTGGGTATAGGTTCTCAGTGGCGGCACTAGATAGAATGATCGTGTTTGAGCTTATTTGAAAGGGCTCATAAAGACCTAGGTGACTGTTATGACCTCACCTTTTTGATGGTGCAATCCGAAGGTGGGTATAGGTTCTCAGTGGCGGCACTAGATAGAACGATCGTGATTGAGCTCATTTGAAAGGGCTCATAAAGACCTAGGTGAATGTTATAACCTCACCTTTTTGATGGTGCAATACGAAGGTGGATATAGGATCTCAGTGCCGGCACTAGATAAAACGATCATGTTTGAGCTCATTTGAAAGAGCTCATAAAGACCTAGATGACTGTTATGATCTCACCTTTCTGATGGTGCAATCCGAAGGTGGATATAGGTTCTCAGTGGCGTCACTAGATAGAACGATCGTGTTTGAAATCATTTGAATGGGCTCATAAAGACCTAGGTGACTGTTATGACCTCATCTTTTTGATTGTGCAATACGAAGGTGGGTATAGGATCTCAGTGACGGCACTAGATAGAAGGATCGTGTTAGCTTAGTTGAAAGGCCTCAGGGCTCATAAAGACCTAGGTGACTGTTATGACCTCACCTTTTTGATGGTGCAATCCGAAGGTGGATATAGGTTCTCAGTGGCGGCACTAGATAGAACGATCGTGTTTGAGCTCATTTGAAAGGGCTCATAAAGACCTAGATGACTGTTATGATCTCACCTTTCTGATGGTGCAACCCGAAGTTGGATATAGGTTCTCAGTGGCGGCACTAGATAGAACGATCGTGTTTGAGCTCATTTGAAAGGGCTCATATAGACCTAGATGACTGTTATGATCTCAAATTCTGATGGTGTAATCCGAAGGTGGATATAGGATCTCAGTACCGGCACTAGATAGAACGATCGTGCTTGAACTCATTTGAATGGGCTCATAAAGACCTAGGTGACTGTTATGACCTCACCTTTTTGATGGTGCAATCCGAAGGTGGATATAGGTTCTCAGTGGCGGCACTAGATAGAACGATCGTGTTTGAGCTCATTTGAATTAGCTCATAAAGACCTAGGTGACTGATATGACCTCACCTTTTTGATGGTGCAATCCGAAGGTAGATATAGGTTCTCATTGGCGGCACTAGATAGAACGATCGTGTTTGAGCTCATTTGAAAGGGCTCATAAAGACCTAGATGACTGTTATGATCTCACCTTTCTGATGGTGTAATCCGAAGGTGGATATAGGATCTCAGTGCTGGCACTAGATAGAACGATCGTGTTTGAGCTCATTTGAAAGAGCTCATAAAGACCAAGATGACTGTTATGATCTCACCTTTCTGATGGTGTAATCCGAAGGTGGATATAGGTCCTCAGTGCCGGCACTAGATAGAACGATCATGTTTGAGCTCATTCAAATGAGCTCAAACATGATCGTTCTATCTATCTATCGTTCTATATTTCAAAATAGCTCATAAAGACCTAGATGACTGTTTTGATCTCACCTTTCTGATGGTGTAATCCGAAGGTGGATATAGGTACTCAGTGGCGGCACTAGATAGAACGATCGTGTTTGAACTTATTTGAAAGGGCTCATAAAGACCTAGGTGACTGTTATGTCCTCACCTTTTTGATGGTGCAATCCGAAGGTGGATATAGGTTCTCAGTGGCGGCACTAGATAGAACGATCATGTTTGAGCTCATTTGAAAGGGCTCATAAAGACCTAGGTGACTGTTATAACCTCACCTTTTTGATGGTGCAATCCGAAGGTGGATATAGGTTCTCAGTGGCGGCACTAGATAGAATGATCGTGTTTGAGCTCATTTGAAATGGCTCATAAAGACCTAGATGACTGTTATGATCTCACCTTTCTGATGGTTTAATCCGAAGGTGGATATAGGATCTAAGTGCCGGCACTAGATAGAACGAACGTGTTTGAACTCATTTGAATGGGCTCATAAAGACCTAGGTGACTGTTATAACCTCACCTTTTTGATGGTGCAATACGAATGTTGGTATAGGATCTCAGTGACGGCACTAGATAGAAGGATCGTGTTAGCTCATTTGAAAGGGCTCATAAAGACCTAGGTGACTGTTATGACCTCACCTTTTTGATGGTGCAATCCGAAGGTGGATATAGGTTCTCAGTGGCGGCACTAGATAGAACGATCGTGTTTGAGCTTATTTGAAACGGCTCATAAAGACCTAGATGACTGTTATGATCTCACCTTTCTGATGGTGCAATCCGAAGGTGGATATAGGTTCTCAGTGGCGTCAATAGATAGAACGATCGTGTTTGAAATCATTTGAATGGGCTCATAAAGACTTAGGTGACTGTTATGACCTCATCTTTTTGATGTTGCAATACGAAGGTGGGTATAGGATCTCAGTGACGGCACTAGATAGAAGGATCGTGTTAGCTCATTTGATAGGGCTCATAAAGACCTAGGCCACTGTTATGGCCTCACTTTTTTGATGGTGCAATCCGAAGGTGGATATAGGTTCTCAGTGGCGGCACTAGATAGAACGATCGTGTTTGAGCTCATTTGAAAGGGCTCATAAAGACCTAGATGACTGTTATGATCTCACCTTTCAGATGGTGTAATCCGAAGGTGGATATAGGATCTCAGTGACGGCACTAGATAGAAGGATCGTGTTAGCTCAGTTGAAAGGCCTCAGGGCTCATAAAGACCCAGGTGACTGTTATGACCTCACCTTTTTGATGGTGCAATCCGAAGGTGGATATAGGTTCTCAGTGGCGGCACTAGATAGAACGATTGTGTTTGAGCTCATATGAAAGGGCTCATATAGACCTAGATGACTGTTATGACCTCACCTTTTTGATGGTGCAATCCGAAGGTGGATATAGGTTCTCATTGGCGGCACTAGATAGAACGATCGTGTTTGAGCTCATTTCAAAGGACTCATAAAAACCTAGGTGACTGTTATGACCTCACCTTTTTGATGGCGCAATCCGAAGGTGGATATAGGTTCTCATTGGCGGCACTAGATAGAACGATCGTGTTTGAGCTCATTTGAAAGGGCTCATAAAGACCTAGATGACTGTTATGATCTCACCTTTCTGATGGTGTAATCCGAAGGTGGATATAGGATCTCAGTGGCGGCACTAGATAAAACGATCATGTTTGAGCTCATTTGAAAAAGCTCATAAAGACCTAGATGACAGTTATGATCTCACCTTTCTGATGGTGTAATCCGAAGGTGGATATAGGATCTCAGTGGCGGCACTAGATAGAACGATCGTGTTTGAGCTTATTTGAAACGGCTCATAAAGACCTAGGTGACTGTAATGACCTCACCTTTTTGATGGTGCAATCCGAAAGTGGATATAGGTTGTCAGTGGCGGCACTAGATAGAACGATCGTGTTTGAGGTCAATTGAAAAGGCTCATAAAGACCTAGATGACTGTTATGATCTCACCTTTCTGATGGTGTAATCCGAAGGTGGATATAGGTTCTCAGTGGCGGCACTAGATAGAACGATCGTGTTTGAGCTTATTTGAAACGGCTCATAAAGACCTAGGTGACTGTTATGACCTCACCTTTTTGATGGTGCAATCCGAAGGTGGATATAGGTTCTCAGTGGCGGCACTAGATAGAACGATCGTGTTTGAGCTCATTTGAATGGGTTCATAAAGACCTAGGTGACTGTTATGACCTCACCTTTTTGATGGTGCAATCCGAAGGTGGATATAGGTTCTCATTGGCGGCACTAGATAGAACGATCGTGTTTGAGCTCATTTGAAAGGGCTCATAAAGACCTAGATGACTGTTATGATCTCACCTTTCTGATGGTGTAATCCGAAGTTGGATATAGGATCCCAGTGCTGGCACTAGATAGAACGATCGTGTTTGAGCTCATTTGAAAGAGCTCACAAAGACCTAGATGACAGTTATGATCTCACCTTTCTGATGGTGTAATCCGAAGGTGGATATAGGATCTCAGTGGCGGCACTAGATAGAACGATCGTGTTTGAGCTTATTTGAAACGGCTCATAAAGACCTAGGTGACTGTAATGACCTCACCTTTTTGATGGTGCAATCCGAAAGTGGATATAGGTTGTCAGTGGCGGCACTAGATAGAACGATCGTGTTTGAGGTCAATTGAAAAGGCTCATAAAGACCTAGATGACTGTTATGATCTCAAATTCTGATGGTGTAATCCGAAGGTGGATATAGGATCCCAGTGCCGGCACTAGATATAATGATCGTGCTTGAACTCATTTGAATGGGCTCATAAAGACCTAGGTGACTGTTATGACCTCACCTTTTTGATGGTGCAATCCGAAGGTGGATATAGGTTCTCAGTGGCGGCACTAGATAGAACGATCGTGTTTGAGCTCATTTGAATGGGTTCATAAAGACCTAGGTGACTGTTATGACCTCACCTTTTTGATGGTGCAATCCGAAGGTGGATATAGGTTCTCATTGGCGGCACTAGATAGAACGATCGTGTTTGAGCTCATTTGAAAGGGCTCATAAAGACCTAGATGACTGTTATGATCTCACCTTTCTGATGGTGTAATCCGAAGTTGGATATAGGATCCCAGTGCTGGCACTAGATAGAACGATCGTGTTTGAGCTCATTTGAAAGAGCTCACAAAGACCTAGATGACTGTTATGATCTCACCTTTCTGATGGTGTAATCCGAAGGTGGATATAGGTCCTCAGTGCCGGCACTAGATAGAACGATCATGTTTGAGCTCATTTGAAAGAGCTCATAAAGACCTAGATAACTGTTATGATCTCACCTTTCTGATGGTGTAATCCGAAGGTGGATATAGGTTCTCAGTGGCGGCACTAGATTGAACGATCGTGTTTGAGCTTATTTGAAAGGGCTCATAAAGACCTAGGTGACTGTTATGTCCTCACCTTTTTGATGGTGCAATCCGAAGGTGGATATAGGTTCTCAGTGGCGGCACTAGATAGAACGATCATGTTTGAGCTCATTTGAAAGGGCTCATAAAGACCTAGGTGACTGTTATGACCTCACCTTTTTGATGGTGCAATCCGAAGGTGGATATAGGTTCTCAGTGGCGGCACTAGATAGAACGATTGTGTTTGAGCTCATATGAAAGCGCTCATATAGACCTAGATGACTGTTATGACCTCACCTTTTTGATGGTGCAATCCGAAGGTGGATATAGGTTCTCATTGGCGGCACTAGATAGAACGATCGTGTTTGAGCTCATTTGAAAGGACTCATAAAAACCTAGGTAACTTTTATGACCTCACCTTTTTGATGGCGCAATCCGAAGGTGGAAATAGGTTCTCATTGGCGGCACTAGATAGAACGATCGTGTTTGAGCTCATTTGAAAGGGCTCATAAAGACCTAGATGACTGTTATGATCTCACCTTTCTGATGGTGTAATCCGAAGGTGGATATAGGATCTCAGTGGCGGCACTAGATAGAACGATCATGTTTGAGCTCATTTAAAAGAGCTCATAAAGACCTAGATGACAGTTATGATCTCACCTTTCTGATGGTGTAATCCGAAGGTGGATATAGGATCTCAGTGGCGGCACTAGATAGAACGATCGTGTTTGAGCTCATTTGAAAGGGCTCATAAAGACCTAGGTGACTGTTATGATCTCACCTTTTTGATGGTGCAATCCGAAGGTGGATATAGGTTCTCAGTGGCGGCACTAGATAGAATGATCGTGTTTTAGCTCATTTGAAAGGACTCATAAAGACCTAGGTGACTGTTATGACCTCACCTTTTTGATGGTGCAATCCGAAGGTGGATATAGGTTCTCAGTGGCGGCACTAGATAGAACGATCGTGTTTGAGCTTATTTGAAACGGCTCATAAAGACCTAGGTGACTGTAATGACCTCACATTTTTGATGGTGCAATCCGAAGGTGGATATAGGTTGTCAGTGGCGGCACTAGATAGAACGATCGTGTTTGAGGTCATTTGAAAAGGCTCATAAAGACCTAGATGACTGTTATGATCTCACCTTTCTGATGGTGTAATCCGAAGGTGGATATAGGTTCTCAGTGGCGGCACTAGATAGAACGATCGTGTTTGAGCTTATTTGAAACGGCTCATAAAGACCTAGGTGACTGTTATGACCTCACCTTTTTGATGGTGCAATCCGAAGGTGGATATAGGTTCTCAGTGGCGGCACTAGATAGAACGATCGTGTTTGAGCTCATTTGAAAGGGCTCATGTTGACCTAGATGACTGTTATGATATCAAATTCTGATGGTGTAATCCGAAGGCGGATATAGGATCTCAGTGCCGGCACTAGATAGAACGATCGTGCTTGAACTCATTTGAATGGGCTCATAAAGACCTAGGTGACTGTTATGACCTCACCTTTTTGATGGTGCAATCCGAAGGTGGATATAGGTTCTCAGTGGCGGCACTAGATAGAACGATCGTGTTTGAGCTCATTTGAATGGGTTCATAAAGACCTAGGTGACTGTTATGACCTCACCTTTTTGATGGTGCAATCCGAAGGTGGATATAGGTTCTCATTGGCGGCACTAGATAGAACGATCGTGTTTGAGCTCATTTGAAAGGGCTCATAAAGACCTAGATGACTGTTATGATCTCACCTTTCTGATGGTGTAATCCGAAGGTGGATATAGGATCTCAGTGCTGGCACTAGATAGAACGATCGTGTTTGAGCTCATTTGAAAGAGCTCACAAAGACCTAGATGACTGTTATGATCTCACCTTTCTGATGGTGTAATCCGAAGGTGGTTATAGGATCTCAGTGCCGGCACTAGATAGAACGATCATGTTTGAGCTCATTTGAAAGAGCTCATAAAGACCTAGATGACTGTTATGATCTCACCTTTCTGATAGTGTAATCCGAAGGTGGATATAGGTGCTCAGTGGCGGCACTAGATAGAACGATCGTGTTTGAGCTTATTTGAAAGGGCTCATAAAGACCTAGGTGACTGTTATGTCCTCACCTTTTTGATGGTGCAATCCGAAGGTGGATATAGGTTCTCAGTGGCGGCACTAGATAGAACGATCATGTTTGAGCTCATTTGAAAGGGCTCATAAAGACCTAGGTGACTCTTATGACCTCACCTTTTTGATGGTGCAATCCGAAGGTGGATATAGGTTCTCAGTGGCGGCACTAGATAGAATGATCGTGTTTGAGCTCATTTGAAATGGCTCATAAAGACCTAGATGACTGTTATGATCTCACCTTTCTGATGGTTTAATCCGAAGGTGGATATAGGATCTCAGTGCCGGCACTAGATAGAACGAACGTGTTTGAACTCATTTGAATGGGCTCATAAAGACCTAGGTGACTGTTATAACCTCACCTTTTTGATGGTGCAATCCGAAGGTGGATATAGGTTGTCAGTGGCGGCACTAGGTAGAACGATCGTGTTTAAGCTCATTTGAAAAGGCTCATAAAGATCTAGATGACTGTTATGATCTCACCTTTCTGATGGTGCAATCCGAAGGTGGATATAGGTCCTCAGTGGCGGCACTAGATAGAACGATCGTGTTTGAGCTTATTTGAAAGGGCTCATAAAGACCTAGGTGACTGTTATGATCTCACCTTTCTGATGGTGTAATCCGAAGGTGGATATAGGATCTCAGTGGCGGCACTAGATAGAACGATCATGTTTGAGCTCATTTGAAAGAGCTCATACAGACCTAGATGACTGTTATGATCTCACCTTTCTGATGGTGTAATCCGAAGGTGGATATAGGATCTCAGTGGCGGCACTTGATAGAAAGATCGTGTTTGAGCTTATTTGAAAGGGCTCATAAAGACCTAGATGACTGTTATGATCTCACCTTTCTGATGGTGTAATCCGAAGGTGGATATAGGTTCTCAGTGGCCGCACTAGATAGAACGATCGTGTTTGAGCTTATTTGAAAGGGCTCATAAAGCCCTAGGTGACTGTTATGACCTCACCTTTTTGATGGTGCCATCCGAAGGTGGATATAGGTTCTCAGTGGCGTCACTAGATAGAACGATCGTGTTAGCTCATTTGAAAGTGCTCATAAAGACCTAGGTGACTGTTATGACCTCACCTTTTTGATGGTGCAATCCGAAGGTGGATATAGGTTCTCAGTGGCGGCACTAGATAGAACGATCGTGTTTGAGCTTATTTGAAACGGCTCATAAAGACCTAGATGACTGTTATGATCTCACCTTTCTGATGGTGCAATCCGAAGGTGGATATAGGTTCTCAGTGGCGTCACTAGATAGAACGATCGTGTTTGAAATCATTTGAATGGGCTCATAAATACCTAGGTGACTGTTATGACCTCATCTTTTTGATTGTGCAATACGAAGGTGGGTATAGGATCTCAGTGACGGCACTAGATAGAAGGATCGTGTAAGCTCATTTGATAGGGCTCATAAAGACCTAGGTGACTGTTATGACCTCACCTTTTTGATGGTGCAATCCGAAGGTGGATTTAGGTTCTCATTGGCGGCACTAGATAGAACGATCGTGTTTGAGCTCATTTGAAAGGGCTCATAAAGACCTAGATGACTGTTATGATCTCACCTTTCTGATGGTGTAATCCGAAGGTGGATATAGGATCTCAGTGCTGGCTCTAGATAGAACGATCGTGTTTGAGCTTATTTGAAAGGGCTCATAAAGACCTATGTGACTGTTATGTCCTCACCTTTTTGATGGTGCAATCCGAAGGTGGATATAGGTTCTCAGTGGCGGCACTAGATAGAACGATCGTGTTTGAGCTCATTTGAAATGGCTCATAAAGACCTAGATGACTGTTATGATCTCACCTTTCTGATGGTGTAATCCGAAGGTGGATATAGGATCTCAGTGCCGGCACTAGATAGAACGAACGTGTTTGAACTCATTTGAATGGGCTCATAAAGACCTAGGTGACTGTTTTGATCTCACCTTTCTGATGGTGTAATCCGAAGGTGGATATAGGTACTCAGTGACGGCACTAGATAGAACGATCGTGTTTGAGCTCATTTGAAAGGGCTCATAAAGACCTAGATGACTGTTATGATCTCACCTTTCAGATGGTGTAATCCGAAGGTGGATATAGGATCTCAGTGCTGGCACTAGATGGAACGATCGTGTTTGAGCTCATTTGAAAGAGCTCATAAAGACCAAGATGACAGTTATGATCTCACCTTTGTGATGGTGTAATCCGAAGGTGGATATAGGTCCTCAGTGCCGGCACTAGATAGAACGATCATGTTTGAGCTCATTCAAATGAGCTCAAACATGATCGTTCTATCTATCTATCGTTCTATCTTTCAAAAAAGCTCATAAAGACCTAGATGACTGTTTTGATCTCACCTTTCTGATGGTGTAATCCGAAGGTGGATATAGGTACTCAGTGGCGGCACTAGATAGAACGATCGTGTTTGAGCTTATTTGAAAGGGCTCATAAAGACCTAGGTGACTGTTATGTCCTCACCTTTTTGATGGTGCAATCCGAAGGTGGATATAGGTTCTCAGTGGCGGCACTAGATAGAACGATCATGTTTGAGCTCATTTGAAAGGGCTCATAAAGACCTAGGTGACTGTTATGACCTCACCGTTTTGATGGTGCTATCCGAAGGTGGATATAGGTTCTCAGTGGCGGCACTAGATAGAATGATCGTGTTTGAGCTCATTTGAAATGGCTCATAAAGACCTAGATGACTGTTATGATCTCACCTTTCTGATGGTTTAATCCGAAGGTGGATATAGGATCTCAGTGCCGGCACTAGATAGAACGAACGTGTTTGAACTCATTTGAATGGGCTCATAAAGACCTAGGTGACTGTTATAACCTCACCTTTTTGATGGTGCAATAAGAATGTTGGTATAGGATCTCAGTGACGGCACTAGATAGAAGGATCGTGTTAGCTCATTTGAAAGGGCTCATAAAGACCTAGGTGACTGTTATGACCTCACCTTTTTGATGGTGCAATCCGAAGGTGGATATAGGTTCTCAGTGGCGGCACTAGATAGAACGATCGTGTTTGAGCTTATTTGAAACGGCTCATAAAGACCTAGATGACTGTTATGATCTCACCTTTCTGATGGTGCAATCCGAAGGTGGATATAGGTTCTCAGTGGCGTCACTAGATAGAACGATCGTGTTTGAAATCATTTGAATGGGCTCATAAAGACCTAGGTGACTGTTATGACCTCATCTTTTTGATGTTGCAATACGAAGGTGGGTATAGGATCTCAGTGACGGCACTAGATAGAAGGATCGTGTTAGCTCATTTGATAGGGCTCATAAAGACCTAGGCCACTGTTATGGCCTCACTTTTTTGATGGTGCAATCCGAAGGTGGATATAGGTTCTCAGTGGCGGCACTAGATAGAACGATCGTGTTTGAGCTCATTTGAAAGGGCTCATAAAGACCTAGATGACTGTTATGATCTCACCTTTCAGATGGTGTAATCCGAAGGTGGATATAGGATCTCAGTGACGGCACTAGATTGAAGGATCGTGTTAGCTCAGTTGAAAGGCCTCAGGGCTCATAAAGACCTAGGTGACTGTTATGACCTCACCTTTTTGATGGTGCAATCCGAAGGTGGATATAGGTTCTCAGTGGCGGCACTAGATAGAACGATCGTGTTTGAGCTCATATGAAAGGGCTCATATAGACCTAGATGACTGTTATGACTTCACCTTTTTGATGGTGCAATCCGAAGGTGGATATAGGTTCTCATTGGCGGCACTAGATAGAACGATCGTGTTTGAGCTCATTTGAAAGGACTCATAAAAACCTAGGTGACTGTTATGACCTCACCTTTTTGATGGCGCAATCCGAAGGTGGATATAGGTTCTCATTGGCGGCACTAGATAGAACGATCGTGTTTGAGCTCATTTGAAAGGGCTCATAAAGACATAGATGACTGTTATGATCTCACCTTTCTGATGGTGTAATCCGAAGGTGGATATAGGATCTCAGTGGCGGCACTAGATAGAACGATCATGTTTGAGCTCATTTGAAAGAGCTCATAAAGACCTAGATGACAGTTATGATCTCACCTTTCTGATGGTGTAATCCGAAGGTGGATATAGGATCTCAGTGGCGGCACTAGATAGAACGATCGTGTTTGAGCTTATTTGAAAGGGCTCATAAAGACCTAGGTGACTGTTATGACCTCACATTTTTGAGGGTGCAATCCGAAGGTGGATATAGGTTCTCAGTGGCGGCACTAGATAGAACGATCGTGTTTGAGCTCATTTGAAAGGGCTCATAAAGACCTAGGTGACTGTTATGACCTCACCTTTTTGATGGTGCAATCCGAAGGTGGATATAGGTTCTCAGTGGCGGCACTAAATAGAATGATCGTGTTTTAGCTCATTTGAAAGGACTCATAAAGACCTAGGTGACTGTTATGACCTCACCTTTTTGATGGTGCAATCCGAAGGTGGATATAGGTTCTCAGTGGCGGCACTAGATAGAACGATCGTGTTTGAGCTTATTTGAAACGGCTCATAAAGACCTAGGTGACTGTAATGACCTCACCTTTTTGATGGTGCAATCCGAAGGTGGATATAGGTTGTCAGTGGCGGCACTAGATAGAACGATCGTGTTTGAGGTCATTTGAAAAGGCTCATAAAGACCTAGATGACTGTTATGATCTCACCTTTCTGATGGTTTAATCCGAAGGTGGATTTAGGATCTCAGTGCCGGCACTAGATAGAACGAACGTGTTTGAACTCATTTCAATGGGCTCATAAAGACCTAGGTGACTGTTATAACCTCACCCTTTTTGATGGTGCAATACGAATGTGGGTATAGGATCTCAGTGACGGCACTAGATAGAAGGATCGTGTTAGCTCATTTGAAAGGGCTCTTAAAGACCTAGGTGACTGTTATGACCTCACCTTTTTGATGGTGCAATCCGAAGGTGGATATAGGTTCTCAGTGGCGGCACTAGATAGAACGATCGTGTTTGAGCTCATTTGAAAGGGCTCGTAAAGACCTAGGTGACTGTTATGACCTCACCTTTTTGATGGTGCAATCCGAAGGTGGATATAGGTTCTCAGTGGCGGCACTAGATAGAAAGATCGTGTTTGAGCTTATTTGAAAGGGCTCATAAAGACCTAGGTGACTGTTATGACCTCACCTTTTTGATGGTGCAATCCGAAGGTAGATATAGGTTCTCAGTGGCGGCACTAGATAGAACGATCGTGTTTGAGCTCATTTGAAAGAGCTCATAAAGACCTAGATGACTGTTATGATCTCACCTTTCTGATGGTGTAATCCGAAGGTGGATATAGGTCCTCAGTGGCGGCACTAGATAGAACGATCGTGTTTGAGCTTATTTGAAAGGGCTCATAAAGACCTAGGTGACTGTTATGACCTCAGCTTTTTGATGGTGCAATCCAAAGGTGGATATAGGTTCTCAGTGGCGGCACTAGATAGAACGATCGTGGTTGAGCTCATTTGAAAGGGCTAATAAAGACCTAGGTGACTGTTATGACCTCACCTTTTTGATGGTGCAATCCGAAGGTGGATATAGGTTCTCAGTGGCGGCACTAGATAGAATGATCGTGTTTTAGCTCATTTGAAAGGACTCATAAAGACCTAGGTGACTGTTATGACCTCACCTTTTTGATGGTGCAATCCGAAGGTGGATATAGGTTCTCAGTGGCGGCACTAGATAAAATGATCGTGTTTGAGCTCATTTGAAAGGGCTCATAAAGACCTAGGTGACTGTTATGACCTCACCTTTTTGATGGTGCAATCCGAAGGTAGATATAGGTTCTCAGTGGCGGCACTAGATAGAATGATCGTGTTTGAGCTCATTTGAAAGGGCTCATAAAGACCTAGGTGACTGTTATGACCTCACCTTTTTGATGGTGCAATCCGAAGGTGGATATAGGATCTCAGTGCCGGCACTAGATAGAACGATCGTGTTTGAGCTCATTTGAAAGAGCTCATAAAGACCTAGATGACTGTTATGATCTCACCTTTCTGATGGTGTAATCCGAAGGTGGATATAGGTTCTCAGTGGCGGCACTAGATAGAACGATCGTGATTGAGCTTATATGATAGGGGTCATAAAGACCTAGGTGACTGTTATGACCTCACCTTTTTGATGGTGCAATCCGAAGGTGGATATAAGTTCTAAGTGGCGGCACTAGATAGACCGATCGTGTTTGAGCTTATTTGAAAGGGCTAATAAAGACCTAGGTGACTGTTATGACCTCACTTTTTTAATGGTGCAATCCGAAGGTGGATATAGGTTCTCAGTGGCGGCACTAGATAGAATGATCGTGTTTGAGCTCATTTGAAAGGGCTCATAAAGACCTAGATGACTGTTATGATCTCACCTTTCTGATGGTTTAATCCGAAGGTGGATATAGGATCTCAGTGCCGGCACTAGATAGAACGAACGTGTTTGAACTCATTTCAATGGGCTCATAAAGACCTAGGTGACTGTTATAACCTCACCCTTTTTGATGGTGCAATACGAATGTGGGTATAGGATCTCAGTGACGGCACTAGATAGAAGGATCGTGTTAGCTCATTTGAAAGGGCTCTTAAAGACCTAGGTGACTGTTATGACCTCACCTTTTTGATGGTGCAATCCGAAGGTGGATATAGGTTCTCAGTGGCGGCACTAGATAGAACGATCGTGTTTGAGCTCATTTGAAAGGGCTCGTAAAGACCTAGGTGACTGTTATGACCTCACCTTTTTGATGGTGCAATCCGAAGGTGGATATAGGTTCTCAGTGGCGGCACTAGATAGAACGATCGTGTTTGAGCTCATTTGAAAGGGCTCGTAAAGACCTAGGTGACTGTTATGACCTCACCTTTTTGATGGTGCAATCCGAAGGTGGATATAGGTTCTCAGTGGCGGCACTAGATAGAAAGATCGTGTTTGAGCTTATTTGAAAGGGCTCATAAATACCTAGGTGACTGTTATGACCTCACCTTTTTGATGGTGCAATCCGAAGGTGGATATAGGTTCTCAGTGGGGCACTAGATAGAACGATCGTGTTTGAGCTCATTTGAAAGGGCTCATAAAGACCTAGGTGACTGTTATGACCTCATCTTTTTGATGGTGCAATCCGAAGATGGATATAGGATCTCAGTGCCTGCACTAGATAAAACGAACGTGTTTGAACTCATTTGAATGGGCTCATAAAGACCTAGGTGACTGTTATAACCTCACCTTTTTGATGGTGAAATACGAATGTTGGTATAGGATCTCAGTGACGGCACTAGATAGAAGGATCGTGTTAGCTCATTTGAAAGGGCTCATAAAGACCTAGGTGACTGTTATGACCTCACCTTTTTGATGGTGCAATGCGAAGGTGGATATAGGTTCTCAGTGGCGGCACTAGATAGAACGATCGTGTTTGAGCTTATTTGAAACGGCTTATAAAGACCTAGGTGACTTTTATGACCTCACCTTTTTGATGGTGCAATCCGAAGGTGGATATAGGTTGTCAGTGGCGGCACTAGATAGAACGATCGTGTTTGAGCTCATTTGAAAAGGCTCATAAAGACCTAGATGACTGTTATGATCTCACCTTTCTGATGGTGTAATCCGAAGGTGGATATAGGTCCTCAGTGGCGGCACTAGATAGAACGATCGTGTTTGAGCTTATTTGAAACGGCTCATAAAGACCTAGGTGACTGTTATGACCTCACCTTTTTGATGGTGCAATCCGAAGGTGGATATAGGTTGTCAGTGGCGGCACTAGATAGAACGATCGTGTTTGAGCTCATTTGAAAAGGCTCATAAAGACCTAGATGACTGTTATGATCTCACCTTTCTGATGGTGTAATCCGAAGGTGGATATAGGTTCCCAGTGGCGGCACTAGATAGAACGATCGTGTTTGAGCTCATTTGAAAGGGCTCATTAAGACCTAGGTGACTGTTATGACCTCACCTTTTTGATGGTGCAATCCGAAGGTGGATATAGGTTGTCAGTGGCGGCACTAGATAGAACGATCGTGTTTGAGCTCATTTGAAAAGGCTCATAAAGACCTAGATGACTGTTATGACCTCACCTTTTTGATGGTGCAATCCAAAGGTGGATATAGGTTCTCAGTGGCGGCACTTGATAGAACGATCGTGTTTGAGCTCATTTGAAAGGGCTCATAAAGACCTAGGTGACTGTTATGACCTCACCTTTTTGATGGTGCAATCCGAAGGTGGATATAGGTTGTCAGTGGCGGCACTAGATAGAACGATCGTGTTTGAGCTCATTTGAAAAGGCTCATAAAGACCTAGATGACTGTTATGACCTCACCTTTTTGATGGTGCAATCCAAAGGTGGATATAGGTTCTCATTGGCGGCACTAGATAGAACGATCGTGTTTGAGCTCATTTGAAAGACTCATAAAAACCTAGGTGACTGTTATGACCTCACCTTTTTGATGGTGAAATACGAATGTTGGTATAGGATCTCAGTGACGGCACTAGATAGAATGATCGTGTTAGCTCATTTGAAAGGGCTCATAAAGACCTAGATGACTGTTATGATCTCACCTTCCTGATGGTGTAACCTGAAGGTGGATATAGGATCTCAGTGGCGGCACTAGATAGAACGATCATGTTTGAGCTCATTTGAAAGAGCTCATAAAGACCTAGATGACTGTTATGATCTCACCTTTCTGATGGTGTAATCCGAAGGTGGATATAGGATCTCAGTGGCGGCACTAGATAGAACGATCGTGTTTGAGCTTATTTGAAAGGGCTCATAAAGACCTAGGTGACTGTTATGACCTCACCTTTTTGATGGTGCAATCCAAAGGTGGATATAGGTTCTCAGTGGCGGCACTAGATAGAACGATCGTGTTTGAGCTCATTTGAAAGGGCTCATAAAGACCTAGGTGACTG
The DNA here is from genome assembly GCA_963668995.1 of Parnassius mnemosyne. NCBI lineage: Eukaryota > Metazoa > Arthropoda > Insecta > Lepidoptera > Papilionidae > Parnassius > Parnassius mnemosyne. The sequence goes on from CAVLGL010000095.1 coordinate 176,425, forward strand.
TTATGACCTCACCTTTTTGATGGTGCAATCCGAAGGTGGATATAGGTTCTCAGTGGCGGCACTAGATAGAATGATCGTGTTTTAACTCATTTGAAAGGACTCATAAAGACCTAGGTGACTGTTATGACCTCACCTTTTTGATTGTGCAATCCGAAGGTGGATATAGGTTCTCAGTGGCGGCACTAGATAGAACGATCGTGTTTGAGCTTATTTGAAACGGCTCATAAAACTTAGGTGACTGTGATGACCTCACCTTTTTGATGGTGCAATCCAAAGGTGGATATAGGTTGTCAGTGGCGGCACTAGATAGAACGATCGTGTTTGAGGTCATTTGAAAAGGCTCATAAAGACCTAGATGACTGTTATGATCTCACCTTTCTGATGGTGTAATCCGAAGGTGGATATAGTTTCTCAGTGGCGGCACTTGATAGAACGATCGTGTTTGAGCTTATTTGAAACGGCTCATAAAGACCTAGGTGACTGTTATGACCTCACCTTTTTGATGGTGCAATCCGAAGGTGGATATAAGTTCTCAGTGACGGCACTAGAAAGAAGGATCGTGTTAGCTCATTTGAAAGGGCTCATAAAGACCTAGGTGACTGTTATGACCTCACCTTTTTGATGGTGCAATCCGAAGGTGGATATAGGTTCTCAGTGGCGGCACTAGATAGAACGATTGTATTTGAGCTCATTTGAAAGGACTCATAAAAACCTAGGTGACTGTTATGACCTCACCTTTTTGATGGCGCAATCCGAAGGTGGATATAGGTTCTCATTGGCGGCACTAGATAGAACGATCGTGTTTGAGCTCATTTGAAAGGGCTCATAAAGACCTAGATGACTGTTATGATTTCAACTTTCTGATGGTGTAATCCGAAGGTGGATATAGGATCTCAGTGCCGGCACTAGATAAAACGATCATGTTTGAGCTCATTTGAAAGAGCTCATAAAGACCTAGATGACTGTTATGATCTCACCTTTCTGATGGTGTAATCCGAAGGTGGATATAGGTTCTCAGTGGCGGCACTAGATACAACGATCGTGTTTGAGCTTATTTGAAAGGGCTCATAAAGACCTAGGTGACTGTTATGACCTCACCTTTTTGATGGTGCAATCCGAAGGTGGGTATAGGTTCTCAGTGGCGGCACTAGATAGAATGATCGTGTTTGAGCTTATTTGAAAGGGCTCATAAAGACCTAGGTGACTGTTATGACCTCACCTTTTTGATGGTGCAATCCGAAGGTGGGTATAGGTTCTCAGTGGCAAACTAGATAGAACGAACGTGTTTGAGCTCATTTGAAAGGGCTCATAAAGACCTAGGTGAATGTTATAACCTCACCTTTTTGATGGTGCAATACGAAGGTGGATATAGGATCTCAGTGCCGGCACTAGATAAAACGATCATGTTTGAGCTCATTTGAAAGAGCTCATAAAGACCTAGGTGACTGTTATGACCTCACCTTTTTGATGGTGCAATCCGAAGGTGGATATAGGTTCTCAGTGGCGGCACTAGATAGAACGATCGTGTTTGAGCTCATTTGAAAGGACTCATAAAAACCTAGGTGACTGTTATGACCTCACCTTTTTGATGGCGCAATCCGAAGGTGGATATAGGTTCTCATTGGCGGCACTAGATAGAACGATCGTGTTTGAGCTCATTTGAAAGGGCTCATAAAGACCTAGATGACTGTTATGATCTCACCTTTCTGATGGTGCAATACGAAGGTTGGTATAGGATCAATGACGGCACTAGATAGAAGGATCGTTTTAGCTCATTTGAAAGGGCTCATAAAGACCTAGGTGACTGTTATGACCTCACCTTTTTGATGGCGCAATCCGAAGGTGGATATAGGTTCACAGTGGCGGCACTAGACAGAACGATCGTGTTTGAACTCACTTGAATGGGCTCATAAAGACCTAGGTGACTGTAATGACCTCACCTTTTTTAATGTGCAATCCGAAGGTGGATATAGGTTCTCAGTGGCGGCACTAGATAGAACGATCGTGTTTGAGCTTATTTGAAAGGGCTCATAAAGACCTAGGTGACTGTTATGACCTCACCTTTTTGATGGCGCAATCCGAAGGTGGATATAGGTTCTCAGTGGCGACACTAGATAGAACGATCGTGTTTGAGCTCATTTGAAAGGGCTCATAAAGACCTAGGTGACTGTTATGACCTCACCTTTTTGATGGTGCAATCCGAAGGTGGATATAGGTTCTCAGTGGCGGCACTAGATAGAACGATTGTGTTTGAGCTCATTTGAAAGGGCTCATAAAGACCTAGATGACTGTTATGATCTCACCTTTCTGTTGGTGTAATCCGAAGGTGGATATAGGATCTCAGTGCCGGCACTAGATAGAACGAACGTGTTTGAACCCATTTGAATGGGCTCATAAAGACCTAGGTGACTGTTATAACCTCACCTTTTTGATGGTGCAACACGAATGTGGGTATAGGATCTCAGTGACGGCACTAGAAAGAAGGATCGTGTTAGCTCATTTGAAAGGGCTCATAAAGACCTAGGTGACTGTTATGACCTCACCTTTTTGATGGTGCAATCCGAAGGTGGATATAGGTTCTCAGTGGCGGCACTAGATAGAACGATCGTGTTTGAGCTCATTTGAAAGGGCTCATAAAGACCTAGATGACTGTTATGATCTCACCTTTCTGATGGTGTAATCCGAAGGTGGATATAGGTTCCCAGTGGCGGCACTAGATAGAACGATCGTGTTTGAGCTTATGTGAAAGGGCTCATTAAGACCTAGGTGACTGTTATGACCTCACCTTTTTGATGGTGCAATACGAAGGTGGATATAGGATCTCAGTGCCGGCACTAGAAAGAACGATCGTGTTTGAGCTCATTTGAAAGAGCTCATAAAGACCTAGATGACTGTTATGATCTCACCTTTCTGATGGTGTAATTCGAAGGTGGATATAGGATCTCAGTGCCGGCACTAGATAAAACGATCATGTTTGAGCTCATTTGAAAGAGCTCATAAAGACCTAGATGACTGTTATGATCTCACCTTTCTGATGGTGTAATCCGAAGGTGGATATAGGTTCTCAGTGGCGGCACTAGATAGAACGATCGTGTTTGAGCTTATTTGAAAGGGCTCATAAAGACCTAGGTGACTGTAATGACCTCACCTTTTTTAATGTGCAATCCGAAGGTGGATATAGGTTCTCAGTGGCGGCACTAGATAGAACGATCGTGTTTGAGCTTATTTGAAAGGGCTCATAAAGACCTAGGTGACTGTTATGACCTCACCTTTTTGATGGCGCAATCCGAAGGTGGATATAGGTTCTCAGTGGCGACACTAGATAGAACGATCGTGTTTGAGCTCATTTGAAAGGGCTCATAAAGACCTAGGTGACTGTTATGACCTCACCTTTTTGATGGTGCAATACGAATGTGGGTATAGGATCGCAGTGACGGCACTAGAAAGAAGGATCGTGTTAGCTCATTTGAAAGGGCTCATAAAGACCTAGGTGACTGTTATGACCTCACATTTTTGATGGTGCAATCCGAAGGTGGATATAGGTTCTCAGTGGCGGCACTAGATAGAACGATCGTATTTGAGCTCATTTGAAAGGACTCATAAAAACCTAGGTGACTGTTATGACCTCACCTTTTTGATGGCGCAATCCGAAGGTGGATATAGGTTCTCATTGGCGGCACTAGATAGAACGATCGTGTTTGAGCTCATTTGAAAGGGCTCACAAAGACCTAGATGACTGTTATGATTTCAACTTTCTGATGGTGTAATCCGAAGGTGGATATAGGATCTCAGTGCCGGCACTAGATAGAACGATCATGTTTGAGCTCATTTGAAAGGACTCATAAAAACCTAGGTGACTGTTATGACCTCACCTTTTTGATGGCGCAATCCGAAGGTGGATATAGGTTCTCATTGGCGGCACTAGATAGAACGATCGTGTTTGAGCTCATTTGAAAGGGCTCACAAAGACCTAGATGACTGTTATGATTTCAACTTTCTGATGGTGTAATCCGAAGGTGGATATAGGATCTCAGTGCCGGCACTAGATAGAACGATCATGTTTGAGCTCATTTGAAAGAGCTCATAAAGACCTAGATGACTGTTATGATCTCACCTTTCTGATGGTGTAATCCGAAGGTGGATATAGGTTCTCAGTGGCGGCACTAGATAGAACGATCGTGTTTGAGCTTATTTGAAAGGGCTCATAAAGCCCTAGGTGACTGTTATGACCTCACCTTTTTGATGGTGCCATCCGAAGGTGGATATAGGTTCTCAGTGGCGTCACTAGATAGAAGGATCGTGTAAGCTCATTTGAAAGTGCTCATAAAGACCTAGGTGACTGTTATGACCTCACCTTTTTGATGGTGCAATCCGAAGGTGGATATAGGTTCTCAGTGGCGGCACTAGATAGAACGATCGTGTTTGAGCTTATTTGAAACGGCTCATAAAGACCTAGATGACTGTTATGATCTCACCTTTCTGATGGTGCAATCCGAAGGTGGATATAGGTTCTCAGTGGCGTCACTAGATAGAACGATCGTGTTTGAAATCATTTGAATGGGCTCATAAAGACCTAGGTGACTGTTATGACCTCATCTTTTTGATTGTGCAATACGAAGGTGGGTATAGTATCTCAGTGACGGCATTAGATAAAAGGATCGTGTTAGCTCATTTGATAGGGCTCATAAAGACCTAGGCCACTGTTATGACCTCACTTTTTTGATGGTGCAATCCGAAGGTGGATATAGGATCTCAGTGACGGCACTATAAAGAAGGATCGTGTTAGCTCATTTGAAAGGGCTCATAAAGCCCTAGGTGACTGTTATGACCTCACCTTTTTGATGGTGCCATCCGAAGGTGGATATAGGTTCTCAGTGGCGTCACTAGATAGAAGGATCGTGTAAGCTCATTTGAAAGTGCTCATAAAGACCTAGGTGACTGTTATGACCTCACCTTTTTGATGGTGCAATCCGAAGGTGGATATAGGTTCTCAGTGGCGGCACTAGATAGAACGATCGTGTTTGAGCTTATTTGAAAGGGCTCATAAAGACCTAGGTGACTGTTATGACCTCACCTTTTTGATGGCGCAATCCGAAGGTGGATATAGGTTCTCAGTGGCGACACTAGATAGAACGATCGTGTTTGAGCTCATTTGAAAGGGCTCATAAAGACCTAGGTGACTGTTATGACCTCACCTTTTTGATGGTGCAATCCGAAGGTGGATATAGGTTCTCAGTGGCGGCACTAGATAGAACGATTGTGTTTGAGCTCATTTGAAAGGGCTCATAAAGACCTAGATGACTGTTATGATCTCACCTTTCTGTTGGTGTAATCCGAAGGTGGATATAGGATCTCAGTGCCGGCACTAGATAGAACGAACGTGTTTGAACCCATTTGAATGGGCTCATAAAGACCTAGGTGACTGTTATAACCTCACCTTTTTGATGGTGCAACACGAATGTGGGTATAGGATCTCAGTGACGGCACTAGAAAGAAGGATCGTGTTAGCTCATTTGAAAGGGCTCATAAAGACCTAGGTGACTGTTATGACCTCACCTTTTTGATGGTGCAATCCGAAGGTGGATATAGGTTCTCAGTGGCGGCACTAGATAGAACGATCGTGTTTGAGCTCATTTGAAAGGGCTCATAAAGACCTAGATGACTGTTATGATCTCACCTTTCTGATGGTGTAATCCGAAGGTGGATATAGGTTCCCAGTGGCGGCACTAGATAGAACGATCGTGTTTGAGCTTATGTGAAAGGGCTCATTAAGACCTAGGTGACTGTTATGACCTCACCTTTTTGATGGTGCAATACGAAGGTGGATATAGGATCTCAGTGCCGGCACTAGAAAGAACGATCGTGTTTGAGCTCATTTGAAAGAGCTCATAAAGACCTAGATGACTGTTATGATCTCACCTTTCTGATGGTGTAATTCGAAGGTGGATATAGGATCTCAGTGCCGGCACTAGATAAAACGATCATGTTTGAGCTCATTTGAAAGAGCTCATAAAGACCTAGATGACTGTTATGATCTCACCTTTCTGATGGTGTAATCCGAAGGTGGATATAGGTTCTCAGTGGCGGCACTAGATAGAACGATCGTGTTTGAGCTTATTTGAAAGGGCTCATAAAGACCTAGGTGACTGTAATGACCTCACCTTTTTTAATGTGCAATCCGAAGGTGGATATAGGTTCTCAGTGGCGGCACTAGATAGAACGATCGTGTTTGAGCTTATTTGAAAGGGCTCATAAAGACCTAGGTGACTGTTATGACCTCACCTTTTTGATGGCGCAATCCGAAGGTGGATATAGGTTCTCAGTGGCGACACTAGATAGAACGATCGTGTTTGAGCTCATTTGAAAGGGCTCATAAAGACCTAGGTGACTGTTATGACCTCACCTTTTTGATGGTGCAATCCGAAGGTGGATATAGGTTCTCAGTGGCGGCACTAGATAGAACGATCGTGTTTGAGCTCATTTGAAAGGGCTCATAAAGACCTAGGTGAATGTTATAACCTCACCTTTTTGATGGTGCAATACGAAGGTGGATATAGGTTCTCAGTGGCGGCACTAGATAAAATGATCGTGTTTGAGCTCATTTGAAAGGGCTCATAAAGACCTAGATGACTGTTATGATCTCACCATTCTGATGGTTTAATCCGAAGGTGGATATAGGATCTCAGTGCCGGCACTAGATAGAACGAACGTGTTTGAACTCACTTGAATGGGCTCATAAAGACCTAGGTGACTGTTATAACCTCACCTTTTTGATGGTGCAATACGAATGTGGGTATAGGATCGCAGTGACGGCACTAGAAAGAAGGATCGTGTTAGCTCATTTGAAAGGGCTCATAAAGACCTAGGTGACTGTTATGACCTCACATTTTTGATGGTGCAATCCGAAGGTGGATATAGGTTCTCAGTGGCGGCACTAGATAGAACGATCGTATTTGAGCTCATTTGAAAGGACTCATAAAAACCAAGGTGACTGTTATGACCTCACCTTTTTGATGGCGCAATCCGAAGGTGGATATAGGTTCTCATTGGCGGCACTAGATAGAACGATCGTGTTTGAGCTCATTTGAAAGGGCTCACAAAGACCTAGATGACTGTTATGATTTCAACTTTCTGATGGTGTAATCCGAAGGTGGATATAGGATCTCAGTGCCGGCACTAGATAGAACGATCATGTTTGAGCTCATTTGAAAGAGCTCATAAAGACCTAGATGACTGTTATGATCTCACCTTTCTGATGGTGTAATCCGAAGGTGGATATAGGTTCTCAGTGGCGGCACTAGATAGAACGATCGTGTTTGAGCTTATTTGAAAGGGCTCATAAAGCCCTAGGTGACTGTTATGACCTCACCTTTTTGATGGTGCCATCCGAAGGTGGATATAGGTTCTCAGTGGCGTCACTAGATAGAAGGATCGTGTAAGCTCATTTGAAAGTGCTCATAAAGACCTAGGTGACTGTTATGACCTCACCTTTTTGATGGTGCAATCCGAAGGTGGATATAGGTTCTCAGTGGCGGCACTAGATAGAACGATCGTGTTTGAGCTTATTTGAAACGGCTCATAAAGACCTAGATGACTGTTATGATCTCACCTTTCTGATGGTGCAATCCGAAGGTGGATATAGGTTCTCAGTGGCGTCACTAGATAGAACGATCGTGTTTGAAATCATTTGAATGGGCTCATAAAGACCTAGGTGACTGTTATGACCTCATCTTTTTGATTGTGCAATACGAAGGTGGGTATAGTATCTCAGTGACGGCATTAGATAAAAGGATCGTGTTAGCTCATTTGATAGGGCTCATAAAGACCTAGGCCACTGTTATGACCTCACTTTTTTGATGGTGCAATCCGAAGGTGGATATAGGATCTCAGTGACGGCACTATAAAGAAGGATCGTGTTAGCTCATTTGAAAGGGCTCATAAAGACCTAGGTGACTGTTATGACCTCACCTTTTTGATGGTGCAATCCGAAGGTGGATATAGGTTCTCAGTGGCGGCACTAGATAGAACGATTGTATTTGAGCTCATTTGAAAGGACTCATAAAAACCTAGGTGACTGTTATGACCTTACCTTTTTGATGGCGCAATCCGAAGGTGGATATAGGTTCTCATTGGCGGCACTAGATAGAACGATCGTGTTTGAGCTCATTTGAAAGGGCTCATAAAGACCTAGATGACTGTTATGATTTCAACTTTCTGATGGTGTAATCCGAAGGTGGATATAGGATCTCAGTGCCGGCACTAGATAAAACGATCATGGTTGAGCTCATTTGAAAGAGCTCATAAAGACCTAGATGACTGTTATGATCTCACCTTTCTGATGGTGTAATCCGAAGGTGGATATAGGTTCTCAGTGGCGGCACTAGATAGAACGATCGTGTTTGAGCTTATTTGAAAGGGCTCATAAAGACCTAGGTGACTGTTATGACCTCACCTTTTTGATGGTGCAATCCGAAGGTGGGTATAGGTTCTCAGTGGCGGCACTAGATAGAATGATCGTGTTTGAGCTTATTTGAAAGGGCTCATAAAGACCTAGGTGACTGTTATGACCTCACCTTTTTGATGGTGCAATCCGAAGGTGGGTATAGGTTCTCAGTGGCGGCACTAGATAGAACGATCGTGATTGAGCTCATTTGAAAGGGCTCATAAAGACCTAGGTGAATGTTATAACCTCACCTTTTTGATGGTGCAATACGAAGGTGGATATAGGATCTCAGTGCCGGCACTAGATAAAACGATCATGTTTGAGCTCATTTGAAAGAGCTCATAAAGACCTAGATGACTGTTATGATCTCACCTTTCTGATGGTGCAATCCGAAGGTGGATATAGGTTCTCAGTGGCGTCACTAGATAGAACGATCGTGTTTGAAATCATTTGAATGGGCTCATAAAGACCTAGGTGACTGTTATGACCTCATCTTTTTGATTGTGCAATACGAAGGTGGGTATAGGATCTCAGTGACGGCACTAGATAGAAGGATCGTGTTAGCTTAGTTGAAAGGCCTCAGGGCTCATAAAGACCTAGGTGACTGTTATGACCTCACCTTTTTGATGGTGCAATCCGAAGGTGGATATAGGTTCTCAGTGGCGGCACTAGATAGAACGATCGTGTTTGAGCTCATTTGAAAGGGCTCATAAAGACCTAGATGACTGTTATGATCTCACCTTTCTGATGGTGCAACCCGAAGTTGGATATAGGTTCTCAGTGGCGGCACTAGATAGAACGATCGTGTTTGAGCTCATTTGAAAGGGCTCATATAGACCTAGATGACTGTTATGATCTCAAATTCTGATGGTGTAATCCGAAGGTGGATATAGGATCTCAGTACCGGCACTAGATAGAACGATCGTGCTTGAACTCATTTGAATGGGCTCATAAAGACCTAGGTGACTGTTATGACCTCACCTTTTTGATGGTGCAATCCGAAGGTGGATATAGGTTCTCAGTGGCGGCACTATATAGAACGATCGTGTTTGAGCTCATTTGAATTAGCTCATAAAGACCTAGGTGACTGATATGACCTCACCTTTTTGATGGTGCAATCCGAAGGTAGATATAGGTTCTCATTGGCGGCACTAGATAGAACGATCGTGTTTGAGCTCATTTGAAAGGGCTCATAAAGACCTAGATGACTGTTATGATCTCACCTTTCTGATGGTGTAATCCGAAGGTGGATATAGGATCTCAGTGCTGGCACTAGATAGAACGATCGTGTTTGAGCTCATTTGAAAGAGCTCATAAAGACCAAGATGACTGTTATGATCTCACCTTTCTGATGGTGTAATCCGAAGGTGGATATAGGTCCTCAGTGCCGGCACTAGATAGAACGATCATGTTTGAGCTCATTCAAATGAGCTCAAACATGATCGTTCTATCTATCTATCGTTCTATATTTCAAAATAGCTCATAAAGACCTAGATGACTGTTTTGATCTCACCTTTCTGATGGTGTAATCCGAAGGTGGATATAGGTACTCAGTGGCGGCACTAGATAGAACGATCGTGTTTGAACTTATTTGAAAGGGCTCATAAAGACCTAGGTGACTGTTATGTCCTCACCTTTTTGATGGTGCAATCCGAAGGTGGATATAGGTTCTCAGTGGCGGCACTAGATAGAACGATCATGTTTGAGCTCATTTGAAAGGGCTCATAAAGACCTAGGTGACTGTTATAACCTCACCTTTTTGATGGTGCAATCCGAAGGTGGATATAGGTTCTCAGTGGCGGCACTAGATAGAATGATCGTGTTTGAGCTCATTTGAAATGGCTCATAAAGACCTAGATGACTGTTATGATCTCACCTTTCTGATGGTTTAATCCGAAGGTGGATATAGGATCTAAGTGCCGGCACTAGATAGAACGAACGTGTTTGAACTCATTTGAATGGGCTCATAAAGACCTAGGTGACTGTTATAACCTCACCTTTTTGATGGTGCAATACGAATGTTGGTATAGGATCTCAGTGACGGCACTAGATAGAAGGATCGTGTTAGCTCATTTGAAAGGGCTCATAAAGACCTAGGTGACTGTTATGACCTCACCTTTTTGATGGTGCAATCCGAAGGTGGATATAGGTTCTCAGTGGCGGCACTAGATAGAACGATCGTGTTTGAGCTTATTTGAAACGGCTCATAAAGACCTAGATGACTGTTATGATCTCACCTTTCTGATGGTGCAATCCGAAGGTGGATATAGGTTCTCAGTGGCGTCAATAGATAGAACGATCGTGTTTGAAATCATTTGAATGGGCTCATAAAGACTTAGGTGACTGTTATGACCTCATCTTTTTGATGTTGCAATACGAAGGTGGGTATAGGATCTCAGTGACGGCACTAGATAGAAGGATCGTGTTAGCTCATTTGATAGGGCTCATAAAGACCTAGGCCACTGTTATGGCCTCACTTTTTTGATGGTGCAATCCGAAGGTGGATATAGGTTCTCAGTGGCGGCACTAGATAGAACGATCGTGTTTGAGCTCATTTGAAAGGGCTCATAAAGACCTAGATGACTGTTATGATCTCACCTTTCAGATGGTGTAATCCGAAGGTGGATATAGGATCTCAGTGACGGCACTAGATAGAAGGATCGTGTTAGCTCAGTTGAAAGGCCTCAGGGCTCATAAAGACCCAGGTGACTGTTATGACCTCACCTTTTTGATGGTGCAATCCGAAGGTGGATATAGGTTCTCAGTGGCGGCACTAGATAGAACGATTGTGTTTGAGCTCATATGAAAGGGCTCATATAGACCTAGATGACTGTTATGACCTCACCTTTTTGATGGTGCAATCCGAAGGTGGATATAGGTTCTCATTGGCGGCACTAGATAGAACGATCGTGTTTGAGCTCATTTCAAAGGACTCATAAAAACCTAGGTGACTGTTATGACCTCACCTTTTTGATGGCGCAATCCGAAGGTGGATATAGGTTCTCATTGGCGGCACTAGATAGAACGATCGTGTTTGAGCTCATTTGAAAGGGCTCATAAAGACCTAGATGACTGTTATGATCTCACCTTTCTGATGGTGTAATCCGAAGGTGGATATAGGATCTCAGTGGCGGCACTAGATAAAACGATCATGTTTGAGCTCATTTGAAAAAGCTCATAAAGACCTAGATGACAGTTATGATCTCACCTTTCTGATGGTGTAATCCGAAGGTGGATATAGGATCTCAGTGGCGGCACTAGATAGAACGATCGTGTTTGAGCTTATTTGAAACGGCTCATAAAGACCTAGGTGACTGTAATGACCTCACCTTTTTGATGGTGCAATCCGAAAGTGGATATAGGTTGTCAGTGGCGGCACTAGATAGAACGATCGTGTTTGAGGTCAATTGAAAAGGCTCATAAAGACCTAGATGACTGTTATGATCTCACCTTTCTGATGGTGTAATCCGAAGGTGGATATAGGTTCTCAGTGGCGGCACTAGATAGAACGATCGTGTTTGAGCTTATTTGAAACGGCTCATAAAGACCTAGGTGACTGTTATGACCTCACCTTTTTGATGGTGCAATCCGAAGGTGGATATAGGTTCTCAGTGGCGGCACTAGATAGAACGATCGTGTTTGAGCTCATTTGAAAGGGCTCATGTAGACCTAGATGACTGTTATGATCTCAAATTCTGATGGTGTAATCCGAAGGTGGATATAGGATCCCAGTGCCGGCACTAGATATAATGATCGTGCTTGAACTCATTTGAATGGGCTCATAAAGACCTAGGTGACTGTTATGACCTCACCTTTTTGATGGTGCAATCCGAAGGTGGATATAGGTTCTCAGTGGCGGCACTAGATAGAACGATCGTGTTTGAGCTCATTTGAATGGGTTCATAAAGACCTAGGTGACTGTTATGACCTCACCTTTTTGATGGTGCAATCCGAAGGTGGATATAGGTTCTCATTGGCGGCACTAGATAGAACGATCGTGTTTGAGCTCATTTGAAAGGGCTCATAAAGACCTAGATGACTGTTATGATCTCACCTTTCTGATGGTGTAATCCGAAGTTGGATATAGGATCCCAGTGCTGGCACTAGATAGAACGATCGTGTTTGAGCTCATTTGAAAGAGCTCACAAAGACCTAGATGACTGTTATGATCTCACCTTTCTGATGGTGTAATCCGAAGGTGGATATAGGTCCTCAGTGCCGGCACTAGATAGAACGATCATGTTTGAGCTCATTTGAAAGAGCTCATAAAGACCTAGATAACTGTTATGATCTCACCTTTCTGATGGTGTAATCCGAAGGTGGATATAGGTTCTCAGTGGCGGCACTAGATTGAACGATCGTGTTTGAGCTTATTTGAAAGGGCTCATAAAGACCTAGGTGACTGTTATGTCCTCACCTTTTTGATGGTGCAATCCGAAGGTGGATATAGGTTCTCAGTGGCGGCACTAGATAGAACGATCATGTTTGAGCTCATTTGAAAGGGCTCATAAAGACCTAGGTGACTGTTATGACCTCACCTTTTTGATGGTGCAATCCGAAGGTGGATATAGGTTCTCAGTGGCGGCACTAGATAGAACGATTGTGTTTGAGCTCATATGAAAGCGCTCATATAGACCTAGATGACTGTTATGACCTCACCTTTTTGATGGTGCAATCCGAAGGTGGATATAGGTTCTCATTGGCGGCACTAGATAGAACGATCGTGTTTGAGCTCATTTGAAAGGACTCATAAAAACCTAGGTAACTTTTATGACCTCACCTTTTTGATGGCGCAATCCGAAGGTGGAAATAGGTTCTCATTGGCGGCACTAGATAGAACGATCGTGTTTGAGCTCATTTGAAAGGGCTCATAAAGACCTAGATGACTGTTATGATCTCACCTTTCTGATGGTGTAATCCGAAGGTGGATATAGGATCTCAGTGGCGGCACTAGATAGAACGATCATGTTTGAGCTCATTTAAAAGAGCTCATAAAGACCTAGATGACAGTTATGATCTCACCTTTCTGATGGTGTAATCCGAAGGTGGATATAGGATCTCAGTGGCGGCACTAGATAGAACGATCGTGTTTGAGCTCATTTGAAAGGGCTCATAAAGACCTAGGTGACTGTTATGATCTCACCTTTTTGATGGTGCAATCCGAAGGTGGATATAGGTTCTCAGTGGCGGCACTAGATAGAATGATCGTGTTTTAGCTCATTTGAAAGGACTCATAAAGACCTAGGTGACTGTTATGACCTCACCTTTTTGATGGTGCAATCCGAAGGTGGATATAGGTTCTCAGTGGCGGCACTAGATAGAACGATCGTGTTTGAGCTTATTTGAAACGGCTCATAAAGACCTAGGTGACTGTAATGACCTCACATTTTTGATGGTGCAATCCGAAGGTGGATATAGGTTGTCAGTGGCGGCACTAGATAGAACGATCGTGTTTGAGGTCATTTGAAAAGGCTCATAAAGACCTAGATGACTGTTATGATCTCACCTTTCTGATGGTGTAATCCGAAGGTGGATACAGGTTCTCAGTGGCGGCACTAGATAGAACGATCGTGTTTGAGCTTATTTGAAACGGCTCATAAAGACCTAGGTGACTGTTATGACCTCACCTTTTTGATGGTGCAATCCGAAGGTGGATATAGGTTCTCAGTGGCGGCACTAGATAGAACGATCGTGTTTGAGCTCATTTGAAAGGGCTCATGTTGACCTAGATGACTGTTATGATATCAAATTCTGATGGTGTAATCCGAAGGCGGATATAGGATCTCAGTGCCGGCACTAGATAGAACGATCGTGCTTGAACTCATTTGAATGGGCTCATAAAGACCTAGGTGACTGTTATGACCTCACCTTTTTGATGGTGCAATCCGAAGGTGGATATAGGTTCTCAGTGGCGGCACTAGATAGAACGATCGTGTTTGAGCTCATTTGAATGGGTTCATAAAGACCTAGGTGACTGTTATGACCTCACCTTTTTGATGGTGCAATCCGAAGGTGGATATAGGTTCTCATTGGCGGCACTAGATAGAACGATCGTGTTTGAGCTCATTTGAAAGGGCTCATAAAGACCTAGATGACTGTTATGATCTCACCTTTCTGATGGTGTAATCCGAAGGTGGATATAGGATCTCAGTGCTGGCACTAGATAGAACGATCGTGTTTGAGCTCATTTGAAAGAGCTCACAAAGACCTAGATGACTGTTATGATCTCACCTTTCTGATGGTGTAATCCGAAGGTGGTTATAGGATCTCAGTGCCGGCACTAGATAGAACGATCATGTTTGAGCTCATTTGAAAGAGCTCATAAAGACCTAGATGACTGTTATGATCTCACCTTTCTGATAGTGTAATCCGAAGGTGGATATAGGTTCTCAGTGGCGGCACTAGATAGAACGATCGTGTTTGAGCTTATTTGAAAGGGCTCATAAAGACCTAGGTGACTGTTATGTCCTCACCTTTTTGATGGTGCAATCCGAAGGTGGATATAGGTTCTCAGTGGCGGCACTAGATAGAACGATCATGTTTGAGCTCATTTGAAAGGGCTCATAAAGACCTAGGTGACTCTTATGACCTCACCTTTTTGATGGTGCAATCCGAAGGTGGATATAGGTTCTCAGTGGCGGCACTAGATAGAATGATCGTGTTTGAGCTCATTTGAAATGGCTCATAAAGACCTAGATGACTGTTATGATCTCACCTTTCTGATGGTTTAATCCGAAGGTGGATATAGGATCTCAGTGCCGGCACTAGATAGAACGAACGTGTTTGAACTCATTTGAATGGGCTCATAAAGACCTAGGTGACTGTTATAACCTCACCTTTTTGATGGTGCAATCCGAAGGTGGATAAAGGTTGTCAGTGGCGGCACTAGGTAGAACGATCGTGTTTAAGCTCATTTGAAAAGGCTCATAAAGACCTAGATGACTGTTATGATCTCACCTTTCTGATGGTGCAATCCGAAGGTGGATATAGGTCCTCAGTGGCGGCACTAGATAGAACGATCGTGTTTGAGCTTATTTGAAAGGGCTCATAAAGACCTAGGTGACTGTTATGATCTCACCTTTCTGATGGTGTAATCCGAAGGTGGATATAGGATCTCAGTGGCGGCACTAGATAGAACGATCATGTTTGAGCTCATTTGAAAGAGCTCATACAGACCTAGATGACTGTTATGATCTCACCTTTCTGATGGTGTAATCCGAAGGTGGATATAGGATCTCAGTGGCGGCACTTGATAGAAAGATCGTGTTTGAGCTTATTTGAAAGGGCTCATAAAGACCTAGATGACTGTTATGATCTCACCTTTCTGATGGTGTAATCCGAAGGTGGATATAGGTTCTCAGTGGCCGCACTAGATAGAACGATCGTGTTTGAGCTTATTTGAAAGGGCTCATAAAGCCCTAGGTGACTGTTATGACCTCACCTTTTTGATGGTGCCATCCGAAGGTGGATATAGGTTCTCAGTGGCGTCACTAGATAGAACGATCGTGTTAGCTCATTTGAAAGTGCTCATAAAGACCTAGGTGACTGTTATGACCTCACCTTTTTGATGGTGCAATCCGAAGGTGGATATAGGTTCTCAGTGGCGGCACTAGATAGAACGATCGTGTTTGAGCTTATTTGAAACGGCTCATAAAGACCTAGATGACTGTTATGATCTCACCTTTCTGATGGTGCAATCCGAAGGTGGATATAGGTTCTCAGTGGCGTCACTAGATAGAACGATCGTGTTTGAAATCATTTGAATGGGCTCATAAATACCTAGGTGACTGTTATGACCTCATCTTTTTGATTGTGCAATACGAAGGTGGGTATAGGATCTCAGTGACGGCACTAGATAGAAGGATCGTGTAAGCTCATTTGATAGGGCTCATAAAGACCTAGGTGACTGTTATGACCTCACCTTTTTGATGGTGCAATCCGAAGGTGGATTTAGGTTCTCATTGGCGGCACTAGATAGAACGATCGTGTTTGAGCTCATTTGAAAGGGCTCATAAAGACCTAGATGACTGTTATGATCTCACCTTTCTGATGGTGTAATCCGAAGGTGGATATAGGATCTCAGTGCTGGCTCTAGATAGAACGATCGTGTTTGAGCTTATTTGAAAGGGCTCATAAAGACCTATGTGACTGTTATGTCCTCACCTTTTTGATGGTGCAATCCGAAGGTGGATATAGGTTCTCAGTGGCGGCACTAGATAGAACGATCGTGTTTGAGCTCATTTGAAATGGCTCATAAAGACCTAGATGACTGTTATGATCTCACCTTTCTGATGGTGTAATCCGAAGGTGGATATAGGATCTCAGTGCCGGCACTAGATAGAACGAACGTGTTTGAACTCATTTGAATGGGCTCATAAAGACCTAGGTGACTGTTTTGATCTCACCTTTCTGATGGTGTAATCCGAAGGTGGATATAGGTACTCAGTGACGGCACTAGATAGAACGATCGTGTTTGAGCTCATTTGAAAGGGCTCATAAAGACCTAGATGACTGTTATGATCTCACCTTTCAGATGGTGTAATCCGAAGAAGGATATAGGATCTCAGTGCTGGCACTAGATAGAACGATCGTGTTTGAGCTCATTTGAAAGAGCTCATAAAGACCAAGATGACTGTTATGATCTCACCTTTGTGATGGTGTAATCCGAAGGTGGATATAGGTCCTCAGTGCCGGCACTAGATAGAACGATCATGTTTGAGCTCATTCAAATGAGCTCAAACATGATCGTTCTATCTATCTATCGTTCTATCTTTCAAAAAAGCTCATAAAGACCTAGATGACTGTTTTGATCTCACCTTTCTGATGGTGTAATCCGAAGGTGGATATAGGTACTCAGTGGCGGCACTAGATAGAACGATCGTGTTTGAGCTTATTTGAAAGGGCTCATAAAGACCTAGGTGACTGTTATGTCCTCACCTTTTTGATGGTGCAATCCGAAGGTGGATATAGGTTCTCAGTGGCGGCACTAGATAGAACGATCATGTTTGAGCTCATTTGAAAGGGCTCATAAAGACCTAGGTGACTGTTATGACCTCACCGTTTTGATGGTGCTATCCGAAGGTGGATATAGGTTCTCAGTGGCGGCACTAGATAGAATGATCGTGTTTGAGCTCATTTGAAATGGCTCATAAAGACCTAGATGACTGTTATGATCTCACCTTTCTGATGGTTTAATCCGAAGGTGGATATAGGATCTCAGTGCCGGCACTAGATAGAACGAACGTGTTTGAACTCATTTGAATGGGCTCATAAAGACCTAGGTGACTGTTATAACCTCACCTTTTTGATGGTGCAATAAGAATGTTGGTATAGGATCTCAGTGACGGCACTAGATAGAAGGATCGTGTTAGCTCATTTGAAAGGGCTCATAAAGACCTAGGTGACTGTTATGACCTCACCTTTTTGATGGTGCAATCCGAAGGTGGATATAGGTTCTCAGTGGCGGCACTAGATAGAACGATCGTGTTTGAGCTTATTTGAAACGGCTCATAAAGACCTAGATGACTGTTATGATCTCACCTTTCTGATGGTGCAATCCGAAGGTGGATATAGGTTCTCAGTGGCGTCACTAGATAGAACGATCGTGTTTGAAATCATTTGAATGGGCTCATAAAGACCTAGGTGACTGTTATGACCTCATCTTTTTGATGTTGCAATACGAAGGTGGGTATAGGATCTCAGTGACGGCACTAGATAGAAGGATCGTGTTAGCTCATTTGATAGGGCTCATAAAGACCTAGGCCACTGTTATGGCCTCACTTTTTTGATGGTGCAATCCGAAGGTGGATATAGGTTCTCAGTGGCGGCACTAGATAGAACGATCGTGTTTGAGCTCATTTGAAAGGGCTCATAAAGACCTAGATGACTGTTATGATCTCACCTTTCAGATGGTGTAATCCGAAGGTGGATATAGGATCTCAGTGACGGCACTAGATTGAAGGATCGTGTTAGCTCAGTTGAAAGGCCTCAGGGCTCATAAAGACCTAGGTGACTGTTATGACCTCACCTTTTTGATGGTGCAATCCGAAGGTGGATATAGGTTCTCAGTGGCGGCACTAGATAGAACGATCGTGTTTGAGCTCATATGAAAGGGCTCATATAGACCTAGATGACTGTTATGACTTCACCTTTTTGATGGTGCAATCCGAAGGTGGATATAGGTTCTCATTGGCGGCACTAGATAGAACGATCGTGTTTGAGCTCATTTGAAAGGACTCATAAAAACCTAGGTGACTGTTATGACCTCACCTTTTTGATGGCGCAATCCGAAGGTGGATATAGGTTCTCATTGGCGGCACTAGATAGAACGATCGTGTTTGAGCTCATTTGAAAGGGCTCATAAAGACATAGATGACTGTTATGATCTCACCTTTCTGATGGTGTAATCCGAAGGTGGATATAGGATCTCAGTGGCGGCACTAGATAGAACGATCATGTTTGAGCTCATTTGAAAGAGCTCATAAAGACCTAGATGACAGTTATGATCTCACCTTTCTGATGGTGTAATCCGAAGGTGGATATAGGATCTCAGTGGCGGCACTAGATAGAACGATCGTGTTTGAGCTTATTTGAAAGGGCTCATAAAGACCTAGGTGACTGTTATGACCTCACATTTTTGAGGGTGCAATCCGAAGGTGGATATAGGTTCTCAGTGGCGGCACTAGATAGAACGATCGTGTTTGAGCTCATTTGAAAGGGCTCATAAAGACCTAGGTGACTGTTATGACCTCACCTTTTTGATGGTGCAATCCGAAGGTGGATATAGGTTCTCAGTGGCGGCACTAAATAGAATGATCGTGTTTTAGCTCATTTGAAAGGACTCATAAAGACCTAGGTGACTGTTATGACCTCACCTTTTTGATGGTGCAATCCGAAGGTGGATATAGGTTCTCAGTGGCGGCACTAGATAGAACGATCGTGTTTGAGCTTATTTGAAACGGCTCATAAAGACCTAGGTGACTGTAATGACCTCACCTTTTTGATGGTGCAATCCGAAGGTGGATATAGGTTGTCAGTGGCGGCACTAGATAGAACGATCGTGTTTGAGGTCATTTGAAAAGGCTCATAAAGACCTAGATGACTGTTATGATCTCACCTTTCTGATGGTTTAATCCGAAGGTGGATATAGGATCTCAGTGCCGGCACTAGATAGAACGAACGTGTTTGAACTCATTTCAATGGGCTCATAAAGACCTAGGTGACTGTTATAACCTCACCCTTTTTGATGGTGCAATACGAATGTGGGTATAGGATCTCAGTGACGGCACTAGATAGAAGGATCGTGTTAGCTCATTTGAAAGGGCTCTTAAAGACCTAGGTGACTGTTATGACCTCACCTTTTTGATGGTGCAATCCGAAGGTGGATATAGGTTCTCAGTGGCGGCACTAGATAGAACGATCGTGTTTGAGCTCATTTGAAAGGGCTCGTAAAGACCTAGGTGACTGTTATGACCTCACCTTTTTGATGGTGCAATCCGAAGGTGGATATAGGTTCTCAGTGGCGGCACTAGATAGAAAGATCGTGTTTGAGCTTATTTGAAAGGGCTCATAAAGACCTAGGTGACTGTTATGACCTCACCTTTTTGATGGTGCAATCCGAAGGTAGATATAGGTTCTCAGTGGCGGCACTAGATAGAACGATCGTGTTTGAGCTCATTTGAAAGAGCTCATAAAGACCTAGATGACTGTTATGATCTCACCTTTCTGATGGTGTAATCCGAAGGTGGATATAGGTCCTCAGTGGCGGCACTAGATAGAACGATCGTGTTTGAGCTTATTTGAAAGGGCTCATAAAGACCTAGGTGACTGTTATGACCTCAGCTTTTTGATGGTGCAATCCAAAGGTGGATATAGGTTCTCAGTGGCGGCACTAGATAGAATGATCGTGTTTTAGCTCATTTGAAAGGACTCATAAAGACCTAGGTGACTGTTATGACCTCACCTTTTTGATGGTGCAATCCGAAGGTGGATATAGGTTCTCAGTGGCGGCACTAGATAAAATGATCGTGTTTGAGCTCATTTGAAAGGGCTCATAAAGACCTAGGTGACTGTTATGACCTCACCTTTTTGATGGTGCAATCCGAAGGTAGATATAGGTTCTCAGTGGCGGCACTAGATAGAATGATCGTGTTTGAGCTCATTTGAAAGGGCTCATAAAGACCTAGATGACTGTTATGATCTCACCTTTCTGATGGTTTAATCCGAAGGTGGATATAGGATCTCAGTGCCGGCACTAGATAGAACGAACGTGTTTGAACTCATTTCAATGGGCTCATAAAGACCTAGGTGACTGTTATAACCTCACCCTTTTTGATGGTGCAATACGAATGTGGGTATAGGATCTCAGTGACGGCACTAGATAGAAGGATCGTGTTAGCTCATTTGAAAGGGCTCTTAAAGACCTAGGTGACTGTTATGACCTCACCTTTTTGATGGTGCAATCCGAAGGTGGATATAGGTTCTCAGTGGCGGCACTAGATAGAACGATCGTGTTTGAGCTCATTTGAAAGGGCTCGTAAAGACCTAGGTGACTGTTATGACCTCACCTTTTTGATGGTGCAATCCGAAGGTGGATATAGGTTCTCAGTGGCGGCACTAGATAGAACGATCGTGTTTGAGCTCATTTGAAAGGGCTCGTAAAGACCTAGGTGACTGTTATGACCTCACCTTTTTGATGGTGCAATCCGAAGGTGGATATAGGTTCTCAGTGGCGGCACTAGATAGAAAGATCGTGTTTGAGCTTATTTGAAAGGGCTCATAAATACCTAGGTGACTGTTATGACCTCACCTTTTTGATGGTGCAATCCGAAGGTGGATATAGGTTCTCAGTGGGGCACTAGATAGAACGATCGTGTTTGAGCTCATTTGAAAGGGCTCATAAAGACCTAGGTGACTGTTATGACCTCATCTTTTTGATGGTGCAATCCGAAGATGGATATAGGATCTCAGTGCCTGCACTAGATAAAACGAACGTGTTTGAACTCATTTGAATGGGCTCATAAAGACCTAGGTGACTGTTATAACCTCACCTTTTTGATGGTGAAATACGAATGTTGGTATAGGATCTCAGTGACGGCACTAGATAGAAGGATCGTGTTAGCTCATTTGAAAGGGCTCATAAAGACCTAGGTGACTGTTATGACCTCACCTTTTTGATGGTGCAATGCGAAGGTGGATATAGGTTCTCAGTGGCGGCACTAGATAGAACGATCGTGTTTGAGCTTATTTGAAACGGCTTATAAAGACCTAGGTGACTTTTATGACCTCACCTTTTTGATGGTGCAATCCGAAGGTGGATATAGGTTGTCAGTGGCGGCACTAGATAGAACGATCGTGTTTGAGCTCATTTGAAAAGGCTCATAAAGACCTAGATGACTGTTATGATCTCACCTTTCTGATGGTGTAATCCGAAGGTGGATATAGGTCCTCAGTGGCGGCACTAGATAGAACGATCGTGTTTGAGCTTATTTGAAACGGCTCATAAAGACCTAGGTGACTGTTATGACCTCACCTTTTTGATGGTGCAATCCGAAGGTGGATATAGGTTGTCAGTGGCGGCACTAGATAGAACGATCGTGTTTGAGCTCATTTGAAAAGGCTCATAAAGACCTAGATGACTGTTATGATCTCACCTTTCTGATGGTGTAATCCGAAGGTGGATATAGGTTCCCAGTGGCGGCACTAGATAGAACGATCGTGTTTGAGCTCATTTGAAAGGGCTCATTAAGACCTAGGTGACTGTTATGACCTCACCTTTTTGATGGTGCAATCCGAAGGTGGATATAGGTTGTCAGTGGCGGCACTAGATAGAACGATCGTGTTTGAGCTCATTTGAAAAGGCTCATAAAGACCTAGATGACTGTTATGACCTCACCTTTTTGATGGTGCAATCCAAAGGTGGATATAGGTTCTCAGTGGCGGCACTTGATAGAACGATCGTGTTTGAGCTCATTTGAAAGGGCTCATAAAGACCTAGGTGACTGTTATGACCTCACCTTTTTGATGGTGCAATCCGAAGGTGGATATAGGTTGTCAGTGGCGGCACTAGATAGAACGATCGTGTTTGAGCTCATTTGAAAAGGCTCATAAAGACCTAGATGACTGTTATGACCTCACCTTTTTGATGGTGCAATCCAAAGGTGGATATAGGTTCTCATTGGCGGCACTAGATAGAACGATCGTGTTTGAGCTCATTTGAAAGACTCATAAAAACCTAGGTGACTGTTATGACCTCACCTTTTTGATGGTGAAATACGAATGTTGGTATAGGATCTCAGTGACGGCACTAGATAGAATGATCGTGTTAGCTCATTTGAAAGGGCTCATAAAGACCTAGATGACTGTTATGATCTCACCTTCCTGATGGTGTAACCTGAAGGTGGATATAGGATCTCAGTGGCGGCACTAGATAGAACGATCATGTTTGAGCTCATTTGAAAGAGCTCATAAAGACCTAGATGACTGTTATGATCTCACCTTTCTGATGGTGTAATCCGAAGGTGGATATAGGATCTCAGTGGCGGCACTAGATAGAACGATCGTGTTTGAGCTTATTTGAAAGGGCTCATAAAGACCTAGGTGACTGTTATGACCTCACCTTTTTGATGGTGCAATCCAAAGGTGGATATAGGTTCTCAGTGGCGGCACTAGATAGAACGATCGTGTTTGAGCTCATTTGAAAGGGCTCATAAAGACCTAGGTGACTGTTATGACCTCACCTTTTTGATGGTGCAATCCGAAGGTGGATATAGGTTCTCAGTGGCGGCACTAGATAGAATGATCGTGTTTTAACTCATTTGAAAGGACTCATAAAGACCTAGGTGACTGTTATGACCTCACCTTTTTGATTGTGCAATCCGAAGGTGGATATAGGTTCTCAGTGGCGGCACTAGATAGAACGATCGTGTTTGAGCTTATTTGAAACGGCTCATAAAACCTAGGTGACTGTGATGACCTCACCTTTTTGATGGTGCAATCCAAAGGTGGATATAGGTTGTCAGTGGCGGCACTAGATAGAACGATCGTGTTTGAGGTCATTTGAAAAGGCTCATAAAGACCTAGATGACTGTTATGATCTCACCTTTCTGATGGTGTAATCCGAAGGTGGATATAGTTTCTCAGTGGCGGCACTTGATAGAACGATCGTGTTTGAGCTTATTTGAAACGGCTCATAAAGACCTAGGTGACTGTTATGACCTCACCTTTTTGATGGTGCAATCCGAAGGTGGATATAAGTTCTCAGTGGCGGCACTAGATAGAACGATCGTGTTTGAGCTCATTTGAAAGGGCTCATAAAGACCTATATGACTGTTATGATCTCACCTTTCTGATGGTGTAATCCGAAGGTGGATATAGGTTCTCAGTGGCGGCACTAGATAGAACGATCGTGTTTGAGCTCATTTGAAAGGGCTCATAAAGACCTAGGTGACTGTTATGACCTCACCTTTTTGATGGTGCAATCCGACGGTTGATATAGGTTCTCATTGGCGGCACTAGATAGAACGATCGTGTTTGAGCTCATTAGAAAGGACTCATAAAAACCTAGGTGACTGTTATGACCTCACCTTTTTGATGGCGCAATCCGAAGGTGGATATAGATTCTCATTGGCGGCATTAGATAGAACGATCATGTTTGAGCTCATTTGAAAGGGCTCATAAAGACCTAGATGACTGTTATGATCTCACCTTTCTGATGGTGTAATCCGAAGGTGGATATAGGTTCTCAGTGGCGGCACTAGATAGAACGATCGTGTTTGAGCTTATTTGAAAGGGCTCATAAAGACCTAGGTGACTGTAATGACCTCACCTTATTGATGGTGCAATCCAAAGGTGGATATAGGTTCTCAGTGGCGACACTAGATAGAACGATCGTGTTTGAGCTTATTTGAAAGGGCTCATAAAGACCTAGGTGACTGTTATGACCTCACCTTTTTGATGGTGCAATCCGAAGGTGGATATAGGTTCTCAGTGGCGGCACTAGATAGAACAATCGTGTTTGAACTCATTTTAATGGGCTCGTAAAGACCTAGGTGACTGTTATGACCTCACATTTTTGATGGTGCAATCCGAAGGTGGATATAGGTTCTCAGTGCCGGCACTAGATAGAAAGATCGTGTTTGAACTCATTTGAATGGGCTCATAAAGTCCTAGGTGACTGTTATGACTGCACATTTTTGATGGTGCAATCCGAAGGTGGATATAGGTTCTCAGTGGCGTCACTAGATAGAACGATCGTGTTTGAAATCATTTAAATGGGCTCATAAAGACCTAGGTGACTGTTATGACCTCATCTTTTTGATGGTGCAATACGAAGGTGGGTATAGGATATCAGTGACGGCACTAGATAGAAGGATCATTTTAGCTCATTTGATAGGGCTCATAATGACCTAGGCGACTGTTATGACCTCACCTTTTTGATGGTGCAATCCGAAGGTGGATATAGGTTCACAGTGGTTGCACTAGATAGAAAAATCGTGTTTGAGCTCATTTGAAAGGGCTCATAAAGACCTAGATGACTGTTATGATCTCACCTTTCAGATGGTGTAATCCGAAGGTGGATATAGGATCTCAGTGACGGCACTAGATAGAAGGATCGTGTTAGCTCATTTGAAAGGCCTCAGGGCTCATAAAGACCAAGGTGACTGTTATGACCTCACATTTTTGATGGTGCAATCCGAAGGTGGATATAGGTTCTCAGTGGCGGCACTAGATAGAACGATCGTGTTTGAGCTCATTTGAAAGGGCTCATAAAGACCTAGATGACAGTTATGATCTCACCTTTCTGATGGTGCAATCCGAAGGTGGATATAGGTTCTAAGTGGCGGCATTAGATAGAACGATCGTGTTTGAACTCATTTGATAGGGCTCATAAAGACCTATGCGACTGTTATGACCTCACCTTTTTGATGGTGCAATCCGAAGGTCTATATAGGTTCCCAGTGGCGGCACTAGATAGAACGATCGTGTTTGAGCTCATTTGAATGGGCTCATAAAGTCCTAGATGACTGTTATGATCTCGCCTTTCTGATGGTGTAATCCGAAGGTGGATATAGGTTCTCAGTGGCGGCACTAGATAGAACGATCGTGTTTGAGCTTATTTGAAAGGGCTCATAAAGACCTAGGTGACTGTAATGACCTCACCTTTTTGATGGTGCAATCCAAAGGTGGATATAGGTTCTCAGTGGCGACACTAGATAGAACGATCGTGTTTGAGCTTATTTGAAAGGGCTCATAAAGACCTAGGTGACTGTTATGACCTCACCTTTTTGATGGTGCAATCCGAAGGTGGATATAGGTTCTCAGTGGCGGCACTAGATAGAACGATCGTGTTTGAGCTCATTTGAAAGGGCTCTTAAAGACCTAGGTGACTTTTATGACCTCACCTTTTTGATGGTGCAATCCGAAGGTGGATATAGGATCTCAGTGCCGGCACTAGATAGAACAATCGTGTTTGAACTCATTTTAATGGGCTCGTAAAGACCTAGGTGACTGTTATGACCTCACATTTTTGATGGTGCAATCCGAAGGTGGATATAGGTTCTCAGTGCCGGCACTAGATAGAACGATCGTGTTTGAACTCATTTGAATGGGCTCATAAAGTCCTAGGTGACTGTTATGACTGCACATTTTTGATGGTGCAATCCGAAGGTGGATATAGGTTCTCAGTGGCGTCACTAGATAGAACGATCGTGTTTGAAATCATTTAAATGTGCTCATAAAGACCTAGATGACTGTTATGATCTCATCTTTTTGATGGTGCAATACGAAGGTGGGTATAGGATCTCAGTGACGGCACTAGATAGAAGGATCATTTTAGCTCATTTGATAGGGCTCATAAAGACCTAGGCGACTGTTATGACCTCACCTTTTTGATGGTGCAATCCGAAGGTGGATATAGGTTCTCAGTGGCGGCACTAGATAGAACGATCGTGTTTGAGCTCATTTGAAAGGGCTCATAAAGACCTAGATGACAGTTATGATCTCACCTTTCTGATGGTGCAATCCGAAGGTGGATATAGGTTCTAAGTGGCGGCATTAGATAGAACGATCGTGTTTGAGCTTATTTGAAAGGGCTCATAAAGACCTAGGTGACTGTTATGACCTCACCTTTTGATGGTGCAATCCGAAGGTGGATATAGGTTCTCAGTGGCGGCACTAAATAGAACAATCGTGTTTGAGCTCATTTGAAAGGGCTCGTAAAGACCTAGGTGACTGTTATGACCTCACATTTTTGATGGTGCAATCCGAAGGTGGATATAGGTTCTCAGTGCCGGCACTAGATAGAACGATCGTGTTTGAACTCATTTGAATGGGCTCATAAAGTCCTAGGTGACTGTTATGACTGCACATTTTTGATGGTGCAATCCGAAGGTGGATATAGGTTCTCAGTGGCGTCACTAGATAGAACGATCGTGTTTGAAATCATTTAAATGTGCTCATAAAGACCTAGGTGACTGTTATGACCTCATCTTTTTGATGGTGCAATACGAAGGTGGGTATAGGATCTCAGTGACGGCACTAGATAGAAGGATCATTTTAGCTCATTTGATAGGGCTCATAAAGACCTAGGCGACTGTTATGACCTCACCTTTTTGATGGTGCAATCCGAAGGTGGATATAGGTTCTCAGTGGCGGCACTAGATAGAACGATCGTGTTTGAGCTCATTTGAAAGGGCTCATAAAGACCTAGATGACAGTTATGATCTCACCTTTCTGATGGTGCAATCCGAAGGTGGATATAGGTTCTAAGTGGCGGCATTAGATAGAACGATCGTGTTTGAGCTTATTTGAAAGGGCTCATAAAGACCTAGGTGACTGTTATGACCTCACCTTTTGATGGTGCAATCCGAAGGTGGATATAGGTTCTCAGTGGCGGCACTAAATAGAACAATCGTGTTTGAGCTCATTTGAAAGGGCTCATATAGACCTAGGTGACTGTTATGACCTCACATTTTTGATGATGCAATCCCAAGGTAGATGTAGGTTCTCAGTGGCGGCACTAGATAGAACGATCGTGTTTGAGCTCATTTGAAAGGGCTCATAAAGACCTAGGTGACTGTTATGACCTCACATTTTTGATGATGCAATCCCAAGGTAGATGTAGGTTCTCAGTGGCGGCACTAGATAGAACGATCGTGTTTGAGCTCATTTGAAAGGGCTCATAAAGACCTAGGTGACTGTTATGACCTCACCTTTTTGATGGTGCAATCCGAAGGTGGATATAGGTTCTCAGTGGCGGCACTAAATAGAACAATCGTGTTTGAGCTCATTTGAAAGGGCTCATAAAGACCTAGATGACTATTATGATCTCACCTTTCTGATGGTGTATTCCGAAGGTGGATATAGGATCGCAGTGCAGGCACTAGATAGAACGATCGTGTTTGAACTCATTTGAAAAACCTCATAAAGATCTTGGTGACTGTTATGACCTCACCTTTTTGATGGTGCAATCCGAAGGTGGATATAGGTACTCAGTGGCGGCACTAGATAGAACAATCGTGTTTGAGCTCATTTGAAAGTGCTCATAAAGACCTCGATGACTGTTATGATCTCGCCTTTCTGATGGTGTAATCCGAAGGTGGATATAGGATCTCATTGACGGCACTAGATAGAAGGATCGTGTTTGAACTCATTTGAAAGGGCTCATAAAGACCTAGGTGACTGTTATGACCTCACATTTTTGTTGGTGCAATCCGAAGGTGGATATAGGTTCACAGTTGCGTCACTAGATAGAACGATCGTGTTTGAAATCATTTGAATGGGCTCATAAAAACCTAGGTGACTGTTTTTACCTCATCTTTTTGATGGTGCAATATGAAGGTGGGTATAGGATCTCAGTGACGGCACTAGATAGAAGAATCGTGTTAGCTCATTTGATAGGGCTCATAAAGACCTATGCGACTGTTATGACCTCACCTTTTTGATGGCGCAATCCGAAGGTCTATATAGGTTCCCAGTGGCGGCACTAGATAGAACGATCGTGTTTGAGCTCATTTGAATGGGCTCATAAAGTCCTAGATGACTGTTATGATCTCGCCTTTCTGATGGTGTAATCCGAAGGTGGATATAGGATCTCATTGACGGCACTAGATAGAAGGATCGTGTTTGAACTCATTTGAAAGGGCTCATAAAGACCTTGGTGACTGTTATGACCTCACATTTTTGATGGTGCAATCCGAAGGTGGATATAGGTTCTCAGTGGCGGCACTAGATAGAACAATCGTGTTTGAGCTCATTTGAAAGTGCTCATAAAGACCTAGGTGAATGTTATGACCTCACCTTTTTGATGGTGCAATCCGAAGGTGGATATAGGATCTCAGTGCCGGCACTAGATAGAACAATCGTGTTTGAACTCATTTTAATGGGCTCGTAAAGACCTAGGTGACTGTTATGACCTCACATTTTTGATGGTGCAATCCGAAGGTGGATATAGGTTCTCAGTGCCGGCACTAGATAGAACGATCGTGTTTGAACTCATTTGAATGGGCTCATAAAGTCCTAGGTGACTGTTATGACTGCACATTTTTGATGGTGCAATCCGAAGGTGGATATAGGTTCTCAGTGGCGTCACTAGATAGAACGATCGTGTTTGAAATCATTTAAATGGGCTCATAAAGACCTAGGTGACTGTTATGACCTCATCTTTTTGATGGTGCAATACGAAGGTGGGTATAGGATATCAGTGACGGCACTAGATAGAAGGATCATTTTAGCTCATTTGATAGGGCTCATAATGACCTAGGCGACTGTTATGACCTCACCTTTTTGATGGTGCAATCCGAAGGTGGATATAGGTTCACAGTGGTTGCACTAGATAGAAAAATCGTGTTTGAGCTCATTTGAAAGGGCTCATAAAGACCTAGATGACTGTTATGATCTCACCTTTCAGATGGTGTAATCCGAAGGTGGATATAGGATCTCAGTGACGGCACTAGATAGAAGGATCGTGTTAGCTCATTTGAAAGGCCTCAGGGCTCATAAAGACCAAGGTGACTGTTATGACCTCACATTTTTGATGGTGCAATCCGAAGGTGGATATAGGTTCTCAGTGGCGTCACTAGATAGAACGATCGTGTTTGAAATCATTTAAATGGGCTCATAAAGACCTAGGTGACTGTTATGACCTCATCTTTTTGATGGTGCAATACGAAGGTGGGTATAGGATATCAGTGACGGCACTAGATAGAACGATCGTGTTTGAACTCATTTGAATGGGCTCATAAAGTCCTAGGTGACTGTTATGACTGCACATTTTTGATGGTGCAATCCGAAGGTGGATATAGGTTCTCAGTGGCGTCACTAGATAGAACGATCGTGTTTGAAATCATTTAAATGGGCTCATAAAGACCTAGGTGACTGTTATGACCTCATCTTTTTGATGGTGCAATACGAAGGTGGGTATAGGATATCAGTGACGGCACTAGATAGAAGGATCATTTTAGCTCATTTGATAGGGCTCATAATGACCTAGGCGACTGTTATGACCTCACCTTTTTGATGGTGCAATCCGAAGGTGGATATAGGTTCACAGTGGTTGCACTAGATAGAAAAATCGTGTTTGAGCTCATTTGAAAGGGCTCATAAAGACCTAGATGACTGTTATGATCTCACCTTTCAGATGGTGTAATCCGAAGGTGGATATAGGATCTCAGTGACGGCACTAGATAGAAGGATCGTGTTAGCTCATTTGAAAGGCCTCAGGGCTCATAAAGACCAAGGTGACTGTTATGACCTCACATTTTTGATGGTGCAATCCGAAGGTGGATATAGGTTCTCAGTGGCGGCACTAGATAGAACGATCGTGTTTGAGCTCATTTGAAAGGGCTCATAAAGACCTAGATGACAGTTATGATCTCACCTTTCTGATGGTGCAATCCGAAGGTGGATATAGGTTCTAAGTGGCGGCATTAGATAGAACGATCGTGTTTGAGCTTATTTGAAAGGGCTCATAAAGACCTAGGTGACTGTTATGACCTCACCTTTTGATGGTGCAATCCGAAGGTGGATATAGGTTCTCAGTGGCGGCACTAAATAGAACAATCGTGTTTGAGCTCATTTGAAAGGGCTCATATAGACCTAGGTGACTGTTATGACCTCACATTTTTGATGATGCAATCCCAAGGTAGATGTAGGTTCTCAGTGGCGGCACTAGATAGAACGATCGTGTTTGAGCTTATTTGAAAGGGCTCATAAAGACCTAGGTGACTGTTATGACCTCACCTTTTTGATGGTGCAATCCGAAGGTGGATATAGGTTCTCAGTGGCGGCACTAAATAGAACAATCGTGTTTGAGCTCATTTGAAAGGGCTCATAAAGACCTAGATGACTGTTATGATCTCACCTTTCTGATGGTGTATTCCGAAGGTGGATATAGGATCGCAGTGCAGGCACTAGATAGAACGATCGTGTTTGAATTCATTTGAAAAACCTCATAAAGATTTTTGGTGACTGTTATGATCTCGCCTTTCTGATGGTGTAATCCGAAGGTGGATATAGGATCTCATTGACGGCACTAGATAGAAGGATCGTGTTTGAACTCATTTGAAAGGGCTCATAAAGACCTAGGTGACTGTTATGACCTCACATTTTTGTTGGTGCAATCCGAAGGTGGATATAGGTTCACAGTTGCGTCACTAGATAGAACGATCGTGTTTGAAATCATTTGAATGGGCTCATAAAAACCTAGGTGACTGTTATTACCTCATCTTTTTGATGGTGCAATATGAAGGTGGGTATAGGATCTCAGTGACGGCACTAGATAGAAGAATCGTGTTAGCTCATTTGATAGGGCTCATAAAGACCTATGCGACTGTTATGACCTCACCTTTTTGATGGTGCAATCCGAAGGTCTATATAGTTTCCCAGTGGCGGCACTAGATAGAACGATCGTGTTTGAGCTCATTTGAATGGGCTCATAAAGTCCTAGATGACTGTTATGATCTCGCCTTTCTGATGGTGTAATCCGAAGGTGGATATAGGTTCTCAGTGGCGGCACTAGATAGAACGATCGTGTTTGAGCTTATTTGAAAGGGCTCATAAAGACCTAGGTGACTGTAATGACCTCACCTTTTTGATGGTGCAATCCAAAGGTGGATATAGGTTCTCAGTGGCGACACTAGATAGAACGATCGTGTTTGAGCTTATTTGAAAGGGCTCATAAAGACCTAGGTGACTGTTATGACCTCACCTTTTTGATGGTGCAATCCGAAGGTGGATATAGGTTCTCAGTGGCGGCACTAGATAGAACGATCGTGTTTGAGCTCATTTGAAAGGGCTCTTAAAGACCTAGGTGACTTTTATGACCTCACCTTTTTGATGGTGCAATCCGAAGGTGGATATAGGATCTCAGTGCCGGCACTAGATAGAACAATCGTGTTTGAACTCATTTTAATGGGCTCGTAAAGACCTAGGTGACTGTTATGACCTCACATTTTTGATGGTGCAATCCGAAGGTGGATATAGGTTCTCAGTGCCGGCACTAGATAGAACGATCGTGTTTGAACTCATTTGAATGGGCTCATAAAGTCCTAGGTGACTGTTATGACTGCACATTTTTGATGGTGCAATCCGAAGGTGGATATAGGTTCTCAGTGGCGTCACTAGATAGAACGATCGTGTTTGAAATCATTTAAATGTGCTCATAAAGACCTAGGTGACTGTTATGACCTCATCTTTTTGATGGTGCAATACGAAGGTGGGTATAGGATCTCAGTGACGGCACTAGATAGAAGGATCATTTTAGCTCATTTGATAGGGCTCATAAAGACCTAGGCGACTGTTATGACCTCACCTTTTTGATGGTGCAATCCGAAGGTGGATATAGGTTCTCAGTGGTTGCACTAGATAGAAAAATCGTGTTTGAGCTCATTTGAAAGGGCTCATAAAGACCTAGATGACTGTTATGATCTCACCTTTCAGATGGTGTAATCCGAAGGTGGATATAGGATCTCAGTGACGGCACTAGATAGAAGGATCGTGTTAGCTCATTTGAAAGGCCTCAGGGCTCATAAAGACCAAGGTGACTGTTATGACCTCACATTTTTGATGGTGCAATCCGAAGGTGGATATAGGTTCTCAGTGGCGGCACTAGATAGAACGATCGTGTTTGAGCTCATTTGAAAGGGCTCATAAAGACCTAGATGACAGTTATGATCTCACCTTTCTGATGGTGCAATCCGAAGGTGGATATAGGTTCTAAGTGGCGGCATTAGATAGAACGATCGTGTTTGAGCTTATTTGAAAGGGCTCATAAAGACCTAGGTGACTGTTATGACCTCACCTTTTGATGGTGCAATCCGAAGGTGGATATAGGTTCTCAGTGGCGGCACTAAATAGAACAATCGTGTTTGAGCTCATTTGAAAGGGCTCATATAGACCTAGGTGACTGTTATGACCTCACATTTTTGATGATGCAATCCCAAGGTAGATGTAGGTTCTCAGTGGCGGCACTAGATAGAACGATCGTGTTTGAGCTCATTTGAAAGGGCTCATAAAGACCTAGGTGACTGTTATGACCTCACCTTTTTGATGGTGCAATCCGAAGGTGGATATAGGTTCTCAGTGGCGGCACTAAATAGAACAATCGTGTTTGAGCTCATTTGAAAGGGCTCATAAAGACCTAGATGACTATTATGATCTCACCTTTCTGATGGTGTATTCCGAAGGTGGATATAGGATCGCAGTGCAGGCACTAGATAGAACGATCGTGTTTGAACTCATTTGAAAAACCTCATAAAGATCTTGGTGACTGTTATGACCTCACCTTTTTGATGGTGCAATCCGAAGGTGGATATAGGTACTCAGTGGCGGCACTAGATAGAACAATCGTGTTTGAGCTCATTTGAAAGTGCTCATAAAGACCTCGATGACTGTTATGATCTCGCCTTTCTGATGGTGTAATCCGAAGGTGGATATAGGATCTCATTGACGGCACTAGATAGAAGGATCGTGTTTGAACTCATTTGAAAGGGCTCATAAAGACCTAGGTGACTGTTATGACCTCACATTTTTGTTGGTGCAATCCGAAGGTGGATATAGGTTCACAGTTGCGTCACTAGATAGAACGATCGTGTTTGAAATCATTTGAATGGGCTCATAAAAACCTAGGTGACTGTTTTTACCTCATCTTTTTGATGGTGCAATATGAAGGTGGGTATAGGATCTCAGTGACGGCACTAGATAGAAGAATCGTGTTAGCTCATTTGATAGGGCTCATAAAGACCTATGCGACTGTTATGACCTCACCTTTTTGATGGCGCAATCCGAAGGTCTATATAGGTTCCCAGTGGCGGCACTAGATAGAACGATCGTGTTTGAGCTCATTTGAATGGGCTCATAAAGTCCTAGATGACTGTTATGATCTCGCCTTTCTGATGGTGTAATCCGAAGGTGGATATAGGATCTCATTGACGGCACTAGATAGAAGGATCGTGTTTGAACTCATTTGAAAGGGCTCATAAAGACCTTGGTGACTGTTATGACCTCACATTTTTGATGGTGCAATCCGAAGGTGGATATAGGTTCTCAGTGGCGGCACTAGATAGAACAATCGTGTTTGAGCTCATTTGAAAGTGCTCATAAAGACCTAGGTGAATGTTATGACCTCACCTTTTTGATGGTGCAATCCGAAGGTGGATATAGGTTCTCAGTGGCGGCACTAATTAGAACAATCGTGTTTGAGCTCATTTGAAAGGGCTCATATAGACCTAGGTGACTGTTATGACCTCACATTTTTGATGATGCAATCCCAAGGTAGATGTAGGTTCTCAGTGGCGGCACTTGATTGATCGATCGTGTTTGAACTCATTTGAATGGGCTCATAAAGACATAGGTGACTGTTATGACCTCACCTTTTTGATGGTGCAATCCGAAGGTGGATATAGGTTCTCAGTGGCGGCACTAGATAGAACGATCGTGTTTGAGCTTATTTGAAAGGGCTCATAAAGACCTAGGTGACTGGTATGACCTCATCTTTTTGATGGTGCAATCCGAAGGTGGATATAGGTTCTCAGTGGCGGCACTAGATAGAACGATCGTGTTTGAGCTTATTTGAAAGGGCTCATAAAGACCTAGGTGACTGTTATGACCTCACCTTTTTGATGGTGCAATCCGAAGGTGGATATAGGTTCTCAGTGGCGGCACTAGATAGAACAATCGTGTTTGAGCTCATTTGAAAGTGCTCATAAAGACCTCTATGACTGTTATGATCTCGCCTTTCTGATGGTGTAATCCGAAGGTGGATATAGGATCTCATTGACGGCACTAGATAGAAGGATCGTGTTTGAACTCATTTGAATGGGCTCATAAAGACATAGGTGACTGTTATGACCTCACCTTTTTGATGGTGCAATCCGAAGGTGGATATAGGTTCTCAGTGGCGGCACTAGATAGAACGATCGTGTTTGAGCTTATTTGAAAGGGCTCATAAAGACCTAGGTGATTGGTATGACCTAATCTTTTTGATGGTGCAATCCGAAGGTGGATATAGGTTCTCAGTGGCGGCACTAGATAGAACGATCGTGTTTGAGCTTATTTGAAAGGGCTCATAAAAACCTAGGTGACTGTTATGACCTCACCTTTTTGATGGTGCAATCCGAAGGTGGATATAGGTTCTCAGTGGCGGCACTAGATAGAACGATCGTGTTTGAGCTCATTTGAAAGGGCTCTTAAAGACCTAGGTGACTTTTATGACCTCATCTTTTTGATGGTGCAATACGAAGGTGGGTATAGGATCTCAGTGATGGCACTAGATAGAAGGATCGTTTTAGCTCATTTGATAGGGCTCATAAAGACCTAGGCGACTGTTATGACCTCACCTTTTTGATGGTGCAATCCGAAGGTGGATATAGGGTCTCAGTGGCGGCACTAGATAGAACGATCGTGTTTGAGCTCATTTGAAAGGGCTCATAAAGACCTAGATGACTGTTATGATCTCACCTTTCAGATGGTGAAATCCGAAGGTGGATATAGGATCTCAGTGACGGCACTAGATAGAAGGATCGTGTTAGCTCAGTTGAAAGGCCTCAGGGCTCATAAAGACCTAGGTGACTGTTATGACCTCACCTTTTTGATGGTGCAATCCGAAGGTGGATATAGGCTCTCAGTGGCGGCACTAGATAGAACGATCGTGTTTGAGCTCATTTGAAAGGGCTCATAAAGACCTAGATGACAGTTATGATCTCACCTTTCTGATGGTGCAATCCGAAGGTGGATATAGGTTCTAAGTGGCGGCATTAGATAGAACGATCGTGTTTGAGCTTATTTGAAAGGGCTCATAAAGACCTAGGTGACTGTTATGACCTCACCTTTTGATGGTGCAATCCGAAGGTGGATATAGGTTCTCAGTGGCGGCACTAGATAGAACAATCGTGTTTGAGCTCATTTGAAAGTGCTCATAAAGACCTAGGTGAATGTTATGACCTCACCTTTTTGATGGTGCAATCCGAAGGTGGATATAGGTTCTCAGTGGCGGCACTAATTAGAACAATCGTGTTTGAGCTCATTTGAAAGGGCTCATATAGACCTAGGTGACTGTTATGACCTCACATTTTTGATGATGCAATCCCAAGGTAGATGTAGGTTCTCAGTGGCGGCACTAATTAGAACAATCGTGTTTGAGCTCATTTGAAAGGGCTCATATAGACCTAGGTGACTGTTATGACCTCACATTTTTGATGATGCAATCCCAAGGTAGATGTAGGTTCTCAGTGGCGGCACTAGATAGAACAATCGTGTTTGAGCTCATTTGAAAGTGCTCATAAAGACCTCGATGACTGTTATGATCTCGCCTTTCTGATGGTGTAATCCGAAGGTGGATATAGGATCTCATTGACGGCACTAGATAGAAGGATCGTGTTTGAAATCATTTGAATGGGCTCATAAAAACCTAGGTGACTGTTATTACCTCATCTTTTTGATGGTGCAATATGAAGGTGGGTATAGGATCTCAGAGACGGCACTAGATAGAAGAATCGTGTTAGCTCATTTGATAGGGCTCATAAAGACCTATGCGACTGTTATGACCTCACCTTTTTGATGGCGCAATCCGAAGGTCTATATAGGTTCCCAGTGGCGGCACTAGATAGAACGATCGTGTTTGAGCTCATTTGAATGGGCTCATAAAGTCCTAGATGACTGTTATGATCTCGCCTTTCTGATGGTGTAATCCGAAGGTGGATATAGGATCTCATTGACGGCACTAGATAGAAGGATCGTGTTTGAACTCATTTGAAAGGGCTCATAAAGACCTTGGTGACTGTTATGACCTCACATTTTTGATGGTGCAATCCGAAGGTGGATATAGGTTCTCAGTGGCGGCACTAGATAGAACAATCGTGTTTGAGCTCATTTGAAAGTGCTCATAAAGACCTAGGTGAATGTTATGACCTCACCTTTTTGATGGTGCAATCCGAAGGTAGATATAGGTTCTCAGTGACGGCACTAAATAGAACAATCGTGTTTGAGCTCATTTGAAAGGGCTCATAAAGACCTAGATGACTATTATGATCTCACCTCTCTGATGGTGTATTCCGAAGGTGGATATAGGATCGCAGTGCAGGCACTAGATAGAACGATCGTGTTTGAACTCATTTGAAAAACCTCATAAAGATCTTGGTGACTGTTATGACCTCACCTTTTTGATGGTGCAATCCGAAGGTGGATATAGGTACTCAGTGGCGGCACTAGATAGAACAATCGTGTTTGAGCTCATTTGAAAGTGCTCATAAAGACCTCGATGACTGTTATGATCTCGCCTTTCTGATGGTGTAATCCGAAGGTGGATATAGGATCTCATTGACGGCACTAGATAGAAGGATCGTGTTTGAAATCATTTGAATGGGCTCATAAAAACCTAGGTGACTGTTATTACCTCATCTTTTTGATGGTGCAATATGAAGGTGGGTATAGGATCTCAGTGACGGCACTAGATAGAAGAATCGTGTTAGCTCATTTGATAGGGCTCATAAAGACCTATGCGACTGTTATGACCTCACCTTTTTGATGGCGCAATCCGAAGGTCTATATAGGTTCCCAGTGGCGGCACTAGATAGAACGATCGTGTTTGAGCTCATTTGAATGGGCTCATAAAGTCCTAGATGACTGTTATGATCTCGCCTTTCTGATGGTGTAATCCGAAGGTGGATATAGGATCTCATTGACGGCACTAGATAGAAGGATCGTGTTTGAACTCATTTGAAAGGGCTCATAAAGACCTTGGTGACTGTTATGACCTCACATTTTTGATGGTGCAATCCGAAGGTGGATATAGGTTCTCAGTGGCGGCACTAGATAGAACAATCGTGTTTGAGCTCATTTGAAAGTGCTCATAAAGACCTAGGTGAATGTTATGACCTCACCTTTTTGATGGTGCAATCCGAAGGTGGATATAGGTTCTCAGTGGCGGCACTAATTAGAACAATCGTGTTTGAGCTCATTTGAAAGGGCTCATATAGACCTAGGTGACTGTTATGACCTCACATTTTTGATAATGCAATCCCAAGGTAGATGTAGGTTCTCAGTGGCGGCACTTGATTGATCGATCGTGTTTGAACTCATTTGAATGGGCTCATAAAGACATAGGTGACTGTTATGACCTCACCTTTTTGATGGTGCAATCCGAAGGTGGATATAGGTTCTCAGTGGCGGCACTAGATAGAACGATCGTGTTTGAGCTTATTTTAAAGGGCTCATAAAGACCTAGGTGACTGTTATGACCTCACCTTTTTGATGGTGCAA
Source organism: Parnassius mnemosyne (assembly GCA_963668995.1). Classification (NCBI taxonomy): domain Eukaryota; kingdom Metazoa; phylum Arthropoda; class Insecta; order Lepidoptera; family Papilionidae; genus Parnassius; species Parnassius mnemosyne. The sequence continues at coordinate 214,622 of CAVLGL010000095.1, forward strand.
TCCGAAGGTGGATATAGGTTCTCAGTGGCGGCACTAGATAGAACAATCGTGTTTGAGCTCATTTGAAAGTGCTCATAAAGACCTTGGTGACTGTTATGACCTCACATTTTTGATGGTGCAATCCGAAGGTGGATATAGGTTCTCAGTGGCGGCACTAGATAGAACAATCGTGTTTGAGCTCATTTGAAAGTGCTCATAAAGACCTAGGTGAATGTTATGACCTCACCTTTTTGATGGTGCAATCCGAAGGTGGATATAGGTTCTCAGTGGCGGCACTAATTAGAACAATCGTGTTTGAGCTCATTTGAAAGGGCTCATATAGACCTAGGTGACTGTTATGACCTCACATTTTTGATGATGCAATCCCAAGGTAGATGTAGGTTCTCAGTGGCGGCACTAATTAGAACAATCGTGTTTGAGCTCATTTGAAAGGGCTCATATAGACCTAGGTGACTGTTATGACCTCACATTTTTGATGATGCAATCCCAAGGTAGATGTAGGTTCTCAGTGGCGGCACTTGATTGATCGATCGTGTTTGAACTCATTTGAATGGGCTCATAAAGACATAGGTGACTGTTATGACCTCACCTTTTTGATGGTGCAATCCGAAGGTGGATATAGGTTCTCAGTGGCGGCACTAGATAGAACGATCGTGTTTGAGCTTATTTGAAAGTGCTCATAAAGACCTAGGTGACTGGTATGACCTCATCTTTTTGATGGTGCAATCCGAAGGTGGATATAGGTTCTCAGTGGCGGCACTAGATAGAACGATCGTGTTTGAGCTTATTTGAAAGGGCTAATAAAGACCTAGGTGACTGTTATGACCTCACCTTTTTGATGGTGCAATCCGAAGGTGGATATAGGTTCTCAGTGGCGGCACTAGATAGAACAATCGTGTTTGAGCTCATTTGAAAGTGCTCATAAAGACCTCTATGACTGTTATGATCTCGCCTTTCTGATGGTGTAATCCGAAGGTGGATATAGGATCTCATTGACGGCACTAGATAGAAGGATCGTGTTTGAACTCATTTGAATGGGCTCATAAAGACATAGGTGACTGTTATGACCTCACCTTTTTGATGGTGCAATCCGAAGGTGGATATAGGTTCTCAGTGGCGGCACTAGATAGAACGATCGTGTTTGAGCTTATTTGAAAGGGCTCATAAAGACCTAGGTGATTGGTATGACCTCATCTTTTTGATGGTGCAATCCGAAGGTGGATATAGGTTCTCAGTGGCGGCACTAGATAGAACGATCGTGTTTGAGCTTATTTGAAAGGGCTCATAAAAACCTAGGTGACTGTTATGACCTCACCTTTTTGATGGTGCAATCCGAAGGTGGATATAGGTTCTCAGTGGCGGCACTAGATAGAACGATCGTGTTTGAGCTCATTTGAAAGGGCTCTTAAAGACCTAGGTGACTTTTATGACCTCATCTTTTTGATGGTGCAATACGAAGGTGGGTATAGGATCTCAGTGACGGCACTAGATAGAAGGATCGTTTTAGCTCATTTGATAGGGCTCATAAAGACCTAGGCGACTGTTATGACCTCACCTTTTTGATGGTGCAATCCGAAGGTGGATATAGGGTCTCAGTGGCGGCACTAGATAGAACGATCGTGTTTGAGCTCATTTGAAAGGGCTCATAAAGACCTAGATGACTGTTATGATCTCACCTTTCAGATGGTGAAATCCGAAGGTGGATATAGGATCTCAGTGACGGCACTAGATAGAAGGATCGTGTTAGCTCAGTTGAAAGGCCTCAGGGCTCATAAAGACCTAGGTGACTGTTATGACCTCACCTTTTTGATGGTGCAATCCGAAGGTGGATATAGGCTCTCAGTGGCGGCACTAGATAGAACGATCGTGTTTGAGCTCATTTGAAAGGGCTCATAAAGACCTAGATGACAGTTATGATCTCACCTTTCTGATGGTGCAATCCGAAGGTGGATATAGGTTCTAAGTGGCGGCATTAGATAGAACGATCGTGTTTGAGCTTATTTGAAAGGGCTCATAAAGACCTAGGTGACTGTTATGACCTCACCTTTTGATGGTGCAATCCGAAGGTGGATATAGGTTCTCAGTGGCGGCACTAAATAGAACAATCGTGTTTGAGCTCATTTGAAAGGGCTCATATAGACCTAGGTGACTGTTATGACCTCACATTTTTGATGATGCAATCCCAAGGTAGATGTAGGTTCTCAGTGGCGGCACTAGATAGAACGATCGTGTTTGAGCTCATTTGAAAGGGCTCATAAAGACCTAGGTGACTGTTATGACCTCACCTTTTTGATGGTGCAATCCGAAGGTAGATATAGGTTCTCAGTGGCGGCACTAAATAGAACAATCGTGTTTGAGCTCATTTGAAAGGGCTCATAAAGACCTAGATGACTATTATGATCTCACCTCTCTGATGGTGTATTCCGAAGGTGGATATAGGATCGCAGTGCAGGCACTAGATAGAACGATCGTGTTTGAACTCATTTGAAAAACCTCATAAAGATCTTGGTGACTGTTATGACCTCACCTTTTTGATGGTGCAATCCGAAGGTGGATATAGGTACTCAGTGGCGGCACTAGATAGAACAATCGTGTTTGAGCTCATTTGAAAGTGCTCATAAAGACCTCGATGACTGTTATGATCTCGCCTTTCTGATGGTGTAATCCGAAGGTGGATATAGGATCTCATTGACGGCACTAGATAGAAGGATCGTGTTTGAAATCATTTGAATGGGCTCATAAAAACCTAGGTGACTGTTATTACCTCATCTTTTTGATGGTGCAATATGAAGGTGGGTATAGGATCTCAGTGACGGCACTAGATAGAAGAATCGTGTTAGCTCATTTGATAGGGCTCATAAAGACCTATGCGACTGTTATGACCTCACCTTTTTGATGGCGCAATCCGAAGGTCTATATAGGTTCCCAGTGGCGGCACTAGATAGAACGATCGTGTTTGAGCTCATTTGAATGGGCTCATAAAGTCCTAGATGACTGTTATGATCTCGCCTTTCTGATGGTGTAATCCGAAGGTGGATATAGGATCTCATTGACGGCACTAGATAGAAGGATCGTGTTTGAACTCATTTGACAGGGCTCATAAAGACCTTGGTGACTGTTATGACCTCACATTTTTGATGGTGCAATCCGAAGGTGGATATAGGTTCTCAGTGGCGGCACTAGATAGAACAATCGTGTTTGAGCTCATTTGAAAGTGCTCATAAAGACCTAGGTGAATGTTATGACCTCACCTTTTTGATGGTGCAATCCGAAGGTGGATATAGATTCTCAGTGGCGGCACTAATTAGAACAATCGTGTTTGAGCTCATTTGAAAGGGCTCATATAGACCTAGGTGACTGTTATGACCTCACATTTTTGATAATGCAATCCCAAGGTAGATGTAGGTTCTCAGTGGCGGCACTTGATTGATCGATCGTGTTTGAACTCATTTGAATGGGCTCATAAAGACATAGGTGACTGTTATGACCTCACCTTTTTGATGGTGCAATCCGAAGGTGGATATAGGTTCTCAGTGGCGGCACTAGATAGAACGATCGTGTTTGAGCTTATTTTAAAGGGCTCATAAAGACCTAGGTGACTGTTATGACCTCACCTTTTTGATGGTGCAATCCGAAGGTGGATATAGGTTCTCAGTGGCGGCACTAGATAGAACAATCGTGTTTGAGCTCATTTGAAAGTGCTCATAAAGACCTTGGTGACTGTTATGACCTCACATTTTTGATGGTGCAATCCGAAGGTGGATATAGGTTCTCAGTGGCGGCACTAGATAGAACAATCGTGTTTGAGCTCATTTGAAAGTGCTCATAAAGACCTAGGTGAATGTTATGACCTCACCTTTTTGATGGTGCAATCCGAAGGTGGATATAGGTTCTCAGTGGCGGCACTAATTAGAACAATCGTGTTTGAGCTCATTTGAAAGGGCTCATATAGACCTAGGTGACTGTTATGACCTCACATTTTTGATGATGCAATCCCAAGGTAGATGTAGGTTCTCAGTGGCGGCACTTGATTGATCGATCGTGTTTGAGCTCATTTGAAAGTGCTCATAAAGACCTAGGTGAATGTTATGACCTCACCTTTTTGATGGTGCAATCCGAAGGTGGATATAGGTTCTCAGTGGCGGCACTAATTAGAACAATCGTGTTTGAGCTCATTTGAAAGGGCTCATATAGACCTAGGTGACTGTTATGACCTCACATTTTTGATGATGCAATCCCAAGGTAGATGTAGGTTCTCAGTGGCGGCACTTGATTGATCGATCGTGTTTGAGCTTATTTGAAAGGGCTCATAAAGACCTAGGTGACTGGTATGACCTCATCTTTTTGATGGTGCAATCCGAAGGTGGATATAGGTTCTCAGTGGCGGCACTAGATAGAACGATCGTGTTTGAGCTTATTTTAAAGGGCTCATAAAGACCTAGGTGACTGTTATGACCTCACCTTTTTGATGGTGCAATCCGAAGGTGGATATAGGTTCTCAGTGGCGGCACTAGATAGAACAATCGTGTTTGAGCTCATTTGAAAGTGCTCATAAAGACCTCGATGACTGTTATGATCTCGCCTTTCTGATGGTGTAATCCGAAGGTGGATATAGGATCTCATTGACGGCACTAGATAGAAGGATCGTGTTTGAACTCATTTGAATGGGCTCATAAAGACATAGGTGACTGTTATGACCTCACCTTTTTGATGGTGCAATCCGAAGGTGGATATAGGTTCTCAGTGGCGGCACTAGATAGAACGATCGTGTTTGAGCTTATTTGAAAGGGCTCATAAAGACCTAGGTGATTGGTATGACCTCATCTTTTTGATGGTGCAATCCGAAGGTGGATATAGGTTCTCAGTGGCGGCACTAGATAGAACGATCGTGTTTGAGCTTATTTGAAAGGGCTCATAAAGACCTAGGTGACTGTTATGACCTCACCTTTTTGATGGTGCAATCCGAAGGTGGATATAGGTTCTCAGTGGCGGCACTAGATAGAACGATCGTGTTTGAGCTCATTTGAAAGGGCTCTTAAAGACCTAGGTGACTTTTATGACCTCATCTTTTTGATGGTGCAATACGAAGGTGGGTATAGGATCTCAGTGACGGCACTAGATAGAAGGATCGTTTTAGCTCATTTGATAGGGCTCATAAAGACCTAGGCGACTGTTATGACCTCACCTTTTTGATGGTGCAATCCGAAGGTGGATATAGGGTCTCAGTGGCGGCACTAGATAGAACGATCGTGTTTGAGCTCATTTGAAAGGGCTCATAAAGACCTAGATGACTGTTATGATCTCACCTTTCAGATGGTGAAATCCGAAGGTGGATATAGGTTCTAATTGGCGGCACTAGATAGAACGATCGTGTTTGAGCTCATTTGAAAGGGCTCATAAAGACCTAGGTGACTGTTATGACCTCACCTTTTTGATGGTGCAATCCGAAGGTGGATATAGGTTCTCAGTGGCGGCACTAAATAGAACAATCGTGTTTGAGCTCACTTGAAAGGGCTCATAAAGACCTAGATGACTGTTATGACCTCACCTTTTTGATGGTGCAATCCGAAGGTGGATATAGGCTCTCAGTGGCGGCACTAGATAGAACGATCGTGTTTGAGCTCATTTGAAAGGGCTCATAAAGACCTAGATGACAGTTATGATCTCACCTTTCTGATGGTGCAATCCGAAGGTGGATATAGGTTCTAATTGGCGGCACTAGATAGAACGATCGTGTTTGAGCTCATTTGAAAGGGCTCATAAAGACCTAGGTGACTGTTATGACCTCACCTTTTTGATGGTGCAATCCGAAGGTGGATATAGGTTCTCAGTGCCGGCACTAGATAGAAGGATCGTGTTAGCTCAGTTGAAAGGCCTCAGGGCTCATAAAGACCTAGGTGACTGTTATGACCTTACCTTTTTGATGGTGCAATCCGAAGGTGGATATAGGCTCTCAGTGGCGGCACTAGATAGAACGATCGTGTTTCAGCTCATTTGAAAGGGCTCATAAAGACCTAGATGACAGTTATGATCTCACCTTTCTGATGGTGCAATCCTAAGGTGGATATAGGTTCTCAGTGGCGGCACTAGATAGAACGATCGTGTTTGAGCTCATTTGAAAGGGCTCATAAAGACCTAGGTGACTGTTATGACCTCACCTTTCTGATGGTGTATTCCGAAGGTGGATATAGGATCGCAGTGCTGGCACTAGATAGAACGATCGTGTTTGAGCTCATTTGAAAGGGCTCTTAAAGACCTAGGTGACTTTTATGACCTCATATTTTTGATGGTGCAATACGAAGTTGGGTATAGGATCTCAGTGACGGCACTAGATAGAAGGATCGTTTTAGCTCATTTGATAGGGCTCATAAAGACCTAGGCGACTGTTATGACCTCACCTTTTTGATGGTGCAATCCGAAGGTGGATATAGGTTCTCAGTGGCGGCACTAGATAGAACGATCGTGTTTGAGCTCATTTGAAAGGGCTCATAAAGACCTAGATGACTGTTATGATCTCACCTTTCAGATGGTGAAATCCGAAGGTGGATATAGGATCTCAGTGACGGCACTAGATAGAAGGATCGTGTTAGCTCAGTTGAAAGGCCTCAGGGCTCATAAAGACCTAGGTGACTGTTATGACCTTACCTTTTTGATGGTGCAATCCGAAGGTGGATATAGGCTCTCAGTGGCGGCACTAGATAGAACGATCGTGTTTCAGCTCATTTGAAAGGGCTCATAAAGACCTAGATGACAGTTATGATCTCACCTTTCTGATGGTGCAATCCTAAGGTGGATATAGGTTCTCAGTGGCGGCACTAGATAGAACGATCGTGTTTGAGCTCATTTGAAAGGGCTCATAAAGACCTAGGTGACTGTTATGACCTCACCTTTTTGATGGTGCAATCCGAAGGTGGATATAGGTTCTCAGTGGCGGCACTAAATAGAACAATCGTGTTTGAGCTCATTTGAAAGGGCTCATAAAGACCTAGATGACTTTTATGATCTCACTTTTCTGATGGTTTAATCCGAAGGTGGATATAGGATCTCAGTGCCGGCACTAGATAGAACGATCGTGTTTGAGCTCATTTGAAAGGGCTCATAAAAACCTAGATGACTGTAATGATCTCACCTTTCTGATGGTGCAATCCGAAGGTGGATATAGGTTCTAAGTGGCGGCACTAGATAGAACGATCGTGTTTGAGCTTATTTGAAAGGGCTCATAAAGACCTAGGTGACTGTTATGACCTCACCTTTTTGATGGTGCAATCCGAAGGTGGATATAGGTTCTCAGTGGCGGCACTAAATAGAACAATCGTGTTTGAGCTCATTTGAAAGGGCTCATATAGACCTAGGTGACTGTTATGACCTCACATTTTTGATGATGCAATCCCAAGGTAGATGTAGGTTCTCAGTGGCGGCACTAGATAGAACAATCGTGTTTGAGCTCATTTGAAAGTGCTCATAAAGACCTCGATGACTGTTATGATCTCGCCTTTCTGATGGTGTAATCCGAAGGTGGATATAGGATCTCATTGACGGCACTAGATAGAAGGATCGTGTTTGAACTCATTTGAAAGGGCTCATAAAGACCTAGGTGACTGTTATGACCTCACATTTTTGTTGGTGCAATCCGAAGGTGGATATAGGTTCACAGTTGCGTCACTAGATAGAACGATCGTGTTTGAAATCATTTGAATGGGCTCATAAAAACCTAGGTGACTGTTATTACCTCATCTTTTTGATGGTGCAATATGAAGGTGGGTATAGGATCTCAGTGACGGCACTAGATAGAAGAATCGTGTTAGCTCATTTGATAGGGCTCATAAAGACCTATGCGACTGTTATGACCTCACCTTTTTGATGGTGCAATCCGAAGGTCTATATAGTTTCCCAGTGGCGGCACTAGATAGAACGATCGTGTTTGAGCTCATTTGAATGGGCTCATAAAGTCCTAGATGACTGTTATGATCTCGCCTTTCTGATGGTGTAATCCGAAGGTGGATATAGGTTCTCAGTGGCGGCACTAGATAGAACGATCGTGTTTGAGCTTATTTGAAAGGGCTCATAAAGACCTAGGTGACTGTAATGACCTCACCTTTTTGATGGTGCAATCCAAAGGTGGATATAGGTTCTCAGTGGCGACACTAGATAGAACGATCGTGTTTGAGCTTATTTGAAAGGGCTCATAAAGACCTAGGTGACTGTTATGACCTCACCTTTTTGATGGTGCAATCCGAAGGTGGATATAGGTTCTCAGTGGCGGCACTAGATAGAACGATCGTGTTTGAGCTCATTTGAAAGGGCTCTTAAAGACCTAGGTGACTTTTATGACCTCACCTTTTTGATGGTGCAATCCGAAGGTGGATATAGGATCTCAGTGCCGGCACTAGATAGAACAATCGTGTTTGAACTCATTTTAATGGGCTCGTAAAGACCTAGGTGACTGTTATGACCTCACATTTTTGATGGTGCAATCCGAAGGTGGATATAGGTTCTCAGTGCCGGCACTAGATAGAACGATCGTGTTTGAACTCATTTGAATGGGCTCATAAAGTCCTAGGTGACTGTTATGACTGCACATTTTTGATGGTGCAATCCGAAGGTGGATATAGGTTCTCAGTGGCGTCACTAGATAGAACGATCGTGTTTGAAATCATTTAAATGTGCTCATAAAGACCTAGGTGACTGTTATGACCTCATCTTTTTGATGGTGCAATACGAAGGTGGGTATAGGATCTCAGTGACGGCACTAGATAGAAGGATCATTTTAGCTCATTTGATAGGGCTCATAAAGACCTAGGCGACTGTTATGACCTCACCTTTTTGATGGTGCAATCCGAAGGTGGATATAGGTTCTCAGTGGTTGCACTAGATAGAAAAATCGTGTTTGAGCTCATTTGAAAGGGCTCATAAAGACCTAGATGACTGTTATGATCTCACCTTTCAGATGGTGTAATCCGAAGGTGGATATAGGATCTCAGTGACGGCACTAGATAGAAGGATCGTGTTAGCTCATTTGAAAGGCCTCAGGGCTCATAAAGACCAAGGTGACTGTTATGACCTCACATTTTTGATGGTGCAATCCGAAGGTGGATATAGGTTCTCAGTGGCGGCACTAGATAGAACGATCGTGTTTGAGCTCATTTGAAAGGGCTCATAAAGACCTAGATGACAGTTATGATCTCACCTTTCTGATGGTGCAATCCGAAGGTGGATATAGGTTCTAAGTGGCGGCATTAGATAGAACGATCGTGTTTGAGCTTATTTGAAAGGGCTCATAAAGACCTAGGTGACTGTTATGACCTCACCTTTTGATGGTGCAATCCGAAGGTGGATATAGGTTCTCAGTGGCGGCACTAAATAGAACAATCGTGTTTGAGCTCATTTGAAAGGGCTCATATAGACCTAGGTGACTGTTATGACCTCACATTTTTGATGATGCAATCCCAAGGTAGATGTAGGTTCTCAGTGGCGGCACTAGATAGAACGATCGTGTTTGAGCTCATTTGAAAGGGCTCATAAAGACCTAGGTGACTGTTATGACCTCACCTTTTTGATGGTGCAATCCGAAGGTGGATATAGGTTCTCAGTGGCGGCACTAAATAGAACAATCGTGTTTGAGCTCATTTGAAAGGGCTCATAAAGACCTAGATGACTATTATGATCTCACCTTTCTGATGGTGTATTCCGAAGGTGGATATAGGATCGCAGTGCAGGCACTAGATAGAACGATCGTGTTTGAACTCATTTGAAAAACCTCATAAAGATCTTGGTGACTGTTATGACCTCACCTTTTTGATGGTGCAATCCGAAGGTGGATATAGGTACTCAGTGGCGGCACTAGATAGAACAATCGTGTTTGAGCTCATTTGAAAGTGCTCATAAAGACCTCGATGACTGTTATGATCTCGCCTTTCTGATGGTGTAATCCGAAGGTGGATATAGGATCTCATTGACGGCACTAGATAGAAGGATCGTGTTTGAGCTCATTTGAAAGGGCTCATAAAGACCTAGGTGACTGTTATGACCTCACATTTTTGTTGGTGCAATCCGAAGGTGGATATAGGTTCACAGTTGCGTCACTAGATAGAACGATCGTGTTTGAAATCATTTGAATGGGCTCATAAAAACCTAGGTGACTGTTTTTACCTCATCTTTTTGATGGTGCAATATGAAGGTGGGTATAGGATCTCAGTGACGGCACTAGATAGAAGAATCGTGTTAGCTCATTTGATAGGGCTCATAAAGACCTATGCGACTGTTATGACCTCACCTTTTTGATGGCGCAATCCGAAGGTCTATATAGGTTCCCAGTGGCGGCACTAGATAGAACGATCGTGTTTGAGCTCATTTGAATGGGCTCATAAAGTCCTAGATGACTGTTATGATCTCGCCTTTCTGATGGTGTAATCCGAAGGTGGATATAGGATCTCATTGACGGCACTAGATAGAAGGATCGTGTTTGAACTCATTTGAAAGGGCTCATAAAGACCTTGGTGACTGTTATGACCTCACATTTTTGATGGTGCAATCCGAAGGTGGATATAGGTTCTCAGTGGCGGCACTAGATAGAACAATCGTGTTTGAGCTCATTTGAAAGTGCTCATAAAGACCTAGGTGAATGTTATGACCTCACCTTTTTGATGGTGCAATCCGAAGGTGGATATAGGTTCTCAGTGGCGGCACTAATTAGAACAATCGTGTTTCAGCTCATTTGAAAGGGCTCATATAGACCTAGGTGACTGTTATGACCTCACATTTTTGATGATGCAATCCCAAGGTAGATGTAGGTTCTCAGTGGCGGCACTTGATTGATCGATCGTGTTTGAACTCATTTGAATGGGCTCATAAAGACATAGGTGACTGTTATGACCTCACCTTTTTGATGGTGCAATCCGAAGGTGGATATAGGTTCTCAGTGGCGGCACTAGATAGAACGATCGTGTTTGAGCTTATTTGAAAGGGCTCATAAAGACCTAGGTGACTGGTATGACCTCATCTTTTTGATGGTGCAATCCGAAGGTGGATATAGGTTCTCAGTGGCGGCACTAGATAGAACGATCGTGTTTGAGCTTATTTGAAAGGGCTCATAAAGACCTAGGTGACTGTTATGACCTCACCTTTTTGATGGTGCAATCCGAAGGTGGATATAGGTTCTCAGTGGCGGCACTAGATAGAACAATCGTGTTTGAGCTCATTTGAAAGTGCTCATAAAGACCTCTATGACTGTTATGATCTCGCCTTTCTGATGGTGTAATCCGAAGGTGGATATAGGATCTCATTGACGGCACTAGATAGAAGGATCGTGTTTGAACTCATTTGAATGGGCTCATAAAGACATAGGTGACTGTTATGACCTCACCTTTTTGATGGTGCAATCCGAAGGTGGATATAGGTTCTCAGTGGCGGCACTAGATAGAACGATCGTGTTTGAGCTTATTTGAAAGGGCTCATAAAGACCTAGGTGATTGGTATGACCTCATCTTTTTGATGGTGCAATCCGAAGGTGGATATAGGTTCTCAGTGGCGGCACTAGATAGAACGATCGTGTTTGAGCTTATTTGAAAGGGCTCATAAAAACCTAGGTGACTGTTATGACCTCACCTTTTTGATGGTGCAATCCGAAGGTGGATATAGGTTCTCAGTGGCGGCACTAGATAGAACGATCGTGTTTGAGCTCATTTGAAAGGGCTCTTAAAGACCTAGGTGACTTTTATGACCTCATCTTTTTGATGGTGCAATACGAAGGTGGGTATAGGATCTCAGTGACGGCACTAGATAGAAGGATCGTTTTAGCTCATTTGATAGGGCTCATAAAGACCTAGGCGACTGTTATGACCTCACCTTTTTGATGGTGCAATCCGAAGGTGGATATAGGCTCTCAGTGGCGGCACTAGATAGAACGATCGTGTTTGAGCTCATTTGAAAGGGCTCATAAAGACCTAGATGACAGTTATGATCTCACCTTTCTGATGGTGCAATCCGAAGGTGGATATAGGTTCTAAGTGGCGGCATTAGATAGAACGATCGTGTTTGAGCTTATTTGAAAGGGCTCATAAAGACCTAGGTGACTGTTATGACCTCACCTTTTGATGGTGCAATCCGAAGGTGGATATAGGTTCTCAGTGGCGGCACTAAATAGAACAATCGTGTTTGAGCTCATTTGAAAGGGCTCATATAGACCTAGGTGACTGTTATGACCTCACATTTTTGATGATGCAATCCCAAGGTAGATGTAGGTTCTCAGTGGCGGCACTAGATAGAACGATCGTGTTTGAGCTCATTTGAAAGGGCTCATAAAGACCTAGGTGACTGTTATGACCTCACCTTTTTGATGGTGCAATCCGAAGGTAGATATAGGTTCTCAGTGACGGCACTAAATAGAACAATCGTGTTTGAGCTCATTTGAAAGGGCTCATAAAGACCTAGATGACTATTATGATCTCACCTCTCTGATGGTGTATTCCGAAGGTGGATATAGGATCGCAGTGCAGGCACTAGATAGAACGATCGTGTTTGAACTCATTTGAAAAACCTCATAAAGATCTTGGTGACTGTTATGACCTCACCTTTTTGATGGTGCAATCCGAAGGTGGATATAGGTACTCAGTGGCGGCACTAGATAGAACAATCGTGTTTGAGCTCATTTGAAAGTGCTCATAAAGACCTCGATGACTGTTATGATCTCGCCTTTCTGATGGTGTAATCCGAAGGTGGATATAGGATCTCATTGACGGCACTAGATAGAAGGATCGTGTTTGAAATCATTTGAATGGGCTCATAAAAACCTAGGTGACTGTTATTACCTCATCTTTTTGATGGTGCAATATGAAGGTGGGTATAGGATCTCAGTGACGGCACTAGATAGAAGAATCGTGTTAGCTCATTTGATAGGGCTCATAAAGACCTATGCGACTGTTATGACCTCACCTTTTTGATGGCGCAATCCGAAGGTCTATATAGGTTCCCAGTGGCGGCACTAGATAGAACGATCGTGTTTGAGCTCATTTGAATGGGCTCATAAAGTCCTAGATGACTGTTATGATCTCGCCTTTCTGATGGTGTAATCCGAAGGTGGATATAGGATCTCATTGACGGCACTAGATAGAAGGATCGTGTTTGAACTCATTTGAAAGGGCTCATAAAGACCTTGGTGACTGTTATGACCTCACATTTTTGATGGTGCAATCCGAAGGTGGATATAGGTTCTCAGTGGCGGCACTAGATAGAACAATCGTGTTTGAGCTCATTTGAAAGTGCTCATAAAGACCTAGGTGAATGTTATGACCTCACCTTTTTGATGGTGCAATCCGAAGGTGGATATAGGTTCTCAGTGGCGGCACTAATTAGAACAATCGTGTTTGAGCTCATTTGAAAGGGCTCATATAGACCTAGGTGACTGTTATGACCTCACATTTTTGATAATGCAATCCCAAGGTAGATGTAGGTTCTCAGTGGCGGCACTTGATTGATCGATCGTGTTTGAACTCATTTGAATGGGCTCATAAAGACATAGGTGACTGTTATGACCTCACCTTTTTGATGGTGCAATCCGAAGGTGGATATAGGTTCTCAGTGGCGGCACTAGATAGAACGATCGTGTTTGAGCTTATTTTAAAGGGCTCATAAAGACCTAGGTGACTGTTATGACCTCACCTTTTTGATGGTGCAATCCGAAGGTGGATATAGGTTCTCAGTGGCGGCACTAGATAGAACAATCGTGTTTGAGCTCATTTGAAAGTGCTCATAAAGACCTTGGTGACTGTTATGACCTCACATTTTTGATGGTGCAATCCGAAGGTGGATATAGGTTCTCAGTGGCGGCACTAGATAGAACAATCGTGTTTGAGCTCATTTGAAAGTGCTCATAAAGACCTAGGTGAATGTTATGACCTCACCTTTTTGATGGTGCAATCCGAAGGTGGATATAGGTTCTCAGTGGCGGCACTAATTAGAACAATCGTGTTTGAGCTCATTTGAAAGGGCTCATATAGACCTAGGTGACTGTTATGACCTCACATTTTTGATGATGCAATCCCAAGGTAGATGTAGGTTCTCAGTGGCGGCACTAATTAGAACAATCGTGTTTGAGCTCATTTGAAAGGGCTCATATAGACCTAGGTGACTGTTATGACCTCACATTTTTGATGATGCAATCCCAAGGTAGATGTAGGTTCTCAGTGGCGGCACTAGATAGAACAATCGTGTTTGAGCTCATTTGAAAGTGCTCATAAAGACCTCGATGACTGTTATGATCTCGCCTTTCTGATGGTGTAATCCGAAGGTGGATATAGGATCTCATTGACGGCACTAGATAGAAGGATCGTGTTTGAAATCATTTGAATGGGCTCATAAAAACCTAGGTGACTGTTATTACCTCATCTTTTTGATGGTGCAATATGAAGGTGGGTATAGGATCTCAGTGACGGCACTAGATAGAAGAATCGTGTTAGCTCATTTGATAGGGCTCATAAAGACCTATGCGACTGTTATGACCTCACCTTTTTGATGGCGCAATCCGAAGGTCTATATAGGTTCCCAGTGGCGGCACTAGATAGAACGATCGTGTTTGAGCTCATTTGAATGGGCTCATAAAGTCCTAGATGACTGTTATGATCTCTCCTTTCTGATGGTGTAATCCGAAGGTGGATATAGGATCTCATTGACGGCACTAGATAGAAGGATCGTGTTTGAACTCATTTGAAAGGGCTCATAAAGACCTTGGTGACTGTTATGACCTCACATTTTTGATGGTGCAATCCGAAGGTGGATATAGGTTCTCAGTGGCGGCACTAGATAGAACAATCGTGTTTGAGCTCATTTGAAAGTGCTCATAAAGACCTAGGTGAATGTTATGACCTCACCTTTTTGATGGTGCAATCCGAAGGTGGATATAGGTTCTCAGTGGCGGCACTAATTAGAACAATCGTGTTTGAGCTCATTTGAAAGGGCTCATATAGACCTAGGTGACTGTTATGACCTCACATTTTTGATAATGCAATCCCAAGGTAGATGTAGGTTCTCAGTGGCGGCACTTGATTGATCGATCGTGTTTGAACTCATTTGAATGGGCTCATAAAGACATAGGTGACTGTTATGACCTCACCTTTTTGATGGTGCAATCCGAAGGTGGATATAGGTTCTCAGTGGCGGCACTAGATAGAACGATCGTGTTTGAGCTTATTTTAAAGGGCTCATAAAGACCTAGGTGACTGTTATGACCTCACCTTTTTGATGGTGCAATCCGAAGGTGGATATAGGTTCTCAGTGGCGGCACTAGATAGAACAATCGTGTTTGAGCTCATTTGAAAGTGCTCATAAAGACCTTGGTGACTGTTATGACCTCACATTTTTGATGGTGCAATCCGAAGGTGGATATAGGTTCTCAGTGGCGGCACTAGATAGAACAATCGTGTTTGAGCTCATTTGAAAGTGCTCATAAAGACCTAGGTGAATGTTATGACCTCACCTTTTTGATGGTGCAATCCGAAGGTGGATATAGGTTCTCAGTGGCGGCACTAATTAGAACAATCGTGTTTGAGCTCATTTGAAAGGGCTCATATAGACCTAGGTGACTGTTATGACCTCACATTTTTGATGATGCAATCCCAAGGTAGATGTAGGTTCTCAGTGGCGGCACTAATTAGAACAATCGTGTTTGAGCTCATTTGAAAGGGCTCATATAGACCTAGGTGACTGTTATGACCTCACATTTTTGATGATGCAATCCCAAGGTAGATGTAGGTTCTCAGTGGCGGCACTTGATTGATCGATCGTGTTTGAACTCATTTGAATGGGCTCATAAAGACATAGGTGACTGTTATGACCTCACCTTTTTGATGGTGCAATCCGAAGGTGGATATAGGTTCTCAGTGGCGGCACTAGATAGAACGATCGTGTTTGAGCTTATTTGAAAGGGCTCATAAAGACCTAGGTGACTGGTATGACCTCATCTTTTTGATGGTGCAATCCGAAGGTGGATATAGGTTCTCAGTGGCGGCACTAGATAGAACGATCGTGTTTGAGCTTATTTGAAAGGGCTCATAAAGACCTAGGTGACTGTTATGACCTCACCTTTTTGATGGTGCAATCCGAAGGTGGATATAGGTTCTCAGTGGCGGCACTAGATAGAACAATCGTGTTTGAGCTCATTTGAAAGTGCTCATAAAGACCTCTATGACTGTTATGATCTCGCCTTTCTGATGGTGTAATCCGAAGGTGGATATAGGATCTCATTGACGGCACTAGATAGAAGGATCGTGTTTGAACTCATTTGAATGGGCTCATAAAGACATAGGTGACTGTTATGACCTCACCTTTTTGATGGTGCAATCCGAAGGTGGATATAGGTTCTCAGTGGCGGCACTAGATAGAACGATCGTGTTTGAGCTTATTTGAAAGGGCTCATAAAGACCTAGGTGATTGGTATGACCTCATCTTTTTGATGGTGCAATCCGAAGGTGGATATAGGTTCTCAGTGGCGGCACTAGATAGAACGATCGTGTTTGAGCTTATTTGAAAGGGCTCATAAAAACCTAGGTGACTGTTATGACCTCACCTTTTTGATGGTGCAATCCGAAGGTGGATATAGGTTCTCAGTGGCGGCACTAGATAGAACGATCGTGTTTGAGCTCATTTGAAAGGGCTCTTAAAGACCTAGGTGACTTTTATGACCTCATCTTTTTGATGGTGCAATACGAAGGTGGGTATAGGATCTCAGTGACGGCACTAGATAGAAGGATCGTTTTAGCTCATTTGATAGGGCTCATAAAGACCTAGGCGACTGTTATGACCTCACCTTTTTGATGGTGCAATCCGAAGGTGGATATAGGGTCTCAGTGGCGGCACTAGATAGAACGATCGTGTTTGAGCTCATTTGAAAGGGCTCATAAAGACCTAGATGACTGTTATGATCTCACCTTTCAGATGGTGAAATCCGAAGGTGGATATAGGATCTCAGTGACGGCACTAGATAGAAGGATCGTGTTAGCTCAGTTGAAAGGCCTCAGGGCTCATAAAGACCTAGGTGACTGTTATGACCTCACCTTTTTGATGGTGCAATCCGAAGGTGGATATAGGCTCTCAGTGGCGGCACTAGATAGAACGATCGTGTTTGAGCTCATTTGAAAGGGCTCATAAAGACCTAGATGACAGTTATGATCTCACCTTTCTGATGGTGCAATCCGAAGGTGGATATAGGTTCTAAGTGGCGGCATTAGATAGAACGATCGTGTTTGAGCTTATTTGAAAGGGCTCATAAAGACCTAGGTGACTGTTATGACCTCACCTTTTGATGGTGCAATCCGAAGGTGGATATAGGTTCTCAGTGGCGGCACTAAATAGAACAATCGTGTTTGAGCTCATTTGAAAGGGCTCATATAGACCTAGGTGACTGTTATGACCTCACATTTTTGATGATGCAATCCCAAGGTAGATGTAGGTTCTCAGTGGCGGCACTAGATAGAACGATCGTGTTTGAGCTCATTTGAAAGGGCTCATAAAGACCTAGGTGACTGTTATGACCTCACCTTTTTGATGGTGCAATCCGAAGGTAGATATAGGTTCTCAGTGGCGGCACTAAATAGAACAATCGTGTTTGAGCTCATTTGAAGGGGCTCATAAAGACCTAGATGACTATTATGATCTCACCTCTCTGATGGTGTATTCCGAAGGTGGATATAGGATCGCAGTGCAGGCACTAGATAGAACGATCGTGTTTGAACTCATTTGAAAAACCTCATAAAGATCTTGGTGACTGTTATGACCTCACATTTTTGATGGTGCAATCCGAAGGTGGATATAGGTACTCAGTGGCGGCACTAGATAGAACAATCGTGTTTGAGCTCATTTGAAAGTGCTCATAAAGACCTCGATGACTGTTATGATCTCGCCTTTCTGATGGTGTAATCCGAAGGTGGATATAGGATCTCATTGACGGCACTAGATAGAAGGATCGTGTTTGAAATCATTTGAATGGGCTCATAAAAACCTAGGTGACTGTTATTACCTCATCTTTTTGATGGTGCAATATGAAGGTGGGTATAGGATCTCAGTGACGGCACTAGATAGAAGAATCGTGTTAGCTCATTTGATAGGGCTCATAAAGACCTATGCGACTGTTATGACCTCACCTTTTTGATGGCGCAATCCGAAGGTCTATATAGGTTCCCAGTGGCGGCACTAGATAGAACGATCGTGTTTGAGCTCATTTGAAAGGGCTCATTAAGACCTAGGTGACTGTTATGACCTCACCTTTTTGATGGTGCAATCCGAAGGTGGATATAGGTTGTCAGTGGCGGCACTAGATAGAACGATCGTGTTTGAGCTCATTTGAAAGGGCTCTTAAAGACCTAGGTGACTTTTATGACCTCATCTTTTTGATGGTGCAATACGAAGGTGGGTATAGGATCTCAGTGACGGCACTAGATAGAAGGATCGTTTTAGCTCATTTGATAGGGCTCATAAAGACCTAGGTGACTGTTATGACCTCATCTTTTTGATGGTGCAATACGAAGGTGGGTATAGGATATCAGTGACGGCACTAGATAGAAGGATCATTTTAGCTCATTTGATAGGGCTCATAATGACCTAGGCGACTGTTATGACCTCACCTTTTTGATGGTGCAATCCGATGGTGGATATAGGTTCACAGTGGTTGCACTAGATAGAAAAATCGTGTTTGAGCTCATTTGAAAGGGCTCATAAAGACCTAGATGACTGTTATGATCTCACCTTTCAGATGGTGTAATCCGAAGGTGGATATAGGATCTCAGTGACGGCACTAGATAGAAGGATCGTGTTAGCTCATTTGAAAGGCCTCAGGGCTCATAAAGACCAAGGTGACTGTTATGACCTCACATTTTTGATGGTGCAATCCGAAGGTGGATATAGGTTCTCAGTGGCGGCACTAGATAGAACGATCGTGTTTGAGCTCATTTGAAAGGGCTCATAAAGACCTAGATGACAGTTATGATCTCACCTTTCTGATGGTGCAATCCGAAGGTGGATATAGGTTCTAAGTGGCGGCATTAGATAGAACGATCGTGTTTGAGCTTATTTGAAAGGGCTCATAAAGACCTAGGTGACTGTTATGACCTCACCTTTTGATGGTGCAATCCGAAGGTGGATATAGGTTCTCAGTGGCGGCACTAAATAGAACAATCGTGTTTGAGCTCATTTGAAAGGGCTCATATAGACCTAGGTGACTGTTATGACCTCACATTTTTGATGATGCAATCCCAAGGTAGATGTAGGTTCTCAGTGGCGGCACTAGATAGAACGATCGTGTTTGAGCTTATTTGAAAGGGCTCATAAAGACCTAGGTGACTGTTATGACCTCACCTTTTTGATGGTGCAATCCGAAGGTGGATATAGGTTCTCAGTGGCGGCACTAAATAGAACAATCGTGTTTGAGCTCATTTGAAAGGGCTCATAAAGACCTAGATGACTGTTATGATCTCACCTTTCTGATGGTGTATTCCGAAGGTGGATATAGGATCGCAGTGCAGGCACTAGATAGAACGATCGTGTTTGAATTCATTTGAAAAACCTCATAAAGATTTTTGGTGACTGTTATGACCTCACCTTTTTGATGGTGCAATCCGAAGGTGGATATAGGTTCTCAGTGGCGGCACTAGATAGAACAATCGTGTTTGAGCTCATTTGAAAGTGCTCATAAAGACCTCGATGACTGTTATGATCTCGCCTTTCTGATGGTGTAATCCGAAGGTGGATATAGGATCTCATTGACGGCACTAGATAGAAGGATCGTGTTTGAACTCATTTGAAAGGGCTCATAAAGACCTAGGTGACTGTTATGACCTCACATTTTTGTTGGTGCAATCCGAAGGTGGATATAGGTTCACAGTTGCGTCACTAGATAGAACGATCGTGTTTGAAATCATTTGAATGGGCTCATAAAAACCTAGGTGACTGTTATTACCTCATCTTTTTGATGGTGCAATATGAAGGTGGGTATAGGATCTCAGTGACGGCACTAGATAGAAGAATCGTGTTAGCTCATTTGATAGGGCTCATAAAGACCTATGCGACTGTTATGACCTCACCTTTTTGATGGTGCAATCCGAAGGTCTATATAGTTTCCCAGTGGCGGCACTAGATAGAACGATCGTGTTTGAGCTCATTTGAATGGGCTCATAAAGTCCTAGATGACTGTTATGATCTCGCCTTTCTGATGGTGTAATCCGAAGGTGGATATAGGTTCTCAGTGGCGGCACTAGATAGAACGATCGTGTTTGAGCTTATTTGAAAGGGCTCATAAAGACCTAGGTGACTGTAATGACCTCACCTTTTTGATGGTGCAATCCAAAGGTGGATATAGGTTCTCAGTGGCGACACTAGATAGAACGATCGTGTTTGAGCTTATTTGAAAGGGCTCATAAAGACCTAGGTGACTGTTATGACCTCACCTTTTTGATGGTGCAATCCGAAGGTGGATATAGGTTCTCAGTGGCGGCACTAGATAGAACGATCGTGTTTGAGCTCATTTGAAAGGGCTCTTAAAGACCTAGGTGACTTTTATGACCTCACCTTTTTGATGGTGCAATCCGAAGGTGGATATAGGATCTCAGTGCCGGCACTAGATAGAACAATCGTGTTTGAACTCATTTTAATGGGCTCGTAAAGACCTAGGTGACTGTTATGACCTCACATTTTTGATGGTGCAATCCGAAGGTGGATATAGGTTCTCAGTGCCGGCACTAGATAGAACGATCGTGTTTGAACTCATTTGAATGGGCTCATAAAGTCCTAGGTGACTGTTATGACTGCACATTTTTGATGGTGCAATCCGAAGGTGGATATAGGTTCTCAGTGGCGTCACTAGATAGAACGATCGTGTTTGAAATCATTTAAATGTGCTCATAAAGACCTAGGTGACTGTTATGACCTCATCTTTTTGATGGTGCAATACGAAGGTGGGTATAGGATCTCAGTGACGGCACTAGATAGAAGGATCATTTTAGCTCATTTGATAGGGCTCATAAAGACCTAGGCGACTGTTATGACCTCACCTTTTTGATGGTGCAATCCGAAGGTGGATATAGGTTCTCAGTGGTTGCACTAGATAGAAAAATCGTGTTTGAGCTCATTTGAAAGGGCTCATAAAGACCTAGATGACTGTTATGATCTCACCTTTCAGATGGTGTAATCCGAAGGTGGATATAGGATCTCAGTGACGGCACTAGATAGAAGGATCGTGTTAGCTCATTTGAAAGGCCTCAGGGCTCATAAAGACCAAGGTGACTGTTATGACCTCACATTTTTGATGGTGCAATCCGAAGGTGGATATAGGTTCTCAGTGGCGGCACTAGATAGAACGATCGTGTTTGAGCTCATTTGAAAGGGCTCATAAAGACCTAGATGACAGTTATGATCTCACCTTTCTGATGGTGCAATCCGAAGGTGGATATAGGTTCTAAGTGGCGGCATTAGATAGAACGATCGTGTTTGAGCTTATTTGAAAGGGCTCATAAAGACCTAGGTGACTGTTATGACCTCACCTTTTGATGGTGCAATCCGAAGGTGGATATAGGTTCTCAGTGGCGGCACTAAATAGAACAATCGTGTTTGAGCTCATTTGAAAGGGCTCATATAGACCTAGGTGACTGTTATGACCTCACATTTTTGATGATGCAATCCCAAGGTAGATGTAGGTTCTCAGTGGCGGCACTAGATAGAACGATCGTGTTTGAGCTCATTTGAAAGGGCTCATAAAGACCTAGGTGACTGTTATGACCTCACCTTTTTGATGGTGCAATCCGAAGGTGGATATAGGTTCTCAGTGGCGGCACTAAATAGAACAATCGTGTTTGAGCTCATTTGAAAGGGCTCATAAAGACCTAGATGACTATTATGATCTCACCTTTCTGATGGTGTATTCCGAAGGTGGATATAGGATCGCAGTGCAGGCACTAGATAGAACGATCGTGTTTGAACTCATTTGAAAAACCTCATAAAGATCTTGGTGACTGTTATGACCTCACCTTTTTGATGGTGCAATCCGAAGGTGGATATAGGTACTCAGTGGCGGCACTAGATAGAACAATCGTGTTTGAGCTCATTTGAAAGTGCTCATAAAGACCTCGATGACTGTTATGATCTCGCCTTTCTGATGGTGTAATCCGAAGGTGGATATAGGATCTCATTGACGGCACTAGATAGAAGGATCGTGTTTGAACTCATTTGAAAGGGCTCATAAAGACCTAGGTGACTGTTATGACCTCACATTTTTGTTGGTGCAATCCGAAGGTGGATATAGGTTCACAGTTGCGTCACTAGATAGAACGATCGTGTTTGAAATCATTTGAATGGGCTCATAAAAACCTAGGTGACTGTTTTTACCTCATCTTTTTGATGGTGCAATATGAAGGTGGGTATAGGATCTCAGTGACGGCACTAGATAGAAGAATCGTGTTAGCTCATTTGATAGGGCTCATAAAGACCTATGCGACTGTTATGACCTCACCTTTTTGATGGCGCAATCCGAAGGTCTATATAGGTTCCCAGTGGCGGCACTAGATAGAACGATCGTGTTTGAGCTCATTTGAATGGGCTCATAAAGTCCTAGATGACTGTTATGATCTCGCCTTTCTGATGGTGTAATCCGAAGGTGGATATAGGATCTCATTGACGGCACTAGATAGAAGGATCGTGTTTGAACTCATTTGAAAGGGCTCATAAAGACCTTGGTGACTGTTATGACCTCACATTTTTGATGGTGCAATCCGAAGGTGGATATAGGTTCTCAGTGGCGGCACTAGATAGAACAATCGTGTTTGAGCTCATTTGAAAGTGCTCATAAAGACCTAGGTGAATGTTATGACCTCACCTTTTTGATGGTGCAATCCGAAGGTGGATATAGGTTCTCAGTGGCGGCACTAATTAGAACAATCGTGTTTCAGCTCATTTGAAAGGGCTCATATAGACCTAGGTGACTGTTATGACCTCACATTTTTGATGATGCAATCCCAAGGTAGATGTAGGTTCTCAGTGGCGGCACTTGATTGATCGATCGTGTTTGAACTCATTTGAATGGGCTCATAAAGACATAGGTGACTGTTATGACCTCACCTTTTTGATGGTGCAATCCGAAGGTGGATATAGGTTCTCAGTGGCGGCACTAGATAGAACGATCGTGTTTGAGCTTATTTGAAAGGGCTCATAAAGACCTAGGTGACTGGTATGACCTCATCTTTTTGATGGTGCAATCCGAAGGTGGATATAGGTTCTCAGTGGCGGCACTAGATAGAACGATCGTGTTTGAGCTTATTTGAAAGGGCTCATAAATACCTAGGTGACTGTTATGACCTCACCTTTTTGATGGTGCAATCCGAAGGTGGATATAGGTTCTCAGTGGCGGCACTAGATAGAACAATCGTGTTTGAGCTCATTTGAAAGTGCTCATAAAGACCTCTATGACTGTTATGATCTCGCCTTTCTGATGGTGTAATCCGAAGGTGGATATAGGATCTCATTGACGGCACTAGATAGAAGGATCGTGTTTGAACTCATTTGAATGGGCTCATAAAGACATAGGTGACTGTTATGACCTCACCTTTTTGATGGTGCAATCCGAAGGTGGATATAGGTTCTCAGTGGCGGCACTAGATAGAACGATCGTGTTTGAGCTTATTTGAAAGGGCTCATAAAGACCTAGGTGATTGGTATGACCTCATCTTTTTGATGGTGCAATCCGAAGGTGGATATAGGTTCTCAGTGGCGGCACTAGATAGAACGATCGTGTTTGAGCTTATTTGAAAGGGCTCATAAAAACCTAGGTGACTGTTATGACCTCACCTTTTTGATGGTGCAATCCGAAGGTGGATATAGGTTCTCAGTGGCGGCACTAGATAGAACGATCGTGTTTGAGCTCATTTGAAAGGGCTCTTAAAGACCTAGGTGACTTTTATGACCTCATCTTTTTGATGGTGCAATACGAAGGTGGGTATAGGATCTCAGTGATGGCACTAGATAGAAGGATCGTTTTAGCTCATTTGATAGGGCTCATAAAGACCTAGGCGACTGTTATGACCTCACCTTTTTGATGGTGCAATCCGAAGGTGGATATAGGGTCTCAGTGGCGGCACTAGATAGAACGATCGTGTTTGAGCTCATTTGAAAGGGCTCATAAAGACCTAGATGACTGTTATGATCTCACCTTTCAGATGGTGAAATCCGAAGGTGGATATAGGATCTCAGTGACGGCACTAGATAGAAGGATCGTGTTAGCTCAGTTGAAAGGCCTCAGGGCTCATAAAGACCTAGGTGACTGTTATGACCTCACCTTTTTGATGGTGCAATCCGAAGGTGGATATAGGCTCTCAGTGGCGGCACTAGATAGAACGATCGTGTTTGAGCTCATTTGAAAGGGCTCATAAAGACCTAGATGACAGTTATGATCTCACCTTTCTGATGGTGCAATCCGAAGGTGGATATAGGTTCTAAGTGGCGGCATTAGATAGAACGATCGTGTTTGAGCTTATTTGAAAGGGCTCATAAAGACCTAGGTGACTGTTATGACCTCACCTTTTGATGGTGCAATCCGAAGGTGGATATAGGTTCTCAGTGGCGGCACTAAATAGAACAATCGTGTTTGAGCTCATTTGAAAGGGCTCATATAGACCTAGGTGACTGTTATGACCTCACATTTTTGATGATGCAATCCCAAGGTAGATGTAGGTTCTCAGTGGCGGCACTAGATAGAACGATCGTGTTTGAGCTCATTTGAAAGGGCTCATAAAGACCTAGGTGACTGTTATGACCTCACCTTTTTGATGGTGCAATCCGAAGGTAGATATAGGTTCTCAGTGACGGCACTAAATAGAACAATCGTGTTTGAGCTCATTTGAAAGGGCTCATAAAGACCTAGATGACTATTATGATCTCACCTCTCTGATGGTGTATTCCGAAGGTGGATATAGGATCGCAGTGCAGGCACTAGATAGAACGATCGTGTTTGAACTCATTTGAAAAACCTCATAAAGATCTTGGTGACTGTTATGACCTCACCTTTTTGATGGTGCAATCCGAAGGTGGATATAGGTACTCAGTGGCGGCACTAGATAGAACAATCGTGTTTGAGCTCATTTGAAAGTGCTCATAAAGACCTCGATGACTGTTATGATCTCGCCTTTCTGATGGTGTAATCCGAAGGTGGATATAGGATCTCATTGACGGCACTAGATAGAAGGATCGTGTTTGAAATCATTTGAATGGGCTCATAAAAACCTAGGTGACTGTTATTACCTCATCTTTTTGATGGTGCAATATGAAGGTGGGTATAGGATCTCAGTGACGGCACTAGATAGAAGAATCGTGTTAGCTCATTTGTAAGGGCTCATAAAGACCTATGCGACTGTTATGACCTCACCTTTTTGATGGCGCAATCCGAAGGTCTATATAGGTTCCCAGTGGCGGCACTAGATAGAACGATCGTGTTTGAGCTCATTTGAATGGGCTCATAAAGTCCTAGATGACTGTTATGATCTCGCCTTTCTGATGGTGTAATCCGAAGGTGGATATAGGATCTCATTGACGGCACTAGATAGAAGGATCGTGTTTGAACTCATTTGAAAGGGCTCATAAAGACCTTGGTGACTGTTATGACCTCACATTTTTGATGGTGCAATCCGAAGGTGGATATAGGTTCTCAGTGGCGGCACTAGATAGAACAATCGTGTTTGAGCTCATTTGAAAGTGCTCATAAAGACCTAGGTGAATGTTATGACCTCACCTTTTTGATGGTGCAATCCGAAGGTGGATATAGGTTCTCAGTGGCGGCACTAATTAGAACAATCGTGTTTGAGCTCATTTGAAAGGGCTCATATAGACCTAGGTGACTGTTATGACCTCACATTTTTGATAATGCAATCCCAAGGTAGATGTAGGTTCTCAGTGGCGGCACTTGATTGATCGATCGTGTTTGAACTCATTTGAATGGGCTCATAAAGACATAGGTGACTGTTATGACCTCACCTTTTTGATGGTGCAATCCGAAGGTGGATATAGGTTCTCAGTGGCGGCACTAGATAGAACGATCGTGTTTGAGCTTATTTTAAAGGGCTCATAAAGACCTAGGTGACTGTTATGACCTCACCTTTTTGATGGTGCAATCCGAAGGTGGATATAGGTTCTCAGTGGCGGCACTAGATAGAACAATCGTGTTTGAGCTCATTTGAAAGTGCTCATAAAGACCTTGGTGACTGTTATGACCTCACATTTTTGATGGTGCAATCCGAAGGTGGATATAGGTTCTCAGTGGCGGCACTAGATAGAACAATCGTGTTTGAGCTCATTTGAAAGTGCTCATAAAGACCTAGGTGAATGTTATGACCTCACCTTTTTGATGGTGCAATCCGAAGGTGGATATAGGTTCTCAGTGGCGGCACTAATTAGAACAATCGTGTTTGAGCTCATTTGAAAGGGCTCATATAGACCTAGGTGACTGTTATGACCTCACATTTTTGATGATGCAATCCCAAGGTAGATGTAGGTTCTCAGTGGCGGCACTAATTAGAACAATCGTGTTTGAGCTCATTTGAAAGGGCTCATATAGACCTAGGTGACTGTTATGACCTCACATTTTTGATGATGCAATCCCAAGGTAGATGTAGGTTCTCAGTGGCGGCACTTGATTGATCGATCGTGTTTGAACTCATTTGAATGGGCTCATAAAGACATAGGTGACTGTTATGACCTCACCTTTTTGATGGTGCAATCCGAAGGTGGATATAGGTTCTCAGTGGCGGCACTAGATAGAACGATCGTGTTTGAGCTTATTTGAAAGGGCTCATAAAGACCTAGGTGACTGGTATGACCTCATCTTTTTGATGGTGCAATCCGAAGGTGGATATAGGTTCTCAGTGGCGGCACTAGATAGAACGATCGTGTTTGAGCTTATTTGAAAGGGCTCATAAAGACCTAGGTGACTGTTATGACCTCACCTTTTTGATGGTGCAATCCGAAGGTGGATATAGGTTCTCAGTGGCGGCACTAGATAGAACAATCGTGTTTGAGCTCATTTGAAAGTGCTCATAAAGACCTCTATGACTGTTATGATCTCGCCTTTCTGATGGTGTAATCCGAAGGTGGATATAGGATCTCATTGACGGCACTAGATAGAAGGATCGTGTTTGAACTCATTTGAATGGGCTCATAAAGACATAGGTGACTGTTATGACCTCACCTTTTTGATGGTGCAATCCGAAGGTGGATATAGGTTCTCAGTGGCGGCACTAGATAGAACGATCGTGTTTGAGCTTATTTGAAAGGGCTCATAAAGACCTAGGTGATTGGTATGACCTCATCTTTTTGATGGTGCAATCCGAAGGTGGATATAGGTTCTCAGTGGCGGCACTAGATAGAACGATCGTGTTTGAGCTTATTTGAAAGGGCTCATAAAAACCTAGGTGACTGTTATGACCTCACCTTTTTGATGGTGCAATCCGAAGGTGGATATAGGTTCTCAGTGGCGGCACTAGATAGAACGATCGTGTTTGAGCTCATTTGAAAGGGCTCTTAAAGACCTAGGTGACTTTTATGACCTCATCTTTTTGATGGTGCAATACGAAGGTGGGTATAGGATCTCAGTGACGGCACTAGATAGAAGGATCGTTTTAGCTCATTTGATAGGGCTCATAAAGACCTAGGCGACTGTTATGACCTCACCTTTTTGATGGTGCAATCCGAAGGTGGATATAGGGTCTCAGTGGCGGCACTAGATAGAACGATCGTGTTTGAGCTCATTTGAAAGGGCTCATAAAGACCTAGATGACTGTTATGATCTCACCTTTCAGATGGTGAAATCCGAAGGTGGATATAGGATCTCAGTGACGGCACTAGATAGAAGGATCGTGTTAGCTCAGTTGAAAGGCCTCAGGGCTCATAAAGACCTAGGTGACTGTTATGACCTCACCTTTTTGATGGTGCAATCCGAAGGTGGATATAGGCTCTCAGTGGCGGCACTAGATAGAACGATCGTGTTTGAGCTCATTTGAAAGGGCTCATAAAGACCTAGATGACAGTTATGATCTCACCTTTCTGATGGTGCAATCCGAAGGTGGATATAGGTTCTAAGTGGCGGCATTAGATAGAACGATCGTGTTTGAGCTTATTTGAAAGGGCTCATAAAGACCTAGGTGACTGTTATGACCTCACCTTTTGATGGTGCAATCCGAAGGTGGATATAGGTTCTCAGTGGCGGCACTAAATAGAACAATCGTGTTTGAGCTCATTTGAAAGGGCTCATATAGACCTAGGTGACTGTTATGACCTCACATTTTTGATGATGCAATCCCAAGGTAGATGTAGGTTCTCAGTGGCGGCACTAGATAGAACGATCGTGTTTGAGCTCATTTGAAAGGGCTCATAAAGACCTAGGTGACTGTTATGACCTCACCTTTTTGATGGTGCAATCCGAAGGTAGATATAGGTTCTCAGTGGCGGCACTAAATAGAACAATCGTGTTTGAGCTCATTTGAAAGGGCTCATAAAGACCTAGATGACTATTATGATCTCACCTCTCTGATGGTGTATTCCGAAGGTGGATATAGGATCGCAGTGCAGGCACTAGATAGAACGATCGTGTTTGAACTCATTTGAAAAACCTCATAAAGATCTTGGTGACTGTTATGACCTCACCTTTTTGATGGTGCAATCCGAAGGTGGATATAGGTACTCAGTGGCGGCACTAGATAGAACAATCGTGTTTGAGCTCATTTGAAAGTGCTCATAAAGACCTCGATGACTGTTATGATCTCGCCTTTCTGATGGTGTAATCCGAAGGTGGATATAGGATCTCATTGACGGCACTAGATAGAAGGATCGTGTTTGAAATCATTTGAATGGGCTCATAAAAACCTAGGTGACTGTTATTACCTCATCTTTTTGATGGTGCAATATGAAGGTGGGTATAGGATCTCAGTGACGGCACTAGATAGAAGAATCGTGTTAGCTCATTTGATAGGGCTCATAAAGACCTATGCGACTGTTATGACCTCACCTTTTTGATGGCGCAATCCGAAGGTCTATATAGGTTCCCAGTGGCGGCACTAGATAGAACGATCGTGTTTGAGCTCATTTGAATGGGCTCATAAAGTCCTAGATGACTGTTATGATCTCGCCTTTCTGATGGTGTAATCCGAAGGTGGATATAGGATCTCATTGACGGCACTAGATAGAAGGATCGTGTTTGAACTCATTTGACAGGGCTCATAAAGACCTTGGTGACTGTTATGACCTCACATTTTTGATGGTGCAATCCGAAGGTGGATATAGGTTCTCAGTGGCGGCACTAGATAGAACAATCGTGTTTGAGCTCATTTGAAAGTGCTCATAAAGACCTAGGTGAATGTTATGACCTCACCTTTTTGATGGTGCAATCCGAAGGTGGATATAGATTCTCAGTGGCGGCACTAATTAGAACAATCGTGTTTGAGCTCATTTGAAAGGGCTCATATAGACCTAGGTGACTGTTATGACCTCACATTTTTGATAATGCAATCCCAAGGTAGATGTAGGTTCTCAGTGGCGGCACTTGATTGATCGATCGTGTTTGAACTCATTTGAATGGGCTCATAAAGACAAAGGTGACTGTTATGACCTCACCTTTTTGATGGTGCAATCCGAAGGTGGATATAGGTTCTCAGTGGCGGCACTAGATAGAACGATCGTGTTTGAGCTTATTTTAAAGGGCTCATAAAGACCTAGGTGACTGTTATGACCTCACCTTTTTGATGGTGCAATCCGAAGGTGGATATAGGTTCTCAGTGGCGGCACTAGATAGAACAATCGTGTTTGAGCTCATTTGAAAGTGCTCATAAAGACCTTGGTGACTGTTATGACCTCACATTTTTGATGGTGCAATCCGAAGGTGGATATAGGTTCTCAGTGGCGGCACTAGATAGAACAATCGTGTTTGAGCTCATTTGAAAGTGCTCATAAAGACCTAGGTGAATGTTATGACCTCACCTTTTTGATGGTGCAATCCGAAGGTGGATATAGGTTCTCAGTGGCGGCACTAATTAGAACAATCGTGTTTGAGCTCATTTGAAAGGGCTCATATAGACCTAGGTGACTGTTATGACCTCACATTTTTGATGATGCAATCCCAAGGTAGATGTAGGTTCTCAGTGGCGGCACTTGATTGATCGATCGTGTTTGAGCTCATTTGAAAGTGCTCATAAAGACCTAGGTGAATGTTATGACCTCACCTTTTTGATGGTGCAATCCGAAGGTGGATATAGGTTCTCAGTGGCGGCACTAATTAGAACAATCGTGTTTGAGCTCATTTGAAAGGGCTCATATAGACCTAGGTGACTGTTATGACCTCACATTTTTGATGATGCAATCCCAAGGTAGATGTAGGTTCTCAGTGGCGGCACTTGATTGATCGATCGTGTTTGAGCTTATTTGAAAGGGCTCATAAAGACCTAGGTGACTGGTATGACCTCATCTTTTTGATGGTGCAATCCGAAGGTGGATATAGGTTCTCAGTGGCGGCACTAGATAGAACGATCGTGTTTGAGCTTATTTTAAAGGGCTCATAAAGACCTAGGTGACTGTTATGACCTCACCTTTTTGATGGTGCAATCCGAAGGTGGATATAGGTTCTCAGTGGCGGCACTAGATAGAACAATCGTGTTTGAGCTCATTTGAAAGTGCTCATAAAGACCTCGATGACTGTTATGATCTCGCCTTTCTGATGGTGTAATCCGAAGGTGGATATAGGATCTCATTGACGGCACTAGATAGAAGGATCGTGTTTGAACTCATTTGAATGGGCTCATAAAGACATAGGTGACTGTTATGACCTCACCTTTTTGATGGTGCAATCCGAAGGTGGATATAGGTTCTCAGTGGCGGCACTAGATAGAACGATCGTGTTTGAGCTTATTTGAAAGGGCTCATAAAGACCTAGGTGATTGGTATGACCTCATCTTTTTGATGGTGCAATCCGAAGGTGGATATAGGTTCTCAGTGGCGGCACTAGATAGAACGATCGTGTTTGAGCTTATTTGAAAGGGCTCATAAAGACCTAGGTGACTGTTATGACCTCACCTTTTTGATGGTGCAATCCGAAGGTGGATATAGGTTCTCAGTGGCGGCACTAGATAGAACGATCGTGTTTGAGCTCATTTGAAAGGGCTCTTAAAGACCTAGGTGACTTTTATGACCTCATCTTTTTGATGGTGCAATACGAAGGTGGGTATAGGATCTCAGTGACGGCACTAGATAGAAGGATCGTTTTAGCTCATTTGATAGGGCTCATAAAGACCTAGGCGACTGTTATGACCTCACCTTTTTGATGGTGCAATCCGAAGGTGGATATAGGGTCTCAGTGGCGGCACTAGATAGAACGATCGTGTTTGAGCTCATTTGAAAGGGCTCATAAAGACCTAGATGACTGTTATGATCTCACCTTTCAGATGGTGAAATCCGAAGGTGGATATAGGTTCTAATTGGCGGCACTAGATAGAACGATCGTGTTTGAGCTCATTTGAAAGGGCTCATAAAGACCTAGGTGACTGTTATGACCTCACCTTTTTGATGGTGCAATCCGAAGGTGGATATAGGTTCTCAGTGGCGGCACTAAATAGAACAATCGTGTTTGAGCTCACTTGAAAGGGCTCATAAAGACCTAGATGACTGTTATGACCTCACCTTTTTGATGGTGCAATCCGAAGGTGGATATAGGCTCTCAGTGGCGGCACTAGATAGAACGATCGTGTTTGAGCTCATTTGAAAGGGCTCATAAAGACCTAGATGACAGTTATGATCTCACCTTTCTGATGGTGCAATCCGAAGGTGGATATAGGTTCTAATTGGCGGCACTAGATAGAACGATCGTGTTTGAGCTCATTTGAAAGGGCTCATAAAGACCTAGGTGACTGTTATGACCTCACCTTTTTGATGGTGCAATCCGAAGGTGGATATAGGTTCTCAGTGGCGGCACTAAATAGAACAATCGTGTTTGAGCTCACTTGAAAGGGCTCATAAAGACCTAGATGACTTTTATGATCTCACTTTTCTGATGGTTTAATTCGAAGGTGGATATAGGATCTCAGTGCCGGCACTAGATAGAAGGATCGTGTTAGCTCAGTTGAAAGGCCTCAGGGCTCATAAAGACCTAGGTGACTGTTATGACCTTACCTTTTTGATGGTGCAATCCGAAGGTGGATATAGGCTCTCAGTGGCGGCACTAGATAGAACGATCGTGTTTCAGCTCATTTGAAAGGGCTCATAAAGACCTAGATGACAGTTATGATCTCACCTTTCTGATGGTGCAATCCTAAGGTGGATATAGGTTCTCAGTGGCGGCACTAGATAGAACGATCGTGTTTGAGCTCATTTGAAAGGGCTCATAAAGACCTAGGTGACTGTTATGACCTCACCTTTCTGATGGTGTATTCCGAAGGTGGATATAGGATCGCAGTGCTGGCACTAGATAGAACGATCGTGTTTGAGCTCATTTGAAAGGGCTCTTAAAGACCTAGGTGACTTTTATGACCTCATATTTTTGATGGTGCAATACGAAGTTGGGTATAGGATCTCAGTGACGGCACTAGATAGAAGGATCGTTTTAGCTCATTTGATAGGGCTCATAAAGACCTAGGCGACTGTTATGACCTCACCTTTTTGATGGTGCAATCCGAAGGTGGATATAGGTTCTCAGTGGCGGCACTAGATAGAACGATCGTGTTTGAGCTCATTTGAAAGGGCTCATAAAGACCTAGATGACTGTTATGATCTCACCTTTCAGATGGTGAAATCCGAAGGTGGATATAGGATCTCAGTGACGGCACTAGATAGAAGGATCGTGTTAGCTCAGTTGAAAGGCCTCAGGGCTCATAAAGACCTAGGTGACTGTTATGACCTTACCTTTTTGATGGTGCAATCCGAAGGTGGATATAGGCTCTCAGTGGCGGCACTAGATAGAACGATCGTGTTTCAGCTCATTTGAAAGGGCTCAT
The DNA here is from genome assembly GCA_963668995.1 of Parnassius mnemosyne. NCBI lineage: Eukaryota > Metazoa > Arthropoda > Insecta > Lepidoptera > Papilionidae > Parnassius > Parnassius mnemosyne. Next base: position 247,612 of record CAVLGL010000095.1, read on the forward strand.
AAAGACCTAGATGACAGTTATGATCTCACCTTTCTGATGGTGCAATCCTAAGGTGGATATAGGTTCTCAGTGGCGGCACTAGATAGAACGATCGTGTTTGAGCTCATTTGAAAGGGCTCATAAAGACCTAGGTGACTGTTATGACCTCACCTTTTTGATGGTGCAATCCGAAGGTGGATATAGGTTCTCAGTGGCGGCACTAAATAGAACAATCGTGTTTGAGCTCATTTGAAAGGGCTCATAAAGACCTAGATGACTTTTATGATCTCACTTTTCTGATGGTTTAATCCGAAGGTGGATATAGGATCTCAGTGCCGGCACTAGATAGAACGATCGTGTTTGAGCTCATTTGAAAGGGCTCATAAAAACCTAGATGACTGTAATGATCTCACCTTTCTGATGGTGCAATCCGAAGGTGGATATAGGTTCTAAGTGGCGGCACTAGATAGAACGATCGTGTTTGAGCTTATTTGAAAGGGCTCATAAAGACCTAGGTGACTGTTATGACCTCACCTTTTTGATGGTGCAATCCGAAGGTGGATATAGGTTCTCAGTGGCGGCACTAAATAGAACAATCGTGTTTGAGCTCATTTGAAAGGGCTCATATAGACCTAGGTGACTGTTATGACCTCACATTTTTGATGATGCAATCCCAAGGTAGATGTAGGTTCTCAGTGGCGGCACTAGATAGAACAATCGTGTTTGAGCTCATTTGAAAGTGCTCATAAAGACCTCGATGACTGTTATGATCTCGCCTTTCTGATGGTGTAATCCGAAGGTGGATATAGGATCTCATTGACGGCACTAGATAGAAGGATCGTGTTTGAACTCATTTGAAAGGGCTCATAAAGACCTAGGTGACTGTTATGACCTCACATTTTTGTTGGTGCAATCCGAAGGTGGATATAGGTTCACAGTTGCGTCACTAGATAGAACGATCGTGTTTGAAATCATTTGAATGGGCTCATAAAAACCTAGGTGACTGTTATTACCTCATCTTTTTGATGGTGCAATATGAAGGTGGGTATAGGATCTCAGTGACGGCACTAGATAGAAGAATCGTGTTAGCTCATTTGATAGGGCTCATAAAGACCTATGCGACTGTTATGACCTCACCTTTTTGATGGTGCAATCCGAAGGTCTATATAGTTTCCCAGTGGCGGCACTAGATAGAACGATCGTGTTTGAGCTCATTTGAATGGGCTCATAAAGTCCTAGATGACTGTTATGATCTCGCCTTTCTGATGGTGTAATCCGAAGGTGGATATAGGTTCTCAGTGGCGGCACTAGATAGAACGATCGTGTTTGAGCTTATTTGAAAGGGCTCATAAAGACCTAGGTGACTGTAATGACCTCACCTTTTTGATGGTGCAATCCAAAGGTGGATATAGGTTCTCAGTGGCGACACTAGATAGAACGATCGTGTTTGAGCTTATTTGAAAGGGCTCATAAAGACCTAGGTGACTGTTATGACCTCACCTTTTTGATGGTGCAATCCGAAGGTGGATATAGGTTCTCAGTGGCGGCACTAGATAGAACGATCGTGTTTGAGCTCATTTGAAAGGGCTCTTAAAGACCTAGGTGACTTTTATGACCTCACCTTTTTGATGGTGCAATCCGAAGGTGGATATAGGATCTCAGTGCCGGCACTAGATAGAACAATCGTGTTTGAACTCATTTTAATGGGCTCGTAAAGACCTAGGTGACTGTTATGACCTCACATTTTTGATGGTGCAATCCGAAGGTGGATATAGGTTCTCAGTGCCGGCACTAGATAGAACGATCGTGTTTGAACTCATTTGAATGGGCTCATAAAGTCCTAGGTGACTGTTATGACTGCACATTTTTGATGGTGCAATCCGAAGGTGGATATAGGTTCTCAGTGGCGTCACTAGATAGAACGATCGTGTTTGAAATCATTTAAATGTGCTCATAAAGACCTAGGTGACTGTTATGACCTCATCTTTTTGATGGTGCAATACGAAGGTGGGTATAGGATCTCAGTGACGGCACTAGATAGAAGGATCATTTTAGCTCATTTGATAGGGCTCATAAAGACCTAGGCGACTGTTATGACCTCACCTTTTTGATGGTGCAATCCGAAGGTGGATATAGGTTCTCAGTGGTTGCACTAGATAGAAAAATCGTGTTTGAGCTCATTTGAAAGGGCTCATAAAGACCTAGATGACTGTTATGATCTCACCTTTCAGATGGTGTAATCCGAAGGTGGATATAGGATCTCAGTGACGGCACTAGATAGAAGGATCGTGTTAGCTCATTTGAAAGGCCTCAGGGCTCATAAAGACCAAGGTGACTGTTATGACCTCACATTTTTGATGGTGCAATCCGAAGGTGGATATAGGTTCTCAGTGGCGGCACTAGATAGAACGATCGTGTTTGAGCTCATTTGAAAGGGCTCATAAAGACCTAGATGACAGTTATGATCTCACCTTTCTGATGGTGCAATCCGAAGGTGGATATAGGTTCTAAGTGGCGGCATTAGATAGAACGATCGTGTTTGAGCTTATTTGAAAGGGCTCATAAAGACCTAGGTGACTGTTATGACCTCACCTTTTGATGGTGCAATCCGAAGGTGGATATAGGTTCTCAGTGGCGGCACTAAATAGAACAATCGTGTTTGAGCTCATTTGAAAGGGCTCATATAGACCTAGGTGACTGTTATGACCTCACATTTTTGATGATGCAATCCCAAGGTAGATGTAGGTTCTCAGTGGCGGCACTAGATAGAACGATCGTGTTTGAGCTCATTTGAAAGGGCTCATAAAGACCTAGGTGACTGTTATGACCTCACCTTTTTGATGGTGCAATCCGAAGGTGGATATAGGTTCTCAGTGGCGGCACTAAATAGAACAATCGTGTTTGAGCTCATTTGAAAGGGCTCATAAAGACCTAGATGACTATTATGATCTCACCTTTCTGATGGTGTATTCCGAAGGTGGATATAGGATCGCAGTGCAGGCACTAGATAGAACGATCGTGTTTGAACTCATTTGAAAAACCTCATAAAGATCTTGGTGACTGTTATGACCTCACCTTTTTGATGGTGCAATCCGAAGGTGGATATAGGTACTCAGTGGCGGCACTAGATAGAACAATCGTGTTTGAGCTCATTTGAAAGTGCTCATAAAGACCTCGATGACTGTTATGATCTCGCCTTTCTGATGGTGTAATCCGAAGGTGGATATAGGATCTCATTGACGGCACTAGATAGAAGGATCGTGTTTGAGCTCATTTGAAAGGGCTCATAAAGACCTAGGTGACTGTTATGACCTCTCATTTTTGTTGGTGCAATCCGAAGGTGGATATAGGTTCACAGTTGCGTCACTAGATAGAACGATCGTGTTTGAAATCATTTGAATGGGCTCATAAAAACCTAGGTGACTGTTTTTACCTCATCTTTTTGATGGTGCAATATGAAGGTGGGTATAGGATCTCAGTGACGGCACTAGATAGAAGAATCGTGTTAGCTCATTTGATAGGGCTCATAAAGACCTATGCGACTGTTATGACCTCACCTTTTTGATGGCGCAATCCGAAGGTCTATATAGGTTCCCAGTGGCGGCACTAGATAGAACGATCGTGTTTGAGCTCATTTGAATGGGCTCATAAAGTCCTAGATGACTGTTATGATCTCGCCTTTCTGATGGTGTAATCCGAAGGTGGATATAGGATCTCATTGACGGCACTAGATAGAAGGATCGTGTTTGAACTCATTTGAAAGGGCTCATAAAGACCTTGGTGACTGTTATGACCTCACATTTTTGATGGTGCAATCCGAAGGTGGATATAGGTTCTCAGTGGCGGCACTAGATAGAACAATCGTGTTTGAGCTCATTTGAAAGTGCTCATAAAGACCTAGGTGAATGTTATGACCTCACCTTTTTGATGGTGCAATCCGAAGGTGGATATAGGTTCTCAGTGGCGGCACTAATTAGAACAATCGTGTTTCAGCTCATTTGAAAGGGCTCATATAGACCTAGGTGACTGTTATGACCTCACATTTTTGATGATGCAATCCCAAGGTAGATGTAGGTTCTCAGTGGCGGCACTTGATTGATCGATCGTGTTTGAACTCATTTGAATGGGCTCATAAAGACATAGGTGACTGTTATGACCTCACCTTTTTGATGGTGCAATCCGAAGGTGGATATAGGTTCTCAGTGGCGGCACTAGATAGAACGATCGTGTTTGAGCTTATTTGAAAGGGCTCATAAAGACCTAGGTGACTGGTATGACCTCATCTTTTTGATGGTGCAATCCGAAGGTGGATATAGGTTCTCAGTGGCGGCACTAGATAGAACGATCGTGTTTGAGCTTATTTGAAAGGGCTCATAAAGACCTAGGTGACTGTTATGACCTCACCTTTTTGATGGTGCAATCCGAAGGTGGATATAGGTTCTCAGTGGCGGCACTAGATAGAACAATCGTGTTTGAGCTCATTTGAAAGTGCTCATAAAGACCTCTATGACTGTTATGATCTCGCCTTTCTGATGGTGTAATCCGAAGGTGGATATAGGATCTCATTGACGGCACTAGATAGAAGGATCGTGTTTGAACTCATTTGAATGGGCTCATAAAGACATAGGTGACTGTTATGACCTCACCTTTTTGATGGTGCAATCCGAAGGTGGATATAGGTTCTCAGTGGCGGCACTAGATAGAACGATCGTGTTTGAGCTTATTTGAAAGGGCTCATAAAGACCTAGGTGATTGGTATGACCTCATCTTTTTGATGGTGCAATCCGAAGGTGGATATAGGTTCTCAGTGGCGGCACTAGATAGAACGATCGTGTTTGAGCTTATTTGAAAGGGCTCATAAAAACCTAGGTGACTGTTATGACCTCACCTTTTTGATGGTGCAATCCGAAGGTGGATATAGGTTCTCAGTGGCGGCACTAGATAGAACGATCGTGTTTGAGCTCATTTGAAAGGGCTCTTAAAGACCTAGGTGACTTTTATGACCTCATCTTTTTGATGGTGCAATACGAAGGTGGGTATAGGATCTCAGTGACGGCACTAGATAGAAGGATCGTTTTAGCTCATTTGATAGGGCTCATAAAGACCTAGGCGACTGTTATGACCTCACCTTTTTGATGGTGCAATCCGAAGGTGGATATAGGGTCTCAGTGGCGGCACTAGATAGAACGATCGTGTTTGAGCTCATTTGAAAGGGCTCATAAAGACCTAGATGACTGTTATGATCTCACCTTTCAGATGGTGAAATCCGAAGGTGGATATAGGATCTCAGTGACGGCACTAGATAGAAGGATCGTGTTAGCTCAGTTGAAAGGCCTCAGGGCTCATAAAGACCTAGGTGACTGTTATGACCTCACCTTTTTGATGGTGCAATCCGAAGGTGGATATAGGCTCTCAGTGGCGGCACTAGATAGAACGATCGTGTTTGAGCTCATTTGAAAGGGCTCATAAAGACCTAGATGACAGTTATGATCTCACCTTTCTGATGGTGCAATCCGAAGGTGGATATAGGTTCTAAGTGGCGGCATTAGATAGAACGATCGTGTTTGAGCTTATTTGAAAGGGCTCATAAAGACCTAGGTGACTGTTATGACCTCACCTTTTGATGGTGCAATCCGAAGGTGGATATAGGTTCTCAGTGGCGGCACTAAATAGAACAATCGTGTTTGAGCTCATTTGAAAGGGCTCATATAGACCTAGGTGACTGTTATGACCTCACATTTTTGATGATGCAATCCCAAGGTAGATGTAGGTTCTCAGTGGCGGCACTAGATAGAACGATCGTGTTTGAGCTCATTTGAAAGGGCTCATAAAGACCTAGGTGACTGTTATGACCTCACCTTTTTGATGGTGCAATCCGAAGGTAGATATAGGTTCTCAGTGACGGCACTAAATAGAACAATCGTGTTTGAGCTCATTTGAAAGGGCTCATAAAGACCTAGATGACTATTATGATCTCACCTCTCTGATGGTGTATTCCGAAGGTGGATATAGGATCGCAGTGCAGGCACTAGATAGAACGATCGTGTTTGAACTCATTTGAAAAACCTCATAAAGATCTTGGTGACTGTTATGACCTCACCTTTTTGATGGTGCAATCCGAAGGTGGATATAGGTACTCAGTGGCGGCACTAGATAGAACAATCGTGTTTGAGCTCATTTGAAAGTGCTCATAAAGACCTCGATGACTGTTATGATCTCGCCTTTCTGATGGTGTAATCCGAAGGTGGATATAGGATCTCATTGACGGCACTAGATAGAAGGATCGTGTTTGAAATCATTTGAATGGGCTCATAAAAACCTAGGTGACTGTTATTACCTCATCTTTTTGATGGTGCAATATGAAGGTGGGTATAGGATCTCAGTGACGGCACTAGATAGAAGAATCGTGTTAGCTCATTTGATAGGGCTCATAAAGACCTATGCGACTGTTATGACCTCACCTTTTTGATGGCGCAATCCGAAGGTCTATATAGGTTCCCAGTGGCGGCACTAGATAGAACGATCGTGTTTGAGCTCATTTGAATGGGCTCATAAAGTCCTAGATGACTGTTATGATCTCGCCTTTCTGATGGTGTAATCCGAAGGTGGATATAGGATCTCATTGACGGCACTAGATAGAAGGATCGTGTTTGAACTCATTTGACAGGGCTCATAAAGACCTTGGTGACTGTTATGACCTCACATTTTTGATGGTGCAATCCGAAGGTGGATATAGGTTCTCAGTGGCGGCACTAGATAGAACAATCGTGTTTGAGCTCATTTGAAAGTGCTCATAAAGACCTAGGTGAATGTTATGACCTCACCTTTTTGATGGTGCAATCCGAAGGTGGATATTGATTCTCAGTGGCGGCACTAATTAGAACAATCGTGTTTGAGCTCATTTGAAAGGGCTCATATAGACCTAGGTGACTGTTATGACCTCACATTTTTGATAATGCAATCCCAAGGTAGATGTAGGTTCTCAGTGGCGGCACTTGATTGATCGATCGTGTTTGAACTCATTTGAATGGGCTCATAAAGACATAGGTGACTGTTATGACCTCACCTTTTTGATGGTGCAATCCGAAGGTGGATATAGGTTCTCAGTGGCGGCACTAGATAGAACGATCGTGTTTGAGCTTATTTTAAAGGGCTCATAAAGACCTAGGTGACTGTTATGACCTCACCTTTTTGATGGTGCAATCCGAAGGTGGATATAGGTTCTCAGTGGCGGCACTAGATAGAACAATCGTGTTTGAGCTCATTTGAAAGTGCTCATAAAGACCTTGGTGACTGTTATGACCTCACATTTTTGATGGTGCAATCCGAAGGTGGATATAGGTTCTCAGTGGCGGCACTAGATAGAACAATCGTGTTTGAGCTCATTTGAAAGTGCTCATAAAGACCTAGGTGAATGTTATGACCTCACCTTTTTGATGGTGCAATCCGAAGGTGGATATAGGTTCTCAGTGGCGGCACTAATTAGAACAATCGTGTTTGAGCTCATTTGAAAGGGCTCATATAGACCTAGGTGACTGTTATGACCTCACATTTTTGATGATGCAATCCCAAGGTAGATGTAGGTTCTCAGTGGCGGCACTTGATTGATCGATCGTGTTTGAGCTCATTTGAAAGTGCTCATAAAGACCTAGGTGAATGTTATGACCTCACCTTTTTGATGGTGCAATCCGAAGGTGGATATAGGTTCTCAGTGGCGGCACTAATTAGAACAATCGTGTTTGAGCTCATTTGAAAGGGCTCATATAGACCTAGGTGACTGTTATGACCTCACATTTTTGATGATGCAATCCCAAGGTAGATGTAGGTTCTCAGTGGCGGCACTTGATTGATCGATCGTGTTTGAGCTTATTTGAAAGGGCTCATAAAGACCTAGGTGACTGGTATGACCTCATCTTTTTGATGGTGCAATCCGAAGGTGGATATAGGTTCTCAGTGGCGGCACTAGATAGAACGATCGTGTTTGAGCTTATTTTAAAGGGCTCATAAAGACCTAGGTGACTGTTATGACCTCACCTTTTTGATGGTGCAATCCGAAGGTGGATATAGGTTCTCAGTGGCGGCACTAGATAGAACAATCGTGTTTGAGCTCATTTGAAAGTGCTCATAAAGACCTCGATGACTGTTATGATCTCGCCTTTCTGATGGTGTAATCCGAAGGTGGATATAGGATCTCATTGACGGCACTAGATAGAAGGATCGTGTTTGAACTCATTTGAATGGGCTCATAAAGACATAGGTGACTGTTATGACCTCACCTTTTTGATGGTGCAATCCGAAGGTGGATATAGGTTCTCAGTGGCGGCACTAGATAGAACGATCGTGTTTGAGCTTATTTGAAAGGGCTCATAAAGACCTAGGTGATTGGTATGACCTCATCTTTTTGATGGTGCAATCCGAAGGTGGATATAGGTTCTCAGTGGCGGCACTAGATAGAACGATCGTGTTTGAGCTTATTTGAAAGGGCTCATAAAGACCTAGGTGACTGTTATGACCTCACCTTTTTGATGGTGCAATCCGAAGGTGGATATAGGTTCTCAGTGGCGGCACTAGATAGAACGATCGTGTTTGAGCTCATTTGAAAGGGCTCTTAAAGACCTAGGTGACTTTTATGACCTCATCTTTTTGATGGTGCAATACGAAGGTGGGTATAGGATCTCAGTGACGGCACTAGATAGAAGGATCGTTTTAGCTCATTTGATAGGGCTCATAAAGACCTAGGCGACTGTTATGACCTCACCTTTTTGATGGTGCAATCCGAAGGTGGATATAGGGTCTCAGTGGCGGCACTAGATAGAACGATCGTGTTTGAGCTCATTTGAAAGGGCTCATAAAGACCTAGATGACTGTTATGATCTCACCTTTCAGATGGTGAAATCCGAAGGTGGATATAGGTTCTAATTGGCGGCACTAGATAGAACGATCGTGTTTGAGCTCATTTGAAAGGGCTCATAAAGACCTAGGTGACTGTTATGACCTCACCTTTCTGATGGTGCAATCCGAAGGTGGATATAGGTTCTCAGTGGCGGCACTAAATAGAACAATCGTGTTTGAGCTCACTTGAAAGGGCTCATAAAGACCTAGATGACTGTTATGACCTCACCTTTTTGATGGTGCAATCCGAAGGTGGATATAGGCTCTCAGTGGCGGCACTAGATAGAACGATCGTGTTTGAGCTCATTTGAAAGGGCTCATAAAGACCTAGATGACAGTTATGATCTCACCTTTCTGATGGTGCAATCCGAAGGTGGATATAGGTTCTAATTGGCGGCACTAGATAGAACGATCGTGTTTGAGCTCATTTGAAAGGGCTCATAAAGACCTAGGTGACTGTTATGACCTCACCTTTTTGATGGTGCAATCCGAAGGTGGATATAGGTTCTCAGTGGCGGCACTAAATAGAACAATCGTGTTTGAGCTCACTTGAAAGGGCTCATAAAGACCTAGATGACTTTTATGATCTCACTTTTCTGATGGTTTAATTCGAAGGTGGATATAGGATCTCAGTGCCGGCACTAGATAGAACGACCGTGTTTGAACTCATTTGAAAGGGCTCATAAAAACCTAGATGACTGTTATGATCTCACCTTTCTGATGGTGTATTCCGAAGGTGGATATAGGATCGCAGTGCTGGCACTAGATAGAACGATCGTGTTTGAGCTCATTTGAAAGGGCTCTTAAAGACCTAGGTGACTTTTATGACCTCATATTTTTGATGGTGCAATACGAAGTTGGGTATAGGATCTCAGTGACGGCACTAGATAGAAGGATCGTTTTAGCTCATTTGATAGGGCTCATAAAGACCTAGGCGACTGTTATGACCTCACCTTTTTGATGGTGCAATCCGAAGGTGGATATAGGTTCTCAGTGGCGGCACTAGATAGAACGATCGTGTTTGAGCTCATTTGAAAGGGCTCATAAAGACCTAGATGACTGTTATGATCTCACCTTTCAGATGGTGAAATCCGAAGGTGGATATAGGATCTCAGTGACGGCACTAGATAGAAGGATCGTGTTAGCTCAGTTGAAAGGCCTCAGGGCTCATAAAGACCTAGGTGACTGTTATGACCTTACCTTTTTGATGGTGCAATCCGAAGGTGGATATAGGCTCTCAGTGGCGGCACTAGATAGAACGATCGTGTTTCAGCTCATTTGAAAGGGCTCATAAAGACCTAGATGACAGTTATGATCTCACCTTTCTGATGGTGCAATCCTAAGGTGGATATAGGTTCTCAGTGGCGGCACTAGATAGAACGATCGTGTTTGAGCTCATTTGAAAGGGCTCATAAAGACCTAGGTGACTGTTATGACCTCACCTTTTTGATGGTGCAATCCGAAGGTGGATATAGGTTCTCAGTGGCGGCACTAAATAGAACAATCGTGTTTGAGCTCATTTGAAAGGGCTCATAAAGACCTAGATGACTTTTATGATCTCACTTTTCTGATGGTTTAATCCGAAGGTGGATATAGGATCTCAGTGCCGGCACTAGATAGAACGATCGTGTTTGAGCTCATTTGAAAGGGCTCATAAAAACCTAGATGACTGTAATGATCTCACCTTTCTGATGGTGCAATCCGAAGGTGGATATAGGTTCTAAGTGGCGGCACTAGATAGAACGATCGTGTTTGAGCTTATTTGAAAGGGCTCATAAAGACCTAGGTGACTGTTATGACCTCACCTTTTTGATGGTGCAATCCGAAGGTGGATATAGGTTCTCAGTGGCGGCACTAAATAGAACAATCGTGTTTGAGCTCATTTGAAAGGGCTCATATAGACCTAGGTGACTGTTATGACCTCACATTTTTGATGATGCAATCCCAAGGTAGATGTAGGTTCTCAGTGGCGGCACTAGATAGAACGATCGTGTTTGAGCTCATTTGAAAGGGCTCATAAAGACCTAGGTGACAGTTATTATCTCACCTTTCTGATGGTGCAATCCGAAGGTGGATATAGGTTCTAATTGGCGGCACTAGATAGAACGATCGTGTTTGAGCTCATTTGAAAGGGCTCATAAAGACCTAGGTGACTGTTATGACCTCACCTTTTTGATGGTGCAATCCGAAGGTAGATATAGGTTCTCAGTGGCGGCACTAAATAGAACAATCGTGTTTGAGCTCATTTGAAAGGGCTCATAAAGACCTAGATGACTTTTATGATCTCACTTTTCTGATGGTTTAATCCGAAGGTGGATATAGGATCTCAGTGCCGGCACTAGATAGAACGACCGTGTTTGAACTCATTTGAAAGGGCTCATAAAAACCTAGATGACTGTTATGATCTCACCTTTCTGATGGTGTATTCCGAAGGTGGATATAGGATCGCAGTGCCGGCACTAGATAGAACGATCGTGTTTGAGCTCATTTGAAAGGGCTCTTAAAGACCTAGGTGACTTTTATGACCTCATCTTTTTGATGGTGCAATACGAAGTTGGGTATAGGATCTCAGTGACGGCACTAGATAGAAGGATCGTTTTAGCTCATTTGATAGGGCTCATAAAGACCTAGGCGACTGTTATGACCTCACCTTTTTGATGGTGCAATCCGAAGGTTGATATAGGTTCTCAGTGGCGGCACTAGATAGAACGATCGTGTTTGAGCTCATTTGAAAGGGCTCATAAAGACCTAGTTGACTGTTATGATCTCACCTTTCAGATGGTGAAATCCGAAGGTGGATATAGGATCTCAGTGACGGCACTAGATAGAAGGATCGTGTTAGCTCAGTTGAAAGGCCTCAGGGCTCATAAAGACCTAGGTGACTGTTATGACCTCACCATTTTGATGGTGCAATCCGAAGGTGGATATAGGCTCTCAGTGGCGGCACTAGATAGAACGATCGTGTTTGAGCTCATTTGAAAGGGCTCATAAAGACCTAGATGACAGTTATGATCTCACCTTTCTGATGGTGCAATCCGAAGGTGGATATAGGTTCTCAGTGGCGGCACTAGATAGAACGATCGTGTTTGAGCTCATTTGAAAGGGCTCATAAAGACCTAGGTGACTGTTATCACCTCACCTTTTTGATGGTGCAATCCGAAGGTGGATATAGGTTCTCAGTGGCGGCACTAAATAGAACAATCGTGTTTGAGCTCATTTGAAAGGGCTCATAAAGACCTAGATGACTTTTATGATCTCACTTTTCTGATGGTTTAATCCGAAGGTGGATATAGGATCTCAGTGCCGGCACTAGATAGAACGACCGTGTTTGAACTCATTTGAAAGGGCTCATAAAAACCTAGATGACTGTTATGATCTCACCTTTCTGATGGTGCAATCCGAAGGTGGATATAGGTTCTAAGTGGCGGCACTAGATAGAACGATCGTGTTTGAGCTTATTTGAAAGGGGTCATAAAGCTCTAGGTGACTGTTATGACCTCATCTTTTTGATGGTGCAATCCGAAGGTGGATATAGGTTCTCAGTGGCGGCACTAAATAGAACAATCGTGTTTGAGCTCATTTGAAAGGGCTCATATAGACCTAGGTGACTGTTATGACCTCACATTTTTGATGATGCAATCCCAAGGTAGATGTAGGTTCTCAGTGGCGGCACTAGATAGAAAGATCGTGTTTGAGCTCATTTGAAAGGGCTCATAAAGACCTAGGTGACTGTTATGACCTCACCTTTTTGATGGTGCAATCCGAAGGTGGATATAGGTTCTCAGTGGCGGCACTAAATAGAACAATCGTGTTTGAGCTCATTTGAAAGGGCTCATAAAGACTTAGATGACTGTTATGATCTCCCTTTTCTGATGGTGTAATCCGAAGGTGGATATAGGATCGCAGTGAAGGCACTAGACAGAACGATCGTGTTTGAACTCATTTGAAAGGGCTCATAAAGACCTTGGTGACTGTTATGACCTCACCTTTTTGATGGTGCAATCCGAAGGTGGATATAGGTTCTCAGTGGCGGCACTAGATAGAACAATCGTGTTTGAGCTCATTTGAAAGTGCTCATAAAGACCTCGATGACTGTTATGATCTCGCCTTTCTGATGGTGTAATCCGAAGGTGGATATAGGTTCTCAGTGGGGCACTAGATAGAAGGATCGTGTTTGAACTCATTTGAAAGGGATCATAAAGACCTAGGGGACTGTTATGACCTCACATTTTTGTTGGTTCAATCCGAAGGTGGATATAGGTTCACAGTTGCGTCACTAGATAGAACGATCGTGTTTGAAATCATTTGAATGGGCTCATAAAAACCTAGGTGACTGTTATTACCTCATCTTTTTGATGGTGCAATATGAAGGTGGGTATAGGATCTCAGTGACGGCACTAGATAGAAGAATCGTGTTAGCTCATTTGATAGGGCTCATAAAGACCTATGCGACTGTTATGACCTCACCTTTTTGATGGTGCAATCCGAAGGTGGATATAGGTTCTCAGTGGCGGCACTAGATAGAACAATCGTGTTTGAGCTCATTTGAAAGTGCTCATAACGACCTCGATGACTGTTATGATCTCGCCTTTCTGATGGTGTAATCCGAAGGTGGATATAGGATCTCATTGACGGCACTAGATAGAAGGATCGTGTTTGAACTCATTTGAAAGGGCTCATAAAGACCTAGGTGACTGTTATGACCTCACATTTTTGATGGTGCAATCCGAAGGTGGATATAGGTTCACAGTTGCGTCACTAGATAGAACGATCGTGTTTGAAATCATTTGAAAGGGCTCATAAAGACCTAGGTGACTGTTATGACCTCACCTTTTTGATGGTGCAATCCGAAGGTGGATATAGGTTCTCAGTGGCGGCACTAAATAGAACAATCGTGTTTGAGCTCATTTGAAAGGGCTCATAAAGACTTAGATGACTGTTATGATCTCACCTTTCTGATGGTGTATTCCGAAAGTGGATATAGGATCGCAGTGCAGGCACTAGATAGAACGATCGTGTTTGAACTCATTTGAAAGTGCTCATAAAGACCTCGATGACTGTTATGATCTCGCCTTTCTGATGGTGTAATCCGAAGGTGGATATAGGATCTCATTGACGGCACTAGATAGAAGGATCTTGTTTGAACTCATTTGAAAGGGCTCATAAAGACCTAGGTGACTGTTATGACCTCACATTTTTGTTGGTGCAATCCGAAGGTGGATATAGGTTCACAGTTGCGTCACTAGATAGAACGATCGTGTTTGAAATCATTTGAATGGGCTCATAAAAACCTAGGTGACTGTTATTACCTCATCTTTTTGATGGTGCAATATGAAGGTGGGTATAGAATCTCAGTGACGGCACTAGATAGAAGAATCGTGTTAGCTCATTTGATAGGGCTCATAAAGACCTATGCGACTGTTATGACCTCACCTTTTTGATGGTGCAATCCGAAGGTGGATATAGGTTCCCAGTGGCGGCACTAGATAGAACGATCGTGTTTGAGCTCATTTGAATGGGCTCATAAAGTCCTAGATGACTGTTATGATCTCGCCTTACTGATGGTGTAATCCGAAGGTGGATATAGGATCTCATTGACGGCACTAGATAGAAGGATCGTGTTTGAACTCATTTGAAAGGGCTCATAAAGACCTTGGTGACTGTTATGACCTCACCTTTTTGATGGTGCAATCCGAAGGTGGATATAGGTTCTCAGTGGCGGCACTAAATAGAACAATCGTGTTTGAGCTCATTTGAAAGGGCTCATAAAGACTTAGATGACTGTTATGATCTCCCTTTTCTGATGGTGTAATCCGAAGGTGGATATAGGATCGCAGTGAAGGCACTAGACAGAACGATCGTGTTTGAACTCATTTGAAAGGGCTCATAAAGACCTTGGTGACTGTTATGACCTCACCTTTTTGATGGTGCAATCCGAAGGTGGATATAGGTTCTCAGTGGCGGCACTAGATAGAACAATCGTGTTTGAGCTCATTTGAAAGTGCTCATAAAGACCTCGATGACTGTTATGATCTCGCCTTTCTGATGGTGTAATCCGAAGGTGGATATAGGTTCTCAGTGGGGCACTAGATAGAAGGATCGTGTTTGAACTCATTTGAAAGGGATCATAAAGACCTAGGGGACTGTTATGACCTCACATTTTTGTTGGTTCAATCCGAAGGTGGATATAGGTTCACAGTTGCGTCACTAGATAGAACGATCGTGTTTGAAATCATTTGAATGGGCTCATAAAAACCTAGGTGACTGTTATTACCTCATCTTTTTGATGGTGCAATATGAAGGTGGGTATAGGATCTCAGTGACGGCACTAGATAGAAGAATCGTGTTAGCTCATTTGATAGGGCTCATAAAGACCTATGCGACTGTTATGACCTCACCTTTTTGATGGTGCAATCCGAAGGTGGATATAGGTTCTCAGTGGCGGCACTAGATAGAACAATCGTGTTTGAGCTCATTTGAAAGTGCTCATAACGACCTCGATGACTGTTATGATCTCGCCTTTCTGATGGTGTAATCCGAAGGTGGATATAGGATCTCATTGACGGCACTAGATAGAAGGATCGTGTTTGAACTCATTTGAAAGGGCTCATAAAGACCTAGGTGACTGTTATGACCTCACATTTTTGATGGTGCAATCCGAAGGTGGATATAGGTTCACAGTTGCGTCACTAGATAGAACGATCGTGTTTGAAATCATTTGAAAGGGCTCATAAAGACCTAGGTGACTGTTATGACCTCACCTTTTTGATGGTGCAATCCGAAGGTGGATATAGGTTCTCAGTGGCGGCACTAAATAGAACAATCGTGTTTGAGCTCATTTGAAAGGGCTCATAAAGACTTAGATGACTGTTATTATCTCACCTTTCTGATGGTGTATTCCGAAAGTGGATATAGGATCGCAGTGCAGGCACTAGATAGAACGATCGTGTTTGAACTCATTTGAAAGTGCTCATAAAGACCTCGATGACTGTTATGATCTCGCCTTTCTGATGGTGTAATCCGAAGGTGGATATAGGATCTCATTGACGGCACTAGATAGAAGGATCTTGTTTGAACTCATTTGAAAGGGCTCATAAAGACCTAGGTGACTGTTATGACCTCACATTTTTGTTGGTGCAATCCGAAGGTGGATATAGGTTCACAGTTGCGTCACTAGATAGAACGATCGTGTTTGAAATCATTTGAATGGGCTCATAAAAACCTAGGTGACTGTTATTACCTCATCTTTTTGATGGTGCAATATGAAGGTGGGTATAGAATCTCAGTGACGGCACTAGATAGAAGAATCGTGTTAGCTCATTTGATAGGGCTCATAAAGACCTATGCGACTGTTATGACCTCACCTTTTTGATGGTGCAATCCGAAGGTGGATATAGGTTCCCAGTGGCGGCACTAGATAGAACGATCGTGTTTGAGCTCATTTGAATGGGCTCATAAAGTCCTAGATGACTGTTATGATCTCGCCTTACTGATGGTGTAATCCGAAGCTGGATATAGGATCTCATTGACGGCACTAGATAGAAGGATCGTGTTTGAACTCATTTGAAAGGGCTCATAAAGACCTTGGTGACTGTTATGACATCACAATTTTGATGGTGCAATCCGAAGGTGGATATAGGTTCTCAGTGGCGGCACTAGATAGAACAATCGTGTTTGAGCTCATTTGAAAGTGCTCATAAAGACCTCGATGACTGTTATGATCTCGCCTTTCTGATGGTGTAATCCGAAGGTGGATATAGGATCTCATTGACGGCACTAGATAGAAGGATCGTGTTTGAACTCATTTGAAAGGGCTCATAAAGACCTAGGTGACTGTTATGACCTCACATTTTTGATGGTGCAATCCGAAGGTGGATATAGGTTCACAGTTGCGTCACTAGATAGAACGATCGTGTTTGAAATCATTTGAATGGGCTCATAAAAACCTAGGTGACTGTTATTACCTCATCTTTTTGATGGTGCAATATGAAGGTGGGTATAGGATCTCAGTGACGGCACTAGATAGAAGAATCGTGTTAGCTCATTTGATAGGGCTCATAAAGACCTATGCGACTGTTATGACCTCACCTTTTTGATGGTGCAATCCGAAGGTGGATATAGGTTCCCAGTGGCGGCACTAGATAGAACGATCGTGTTTGAACTCATTTGAAAGGGCTCATAAAGACCTAGATGACTGTTATGATCTCACCTTTCAGATGGTGTAATCCGAAGGTGGATATAGGATCTAAGTGACGGCACTAGATAGAAGGATCGTGTTAGCTCAGTTGAAAGGGCTCATAAAGACCTACGTGAATGTTGTGACCTCACCTTTTTGATGGTGCAATCCGAAGGTGGATATAGGTTCTCAGTGGCGGCACTTGATTGATCGATCGTGTTTGAACTCATTTGAATGGGCTCATAAAGACATAGGTGAATGTTATGACCTCACCTTTTTGATGGTGCAATCCGAAGGTGGATATAGGTTCTCAGTGGCGGCACTAAATAGAACAATCGTGTTTGAGCTCATTTGAAAGGGCTCATAAAGACCTAGATGACTTTTATGATCTCACTTTTCTGATGGTTTAATCCGAAGGTGGATATAGGATCTCAGTGCCGGCACTAGATAGAACGACCGTGTTTGAACTCATTTGAAAGGGCTCATAAAAACCTAGATGACTGTAATGATCTCACCTTTCTGATGGTGCAATCCGAAGGTGGATATAGGTTCTAAGTGGCGGCACTAGATAGAACGATCGTGTTTGAGCTTATTTGAAAGGGCTCATAAAGACCTAGGTGACTGTTATGACCTCACCTTTTTGATGGTGCAATCCGAAGGTGGATATAGAATCTCAGTGACGGCACTAGATAGAAGAATCGTGTTAGCTCATTTGATAGGGCTCATAAAGACCTATGCGACTGTTATGACCTCACCTTTTTGATGGTGCAATCCGAAGGTGGATATAGGTTCCCAGTGGCGGCACTAGATAGAACGATCGTGTTTGAGCTCATTTGAATGGGCTCATAAAGTCCTAGATGACTGTTATGATCTCGCCTTACTGATGGTGTAATCCGAAGGTGGATATAGGATCTCATTGACGGCACTAGATAGAAGGATCGTGTTTGAACTCATTTGAAAGGGCTCATAAAGACCTTGGTGACTGTTATGACCTCACAATTTTGATGGTGCAATCCGAAGGTGGATATAGGTTCTCAGTGGCGGCACTAGATAGAACAATCGTGTTTGAGCTCATTTGAAAGTGCTCATAAAGACCTCGATGACTGTTATGATCTCGCCTTTCTGATGGTGTAATCCGAAGGTGGATATAGGATCTCATTGACGGCACTAGATAGAAGGATCGTGTTTGAACTCATTTGAAAGGGCTCATAAAGACCTAGGTGACTGTTATGACCTCACATTTTTGATGGTGCAATCCGAAGGTGGATATAGGTTCACAGTTGCGTCACTAGATAGAACGATCGTGTTTGAAATCATTTGAATGGGCTCATAAAAACCTAGGTGACTGTTATTACCTCATCTTTTTGATGGTGCAATATGAAGGTGGGTATAGGATCTCAGTGACGGCACTAGATAGAAGAATCGTGTTAGCTCATTTGATAGGGCTCATAAAGACCTATGCGACTGTTATGACCTCACCTTTTTGATGGTGCAATCCGAAGGTGGATATAGGTTCCCAGTGGCGGCACTAGATAGAACGATCGTGTTTGAACTCATTTGAAAGGGCTCATAAAGACCTAGATGACTGTTATGATCTCACCTTTCAGATGGTGTAATCCGAAGGTGGATATAGGATCTAAGTGACGGCACTAGATAGAAGGATCGTGTTAGCTCAGTTGAAAGGGCTCATAAAGACCTACGTGAATGTTGTGACCTCACCTTTTTGATGGTGCAATCCGAAGGTGGATATAGGTTCTCAGTGGCGGCACTTGATTGATCGATCGTGTTTGAACTCATTTGAATGGGCTCATAAAGACATAGGTGAATGTTATGACCTCACCTTTTTGATGGTGCAATCCGAAGGTGGATATAGGTTCTCAGTGGCGGCACTAAATAGAACAATCGTGTTTGAGCTCATTTGAAAGGGCTCATAAAGACCTAGATGACTTTTATGATCTCACTTTTCTGATGGTTTAATCCGAAGGTGGATATAGGATCTCAGTGCCGGCACTAGATAGAACGACCGTGTTTGAACTCATTTGAAAGGGCTCATAAAAACCTAGATGACTGTAATGATCTCACCTTTCTGATGGTGCAATCCGAAGGTGGATATAGGTTCTAAGTGGCGGCACTAGATAGAACGATCGTGTTTGAGCTTATTTGAAAGGGCTCATAAAGACCTAGGTGACTGTTATGACCTCACCTTTTTGATGGTGCAATCCGAAGGTGGATATAGGTTCTCAGTGGCGGCACTAGATAGAACGATCGTGTTTGAGCTTATTTGAAAGGGCTCATAAAGACCTAGGTGACTGGTATGACCTCATCTTTTTATGGTGCAATCCGAAGGTGGATATCGGTTCTCAGTGGCGGCACTAGATAGAACGATCGTGTTTGAGCTTATTTGAAAGGGCTCATAAAGACCTAGGTGACTGTTATGACCTCACCTTTTTGATGGTGCAATCCGAAGGTGGATATAGGTTCTCAGTGGCGGCACTAGATAGAAGGATCGTGTTTAAACTCATTTGAAAGGGCTCATAAAAACCTAGATGACTGTAATGATCTCACCTTTCTGATGGTGCAATCCGAAGGTGGATATAGGTTCTAAGTGGCGGCACTAGATAGAACGATCGTGTTTGAGCTTATTTGAAAGGGCTCATAAAGACCTAGGTGACTGTTATGACCTCACCTTTTTGATGGTGCAATCCGAAGGTGGATATAGGTTCTCAGTGGCGGCACTAAATAGAACAATCGTGTTTGAGCTCATTTGAAAGGGCTCATATAGACCTAGGTGACTGTTATGACCTCACATTTTTGATGATGCAATCCCAAGGTAGATGTAGGTTCTCAGTGGCGTCACTAGATAGAACGATCGTGTTTGAGCTCATTTGAAAGGGCTCATAAAGACCTAGGTGACAGTTATTATCTCACCTTTCTGATGGTGCAATCCGAAGGTGGATATAGGTTCTAACTGGCGGCACTAGATAGAACGATCGTGTTTGAGCTCATTTGAAAGGGCTCATAAAGACCTAGGTGACTGTTATGACCTCACCTTTTTGATGGTGCAATCCGAAGGTAGATATAGGTTCTCAGTGGCGGCACTAAATAGAACAATCGTGTTTGAGCTCATTTGAAAGGGCTCATAAAGACCTAGATGACTTTTATGATCTCACTTTTCTGATGGTTTAATCCGAAGGTGGATATAGGATCTCAGTGCCGGCACTAGATAGAACGACCGTGTTTGAACTCATTTGAAAGGGCTCATAATAACCTAGATGACTGTTATGATCTCACCTTTCTGATGGTGTATTCCGAAGGTGGATATAGGATCGCAGTGCCGGCACTAGATAGAACGATCGTGTTTGAGCTCATTTGAAAGGGCTCATAAAGACCTAGATGACTTTTATGATCTCACTTTTCTGATGGTTTAATCCGAAGGTGGATATAGGATCTCAGTGCCGGCACTAGATAGAACGACCGTGTTGGAACTCATTTGAAAGGGCTCATAATAACCTAGATGACTGTTATGATCTCACCTTTCTGATGGTGTATTCCGAAGGTGGGTATAGGATCTCAGTGACGGCACTAGATAGAAGGATCGTTTTAGCTCATTTGATAGGGCTCATAAAGACCTAGGCGACTGTTATGACCTCACCTTTTTGATGGTGCAATCCGAAGGTTGATATAGGTTCTCAGTGGCGGCACTAGATAGAACGATCGTGTTTGAGCTCATTTGAAAGGGCTCATAAAGACCTAGATGACTGTTATGATCTCACCTTTCAGATGGTGAAATCCGAAGGTGGATATAGGATCTCAGTGACGGCACTAGATAGAAGGATCGTGTTAGCTCAGTTGAAAGGCCTCAGGGCTCATAAAGACCTAGGTGACTGTTATGACCTCACCTTTTTGATGGTGCAATCCGAAGGTGGATATAGGCTCTCAGTGGCGGCACTAGATAGAACGATCGTGTTTGAGCTCATTTGAAAGGGCTCATAAAGACCTAGATGACAGTTATGATCTCACCTTTCTGATGGTGCAATCCGAAGGTGGATATAGGTTCTCAGTGGCGGCACTAGATAGAACGATCGTGTTTGAGCTCATTTGAAAGGGCTCATAAAGACCTAGGTGACTGTTATGACCTCACCTTTTTGATGGTGCAATCCGAAGGTGGATATAGGTTCTCAGTGGCGGCACTAAATAGAACAATCGTGTTTGAGCTCATTTGAAAGGGCTCATAAAGACCTAGATGACTTTTATGATCTCACTTTTCTGATGGTTTAATCCGAAGGTGGATATAGGATCTCAGTGCCGGCACTAGATAGAACGACCGTGTTTGAACTCATTTGAAAGGGCTCATAAAAACCTAGATGACTGTTATGATCTCACCTTTCTGATGGTGCAATCCGAAGGTGGATATAGGTTCTAAGTGGCGGCACTAGATAGAACGATCGTGTTTGAGCTTATTTGAAAGGGCTCATAAAGACCTAGGTGACTGTTATGACCTCATCTTTTTGATGGTGCAATCCGAAGGTGGATATAGGTTCTCAGTGGCGGCACTAAATAGAACAATCGTGTTTGAGCTCATTTGAAAGGGCTCATATAGACCTAGGTGACTGTTATGACCTCACATTTTTGATGATGCAATCCCAAGGTAGATGTAGGTTCTCAGTGGCGGCACTAGATAGAAAGATCGTGTTTGAGCTCATTTGAAAGGGCTCATAAAGACCTAGGTGACTGTTATGATCTCACCTTTTTGATGGTGCAATCCGAAGGTGGATATAGGTTCTCAGTGGCGGCACTAAATAGAACAATCGTGTTTGAGCTCATTTGAAAGGGCTCATAAAGACTTAGATGACTGTTATGATCTCACCTTTCTGATGATGTATTCCGAAGGTGGATATAGGATCGCAGTGCAGGCACTAGATAGAACGATCGTGTTTGAACTCATTTGAAAGGGCTCATAAAGACCTTGGTGACTGTTATGACCTCACCTTTTTGATGGTGCAATCCGAAGGTGGATATAGGTTCTCAGTGGCGGCACTAGATAGAACAATCGTGTTTGAGCTCATTTGAAAGTGCTCATAAAGACCTCGATGACTGTTATTACCTCATCTTTTTGATGGTGCAATATGAAGGTGGGTATAGGATCTCAGTGACGGCACTAGATAGAAGAATCGTGTTAGCTCATTTGATAGGGCTCATAAAGACCTATGCGACTGTTATGACCTCACCTTTTTGATGGTGCAATCCGAAGGTGGATATAGGTTCTCAGTGGCGGCAACTAGATAGAACAAACGTGTTTGAGCTCATTTGAAAGTGCTCATAACGACCTCGATGACTGTTATGATCTCGCCTTTCTGATGGTGTAATCCGAAGGTGGATATAGGATCTCATTGACGGCACTAGATAGAAGGATCGTGTTTGAACTCATTTGAAAGGGCTCATAAAGACCTAGGTGACTGTTATGACCTCACATTTTTGATGGTGCAATCCGAAGGTGGAAAGAGGTTCACAGTTGCGTCACTAGATAGAACGATCGTGTTTGAAATCATTTGAAAGGGCTCATAAAGACCTAGGTGACTGTTATGACCTCACCTTTTTGATGGTGCAATCCGAAGGTGGATATAGGTTCTCAGTGGCGGCACTAGATAGAACGATCGTGTTTGAGCTCATTTGAAAGGGCTCATAAAGACTAAGATGACTGTTATGATCTCACCTTTCTGATGGTGTATTCCGAAGGTGGATATAGGATCGCAGTGCAGGCACTAGATAGAACGATCGTGTTTGAACTCATTTGAAAGGGCTCATAAAGACCTTGGTGACTGTTATGACCTCACCTTTTTGATGGTGCAATCCGAAGGTGGATATAGGTTCTCAGTGGCGGCACTAGATAGAACAATCGTGTTTGAGCTCATTTGAAAGTGCTCATAAAGACCTCGATGACTGTTATGATCTCGCCTTTCTGATGGTGTAATCCGAAGGTGGATATAGGATCTCATTGACGGCACTAGATAGAAGGATCGTGTTTGAACTCATTTGAAAGGGCTCATAAAGACCTAGGTGACTGTTATGACCTCACATTTTTGTTGGTGCAATCCGAAGGTGGATATAGGTTCACAGTTGCGTCACTAGATAGAACGATCGTGTTTGAAATCATTTGAATGGGCTCATAAAAACCTAGGTGACTGTTATTACCTCATCTTTTTGATGGTGCAATATGAAGGTGGGTATAGGATCTCAGTGACGGCACTAGATAGAAGAATCGTGTTAGCTCATTTGATAGGGCTCATAAAGACCTATGCGACTGTTATGACCACACCTTTTTGATGGTGCAATCCGAAGGTGGATATAGGTTCCCAGTGGCGGCACTAGATAGAACGATCGTGTTTGAGCTCATTTGAATGGGCTCATAAAGTCCTAGATGACTGTTATGATCTCGCCTTACTGATGGTGTAATCCGAAGGTGGATATAGGATCTCATTGACGGCACTAGATAGAAGGATCGTGTTTGAACTCATTTGAAAGGGCTCATAAAGACCTTGGTGACTGTTATGACCTCACATTTTTGATGGTGCAATCCGAAGGTGGATATAGGTTCTCAGTGGCGGCACTAGATAGAACAATCGTGTTTGAGCTCATTTGAAAGTGCTCATAAAGACCTCGATGACTGTTATGATCTCGCCTTTCTGATGGTGTAATCTGAAGGTGGATATAGGATCTCATTGACGGCACTAGATAGAAGGATCGTGTTTGAACTCATTTGAAAGGGCTCATAAAGACCTAGGTGACTGTTATGACCTCACATTTTTGATGGTGCAATCCGAAGGTGGATATAGATTCACAGTTGCGTCACTAGATAGAACGATCGTGTTTGAAATCATTTGAATGGGCTCATAAAAACCTAGGTGACTGTTATTACCTCATCTTTTTGATGGTGCAATATGAAGGTGGGTATAGGATCTCAGTGACGGCACTAGATAGAAGAATCGTGTTAGCTCATTTGATAGGGCTCATAAAGACCTATGCGACTGTTATGACCTCACCTTTTTGATGGTGCAATCCGAAGGTGGATATAGGTTCCCAGTGGCGGCACTAGATAGAACGATCGTGTTTGAGCTCATTTGAAAGGGCTCATAAAGACCTAGATGACTGTTATGATCTCACCTTTCAGATGGTGTAATCCGAAGGTGGATATAGGATCTAAGTGACGGCACTAGATAGAAGGATCGTGTTAGCTCAGTTGAAAGGGCTCATAAAGACCTACGTGAATGTTGTGACCTCACCTTTTTGATGGTGCAATCCGAAGGTGGATATAGGTTCTCAGTGGCGGCACTTGATTGATCGATCGTGTTTGAACTCATTTGAATGGGCTCATAAAGACATAGGTGACTGTTATGACCTCACCTTTTTGATGGTGCAATCCGAAGGTGGATATAGGTTCTCAGTGGCGGCACTAGATAGAACGATCGTGTTTGAGCTTATTTGAAAGGGCTCATAAAGACCTAGGTGACTGGTATGACCTCATCTTTTTATGGTGCAATCCGAAGGTGGATATAGGTTCTCAGTGGCGGCACTAGATAGAACGATCGTGTTTGAGCTTATTTGAAAGGGCTCATAAAGACCTAGGTGACTGTTATGACCTCACCTTTTTGATGGTGCAATCCGAAGGTGGATATAGGTTCTCAGTGGCGGCACTAGATAGAACGATCGTGTTTGAGCTCATTTGAATGGGCTCTTAAAGACCTAGGTGACTTTTATGACCTCATCTTTTTGATGGTGCAATACGAAGGTGGGTATAGGATCTCAGTGACGGCACTAGATAGAAGGATCGTTTTAGCTCATTTGATAGGGCTCATAAAGACCTAGGCGACTGTTATGACCTCACCTTTTTGATGGTGCAATCCGAAGGTGGATATAGGTTCTCAGTGGCGGCACTAGATAGAACGATCGTGTTTGAGCTCATTTGAAAGGGCTCATAAAGACCTAGATGACTGTTATGATCTCACCTTTCAGATGGTGAAATCTGAAGGTGGATATAGGATCTCAGTGACGGCACTAGATAGAAGGATCGTGTTAGCTCAGTTGAAAGGCCTCAGGGCTCATAAAGACCTAGGTGACTGTTATGACCTCACCTTTTTGATGGTACAATCCGAAGGTGGATATAGGCTCTCAGTGGCGGCACTAGATAGAACGATCGTGTTTGAGCTCATTTGAAAGGGCTCATAAAGTCCTAGATGACAGTTATGATCTCACCTTTCTGATGGTGCAATCCGAAGGTGGATATAGGTTCTAATTGGCGGCACTAGATAGAACGATCGTGTTTGAGCTCATTTGAAAGGGCTCATAAAGACCTAGGTGACTGTTATGACCTCACCTTTTTGATGGTGCAATCCGAAGGTGGATATAGGTTCTCAGTGGCGGCACTAAATAGAACAATCGTGTTTGAGCTCATTTGAAAGGGCTCATAAAGACCTAGATGACTTTTATGATCTCACTTTTCTGATGGTTTAATCCGAAGGTGGATATAGGATCTCAGTGCCGGCACTAGATTGAACGACCGTGTTTGAACTCATTTGAAAGGGCTCATAAAAACCTAGATGACTGTTATGATCTCACCTTTCTGATGGTGTATTCCGAAGGTGGATATAGGATCGCAGTGCCGGCACTAGATAGAACGATCGTGTTTGAGCTCATTTGAAAGGGCTCTTAAAGACCTAGGTGACTTTTATGACCTCATCTTTTTGATGGTGCAATACGAAGGTGGGTATAGGATCTCAGTGACGGCACTAGATAGAAGGATCGTTTTAGCTCATTTGATAGGGCTCATAAAGACCTAGGCGACTGTTATGACCTCACCTTTTTGATGGTGCAATCCGAAGGTGGATATAGGTTCTCAGTGGCGGCACTAAATAGAACGATCGTGTTTGAGCTCATTTGAAAGGGCTCATAAAGACCTAGATGACTGTTATGATCTCACCTTTCAGATGGTGAAATCCGAAGGTGGATATAGGATCTCAGTGACGGCACTAGATAGAAGGATCGTGTTAGCTCAGTTGAAAGGCCTCAGGGCTCATAAAGACCTAGGTGACTGTTATGACCTCACCTTTTTGATGGTGCAATCCGAAGGTGGATATAGGCTCTCAGTGGCGGCACTAGATAGAACGATCGTGTTTGAGCTCATTTGAAAGGGCTCATAAAGACCTAGATGACAGTTATGATCTCACCTTTCTGATGGTGCAATCCGAAGGTGGATATAGGTTCTCAGTGGCGGCACTAGATAGAACGATCGTGTTTGAGCTCATTTGAAAGGGCTCATAAAGACCTAGGTGACTGTTATGACCTCACCTTTTTGATGGTGCAATCCGAAGGTGGATATAGGTTCTCAGTGGCGGCACTAAATAGAACAATCGTGTTTGAGCTCATTTGAAAGGGCTCATAAAGACCTAGATGACTTTTATGATCTCACTTTTCTGATGGTTTAATCCGAAGGTGGATATAGGATCTCAGTGCCGGCACTAGATAGAACGACCGTGTTTGAACTCATTTGAAAGGGCTCATAAAAACCTAGATGACTGTTTTGATCTCACCTTTCTGATGGTGTATTCCGAAGGTGGATATAGGATCGCAGTGCCGGCACTAGATAGAACGATCGTGTTTGAGCTTATTTGAAAGGGCTCATAAAGACCTAGGTGACTGTTATGACCTCACCTTTTTGATGGTGCAATCCGAAGGTGGATATAGGCTCTCAGTGGCGGCACTAGATAGAACGATCGTGTTTGAGCTCATTTGAAAGGGCTCATAAAGTCCTAGATGACAGTTATGATCTCACCTTTCTGATGGTGCAATCCGAAGGTGGATATAGGTTCTAATTGGCGGCACTAGATAGAACGATCGTGTTTGAGCTCATTTGAAAGGGCTCATAAAGACCTAGGTGACTGTTATGACCTCACCTTTTTGATGGTGCAATCCGAAGGTGGATATAGGTTCTCAGTGGCGGCACTAAATAGAACAATCGTGTTTGATCTCATTTGAAAGGGCTCATAAAGACCTAGATGACTTTTATGATCTCACTTTTCTGATGGTTTAATCCGAAGGTGGATATAGGATCTCAGTGCCGGCACTAGATTGAACGAACGTGTTTGAACTCATTTGAAAGGGCTCATAAAAACCTAGATGACTGTTATGATCTCACCTTTCTGATGGTGTATTCCGAAGGTGGATATAGGATCGCAGTGCCGGCACTAGATAGAACGATCGTGTTTGAGCTCATTTGAAAGGGCTCTTAAAGACCTAGGTGACTTTTATGACCTCATCTTTTTGATAGTGCAATACGAAGGTGGGTATAGGATCTCAGTGACGGCACTAGATAGAAGGATCGTTTTAGCTCATTTGATAGGGCTCATAAAGACCTAGGCGACTGTTATGACCTCACCTTTTTGATGGTGCAATCCGAAGGTGGATATAGGTTCTCAGTGGCGGCACTAGATAGAACGATCGTGTTTGAGCTCATTTGAAAGGGCTCATAAAGACCTAGATGACTGTTATGATCTCACCTTTCAGATGGTGAAATCCGAAGGTGGATATAGGATCTCAGTGACGGCACTAGATAGAAGGATCGTGTTAGCTCAGTTGAAAGGCCTCAGGGCTCATAAAGACCTAGGTGACTGTTATGACCTCACCTTTTTGATGGTGCAATCCGAAGGTGGATATAGGCTCTCAGTGGCGGCACTAGATAGAACGATCGTGTTTGAGCTCATTTGAAAGGGCTCATAAAGACCTAGATGACAGTTATGATCTCACCTTTCTGATGGTGCAATCCGAAGGTGGATATAGGTTCTCAGTGGCGGCACTAGATAGAACGATCGTGTTTGAGCTCATTTGAAAGGGCTCATAAAGACCTAGGTGACTGTTATGACCTCACCTTTTTGATGGTGCAATCCGAAGGTGGATATAGGTTCTCAGTGGCGGCACTAAATAGAACAATCGTGTTTGAGCTCATTTGAAAGGGCTCATAAAGACCTAGATGACTTTTATGATCTCACTTTTCTGATGGTTTAATCCGAAGGTGGATATAGGATCTCAGTGCCGGCACTAGATAGAACGACCGTGTTTGAACTCATTTGAAAGGGCTCATAAAAACCTAGATGACTGTTATGATCTCACCTTTCTGATGGTGTATTCCGAAGGTGGATATAGGATCGCAGTGCCGGCACTAGATAGAACGATCGTGTTTGAGCTTATTTGAAAGGGCTCATAAAGACCTAGGTGACTGTTATGACCTCACCTTTTTGATGGTGCAATCCGAAGGTGGATATAGGTTCTCAGTGGCGGCACTTGATAGATCGATCGTGTTTGAACTCATTTGAATGGGCTCATAAAGACCTAGGTGACTGTTATGACCTCACCTTTTTGATGGTGCAATCCGAAGGTGGATATAGGTTCTCAGTGGCGGCACTAGATAGAACGATCGTGTTTGAGCTTATTTGAAAGGCCTCATAAAGACCTAGGCGACTGTTATGACCTCACCTTTTTGATGGTGCAATCCGAAGGTGGATATAGGTTCTCAGTGGCGGCACTAGATAGAACGATCGTGTTTGAAATCATTTGAATGGGCTCATAAAGACCTAGGTGACTGTTATGACCTCATCTTTTTGATGGTGCAATACGAAGGTGGGTATAGGATCTCAGTGATGGCACTAGATAAAAGGATCGTGTTAGCTCATTTGATAGGGCTCATAAAGACCTAGGCGACTGTTATGACCTCACCTTTTTGATGGTGCAATCCGAAGGTGGATATAGGTTCTCATTGGCGGCACTAGAAAGAACGATCGTGTTTGAGCTCATTTGAAAGGGCTCATAAAGACCTAGATGACTAATATGATCTCACCTTTCAGATGGTGTAATCCGAAGGTGGATATAGGTTCTCAGTGGCGGCACTAGATAGAACGATCGTGTTTGAGCTTATTTGAAAGGGCTCATAAAGACCTAGGCGAATGTTATGACCTCACCTTTTTGATGGTGCAATCCGAAGGTGGATATAGGTTCTCAGTGGCGGCAATAGATAGAACGATCGTGTTTGAAATCATTTGAATGGGCTCATAAAGACCTAGGTGACTGTTATGACCTCATCTTTTTGATGGTGCAATACGAAGGTGGGTATAGGATCTCAGTGATGGCACTAGATAAAAGGATCGTGTTAGCTCATTTGATAGGGCTCATAAAGACCTAGGCGACTGTTATGACCTCACCTTTTTGATGGTGCAATCCGAAGGTGGATATAGGTTCTCAGTGGCGGCACTAGAAAGAACGATCGTGTTTGAGCTCATTTGAAAGGGCTCATAAAGACCTAGATGACTAATATGATCTCACCTTTCAGATGGTGTAATCCGAAGGTAGATATAGGATCTCAGTGACGGCACTAGATAGAAGGATCGTGTTAGCTCAGTTGAAAGGCCTCAGGGCTCATAAATATCTTGTTGACTGTTATGACCTCACCTTTTTGATGGTGCAATCCGAAGGTGGATATAGGTTCTCAGTGGCGGCACTAGATAGAACGATCGTGTTTGAGCTCATTTGAAAGGGTTCATAAAGACCTAGATGACTGTTATGATCTCACCTTTCTGATGGTGTAATCCGAAGGTGGATATAGGTTCTCAGTGGCGGCACTAGATAGAACGATCGTGTTTGAGCTCATTTGAAAGGGCTCATATAGACCTAGATGTCTGTTATGATCTCACCTTTCTGATGGTGTAATCCGAAGGTGGATATAGGATCTCATTGACGGCACTAAATAGAAGGATCGTGTTAGCTCATTTGAAAGGGCTCATAAAGACCTAGGTGACTGTTATGACCTCACCTTTTTGATGTGCAATCCGAAGGTGGATATAGGTTCTCAGTGGCGGCACTAGATAGAACGATCGTGTTTGAACTCATTTGAATGGGCTCATAAAGACCTAGGTGACTGTTATGACCTCACCTTTTTGATGTGCAATCCGAAGGTGGATATAGGTTCTCAGTGGCGGCACTAGATAGAACGATCGTGTTTGAGCTTATTTGAAAGGGCTCATAAAGACCTAGGTGACTCATAGTGATTTCTTATATTTACGCGAACACTACACATTTAAATGAAACTAATTTTACGGATTTTATCGCGTATATTAACTTATTTTACATTCCCGACGTTTCAAGCACTTTACAGCACCCATGGTCACGGGGGGGACTGAGGTGTATGACGTCCCAATGTCTTAGTTAACCACGGCTACCTCCAGATTAAAAATTATTAATTTTTGTTCCGATCTACGCAGTATGAACTTACAGTATCATGAAGTCTTGCAGTTGTATGGTTGGGTTGGGATTTAATTTTATTAATTATGGGATCCCAAGCAGATGGTAGCACCCAGCCATCTTCTCTATTGAAATTAGGATGTTTTTTTGATTTCAATAGCCTCGCGAATCATCCTTGGAAGGAATCGGTGTTCTTTAGCGAGGATTTGTGGTCTATCAAATCTAATGTAGTGACGGGGGCGATCCTGTACATGTTCACAGACTGCAGACTTCCCGGAGCGTCTATTCTTCACATCAGCTATGTGTTCTTTAACGCGGGTTGTTATGGATCTTTTAGTTTGTCCTATATAAGAGAGACCACATTCACAATCCAGCTTGTACACTCCTGCATCTTGCAGAGGAATATTACATTTGACTGATGGTAAAAACTGACTAATCTTCTTCGGCGGCTTGAAATATGTTTTAATGGAAGCACGCTTCAAGATGTAGCCAATCTTGTCAGTGACACCTCTGACATATGGCAGTACAGCAGGCACTCGCTCGACTGTGGCCGGCTTCACTCGTTCACTGTGACGTAGGCGCGGGACCCGAAGCTTATTGTCGTGCAAAACTTGCTTGACGTGTTGGAGCTCGGCGGCCAGGTGTTTACTGTCACAGATCCCTCGTGCTCTCTGAAACAAAGATTTACCCACGGTAGCTAACTGTGAAGGATGGTGGTGAGAATCACCGTTTAAATATCTATCTGTATGGGTCTTTTTTCTATACACAGTGTGGCTCAAGGTGTTATCAGGATTCCGAATTACTAATACATCTAGAAAAGCTAAAGAATTGTTTGCCTCTAACTCCATTGTGAACTGAATTTTAGAATTTAAGGAGTTAAGATGGTCTAAAAATGCAGTTACTTTATCTAAAGGTAGAATTGTGAAAGTGTCGTCTACGTACCGCTTGTAGAATCTTGGGTTTATGGGAGAAGTAAGCAGGGCTTTCTCCTCAAAGTCCTCCATGAATATATCGGCGACAATGGGAGATACAGGTGAGCCCATCGCCACTCCATCTACTTGCTTGTAGAACTCCTCCTTCCACAATAGGTAGCCAGATGTAAGGCAGTGTCTGAGGAATATTGCATATTCTACGGGCATGTTGTTTTCCTCTAGCCTTCTAGTAACAATCGAGATGCAGTCTTCAACAGGTAGGCATGTGAATAGAGACTGCACATCAAAACTCACCATAGTTTCATTGTCTGCCAGATGTAGGTCTTTAATCTCGCTGACAAAATGGTAGGAATCCTTTGTGTGTGCTCTTGTATGTCCCTTGAGCGGTGAGAGTATATTCGCTAAGTATTGAGCCAATCTGTAAGTTGGTGAATCGATTTGGCTCACTATAGGACGTAGTGGAGCATTGGGCTTGTGTATTTTTGGTAACCCAACGTGTGCTAAACCACCGAAGTTGTATGGGTCCAACACGTCAAGCAAGTTTTGCACGACAATAAGCTTCGGGTCCCGCGCCTACGTCACAGTGAACGAGTGAAGCCGGCCACAGTCGAGCGAGTGCCTGCTGTACTGCCATATGTCAGAGGTGTCACTGACAAGATTGGCTACATCTTGAAGCGTGCTTCCATTAAAACATATTTCAAGCCGCCGAAGAAGATTAGTCAGTTTTTACCATCAGTCAAGTGTAATATTCCTCTGCAAGATGCAGGAGTGTACAAGCTGGATTGTGAATGTGGTCTCTCTTATATAGGACAAACTAAAAGATCCATAAAAACCCGCGTTAAAGAACACATAGCTGATGTGAAGAATAGACGCTCCGGGAAGTCTGCAGTCTGTGAACATGTACAGGATCGCCCCCGTCACTACATTAGATTTGATAGACCACAAATCCTCGCTAAAGAACACCGATTCCTTCCAAGGATGATTCGCGAGGCTATTGAAATCAAAAAACATCCTAATTTCAATAGAGTAGATGGCTGGGTGCTACCATCTGCTTGGGATCCCATAATTAATAAAATTAAATCCCAACCCAAGCATACAACTGCAAGACTTCATGATACTGTAAGTTCATACTGCGTAGATCGGAACAAAAATTAAAAAATTTTAATCTGGAGGTAGCCGTGGTTAACTAAGACATTGGGACGTCATACACCTCAGTCCCCCCCGTGACAATGGGTGCTGTAAAGTGCTTGAAACGTCGGGAATGTAAAATAAGTTAATATACGCGATAAAATCCGTAAAATTAGTTTCACCTAGGTGACTGTTATGACCTCACCTTTCTGATGGTGTAATCCGAAGGTGGATATAGGATCTCAGTGCCGGCACTAAATAGAACGATCGTGCTTGAACTCATTTGAATGGGCTCATAAAGTCCTAGGTGACTGTTATGACCTCACCTTTTTGATGGTGCAATCCGAAGGTGGATATAGGTTCTCAGTGGCGGCACTAGATAGAACGATCGTGTTTGAACTCATTTGAATGGGCTCATAAAGACCTAGGTGACTGTTATGACCTCATCGTTTTGATGGTGCAATACGAAGGTGGGTATAGGATCTCAGTGACGGCACTAGATAGAAGGATCGTGTTAGCTCATTTGAAAGGGCTCATAAAGACCTAGGTGAATGTTATGACCTCACCTTTTTGATGGTGCAATCCGAAGGTGGATATAGGTTCTCAGTGGCGGCACTAGATAGAACGATCGTGTTTGAGCTTATTTGAAAGGGCTCATAAAGACCTAGGCGACTGTTATGACCTCACCTTTTTGATGGTGCAATCCGAAGGTGGATATAGGTTCTCAGTGGCGGCACTAGATAGAACGATCGTGTTTGAAATCATTTGAATGGGCTCATAAAGACCTAGGTGACTGTTATGACCTCATCTTTTTGATGGTGCAATACGAAGGTGGGTATAGGATCTCAGTGATGGCACTAGATAAAAGGATCGTGTTAGCTCATTTGATAAGGCTCATAAAGACCTAGGCGACTGTTATGACCTCACCTTTTTGATGGTGCAATCCGAAGGTGGATATAGGTTCTCAGTGGCGGCACTAGAAAGAACGATCGTGTTTGAGCTCATTTGAAAGGGCTTATAAAGACCTAGATGACTAATATGATCTCACCTTTCAGATGGTGTAATCCGAAGGTAGATATAGGATCTCAGTGACGGCACTAGATAGAAGGATCGTGTTAGCTCAGTTGAAAGGCCTCAGGGCTCATAAATATCTTGTTGACTGTTATGACCTCACCTTTTTGATGGTGCAATCCGAAGGTGGATATAGGTTCTCAGTGGCGGCACTAGATAGAACGATCGTGTTTGAGCTCATTTGAAAGGGCTCATAAAGACCTAGATGACTGTTATGATCTCACCTTTCTGATGGTGTAATCCGAAGGTGGATATAGGTTCTCAGTGGCGGCACTAGATAGAACGATCGTGTTTGAGCTCATTTGAAAGGGCTCATATAGACCTAGATGTCTGTTATGATCTCACCTTTCTGATGGTGTAATCCGAAGGTGGATATAGGATCTCAGTGACGGCACTAGATAGAAGGATCGTGTTTGAGCTCATTTGAAAGGGCTCATAAAGACCTAGATGACTGTTATGATCTCACCTTTCTGATGGTGTATTCCGAAGTTGGATAAAGGATCGCAGTGCCGGCACTAGATAGAACGATCGTGTTTGAGCTCATTTGAAAGGGCTCATAAAGACCTAGATGACTGTTATGATCTCACTTTTCTGATGGTTTAATCCGAAGGTGGATATAGGATCTCAGTGCAGGCACTAGATAGAACGACCGTGTTTGAACTCATTTGAAAGGGCTCATAAAGACCTAGATGACTGTTATGATCTCACCTTTCTGATGGTGTATTCCGAAGTTGGATATAGGATCGCAGTGCCGGCACTAGATAGAACGATCGTGTTTGAGCTTATTTGAAAGGGCTCATAAAGACCTAGGTGACTGTTATGACCTCACCTTTTTGATGGTGCAATATGAAGATGGGTATAGGATCTCAGTGACGGCACTAAATAGAAGGATCGTGTTAGCTCATTTGATAGGGCTCATAAAGACCTATGCGACTATTATGACCTCACCTTTTTGATGGTGCAATCCGAAGGTGGATATAGGTTCCCAGTGGCGGCACTAGATAGAACGATCGTGTTTGAGCTTATTTGAAAGGGCTCATAAAGACCTAGGTAACTGTTATGACCTCATCTTTTTGATGGTGCAATATGAAGGTGGGTATAGGATCTCATTGACGGTACTAGATAGAAGGATCGTGTTAGCTCATTTGATAGGGCTCATAAAGACCTATGCGACTGTTATGACCTCACCTTTTTGATGGTGCAATCCGAAGGTGGATATAGGTTCCCAGTGGCGGCACTAGATAGAACGATCGTGTTAGCTCAGTTGAAAGGGCTCATAAAGACCTACGTGAATGTTATGACCTCACCTTTTTGATGGTGCAATCCGAAGGTGGATATAGGTTCTCAGTGGCGGCACTTGATTGACCGATCGTGTTTGAACTCATTTGAATGGGCTCATAAAGACATAGGTGACTGTTATGACCTCACCTTTTTGATGTTGCAATACGAAGGTGGATATAGGTTCTCAGTGGCGGCACTAGATAGAAAGATCGTGTTTGAGCTTATTTGAAAGGGCTCATAAAGACCTAGGTGACATGTATGACCTCATCTTTTTGATGGTGCAATCCGAAGGTGGATATAGGTTCTCAGTGGCGGCACTAGATAGAACGATCGTGTTTGAGCTTATTTGAAAGGGCTCATAAAGACCTAGGTGACTGTTATGACCTCACCTTTTTGATGGTGCAATCCGAAGGTGGATATAGGTTCTCAGTGGCGGCACTAGATGGAACGATCGTGTTCGAGCTCATTTGAAAGGGCTCTTAAAGACCTAGGTGACTTTTATGACCTCACCTTTTTGATGGTGCAATCCGAAGGTGGATATAGGATCTCAGTGCCGGCACTAGATAGAACAATCGTGTATGAACTCATTTTAATGGGCTCATAAAGACCTAGGTGACTGTTATGACCTCACATTTTTGATGGTGCAATCCGAAGGTGGATATAGGTTCATAGTGCCGGCACTAGATAGAACGATCGTGTTTGAACTCATTTGAATGGGCTCATAAAGACATAGGTGACTGTTATGACCTCACCTTTTTGATGTTGCAATCCGAAGGTGGATATAGGTTCTCAGTGGCGGCACTAGATAGAACGATCGTGTTTGAGCTTATTTGAAAGGGCTCATAAAGACCTAGGTGACTGGTATGACCTCACCTTTTTGATGGTGCAATCCGAAGGTGGATATAGGATCTCAGTGGCGGCACTAGATAGAACGATCGTGTTTGAACTCATTTGAATGGGCTCATAAAGACCTAGGTGACTGTTATGACCTCATCGTTTTGATGGTGCAATACGAAGGTGGGTATAGGATCTCAGTGACGGCACTAGATAGAAGGATCGTGTTAGCTCATTTGAAAGGGCTCATAAAGACCTAGGTGAATGTTATGACCTCACCTTTTTGATGGTGCAATCCGAAGGTGGATATAGGTTCTCAGTGGCGGCACTAGATAGAACGATCGTGTTTGAGCTTATTTGAAAGGGCTCATAAAGACCTAGGCGACTGTTATGACCTCACCTTTTTGATGTTGCAATCCGAAGGTGGATATAGGTTCTCAGTGGCGGCACTAGATAGAACGATCGTGTTTGAAATCATTTGAATGGGCTCATAAAGACCTAGGTGACTGTTATGACCTCATCTTTTTGATGGTGCAATACGAAGGTGGGTATAGGATCTCAGTGATGGCACTAGATAAAAGGATCGTGTTAGCTCATTTGATAAGGCTCATAAAGACCTAGGCGACTGTTATGACCTCACCTTTTTGATGGTGCAATCCGAAGTGCCGTGTAGTGGCGGTCAAGAATACCACTACCCCATATCCTCCCGTGGGTGTCGTAAAAGGCGACAAAGGGAAACAGGCAGGAGATGGGCAGCAGCATCTTCCTGATAATAGCCAGACAATAAAAAAAAAAAACTGCGGTTGCCAACCCGCTCGCCAAGCGTGGCAACTATGGCAAATACCCCCCAAATGAATAAAGTTACTAAGAGACGGCCCCCAGTCCCCGGCGGCCCCGCTATTCCTGGCTACGGTGGCGACCATGGTAACGGCGGGGCAGGGGGTGCTAAGAATCTCCGGTGGAGGTTCGGTTGCCACCTTAGACGACTCGACCTGGCAACGTACAACGCACGCACCCTGAGGACTGACGAGAAGATCGTGGAGCTGGAAGAAGAGATAGACAAGTTGCGCTGGCATATTATAGGATTATCCGAAGTCCGAAGAGAGGGGGAGGACACGGTAATCCTCGAATCCGGCAACTTGCTCTATCACCGGGAGGGCGACCATCTGTCCCAAGGAGGTGTCGGATTTATCGTCCACAAGTCTCTCGTTAACAACGTTGTAAAGATCGGGAGTGTGTCGACGAGGGTTGCGTACCTTATACTCAGAATCACCAAACGGTATTCGCTGAAGGTCATACAGGTTTACGCACCAACCTCGGCACACCCCGACGGGGAGGTGGAGGAAATGTATGAGGATATCTCTAGAGCCATGCATTCCTCCAAAACCCAATATACGGTGTTAATGGGAGACTTCAATGCAAAACTAGGCACAAGAGAGAACGGTGAGCTGAAAGTAGGGAAATTTGGAATAGGGCAACGGAACCCAAGGGGCCAGCAGCTGGCCGACTTCATGGAGAAAGAGGGACTCTTTATGATGAACTCTTTCTTCCAGAAGCGGCCCCACAGGAAGTGGACCTGGTCGAGCCCCGACGGTTCGACAAAAAATGAGATTGACTTCATTATGACGACCAGACGACAACTGTTCAGGGATGTCTCCGTGATCGTGAGGGTGAAAACTGGTAGCGATCACCGAATGGTTAGAGGCACACTGAACCTAAACGTTAAGTTGGAGAGGTCTCGTCTAATGAAGTCAACGCTCCGTCCCCCTCGTGCTCTGTTCCAAAGTCCCGAGACCTTTCAGCTCGAGTTACAAAACCGTTTTCAGTGCCTAGAAGACTGCAATGAAGTGGACGATATGAATGACAAGCTCGTGGAAACTGTCCATGCGGTCGGAGCTAAGTTCTGCAAGACCCGCCGCAGAAGAACACAAAAACTCTCCGATCACACTCTTAATCTCATGGCTGTTAGACGGGAGATGAAGCTACATTCTTCAACAGACTTGACAGCATACAGGCATCTGAACAGACAGATCTCCAAATGCATGCGGCGGGACTTACGCAACTTCAATACAGCTCGTATTGAAGAAGCGATCGAGCGGAACCAAGGCTCCAAAGTCTTTGCCAGAGATCTGTCTGCCAGAAAGAGCCAACTGTCAAAGCTGAAGACAGAATGTGGCAGCATCGTTTCCGGGACACCTGAGATTTTGAGTGAGATTGAGAGGTTCTATGGGCAGCTGTACACGTCATCGTTGGAGCCACACGCAAGTGTGAGTAACGATCCAAGAGCGAGTCTCATCCGACACTATTCCGAAGATATCCCGGACGTCAGTCTGAGCGAGATTAGAATGGCTCTCCAGCACCTTAAAAACGGTAAGGCCCCAGGCGAGGATGGAATTACAGCGGAGCTTCTGAAAGCGGGTGGAAGACCGGTACTTGAAGTCCTTCAGAAGCTCTTTAATTCCGTCCTCCATGGTGGCATTACACCGGAGGCGTGGAGCAGAAGTGCGGTGGTCTTGTTCTTCAAGAAAGGTGACAACGCTCTCTTGAAGAACTACAGACCGATTTCCCTTCTGAGCCGCGTCTACGTGCTGTTTTCGAGAGTCATTACGAATCGTCTCGCGCGCAGACTTGACGACTTCCAGCCTCCCGAACAAGCCGGTTTCCGAAAGGGCTTTAGCACCATAGACCACATACATACCCTTCGGCAAATTGTACAGAAGTCCGAAGAGTACAATTTGCCACTATGTCTGGCGTATGTGGACTATGAGAAAGCCTTTGATTCCGTCGAAATTTGGGCGGTGCTGCAGTCCCTTCAGCGGTGCCAAGTTGACTGTCGGTATATCGAAGTGTTGAAGTGCTTGTACAGTAGGGCTACGATGGCTATCCGAGTACAGAACCAGAGTACGAAACCTATCCAATTGCAGAGAGGTGTAAGACAGGGTGACGTCATATCCCCGAAACTCTTCATCGCTGCATTGGAAGACGTTTTCAAGCTTCTGGACTGGAAAGGATACGGTATCAACATCAATGGCGAGTACATCACTCACCTTCGATTTGCCGACGATATAGTCCTTATGGCAGAATCGCTGGAGGACCTAAGCACTATGCTCAATGACCTCGATAGTGTTTCCCAACGGATAGGTCTTAAGATGAACATGGACAAAACAAAGATCATGTTTAATGTCCATGTCACACCTATGCCGGTAGTTGTTGGGAACACTAAGCTCGAAGTTGTTGACGAGTATGTTTACCTGGGACAAATAGTCCGACTAGGTAAGTCCAACTTCGACCGAGAGGTCAATCGACGGATTCAACTCGGCTGGGCAGCGTTCGGGAAGCTACGACACATCTTCTCGTCAGACATACCTCAAAACCTGAAAACGAAATTGTACAACCAGTGCGTGTTGCCAGTAATGACTTATGGAACTGAGACGTGGTCCTTCACTGCTGGCCGTATGAGGAAGCTCAAGGTCGCTCAGCGGGCTATGGAGAGGGCTATGCTCGGAGTTTCTCTGCGTGATAAACTTAGGAATGAGGATATCCGCAGTAGAACCAGAGTAACCGACATAGCCCAACGGATTAGTAAGCTGAAGTGGCAGTGGGCCGGCCATATAGCTCGAAGAACCGACAACCGATGGGGAAGAAAGGTTCTCGAGTGGCAGCCTCGTACCGGTAGGCGAAGTGTAGGGCGTCCCCCCACGAGATGGAGTGACGACCTGGTAAGACATGCAGGAAGTCGATGGATGCAGGTGGCTCAGGACCGTGCTTTGTGGCATTCTTTGGGGGAGGCCTATGTTCAGCAGTGGACTTGTGAAGGGCTGTAATGATGATGATGATGATCCGAAGGTGGATATAGGTTCTCAGTGGCGGCACTAGAAAGAACGATCGTGTTTGAGCTCATTTGAAAGGGCTTATAAAGACCTAGATGACTAATATGATCTCACCTTTCAGATGGTGTAATCCGAAGGTAGATATAGGATCTCAGTGACGGCACTAGATAGAACGATCGTGTTTGAGGTTATTTGAAAGGGCTCATATAGACCTAGGTGACTGTTATGACCTCACATTTTTGATGGTGCAATCCCAAGGTAGATGTAGGTTCTCAGTGGCGGCACTAAGTAGAACAATCGTGTTTGAGCTCATTTGAAAGGGCTCATAAAGACCTAGATGACTGTTATGATCTCACTTTTCTGATGGTTTAATCCGAAGGTGGATATAGGATATCAGTGCAGGCACTAGATAGAACGATCGTGTTTGAAATCATTTGAATGGGCTCATAAAGACCTAGATAACTGTTATGATCTCGCCTTTCTGATGGTGTAATCCGAAGGTGGATATAGGATCTCATTGACGGCACTAGATAGAAGGATCGTGTTTGAACTCATTTGAAAGGGCTCATAAAGACATAGGTGACTGTTATGACCTCACCTTTTTGATGTTGCAATCCGTAGGTGGATATAGGTTCTCAGTGGCGGCACTAGATAGAACGATCGTGTTTGAGCTTATTTGAAAGGGCTCATAAAGACCTAGGTGACTGGTATGACCTCATCTTTTTGATGGTGCAATCCGAAGGTGGATATAGGTTCTCAGTGGCGGCACTAGATAGAACGATCGTGTTTGAGCTTATTTGAAAGGGCTCATAAAAACCTAGGTGACTGTTATGACCTAACCTTTTTGATGGTGCAATCCGAAGGTGGATATAGGTTCTCAGTGGCGGCACTAGATAGAAGGATCGTGTTAGCTCATTTGAAAGGCCTCAGGGCTCATAAAGACCTAGGTGACTGTTATGACCTCACATTTTTGATGGTGCAATCCGAAGGTGGATATAGGTTCTCAGTGGCGGCACTAGATAGAACGATCGTGTTTGAGCTCATTTGAAAGGGCTCATAAAGACCTAGATGACAGTTATGATCTCACCTTTCTGATGGTGCAATCCGAAGGTGGATATAGGTTCTAAGTGGCGGCACTAGATAGAACGATCGTGTTTGAGCTCATTTGAAAGGGCTCATAAAGACCTAGGTGACTGTTATGACCTCACCTTTTTGATGGTGCAATCCGAAGGTGGATATAGGTTCTCAGTGGCGGCACTAGATAGAACAATCGTGTTTGAGCTTATTTGAAAGGGCTCATATAGACCTAGGTGACTGTTATGACCTCACATTTTTGATGGTGCAATCCCAAGGTAGATGTAGGTTCTCAGTGGCGGCACTAGATAGAACGATCGTGTTTGAGCTCATTTGAAAGGGCTAATAAAGACCTAGGTGACTGTTATGACCTCACCTTTTTGATGGTTTAATCCGAAGGTGGATATAGGATCTCAGTGCAGGCACTAGATAGAACGATCGTGTTTGAAATCATTTGAATGGGCTCATAAAGACCTAGATAACTGTTATGATCTCGCCTTTCTGATGGTGTAATCCGAAGGTGGATATAGGATCTCAGTGGCGGCACTAGATAGAACGATCGTCTTTGAGCTTATTTGAAAGGGCTCATATAGACCTAGGTGACTGTTATGACCTCACATTTTTGATGGTGCAATCCCAAGGTAGATGTAGGTTCTCAGTGGCGGCACTAAGTAGAACAATCGTGTTTGAGCTCATTTGAAAGGGCTCATAAAGACCTAGATGACTGTTATGATCTCACTTTTCTGATGGTTTAATCCGAAGGTGGATATAGGATCTCAGTGCAGGCACTAGATAGAACGATCGTGTTTGAAATCATTTGAATGGGCTCATAAAGACCTAGATAACTGTTATGATCTCGCCTTTCTGATGGTGTAATCCGAAGGTGGATATAGGATCTCATTGACGGCACTAGATAGAAGGATCGTGTTTGAACTCATTTGAAAGGGCTCATAAAAACATAGGTGACTGTTATGACCTCACCTTTTTGATGTTGCAATCCGTAGGTGGATATAGGTTCTCAGTGGCGGCACTAGATAGAACGATCGTGTTTGAGCTCATTTGAAAGGGCTCTTAAAGACCTAGGTGACTTTTATGACCTCACCTTTTTGATGGTGCAATCCGAAGGTGGATATAGGATCTCAGTGCCGGCACTAGATAGAACAATCGTGTTTGAACTCATTTTAATGGGCTCATAAAGACCTAGGTGACTGTTATGACCTCACATTTTTGATGGTGCAATCCGAAGGTGGATATAGGTTCATAGTGCCGGCACTAGATAGAACGATCGTGTTTGAACTCATTTGAATGGGCTCATAAAGACCTAGGTGACTGTTATGACTGCACATTTTTGATGGTGCAATCCGAAGGTGGATATAGGTTCTCAGTGGCGTCACTAGATAGAACCATCGTGTTTGAAATCATTTGAATGGGCTCATAAAGACCTAGGTGACTGTTATGACCTCTTCTTTTTGATGGTGCAATACGATGGTGGGTATAGGATCTCAGTGACGGCACTAGATAGAAGGATCATTTTAGCTCATATGATAGGGCTCATAAAGACCTAGGCGACTGTTATGACCTCACCTTTTTGATGGTGCAATCCGAAGGTGGATATAGGTTCTCAGTGGCGGCACTAGATAGAAAAATCGTGTTTGAGCTCATTTGAAAGGGCTCATAAAGACCTAGATGACTGTTATGATCTCACCTTTCAGATGGTGTAATCCGAAGGTGGATATAGGATCTCAGTGACGGCACCAGATAGAAGGATCGTGTTAGCTCATTTGAAAGGCCTCAGGGCTCATAAAGACCTAGGTGACTGTTATGACCTCACATTTTTGATGGTGCAATCCGAAGGTGGATATAGGTTCTCAGTGGCGGCACTAGATAGAACGATCGTGTTTGAGCTTATTTGAAAGGGCTCATAAAGACCTAGATGACAGTTATGATCTCACCTTTCTGATGGTGCAATCCGAAGGTGGATATAGGTTCTAAGTGGCGGCACTAGATAGAACGATCGTGTTTGAGCTCATTTGAAAGGGCTCATAAAGATATAGGTGACTGTTATGACCTCACCTTTTTGATGGTGCAATCCGAAGGTGGATATAGGTTCTCAGTGGCGGCACTAGATAGAACGATCGTGTTTGAGCTTATTTGAAAGGGCTCATATAGACCTAGGTGACTGTTATGACCTCACATTTTTGATGGTGCAATCCCAAGGTAGATGTAGGTTCTCAGTGGCGGCACTAGATAGAACGATCGTGTTTGAGCTCATTTGAAAGGGCTCATAAAGAACTAGGTGACTGTTATGACCTCACCTTTTTGATGGTGCAATCCGAAGGTGGATATAGGTTCTCAGTGGCGGCAATAAGTAGAACAATCGTGTTTGAGCTCATTTGAAAGGGCTCATAAAGACCTAGATGACTGTTATGATCTCACTTTTCTGATGGTTTAATCCGAAGGTGGATATAGGATCTCAGTGCAGGCACTAGATAGAACGATCGTGTTTGAAATCATTTGAATGGGCTCATAAAGACCTAGATGACTGTTATGATCTCGCCTTTCTGATGGTGTAATCCGAAGGTGGATATAGGATCTCATTGACGGCACTAGATAGAAGGATCGTGTTTGAACTCATTTGAAAGGGCTCATAAAGACCTAGGTGACTGTTATGACCTCACATTTTTGATGGTGCAATCCGAAGGTGGATATAAGTTCACAGTTGCGTCACTAGATAGAACGATCGTGTTTGAAATCATTTGAATGGGCTCATAAAAACCTAGGTGACTGTTATTACCTCACCTTTTTGATGGTGCAATATGAAGGTGGGTATAGGATCTCAGTGACGGCACTAGATAGAAGAATCGTGTTAGCTCATTTGATAGGGCTCATAAAGACCTATGCGACTGTTAT
This sequence comes from Parnassius mnemosyne, assembly GCA_963668995.1. Lineage (NCBI taxonomy): Eukaryota > Metazoa > Arthropoda > Insecta > Lepidoptera > Papilionidae > Parnassius > Parnassius mnemosyne. The sequence goes on from CAVLGL010000095.1 coordinate 291,000, forward strand.
GACCTCACCTTTTTGATGGTGCAATCCGAAGGTGGATATAGGTTCCTAGTGGCGGCACTAGATAGAACGATCGTGTTTGAGCTCATTTGAAAGGGCTCATAAAGACCTAGATGACTGTTATGATCTCACCTTTCAGATGGTGTAATCCGAAGGTGGATATAGGATCTAAGTGACGGCACTAGATAGAAGGATCGTGTTAGCTCAGTTGAAAGGGCTCATAAAGACCTACGTGAATGTTATGACCTCACCTTTTTGATGGTGCAATCCGAAGGTGGATATAGGTTCTCAGTGGCGGCACTTGATTGATCGATCGTGTTTGAACTCATTTGAATGGGCTCATAAAGACATAGGTGACTGTTATGACCTCACCTTTTTGATGGTGCAATCCGAAGTTTGATATAGGTTCTCAGTGGCGGCACTAGATAGAACGATCGTGTTTGAGCTTATTTGAAAGGGCTCATAAAGACCTAGGTGACTGGTATGACCTCATCTTTTTGATGGTGCAATCCGAAGGTGGATATAGGCTCTCAGTGCCGGCAATAGATAGAACGACCGTGTTTGAACTCATTTGAAAGGGCTCATAAAGACCTAGGTGACTGTTATGACCTCTTATTTTTGATGGTGCAATACGAAGGTGGGTATAGGATCTCAGTGACGGCACTAGATAGAAGGATCATTTTAGCTCATTTGATAGGGCTCATAAAGACCTAGGCGACTGTTATGACCTCACCTTTTTGATGGTGCAATCCGAAGGTGGATATAGGTTCTCAGTGGCGGCACTAGATAGAAAAATCGTGTTTGAGCTCATTTGAATGGGCTCATAAAGACCTAGGCGACTGTTATGACCTCACCTTTTTGATGGTGCAATCCGAAGCTGGATATAGGTTCTCAGTGGCGGCACTAGATAGAACGATCGTGTTTGAGCTCATTTGAAAGGGCTCATAAAGACCTAGATGACAGTTATGATCTCACCTTTCTGATGGTGCAATCCGAAGGTGGATATAGGTTCTAAGTGGCAGCACTAGATAGAACGATCGTGTTTGAGCTCATTTGAATGTGCTCATAAAGACCTAGGTGACTGTTATGACCTCACCTTTTTGATGGTGCAATCCGAAGGTGGATATCGGTTCTCAGTGGCGACACTAAGTAGAACAATCGTGTTTGAGCTCATTTGAAAGGGCTCATAAAGACCTAGATGACTGTTATGATCTCACTTTTCTGATGGTTTAATCCGAAGGTGGATATAGGATCTCAGTGCCGGCACTAGATAGAACGACCGTGTTTGAACTCATTTGAAAGGGCTCATAAAGACCTAGATGACTGTTATGATCTCACCTTTCTGATGATGTATTCCGAAGGTGGATATAGGATCGCAGTGCAGGCACTAGATAGAACGATCGTGTTTGAAATCATTTGAATGGGCTCATAAAAACCAAGATGACTGTTATGATCTCGCCTTTCTGATGGTGTAATCCGAAGGTGGATATAGGAGCTCATTGACGGCACTAGATAAAAGGATCGTGTTTGAACTCATTTGAAAGTGCTCATAAAGACCTAGGTGACTGTTATGACCTCACATTTTTGATGGTGCAATCCGAAGGTGGATATAGGTTCACAGTTGCGTCACTAGATAGAACGATCGTGTTTGAAATCATTTGAATGGGCTCATAAAAACCTAGGTGACTGTTATTACCTTATCTTTTTGATGGTGCAATATGAAGGTGGGTATAGGATCTCAGTGACGGCACTAGATAGAAGAATCGTGTTTGCCCATTTGATAGGGCTCATAAAGACCTATGCGACTGTTATGACCTCACCTTTTTGATGGTGCAATCCGAAGGTGGATATAGGTTCCCAGTGGCGGCACTAGATAGAACGATCGTGTTTGAGCTCATTTGAAAGGGCTCATAAAGAACTAGATGACTGTTATGACCTCACCTTTTTGATGTTGCAATCCGAAGGTGGATATAGGTTCTCAGTGGCGGCACTTGATTGATCGATCGTATTTGAACTCATTTGAATGGGCTCATAAAGACATAGGTGACTGTTATGACCTCACCTTTTTGATGGTGCAATCCGAAGTTTGATATAGGTTCTCAGTGGCGGCACTAGATAGAACGATCGTGTTTGAGCTTATTTGAAAGGGCTCATAAAGACCTAGGTGACTGGTATGACCTCATCTTTTTGATGGTGCAATCCGAAGGTGGATATAGGCTCTCAGTGCCGGCACTAGATAGAACGACCGTGTTTGAACTCATTTGAAAGGGCTCATAAAGACCTAGGTGACTGTTATGACCTCTTCTTTTTGATGGTGCAATACGAAGGTGGGTATAGGATCTCAGTGACGGCACTAGATAGAAGGATCATTTTAGCTCATTTGATAGGGCTCATAAAGACCTAGGCGACTGTTATGACCTCACCTTTTTGATGGTGCAATCCAAAGGTGGATATAGGTTCTCAGTGGCGGCACTAGATAGAAAAATCGTGTTTGAGCTCATTTGAAAGGGCTCATGAAGACCTAGATGACTGTTATGATCTCACCTTTCAGATGGTGTAATCCGAAGGTGGATATAGGATCTCAGTGACGGCACTAGATAGAAGGATCGTGTTAGCTCATTTGAAAGGCCTCAGGGCTCATAAAGACCTAGGTGACTGTTATGACCTCACATTTTTGATGGTGCAATCCGAAGGTGGATATAGGTTCTCAGTGGCGGCACTAGATAGAACGATCGTGTTTGAGCTCATTTGAAAGGGCTCATAAAGACCTAGATGACAGTTATGATCTCACCTTTCTGATGATGTATTCCGAAGGTGGATATAGGATCGCAGTGCAGGCACTAGATAGAACGATCGTGTTTGAAATCATTTGAATGGGCTCATAAAAACCAAGATGACTGTTATGATCTCGCCTTTCTGATGGTGTAATCCGAAGGTGGATATAGGAGCTCATTGACGGCACTAGATAAAAGGATCGTGTTTGAACTCATTTGAAAGTGCTCATAAAGACCTAGGTGACTGTTATGACCTCACATTTTTGATGGTGCAATCCGAAGGTGGATATAGGTTCACAGTTGCGTCACTAGATAGAACGATCGTGTTTGAAATCATTTGAATGGGCTCATAAAAACCTAGGTGACTGTTATTACCTTATCTTTTTGATGGTGCAATATGAAGGTGGGTATAGGATCTCAGTGACGGCACTAGATAGAAGAATCGTGTTTGCCCATTTGATAGGGCTCATAAAGACCTATGCGACTGTTATGACCTCACCTTTTTGATGGTGCAATCCGAAGGTGGATATAGGTTCCCAGTGGCGGCACTAGATAGAACGATCGTGTTTGAGCTCATTTGAAAGGGCTCATAAAGAACTAGATGACTGTTATGACCTCACCTTTTTGATGTTGCAATCCGAAGGTGGATATAGGTTCTCAGTGGCGGCACTTGATTGATCGATCGTATTTGAACTCATTTGAATGGGCTCATAAAGACATAGGTGACTGTTATGACCTCACCTTTTTGATGGTGCAATCCGAAGTTTGATATAGGTTCTCAGTGGCGGCACTAGATAGAACGATCGTGTTTGAGCTTATTTGAAAGGGCTCATAAAGACCTAGGTGACTGGTATGACCTCATCTTTTTGATGGTGCAATCCGAAGGTGGATATAGGCTCTCAGTGCCGGCACTAGATAGAACGACCGTGTTTGAACTCATTTGAAAGGGCTCATAAAGACCTAGGTGACTGTTATGACCTCTTCTTTTTGATGGTGCAATACGAAGGTGGGTATAGGATCTCAGTGACGGCACTAGATAGAAGGATCATTTTAGCTCATTTGATAGGGCTCATAAAGACCTAGGCGACTGTTATGACCTCACCTTTTTGATGGTGCAATCCAAAGGTGGATATAGGTTCTCAGTGGCGGCACTAGATAGAAAAATCGTGTTTGAGCTCATTTGAAAGGGCTCATGAAGACCTAGATGACTGTTATGATCTCACCTTTCAGATGGTGTAATCCGAAGGTGGATATAGGATCTCAGTGACGGCACTAGATAGAAGGATCGTGTTAGCTCATTTGAAAGGCCTCAGGGCTCATAAAGACCTAGGTGACTGTTATGACCTCACATTTTTGATGGTGCAATCCGAAGGTGGATATAGGTTCTCAGTGGCGGCACTAGATAGAACGATCGTGTTTGAGCTCATTTGAAAGGGCTCATAAAGACCTAGATGACAGTTATGATCTCACCTTTCTGATGGTCCAATCCGAAGGTGGATATAGGTTCTAAGTGGCGGCACTAGATAGAACGATCGTGTTTGAGCTCATTTGAAAGGGCTCATAAAGACCTAGGTGACTGTTATGACCTCACCTTTTTGATGGTGCTATCCGAAGGTGGATATAGGTTCTCAGTGGCGGCACTAGATAGAACGATCGTGTTTGAGCTTATTTGAAAGGGCTCATATAGACCTAGGTGACTGTTATGACCTCACATTTTTGATGGTGCAATCCCAAGGTAGATGTAGGTTCTCAGTGGCGGCACTAGATAGAACGATCGTGTTGGAGCTCATTTGAAAGGGCTCATAAAGGCCTAGGTGACTGTTATGACCTCACCTTTTTGATGGTGCAATCCGAAGGTGGATATAGGTTCTCAGTGGCGGCACTAAGTAGAACAATCGTGTTTGAGCTCATTTGAAAGGGCTCATAAAGACCTAGATGACTGTTATGATTTCACTTTTCTAATGGTTTAATCCGAAGGTGGATATAGGATCTCAGTGCCGGCACTAGATAGAACGACCGTGTTTGAACTCATTTGAAAGGGCTCATAAAGACCTAGATGACTGTTATGATCTCAACTTTCTGATGATGTATTCCGAAGGTGGATATAGGATCGCAGTGCAGGCACTAGATAGAACGATCGTGTTTGAACTCATTTGAATGGGCTCATAAAGACATAGGTGACTGTTATGACCTCACCTTTTTGATGGTGCAATCCGAAGTTTGATATAGGTTCTCAGTGGCGGCACTAGATAGAACGATCGTGTTTGAGCTTATTTGAAAGGGCTCATAAAGACCTAGGTGACTGGTATGACCTCATCTTTTTGATGGTGCAATCCGAAGGTGGATATAGGCTCTCAGTGCCGGCAATAGATAGAACGACCGTGTTTGAACTCATTTGAAAGGGCTCATAAAGACCTAGGTGACTGTTATGACCTCTTATTTTTGATGGTGCAATACGAAGGTGGGTATAGGATCTCAGTGACGGCACTAGATAGAAGGATCATTTTAGCTCATTTGATAGGGCTCATAAAGACCTAGGCGACTGTTATGACCTCACCTTTTTGATGGTGCAATCCGAAGGTGGATATAGGTTCTCAGTGGCGGCACTAGATAGAAAAATCGTGTTTGAGCTCATTTGAATGGGCTCATAAAGACCTAGGCGACTGTTATGACCTCACCTTTTTGATGGTGCAATCCGAAGCTGGATATAGGTTCTCAGTGGCGGCACTAGATAGAACGATCGTGTTTGAGCTCATTTGAAAGGGCTCATAAAGACCTAGATGACAGTTATGATCTCACCTTTCTGATGGTGCAATCCGAAGGTGGATATAGGTTCTAAGTGGCAGCACTAGATAGAACGATCGTGTTTGAGCTCATTTGAATGTGCTCATAAAGACCTAGGTGACTGTTATGACCTCACCTTTTTGATGGTGCAATCCGAAGGTGGATATCGGTTCTCAGTGGCGACACTATGTAGAACAATCGTGTTTGAGCTCATTTGAAAGGGCTCATAAAGACCTAGATGACTGTTATGATCTCACTTTTCTGATGGTTTAATCCGAAGGTGGATATAGGATCTCAGTGCCGGCACTAGATAGAACGACCGTGTTTGAACTCATTTGAAAGGGCTCATAAAGACCTAGATGACTGTTATGATCTCACCTTTCTGATGATGTATTCCGAAGGTGGATATAGGATCGCAGTGCAGGCACTAGATAGAACGATCGTGTTTGAAATCATTTGAATGGGCTCATAAAAACCAAGATGACTGTTATGATCTCGCCTTTCTGATGGTGTAATCCGAAGGTGGATATAGGAGCTCATTGACGGCACTAGATAAAAGGATCGTGTTTGAACTCATTTGAAAGTGCTCATAAAGACCTAGGTGACTGTTATGACCTCACATTTTTGATGGTGCAATCCGAAGGTGGATATAGGTTCACAGTTGCGTCACTAGATAGAACGATCGTGTTTGAAATCATTTGAATGGGCTCATAAAAACCTAGGTGACTGTTATTACCTTATCTTTTTGATGGTGCAATATGAAGGTGGGTATAGGATCTCAGTGACGGCACTAGATAGAAGAATCGTGTTTGCCCATTTGATAGGGCTCATAAAGACCTATGCGACTGTTATGACCTCACCTTTTTGATGGTGCAATCCGAAGGTGGATATAGGTTCCCAGTGGCGGCACTAGATAGAACGATCGTGTTTGAGCTCATTTGAAAGGGCTCATAAAGACCTAGATGACTGTTATGACCTCACCTTTTTGATGTTGCAATCCGAAGGTGGATATAGGTTCTCAGTGGCGGCACTTGATTGATCGATCGTATTTGAACTCATTTGAATGGGCTCATAAAGACATAGGTGACTGTTATGACCTCACCTTTTTGATGGTGCAATCCGAAGTTTGATATAGGTTCTCAGTGGCGGCACTAGATAGAACGATCGTGTTTGAGCTTATTTGAAAGGGCTCATAAAGACCTAGGTGACTGGTATGACCTCATCTTTTTGATGGTGCAATCCGAAGGTGGATATAGGCTCTCAGTGCCGGCACTAGATAGAACGACCGTGTTTGAACTCATTTGAAAGGGCTCATAAAGACCTAGGTGACTGTTATGACCTCTTCTTTTTGATGGTGCAATACGAAGGTGGGTATAGGATCTCAGTGACGGCACTAGATAGAAGGATCATTTTAGCTCATTTGATAGGGCTCATAAAGACCTAGGCGACTGTTATGACCTCACCTTTTTGATGGTGCAATCCAAAGGTGGATATAGGTTCTCAGTGGCGGCACTAGATAGAAAAATCGTGTTTGAGCTCATTTGAAAGGGCTCATGAAGACCTAGATGACTGTTATGATCTCACCTTTCAGATGGTGTAATCCGAAGGTGGATATAGGATCTCAGTGACGGCACTAGATAGAAGGATCGTGTTAGCTCATTTGAAAGGCCTCAGGGCTCATAAAGACCTAGGTGACTGTTATGACCTCACATTTTTGATGGTGCAATCCGAAGGTGGATATAGGTTCTCAGTGGCGGCACTAGATAGAACGATCGTGTTTGAGCTCATTTGAAAGGGCTCATAAAGACCTAGATGACAGTTATGATCTCACCTTTCTGATGGTCCAATCCGAAGGTGGATATAGGTTCTAAGTGGCGGCACTAGATAGAACGATCGTGTTTGAGCTCATTTGAAAGGGCTCATAAAGACCTAGGTGACTGTTATGACCTCACCTTTTTGATGGTGCTATCCGAAGGTGGATATAGGTTCTCAGTGGCGGCACTAGATAGAACGATCGTGTTTGAGCTTATTTGAAAGGGCTCATATAGACCTAGGTGACTGTTATGACCTCACATTTTTGATGGTGCAATCCCAAGGTAGATGTAGGTTCTCAGTGGCGGCACTAGATAGAACGATCGTGTTGGAGCTCATTTGAAAGGGCTCATAAAGGCCTAGGTGACTGTTATGACCTCACCTTTTTGATGGTGCAATCCGAAGGTGGATATAGGTTCTCAGTGGCGGCACTAAGTAGAACAATCGTGTTTGAGCTCATTTGAAAGGGCTCATAAAGACCTAGATGACTGTTATGATTTCACTTTTCTAATGGTTTAATCCGAAGGTGGATATAGGATCTCAGTGCCGGCACTAGATAGAACGACCGTGTTTGAACTCATTTGAAAGGGCTCATAAAGACCTAGATGACTGTTATGATCTCAACTTTCTGATGATGTATTCCGAAGGTGGATATAGGATCGCAGTGCAGGCACTAGATAGAACGATCGTGTTTGAAATCATTTGAATGGGCTCATAAAAACCTAGGTGACTGTTATTACCTCATCTTTTTGATGGTGAAATATGAAGGTGGGTATAGGATCTCAGTGACGTCACTAGATAGAAGAATCGTGTTAGCTCATTTGATAGGGCTCATAAAGACCTATGCGACTGTTATGACCTCACCTTTTTGATGGTGCAATCCGAAGGTGGATATAGGTTCCCAGTGGCGGCACTAGATAGAACGATCGTGTTTGAGCTCATTTGAAAGGGCTCATAAAGACCTAGATGACTGTTATGATCTCACCTTTCAGATGGTGTAATCCGAAGGTGGATATAGGATCTAAGTGACGGCACTAGATAGAAGGATCGTGTTAGCTCAGTTGAAAGGGCTCATAAAGACCTACGTGAATGTTATGACCTCACCTTTTTGATGGTGCAATCCGAAGGTGGATATAGGTTCTCAGTGGCGGCACTTGATTGATCGATCGTGTTTGAACTCATCTGAATGAGCTCAAAAAGACATAGGTGACTGTTATGACCTCACCTTTCTGATGGTGCAATCCGAAGTTTGATATAGGTTCTCAGTGGCGGCACTAGATAGAACGATCGTGTTTGAGCTTATTTGAAAGGGCTCATAAAGACCTAGGTGACTGGTATGACCTCATCTTTTTGATGGTGCAATCCGAAGGTGGATATAGGTTCTCAGTGGCGGCACTAGATAGAACGATCGTGTTTGAGCTTATTTGAAAGGGCTCATAAAGACCTAGGTGACTGTTATGACCTCACCTTTTTGATAGTGCAATCCGAAGGTGGATATAGGTTCTCAGTGGCGGCACTAGATAGAACGATCGTGTTTGAGCTCATTTGAAAGGGCTCATAAAGACCTAGGTGACTTTTATGACCTCATCTTTTTGATGGTGCAATACGAAGGTGGGTATAGGATCTCAGTGACGGCACTAGATAGAAGGATCGTTTTAGCTCATTTGATAGGGCTCATAAAGACCTAGGCGACTGTTATGACCTCACCTTTTTGATGGTGCAATCCGAAGGTGGATATAGGTTCTCAGTGGCGGCACTAGATAGAACGATCGTGTTTGAGCTCATTTGAAAGGGCTCATAAAGACCTAGATGACTGTTATGATCTCACCTTTCAGATGGTGAAATCCGAAGGTGGATATAGGATCTCAGTGACGGCACTAGATAGAAGGATCGTGTTAGCTCAGTTGAAAGGCCTCAGGGCTCATAAAGACCTAGGTGACTGTTATGACCTCACCTTTTTGATGGTGCAATCCGAAGGTGGATATAGGCTCTCAGTGCCGGCACTAGATAGAACGACCGTGTTTGAACTCATTTGAAAGGGCTCATAAAAACCTAGATGACTGTTATGATCTCACCTTTCTGATGGTGTATTCCGAAGGTGGATATAGGATCGCAGTGCCGGCACTAGATAGAACGATCGTGTTTGAGCTTATTTGAAAGGGCTCATAAAGACCTAGGTGACTGTTATGACCTCACCTTTTTGATGGTGCAATCCGAAGGTGGATATAGGTTCTCAGTGGCGGCACTTGATAGATCGATCGTGTTTGAACTCATTTGAATGGGCTCATAAAGACCTAGGTGACTGTTATGACCTCACCTTTTTGATGGTGCAATCCGAAGGTGGATATAGGTTCTCAGTGGCGGCACTAGATAGAACGATCGTGTTTGAGCTTATTTGAAAGGGCTCATAAAGACCTAGGCGACTGTTATGACCTCACCTTTTTGATGGTGCAATCCGAAGGTGGATATAGGTTCTCAGTGGCGGCACTAGATAGAACGATCGTGTTTGAGCTTATTTGAAAGGGCTCATAAAGACCTAGGTGACTGTTATGACCTCACCTTTTTGATAGTGCAATCCGAAGGTGGATATAGGTTCTCAGTGGCGGCACTAGATAGAACGATCGTGTTTGAGCTTATTTGAAAGGGCTCATAAAGACCTAGGCGACTGTTATGACCTCACCTTTTTGATGGTGCAATCCGAAGGTGGATATAGGTTCTCAGTGGCGGCACTAGATAGAACGATCGTGTTTGAGCTCATTTGAAAGGGCTCATAAAGACCTAGGTGACTGTTATGACCTCACCTTTTTGATGGTGCAATCCGAAGGTGGATATAGGTTCTCAGTGGCGGCACTAGATAGAACGATCGTGTTTGAGCTTATTTGAAAGGGCTCATATAGACCTAGGTGACTGTTATGACCTCACATTTTTGATGGTGCAATCCCAAGATAGATGTAGGTTCTCAGTGGCGGCACTAGATAGAACGATCGTGTTTGAGCTCATTTGAAAGGGCTCATAAAGACCTAGATGACTGTTATGATCTCACCTTTCTGATGGTGTATTCCGAAGTTGGATATAGGATCGCAGTGCCGGCACTAGATAGAACGATCGTGTTTGAGCTCATTTGAAAGGGCTCATAAAGACCTAGATGACTGTTATGATCTCACTTTTCTGATGGTTTAATCCGAAGGTGGATATAGGATCTCAGTGCCGGCACTAGATAGAACGACCGTGTTTGAACTCATTTGAAAGGGCTCATAAAGACCTAGATGACTGTTATGATCTCACCTTTCTGATGATGTATTCCGAAGGTGGATATAGGATCGCAGTGCAGGCACTAGATAGAACGATCGTGTTTGAAATCATTTGAATGGGCTCATAAAAACCTAGGTGACTGTTATTACCTCATCTTTTTGATGGTGCAATATGAAGGTGGGTATAGGATCTCAGTGACGGCACTAGATAGAAGAATCGTGTTAGCTCATTTGATAGGGCTCATAAAGACCTATGCGACTGTTATGACCTCACCTTTTTGATTGTGCAATCCGAAGGTGGATATAGGTTCCCAGTGGCGGCACTAGATAGAACGATCGTGTTTGAGCTCATTTGAAAGGGCTCATAAAGACCTAGATGACTGTTATGATCTCACCTTTCAGATGGTGTAATCCGAAGGTGGATATAGGATCTAAGTGACGGCACTAGATAGAAGGATCGTGTTAGCTCAGTTGAAAAGGCTCATAAAGACCTACGTGAATGTTATGACCTCACCTTTTTGATGGTGCAATCCGAAGGTGGATATAGGTTCTCAGTGGCGGCACTTGATTGATCGATCGTGTTTGAACTCATCTGAATGAGCTCATAAAGACATAGGTGACTGTTATGACCTCACCTTTTTGATGGTGCAATCCGAAGTTTGATATAGGTTCTCAGTGGCGGCACTAGATAGAACGATCGTTTTTGAGCTTATTTGAAAGGGCTCATAAAGACCTAGGTGACTGGTATGACCTCATCTTTTTGATGGTGCAATCCGAAGGTGGATATAGGTTCTCAGTGGCGGCACTAGATAGAACGATCGTGTTTGAGCTTATCTGAAAGGGCTCATAAAGACCTAGGTGACTGTTATGACCTCACCTTTTTGATGGTGCAATCCGAAGGTGGATATAGGTTCTCAGTGGCGGCACTAGATAGAACGATCGTGTTTGAGCTCATTTGAAAGGGCTCTTAAAGACCTAGGTGACTTTTATGACCTCATCTTTTTGATGGTGCAATACGAAGGTGGGTATAGGATCTCAGTGACGGCACTAGATAGAAGGATCGTTTTAGCTCATTTGATAGGGCTCATAAAGACCTAGGCGACTGTTATGACCTCATCTTTTTGATGGTGCAATCCGAAGGTGGATATAGGTTCTCAGTGGCGGCACTAGATAGAACGATCGTGTTTGAGCTCATTTGAAAGGGCTCATAAAGACCTAGATGACTGTTATGATCTCACCTTTCAGATGGTGAAATCCGAAGGTGGATATAGGATCTCAGTGACGGCACTAGATAGAAGGATCGTGTTAGCTCAGTTGAAAGGCCTCAGGGCTCATAAAGACCTAGGTGACTGTTATGACCTCACCTTTTTGATGATGCAATCCGAAGGTGGATATAGGCTCTCAGTGCCGGCACTAGATAGAACGATCGTGTTTGAGCTTATTTGAAAGGGCTCATAAAGACCTAGGTGACTGTTATGACCTCACCTTTTTGATGGTGCAATCCGAAGGTGGATATAGGTTCTCAGTGGCGGCACTTGATAGATCGATCGTGTTTGAACTCATTTGAATGGGCTCATAAAGACCTAGGTGACTGTTATGACCTCACCTTTTTGATGGTGCAATCCGAAGGTGGATATAGGTTCTCAGTGGCGGCACTAGATAGAACGATCGTGTTTGAGCTTATTTGAAAGGGCTCATAAAGACCTAGGCGACTGTTATGACCTCACCTTTTTGATGGTGCAATCCGAAGGTGGATATAGGTTCTCAGTGGCGGCACTTGATAGATCGATCGTGTTTGAACTCATTTGAATGGGCTCATAAAGACCTAGGTGACTGTTATGACCTCACCTTTTTGATGGTGCAATCCGAAGGTGGATATAGGTTCTCAGTGGCGGCACTAGATAGAACGATCGTGTTTGAGCTTATTTGATAGGGCTCATAAAGACCTAGGCGACTGTTATGACCTCAACTTTTTAATGGTGCAATCCGAAGGTGGATATAGGTTCTCAGTGGCGGCACTAGATAGAACGATCGTGTTTGAAATCATTTGAATGGGCTCATAAAGACCTAGGTGACTGTTATGACCTCATCTTTTTGATGGTGCAATACGAAGGTGGGTATAGGATCTCAGTGATGGCACTAGATAAAAGGATCGTGTTAGCTCATTTGATAGGGCTCATAAAGACCTAGGCGACTGTTATGACCTCACCTTTTTGATGGTGCAATCCGAAGGTGGATATAGGTTCTCAGTGGCGGCACTAGAAAGAAGGATCGTGATAGCTCAGTTGAAAGGCCTCAGGGCTCATAAATATCTTGCTGACTGTTATGACCTCACCTTTTTGATGGTGCAATCCGAAGGTGGATATAGGTTCTCAGTGGCGGCACTAGATAGAACGATCGTGTTTGAGCTCATTTGAAAGGGCTCTTAAAGACCTAGGTGACTTTTATGACCTCATCTTTTTGATGGTGCAATACGAAGGTGGGTATAGGATCTCAGTGACGGCACTAGATAGAAGGATCGTTTTAGCTCATTTGAAAGGGCTCATAAAGACCTAGATGACTGTTATGATCTCACCTTTCAGATGGTGAAATCCGAAGGTGGATATAGGATCTCAGTGACGGCACTAGATAGAAGGATCGTGATAGCTCAGTTGAAAGGCCTCAGGGCTCATAAAGACCTAGGTGACTGTTATGACCTCACCTTTTTGATGGTGCAATCCGAAGGTGGATATAGGCTCTCAGTGGCGGTACTAGATAGAACGATCGTGTTTGAGCTCATTTGAAAGGGCTCATAAAGACCTAGATGACAGTTATGATCTCACCTTTCTGATGGTGCAATCCGAAGGTGGATATAGGTTCTTATTGGCGGCACTAGATAGAACGACCGTGTTTGAACCCATTTGAAAGGGCTCATAAAAACCTAGATGACTGTTATGATCTCACCTTTCGGATGGTGTATTCCGAAGGTGGATATAGGATCGCAGTGCCGGCACTAGATAGAACGATCGTTGTTGAGCTTATTTGAAAGGGCTCATAAAGACCTAGGTGACTGTTATGACCTCAGCTTTTTGATGGTGCAATCCGAAGGTGGATATAGTTTCTCAGTGGCGGAACTAGATAGAACGATCGTGTTTGAGCTTATTTGAAAGGGCTCATATAGAACTAGGTGACTGTTATGACCTCACATTTTTGATGGTGCAATCTCAAGGTAGATGTAGGTTCTCAGTGGCGGCACTAGATAGAACGATCGTGTTTGAGCTCATTTGAAAGGGCTCATAAAGACCTAGGTGACTGTTATGACCTCACCTTTTTGATGGTGCAATCCGAAGGTGGATATAGGTTTTCAGTGGCGGCACTAAATAGAACAATCGTGTTTGAGCTCATTTGAAAGGGCTCATAAAGACCTAGATGACTTTTATGATCTCACTTTTCTGATGGTTTAATCCGAAGGTGGATATAGAATCTCAGTGCCGGCACTAGATAGAACGACCATGTTTGAACTCATTTGAAAGGGCTCATAAAAACCTAGATGACTGTTATGATCTCACCTTTCTGATGGTGTATTCCGAAGGTGGATATAGGATCGCAGTGCCGGCACTAGATAGAACGATCGTGTTTGAGCTTATTTGAAAGGGCTCATAAAGACCTAGGTGACTGTTATGACCTCACCTTTTTGATGGTGCAATCCGAAGGTGGATATAGGTTCTCAGTGGCGGCACTTGATAGATCGATCGTGTTTGAACTCATTTGAATGGGCTCATAAAGACCTAGGTGACTGTTATGACCTCACTTTTTTGATGTTGCAATACGAAGGTGGGTATAGGATCTCAGTGATGGCACTAGATAAAAGGATCGTGTTAGCTCATTTGATAGGGCTCATAAAGACCTAGGCGACTGTTATGACCTCACCTTTTTGATGGTGCAATCCGAAGGTGGATATAGGTTCTCAGTGGCGGCACTAGATAGAACGATCGTGTTTGAAATCATTTGAATGGGCTCATAAAGACCTAGGTGACTGTTATGACATCATCTTTTTGATGGTGCAATACGAAGGTGGGTATAGGATCTCAGTGATGGCACTAGATAAAAGGATCGTGTTAGCTCATTTGATAGGGCTCATAAAGACCTAGGCGACTGTTATGACCTCACCTTTTTGATGGTGCAATCCGAAGTTGGATATAGGTTCTCAGTGGCGGCACTAGATAGAACGATCGTGTTTGAGCTTATTTGAAAGGGCTCATAAAGACCTAGGCGATTGTTATGACCTCACCTTTTTGATGGTGCAATCCGAAAGTGGATATAGGTTCTCAGTGGCGGCACTAGATAGAACGATCGTGTTTGAAATCATTTGAATGGGCTCATAAAGACCTAGGTGACTGTTATGACATCATCTTTTTGATGGTGCAATACGAAGGTGGGTATAGGATCTCAGTGATGGCACTAGATAAAAGGATCGTGTTAGCTCATTTGATAGGGCTCATAAAGACCTAGGCGACTGTTATGACCTCACCTTTTTGATGGTGCAATCCGAAGGTGGATATAGGTTCTCAGTGGCGGCACTAGATAGAACGATCGTGTTTGAGCTGATTTGAAAGAGCTCATAAAGACCTAGATGACTGTTATGACCTCAACTTTTTGATGGTGCAATCCGAAAGTGGATATAGGTTCTCAGTGGCGGCACTAGATAGAACGATCGTGTTTGAGCTCATTTGAAAGGACTCATAAAGACCTAGGTGACTGTTATGACCTCACCTTTTTGATGGTGCAATCCGAAAGTGGATATAGGTTCTCAGTGGCGGCACTAGAAAGAACGATCGTGTTTGAGCTCATTTGAAAGGGCTCATAAAGACCTAGATGACTAATATGATCTCACCTTTCAGATGGTGTAATCCGAAGGTAAATATAGGATCTCAGTGACGGCACTAGATAGAAGGATCGTGTTAGCTCAGTTGAAAGGCCTCAGGGCTCAAAAATTTCTTGTTGACTGTTACGACCTCACCTTTTTGATGGTGCAATCCGAAGGTGGATATAGGTTCTCAGTGGCGGCACTAGATAGAACGATCGTGTTTGAGCTCATTTGAAAGGGCTCATATAGACCTAGATGTCTGTTATGATCTCACCTTTCTGATGGTGTAATCCGAAGGTGGATATAGGATCTCAGTGACGGCACTAGATAGAAGGATCGTGTTAGCTCATTTGAAAGGGCTCATAAAGACCTAGATGACTGTTATGATCTCACCTTTCTGATGGTGTAATCCGAAGGTGGATATAGGTTCTCAGTGGCGGCACTAGATAGAACGATCGTGTTTGAGCTCATTTGAAAGGGCTCATATAGACCTAGATGTCTGTTATGATCTCACCTTTCTGATGGTGTAATCCGAAGGTGGATATAGGATCTCAGTGACGGCACTAGATAGAAGGATCGTGTTAGCTCATTTGAAAGGGCTCATAAAGACCTAGGTGACTGTTATGACCTCACCTTTTTGATGTGCAATCCGAAGGTGGATATAGGTTCTCAGTGGCGGCACTAGATAGAACGATCGTGTTTGAACTCATTTGAATGGGCTCATAAAGACCTAGGTGACTGTTATGACCTCACATTTTTGATGGTGCAATCCCAAGGTAGATGTAGGTTCTCAGTGGCGGCACTAGATAGAGCGATCGTGTTTGAGCTCATTTGAAAGGGCTCATAAAGACCTAGGTGACTGTTATGACCTCACCTTTTTGATGGTGCAATCCGAAGGTGGATATAGGTTCTCAGTGGCGGCACTAAATAGAACAATCGTGTTTGAGCTCATTTGAAAGGGCTCATAAAGACCTAGATGACTGTTATGATCTCACTTTTCTGATGGTTTAATCCGAAGGTGGATATAGGATCTCAGTGCCGGCACTAGATAGAACGACCGTGTTTGAACTCATTTGAAAGGGCTCATAAAGACCTAGATGACTGTTATGATCTCACCTTTCAGATGGTGAAATCCGAAGGTGGATATAGGATCTCAGTGACGGCACTAGATAGAAGGATCGTGTTAGCTCAGTTGAAAGGCCTCAGGGCTCATAAAGACTTAGGTGACTGTTATGACCTCACCTTTTTGATGGTGCAATCCGAAGGTGGATATAGGCTCTCAGTGGCGGCACTAGATAGAACGATCGTGTTTGAGCTCATTTGAAAGGGCTCATAAAGACCTAGATGACAGTTATGATCTCACCTTTCTGATGGTGCAATCCGAAGGTGGATATAGGTTCTTATTGGCGGCACTAGATAGAACGACCGTGTTTGAACTCATTTGAATGGGCTCATAAAAACCTAGATGACTGTTATGATCTCACCTTTCGGATGGTGTATTCCGAAGGTGGATATAGGATCGCAGTGCCGGCACTAGATAGAACGATCGTTGTTGAGCTTATTTGAAAGGGCTCATAAAGACCTAGGTGACTGTTATGACCTCAGCTTTTTGATGGTGCAATCCGAAGGTGGATATAGTTTCTCAGTGGCGGAACTAGATAGAACGATCGTGTTTGAGCTTATTTGAAAGGGCTCATATAGAACTAGGTGACTGTTATGACCTCACATTTTTGATGGTGCAATCTCAAGGTAGATGTAGGTTCTCAGTAGCGGCACTAGATAGAACGATCGTGTTTGAGCTCATTTGAAAGGGCTCATAAAGACCTAGGTGACTGTTATGACCTCACCTTTTTGATGGTGCAATCCGAAGGTGGATATAGGTTTTCAGTGGCGGCACTAAATAGAACAATCGTGTTTGAGCTCATTTGAAAGGGCTCATAAAGACCTAGATGACTTTTATGATCTCACTTTTCTGATGGTTTAATCCGAAGGTGGATATAGAATCTCAGTGCCGGCACTAGATAGAACGACCGTGTTTGAACTCATTTGAAAGGGCTCATAAAAACCTAGATGACTGTTATGATCTCACCTTTCTGATGGTGTATTCCGAAGGTGGATATAGGATCGCAGTGCCGGCACTAGATAGAACGATCGTGTTTGAGCTTATTTGAAAGGGCTTATAAAGACCTAGGTGACTGTTATGACCTCACCTTTTTGATGGTGCAATCCGAAGGTGGATATAGGTTCTCATTGGCGGCACTAGATAGAACGATCGTGTTTGAGCTTATTTGAAAGGGCTCATAAAGACCTAGGCGACTGTTATGACCTCACCTTTTTGATGGTGCAATCCGAAGGTGGATATAGGTTCTCAGTGGCGGCACTAGATAGAACGATCGTGTTTGAAATCATTTGAATGGGCTCATAAAGACCTAGGTGACTGTTATGGCATCATCTTTTTGATGGTGCAATACGAAGGTGGGTATAGGATCTCAGTGATGGCACTAGATAAAAGGATCGTGTTAGCTCATTTGATAGGGCTCATAAAGACCTAGGCGACTGTTATGACCTCACCTTTTTGATGGTGCAATCCGAAGGTGGATATAGGTTCTCAGTGGCGGCACTAGATAGAACGATCGTGTTTGAGCTTATTTGAAAGGGCTCATAAAGACCTAGGCGACTGTTATGACCTCACCTTTTTGATGGTGCAATCCGAAGGTGGATATAGGTTCTCAGTGGCGGCACTAGATAGAACGATCGTGTTTGAAATCATTTGAATGGGCTCATAAAGACCTAGGTGACTGTTATGACATCATCTTTTTGATGGTGCAATACGAAGGTGGGTATAGGATCTCAGTGATGGCACTAGATAAAATGATCGTGTTAGCTCATTTGATAGGGCTCATAAAGACCTAGGCGACTGTTATGACCTCACCTTTTTGATGGTGCAATCCGAAGGTGGATATAGGTTCTCAGTGGCGGCACTAGATAGTACGATCGTGTTTGAGCTGATTTGAAAGAGCTCATAAAGACCTAGATGACTGTTATGACCTCAACTTTTTGATGGTGCAATCCGAATGTGGATATAGGTTCTCAGTGGCGGCACTAGATAGAACGATCGTGTTTGAGCTCATTTGAAAGGACTCATAAAGACCTAGGTGACTGTTATGACCTCACCTTTTTGATGGTGCAATCCGAAGGTGGATATAGGTTCTCAGTGGCGGCACTAGAAAGAACGATCGTGTTTGAGCTCATTTGAAAGGGCTCATAAAGACCTAGATGACTAATATGATCTCACCTTTCAGATGGTGTAATCCGAAGGTAGATATAGGATCTCAGTGACGGCACTAGATGGAAGGATCGTGTTAGCTCAGTTGAAAGGCCTCAGGGCTCAAAAATTTCTTGTTGACTGTTACGACCTCACCTTTTTGATGGTGCAATCCGAAGGTGGATATAGGTTCTCAGTGGCGGCACTAGATAGAACGATCGTGTTTGAGCTCATTTGAAAGGGCTCATAAAGACCTAGATGACTGTTATGATCTCACCTTTCTGATGGTGTAATCCGAAGGTGGATATAGGTTCTCAGTGGCGGCACTAGATAGAACGATCGTGTTTGAGCACATTTGAATGGGCTCATAAAGACCTAGGTGACTGTTATGACCTCACATTTTTGATGGTGCAATCCCAAGGTAGATGTAGGTTCTCAGTGGCGGCACTAGATAGAACGATCGTGTTTGAGCTCATTTGAAAGGGCTCATAAAGACCTAGGTGACTGTTATGACCTCACCTTTTTGATGGTGCAATCCGAAGGTGGATATAGGTTCTCAGTGGCGGCACTAAATAGAACAATCGTGTTTGAGCTCATTTGAAAGGCTCATAAAGACCTAGATGACTGTTATGATCTCACTTTTCTGATGGTTTAATCCGAAGGTGGATATAGGATCTCAGTGCCGGTACTAGATAGAACGACCGTGTTTGAACTCATTTGAAAGGGCTCATAAAGACCTAGATGACTGTTATGATCTCACCTTTCTGATGATGTATTCCGAAGGTGGATATAGGATCGCAGTGCAGGCACTAGATAGAACGATCGTGTTTGAAATCATTTGAATGGGCTCATAAAGACCTAGATGACTGTTATGATCTCGCCTTTCTGATGGTGTAATCCAAAGGTGGATATAGGATCTCATTGACGGCACTAGATAGAAGGATCGTGTTTGAACTCATTTGAAAGGGCTCATAAAGACCTAGGTAACTGTTATGACCTCACATTTTTGATGGTGTAATCCGAAGGTGGATATAGGTTCACACTTGCGTCACTAGATAGAACGATCGTGTTTGAAATCATTTGAATGGGCTCATAAAAACCTAGGTGACTGTTATTACCTCATATTTTTGATGGTGCAATATGAAGGTGGGTATAGGATCTCAGTGACGGCACTAGATAGAAGAATCGTGTTAGCTCATTTGATAGGGCTCATAAAGACCTATGCGACTGTTATGACCTCACCTTTTTGATGGTGCAATCCGAAGGTGGATATAGGTTCCCAGTGGCGGCACTAGATAGAACGATCGTGTTTGAGCTCATTTGAAAGGGCTCATAAAGACCTAGATGACTGTTATGATCTCACCTTTCAGATGGTGTAATCCGAAGGTGGATATATGAACAGCCAGGAAGACATGACACAACCCTGCTTTAGGCCCGTTTGGACGTTAAACATGGGTGACAGGTCATGCCCTACCCGCACACAGGCTTTACAGTCACAGTAAAGAGACTGCACAGCCCTTAGCAATCGACCATCCACACCATACCCCGGCAACAGTTCCCACATTTTCTTCCTTACAACCTTATCAAATGCTTTCTCAAGATCCACAAAAGCACAGAAAATCTTCTGGTTAGCAGCCAGAAGCTTTTTCGTGATCATGCGGAGAGAAAACATTTGATCCGTGCATCCTCTTCCAGGTCTAAATCCGCATTGTGCCTCCCATAGAAATCTTTCCGATTTCTCTTGCATCCTACGTGTCAAAACCTTCGAGTAAACTTTACTTGCTAAACTGGTCAAGCTGATCGCCCGATAGCACCCGCAGTCAAAATGTGAACCTTTACCTTTATATAAAGGCACAATGACTGCGGATCGCCAATCATCCGGGACATCCCCCGTCCGCCAGCACAAATTGCACAGCAGATGAAAGCTGTCCCAGACGCGAGGCCCACCATACTTGACCATTTCAGCAGTAACTCTGTCTAGTCCCGCAGCCTTACCACATTTCAAACTTCGAATCGCACGTTCAATCTCTTTCATACTGATGACCTCAGTGTCATCGAGGTCCGGGTCTGGCGTACCAGTCACGGCGTCATCCCCGGATCCCTCACTAAGATCATCACACGCATACATTTCTCTATAAAATTCGCTCCATCGCTGCATGACGTCCGATTTTTCTGCGAGGACGTCATTAGTTCTCGAAAGCACTTTGTTCATTCTTAAGGCCATCGCACCACTTCGGGCCCTTCCAACCTCTTTCCAGAAGAGTTTGGAGTTCTCCTTAAAGTTGTGCGACAACCTTTCGTCCGCTTCTATTCTACACCTTTCACGCACTTCCTCAATCAGTGCTTTCGTGTGAACTTTCTGCAGCCTATATCTTTCTTTCATCTTCTCTCTCATATCCTTATCATTACTAGAGGCCAAGTAGTCTAACCATGCTTTCTTCTTCTTCTTTACAGCTTCTTTCACTTCATCATTCCACCATGCATCTCTTCTTTTACTACTGCCTCTTTTTATTGTTCCACACACTTCTTCCGCTGCACTTACCATTCCAACCCTAAGGTTCTGCCATGTTCTTTCTACACATTCTTTTCTGCCATCGATGGTGTCAAGCTTTTCGGCTACCCTCGCATGATATTTGTCCCTAGTATCCGCTTCCTGAAGCTTCCAGCTTCGGATGCGACAGACCGACTGTGGTTCTGTTACTGCCGTCCGGTAGCGCCAACCCGCGAACAGACCCCTAAATCTAGTAATCACTAGATAGTGATCCGTTCCCAGGTCAGCACCCCTGAACACTCGCGTATCCATCACCTGTTTTCGCAGTCGGTCATCCACCAGGAACAAATTGATCATACTTCTCTCATTCTTTCGTTCTCTAGTATACATATGGATTTTCTTGTGATTAAACATAGTGTTTGTCACAAGAAGACCCTTTTCCTTGCACACCGCCAGTATAAGCTTGCCAGCATCATTAACCCTTTTATCGCCAAACATTCCAAGTACCGACTCGTACCCTGGTCGAGCGGTACCAACCCATCCATTCAAATCACCACATACAACAATTCTTTCGTTTCCCCTAGCCAAATCTAGAACTTCTCTTACATTCTCCCAAAACTCCTCCAGCTCAGCCCTGGACGACGAAGGTACCGGCGCATAAACAGCCAAAAGGAATAACTTCGTCAGTCCCAATTTAAAGCGAACCCAGAGAAGTCTTGAGTTCACAACCTTATATTCAGTCATAACATCGACCAACCGAGAAGACAGCAGCACCCCCACTCCCTGGCAGGCGCTCTCGCTCTCCGGGACTCCGGACCATAGAGCTAACGCCCCGCCAGGGAGCTCTTCAGTACCACTGCCCTTCCGTTTGGTCTCCGACATACACACGACATCTAATTCTCTTTCTTTCATTATTTCGATCAACTCATTCGTCTTATCTCTCATGCCTCCTCTAACATTCCACGTGCCAACTCTGCACTCTGTCCTCCACCTTCCGCCGTGTCGGGCTGTGCGTGACGGGTGGCGGTCCCCATCGCCGCTTTGCACGCTGCATTCCACACCAACGGGGACGAGCTGGTGTGCGTCGCCTTGGGGGGACGCCCTAACCCTCGTTGGCATGGGTGCGCAGCTAGTAG
This sequence comes from Parnassius mnemosyne, assembly GCA_963668995.1. Taxonomy (NCBI): domain Eukaryota; kingdom Metazoa; phylum Arthropoda; class Insecta; order Lepidoptera; family Papilionidae; genus Parnassius; species Parnassius mnemosyne. Next base: position 313,356 of record CAVLGL010000095.1, read on the forward strand.
AATTGCAGCCCTGAAAAGGGCTGGCAGGGGTCGCGACGAGCACGCTTCTACAATGACCCCCATTAATTATGATTTATAATATGATATTAGTTTAAAATGTACCTGATGACTCAACGAACGCCACCATTGAACAAATTCGTACCTATACTTTGTAGCCATACTTCAGAATATTTATCATAACTTTTGGTGGAATGAACTAATTTTAATGAAATAAAGACTAAATGTAACCTGAAGATACACTTTATAATTTCATTAACAATTCTTACGATATAAATTGGTACTTTATACGTGATACGTTAACAAACAAACAGACAGACAGACAGAAAATTCTAAAAATGGTAGAAATGTATTTAATTACTTATTTTTAGTACCTCTCAATCACTTTTATTATATAAAATCTAAAATGTACAGACATCGGCAATTTACATTTTTATTATATGTATAGATAGATAATCGCATTAGGTCAAACTCCATTGCACATTGAGTCATTATTATGTATGATTAATAAATTCAATCAGCTGCCGTTGTGCAACAAAGAAGGCATGCTTAGTCCAAAGTCTGGATCACCGTGCAATAATGCTCTGAATTCTTGTCGTTTTTCAACCCCCGACGCAAAAAGGGGGGTGTTATAAGTTTGACCCCTAATTGTCTGTCTGTCTGTCTGTGGCACCGCAGCTCTCGAACGGTTGAACCGATTTGGGTGCGGTTTTAAAGCAGGTTTTCTAGTGGTGGTTCATAGACATGTTTTATTAAAATCGGTTCACCCGTTTGAAGATCACCAGTTCTTTTTGTTTCGGGTGTGTTTTAAATTTTCATTTTAAGTTATACATCATTATTTTTAACCGCAGAAACAAAAAGAGCTGGTGATCTTCAAACGGCTGAACTGATATTGATAAAGCATGTCTAACGACCACCGCCAGAAATCCTGCTTTTCAATAAAAAGAACGGCACCCAAAACTGGTTCTTCCGTTTCAGAGCTACGGTGCCACAGACAAACAGACAGACAGACACACACACATAGCTGTCAAACTTATATCACCCGTCTTTTTGCGTCGGAGCTTAAAAAATACTAGCAATATTCTTAATGTGACAAATATTCCCTTCAACCCCTTCTTGTAAGTTTAAAATGTTTGTGTTAGGAATGATTCGCGACAGTAGTTGAATGGCGGATTCGAACCCACGACCTTTTGAGTTCGCGGTCCGCTCCTTGCCATTAGGCTACTGTCGCTTTTAGATTAATTCTTATTTTTTTTATTATTATAAGGCAGATATGCTAACCTTAACTAAAGCCTATTCACTCTTGCCTTGAAGACACCCACATTGTTATCTTCACCTGCTTTCTAACTACTTGCTGCCAACTAACTATGCTATCTCTACCACGTATAAAAGTATCAATATTCACCCCGTGTCTCGGAAAGCACGTAAAGCTGTTGGTCCTGCGCATGATCGGTGGTATCGGATTACACTCCCATCGGACTATGCGAGTGAAAGAATAAAAAGTGCACGCAGATGCCTAGGCTGCTTTGAGACTTGCCGACATGACCAAAATTCGGTGTAGAGGATATTATAACAAATTAATAAAGTACGTACGCAGGATATTTACTTAGAAAAATTGTTTGAGTATGTAGGTCCAACTTCGATCAAGACGTCAATCGACGAATCCAACTTGGCTGGGCAGTGTACGAGAGATTACGACATTTTTTTTATAGGATAAGGGTGAAAAACGACCACAGTTCACGTGATGGTAAGTGGTTGCTGTGGCCCATAGACATCTACATTTATCCTCGTTTACGAATCAAAATGCAGATGCCCGTGAGGACTAAGATGGAATGCCTCTTTTCCAGTAAAAAGTATAAATACTGTACTTACCTTCATATGCATTTAGTAAAAAACTGTAATTTTGACATTACAAACAGATACTTCAATTTTATTTATTTGTATAGATATGTGTAAAATAACCAAAACAATTGTGTATTCTTTGTATAGAACGAATTTTGCATAATTAATATAATAGTATTGGTGAGGCAGTATTATATAATTTATATCATTATTATATGGGTCTATTGCTTTATAAATAAGTTTTTAGGGTTCCATACCTCAAAAGGAAAAAACGGAACCCTTATAGGATCACTTTGTTGTCCGTCTGTCTGTCTGTCTGTCTTTTATAGGATAAGGGTCACAAGCGAGCACACAGTCCACCAGTGATGGTAAGTGGTTGCTGTGGCCCATAGACATCTACATCTATCCTCGTTTGCGAATAAAATAAAGATGCGTTTTCAGCCATGAGGACTAAGATAGAATGCCCCTTTTTCAGTAAAAAGGGTCTCCGGTTCTTTACACTCACCAAACGAAACACAGCAGCGTTAAGCTGCTATTTTACGCTGGTATTCTGTAAGAGCGTGGTCCTCCCTGGTCGAGCCGACCCATTCATGCTACAACTGTACTATTGATATAGCTGTAGCATGGCTCTATCACGTATAAAAGGTCCGAAAAATAATATTTACAAAATGCTGTCGGTCTATAGCAGCCCGCTGAGCCTTAAAAGAGGCTAATTAATGCCGCCAGCAGTATTAATACTCACACGTGAACAATTATTAAGCCAGAGGCCTAAGTAGTTCTATATGGGTTCACCGGTATACCAATAGACTTGATGTAGACTGAAATAGTGCCATTACTTGAACGCAATTTTGGGGATTCTTGAGCAAAACAAAAAACATGTGCATATGTTTCTATCCCACAATAGGGCCTACAAATGGTTTTACGAATACAGTAAAATCAATGTATATAGCTTTAAGCATTACAATAACTCACGTGTATTTGATCAAAGAGGTTTTAGCTTTACAACAGAACTTAGTTTATCTTTAAAAATGCAAGCATTACCTACATTGATTCACGTTTATGCTGTTCAGCAGTACTAGGCTTTTACTTATCATTGCTATTACATAACAAAGGGCACTAAAAACATCTCAAAGCTATATAACGGATTTACAGTGCATTATAATGGTACAAATTTATACTATTAAGCAGCATTAGGCATTATCTTACTAGTTAAAAATGCTATTGTAGACCCTGAGGCACTAAAAACATCGGAAAGCTGTATAGCTGATTTACGTGGCATTATAATGGTCCATGTCTATGCTATTAAACAGCATTATGCATTTATTTACTACATAAAATGCTATTGTAGATCTAAATGCACTAAAGTTAATACAGCAAACCACAACGCAGTTATACAGCTGAAAGCTGTATAACTGCGTTGTGGTTTGCTGTACTAAAACTAAAGGCTTTACAAAAGCATTTTGATATGCCATTACCCAACCGTTATCAGTGTAAAGCAATGTCAAGATGCTCGGTGAACTTATATAAGAGTTTTATACGGACCTTAAGTTAATAAGCTTACTATTCGTTTGTTAAAATGCTTCCTGTGTTATTTGTGAGGTACAGCACTATTGATTATTGTGTGATATTGTGTTTTCCGAGGCACGCGGATAAAACACCGCCAATTTCTTGACTACTCCTCCTCCTGACGCTAAATTTTTCTACCACCCTCTCACCTATTTCTGCCACCAAGCAGCTGTGATAAAATCCGTAATATTAGAACTTGCCAAATAATAAATTCAATTTTAAACTATAATACAAGTTTTTTTTAAGTCAATTGAAGAATGTTTGGTTGAGGCATGCCGTAGCTATATTATAGTTTTGGCACAAATAAGTCTGCTCGACCGGCCAAGTACCATATTCTTAAAGAATACCAGCGTAAAATAGCAGCCTAATGCTGCGTTGATTGTTTCGTATTGTTAGTGTAGGGAATCGGAGACTCTTTACCGGAAACGAGGCATTCCATTTGAGTGCTCAGGTGTGACAATATATCTGCATTGTGATTCTTAATCGAAGATAGATGTAGGATAGATGTATGTATCGATGGGCCACAGTATTGTGCCTTGAAATCCTGGAATTAGGCATCTTTGAATTTATAAGGTACTAGAAAGTTAAAGTGATTATTATTACAAGTTAAAACAGTAATGAAAAAACACGACTGCGTAAAAAAGATTACTGAAAAGAGAAAAATGTTGTATCCTAGGTCACTTCCACTATGATTCTAACGACACTTTATACGTGGTAGAGCCACGCTGTAGCTATGTTATGGTTGGAGTCCGAAAGTGTCGGCTCGACGACTCTCACAGATCACCAGCAAAAAAATGTTTTTTTTTATGCTGGGTGTAGAGAACTGGAGACCTTTTTTACTGGAAACGAGGCATACCATTTAGTCCTCCGGGGTGATAATGCATCTGCATTTTCAGATTCTCAATTCAGGATAGATGTAGATGTATATGGGCCACAGCATCCACTTACCATCAGGTAGACTGTGTGCCCGTTTTCATGCTTATTCTATAAAAAACTACTATGGAGCTTGACATTTGTCTTTTATTGACGAAGCCCGTTCGTCGCTGTACCCTTGGCCCACTTTCAAAATTTTCGTCTTTGATATATTAAATAATTTTTGAAAAGATTTTTTTATTATTCTAAAAACAAATATTCTTCAACGTTTTTGCGTTCACGCTTTACTATTTTCCTTTTTAATTTAAAGTATATAAATTCAATGTCAACAAAGAGTTAACCTTTTAATATATGCCAAATTCCTCGATGCCAAGTTTAAAGTTTCAAAGTCACCTAAAGTGGTTTAGGTTTTGAAGAGAAAGTAAGTTTTCAGAACTTGTAATTTAAGAACTACCAGATAATATTATATTCTTATTGTTCATAAAATCTGGGGTTTTAGGTATTCAATGGGGCTTTATTATACAAGCAGAATTGCAAGTGGAAACACGGCTGGTGTAAAATACAGGGTTATTTTGCAATTACTGGCCAAACTTGCAGAGAAGGTTCAGAATAAGTAATATAGGCAAATGGTGAAGAAAATTTAATACAAAAAATCCGAATAATTCTGTCCTTTTTATCTTTTAAATTCAAAATACGTGGTAATGCATTATTTTAACTGATTTTACTGCGCACGCAGCACGCACACATTCGTAAGGGTCGATCGGTAGGCAAAAACGTTGTTGTCCATAAATCACATTCAATTTGGGATAATTTCAAATAAAAGTAGAAGCCTTATTTACTGATATTTTCAAAAACTGCAATAGCAGTATATCATCTATCTATACATATAATAAATCTGTAGAAAAGTCGTGTCTGTAATTCTAATATTGAAAAAACAAGTCCAGGGGACTAAATAAAGGGTCCTGAAGCCAAATTAGTGGTTTTAGAAATTTTTGTCTGTCTGTCTGTCTGTCGTCTGTGTGTCTGTCTGTGTATTCCGGATTCACGCAAAAACCACTGAACCGATTTACATAAAATTTTGTATGTTGGTAGTCAGTAACCCGGGGCAACTTATAGGCTACTTTTTATCCGATTACGGACCATCAAAAAAGGAAGGTCAAGTATTTTATTTCCTTTAGATGGTAATTTTCTACTATATCTTAGTTATAAGCGTCATGACGGGTGTTTTTCAAATAAATACCATATTTCTAAATAAAGTTTAAAATATAGTTATAACCTTGGCAAAATAATTTGAAACTACACCGATTTGGTATTCAAAACAGCGCCATCTCTCATCAAATGGAACAAGTAGTATATTTTGCCTTCGGTTACTAATAAATGAAATAATATAAATAACTTACATTTATATGAGTAAATGATTAGGTTTTTAAAATGATTAAAAAATTCAAACGATTAGTTTTTTAGTATTTTTGTTATTTTATTTTAAAAGTATAATAATTTCAATAGATAATAGTGACGTCTATCAAAAATATGAAAATTGATAAAGTATTTATTTCAATTACTAATATGTAACGTGATTAAAACTGGTCTGTCTGCAATTGTTGCAAAATTTTCACTATCCAGATTTCATAATTGGCCAGATCGTTGAATTGATCATATATCATAAAGTAGTCTATCATTTCGTGAAATAGAGTGGTCACTTCATGATATTTAACACTATTTGTTGACCATGTCATGATATAGCTTGACCAAACCAATGAATAGAAATCATTTGAAATAACTAAACACAATGTTGCTATTTCATAATATGGTCATATGACGATGTCATTAAATCGTTTTTCACCGCTAGCGGCGCTGATAGCCTATTTTTTAACAGAAACAGAACTTTTAAGAGAATTGACATCACTTTATGCCTTATTGACGTAGTAACATGTATGTAAGCTGCTACTTTTTACTTTTCATGGGGCAATATATGCAGTTTTTATTTCATTTGTGTTTTCGGGTATGTTACTTTTTGTTTTCACTCTGTCGTAAATATTAAGGCTTGCAAAGATAAGTAGAACTCATTATCGTCAGCCTATCAAAAGTCCACTGAAATGAATATAGGCCTCCCCCATTAATTGTCAAGTAGCTGGATATTTGCTATAGTTGCCACGCTTGGAAGGCGGGTTGGCAACCGCAGCTATTATTATTTTGATCTGTTGTCAGGAAGATGATGCAGCCCATCCCATCTCCTGTTTGTTTTCCTATGTTACCTCTTACGACGGGACGATATGACGTGGTGGATTTTCTTTCATCGCCACAACAGGACGAACATTTTTCTACTTCCGTTCATGAGTGTAGTGGAGCACACATATTCAATGTGAATAAAATTAATAAGAAATAAAACTAATTTTAAGGATTTTATCACGTTTAATTCTAACTTTTTAAATTCCTGATGTTTTGGGCACTTTACAGTACCCATGGTCACGTGAAGGGCGGGAGAACTGAGGTGTTTGACGACTTGACGTCAAAGTTAAAATAGAATAGAATAAATGCAGTAGTAGTTTGAATTTTATTAATTATGGGGTCCTTAGCAGATGGTAGCACTCAGCCATCTTCCCTATTAAAATTTTTATATTTTAAATTTCAATAGCCTCGCGAATCATCATTGGTAGGATTCGGTGTTCTATTGCAAAGATTTGTTGTCTATCAGATCCGATATAATGGTTGGGACGATACTAAACATGTTGACATACCTACTTTAGACTTCCTGGAGCTTCGGTGCTTCACATCAACGATATATTCTTTTACTCGGAACTTTCATCCAAGATGCGTAAAAAAACCCGTAACATTACTTTTAATACATGTGTAGTACCTATTCATTATTATAGACCTGTATTTATGAAATTTTGAAGTCTACTCGAAGTAAAAAAAAATATCTACATCTATTTTATGGTGCCAATCAATATTAAATAGGACCAATGATATGAATAAAATGCCTCAAATAAACATTATATTACTTTGTTGAAACTAAATTAACTTTGACTATGGTTAAACGTAAATAGTAAAATGTAAATAATAATAATACATTTTGATTTCAAGATTGTTTACCTTTCTTATGGATACATTAGAAGACTCGCCCGATATAAAAAATAGTAGGTGTTTCTAGACATATATATTCACGTGTTTCTGTAGCATGTTGCCAATCATCTACGTCTAATAGTATTTTAGAACGAAAAAAAAAACTTTGACAGACAGAGACACAGACACCGAGGTGACTCTAAAAGTGGTCAAATTTTTCTAAATTTGGCAGGGAACAGCATTTAATGATGTTCCCAAATTCAAGCGCACGCGAGCGAAGCTGCTGGTAAAAAGCTAGTTATTTATATATTTGAACTTAAGTTTAAAATTTGGCTACTTTTTCAAAAATAACCCTTTATACATAATATTTCAATAAAATATCACATACTATATGCATATTATAATCTATAGTGTTCAGACGATACACGTAACAAAATTAAAAAAACGTAAGTACATGTGGCGAGTCTGACCCCGCACCGAGGGTTCCGTACGAATTGTTATTAGATGTATACAACATTGGTATTGAAAAGGAACAAGGGTAAGTGTGGTCACGGCTCGTTCAACAGCGGATTCCGTAACCTCCTATGACACCTACGTTGGGTTCGGGAACAACGTATGTGAACCCCGTAACGGAGTAACACACAAGGGTATCGACGGCTTCCTTTTCTTCAAATAGGTTCAGGCGGAGATTACGGGTCTTCCGAGGTCGTCCCGGTCCCAGCGCCTTAATCCTTCAATATGTGCCGCGTTAGCGACACCAGATGGACTGTAGTTATATTTAAAGGTGAAGGATCCCTTGGGAATAAAACCATAATTATCCTCAAACCGCTCCGTGAGAGAGTAATTACTTTCCCTATCACTTCCCTATACGTTTTTCTTTCTTGATTATATGATATACTGGTACCTGGTCCCGAACGATTTGTATAGTAGATGGTTCTTCTCCTTGTGGAGGTTTTCATATTTCGAGGAGACCCTCTTTACATGGGCGACATCTCAGGAGGACACGACCCCCCGGTACTGGGTACTGCGTTGGCAGCTTACGTGTTGGTGTATTGCGCACCTCGAGCCATCAAGTCAGGTGTCGGGACGCTCACTCACCCCCGGCGTCCCCTGTGCCGGGCGGTAAGCGTAGAAGTTCACGTGGGAGTGGTCGCCCGTCAGGTGGGCGGGCATGGAGCGGAGCTAAATTCTGCAAATGGGGATGTGGTCCGTTGTCTGCGCGGTCGTACAACCGTCTCGCAGAACGGACCACAAATTCTTGGATGGATTCGACCTTGAGGTCGCGTGAGATAACATCGTTCCTGACGTAGCGACCGGCTCCCACGATCACCCGAAGCTCAAGATTTTGCTGGGCTTGCAACCTCCTGCGCTGAGCGGCCGAAGTCAACGCGTACCAGGCTGGTGCTGCGTAGGTCAGCCGTGAGCGGACGTAGGTCTTGTAGATACCGATCTTGGTTTTAGTTGGAAGTTTGGATGCCAGTATAGGATAGAGTTTTGCTCGCGCGGCTCTGGCCATTCTCACGACGTGATTGACCATAAGGGTCATGCGCAGCGAGCGATCTATCTGGCATCCCAGGTATGTGATGGTACTACTCCAACCCACATCCTGCCCACGAAGTTGCAGGGTTGGTGGTGATCTGGCCAGCCTGGTCATGAAGGCGGTGGTCTTCCCGACGTTGACCGCCAGCCTCCATTTGTCCAGCCACTCAGGCAAGAGGTCGAGTACCCGCTGCATGTCCTAGCTATGTCCACCCGACGTGATGACGCGAAGTACGCACTGTCGTCAGCGTACAAAGCAAGAACAACGGCATCTTCCCATTCCTCCAGATGACCTTGGAGGGTGGGGATGTCGTTGGTGTAAACCGCGTACAGGTGCGGTGATAGGCAGCTGCCCTGTGGCACTCCCGCAGAAATCAGTCGTGCCGCCGAAACAGCCCCTTCCAGGGTGACATGGAAGTTCCGCCCCTCCAGGAACGACGCCATTAGCCGCACAAGCATTGGCGGCAAGGTGGTATCATGGATAAGTTTATAGACTAGCCCTGCGTGCCACATCCTGTCGAAGGCCTTCTCCATGTCGAGAAGGACCCCCACACAGATGCGGCCGAAGTTATATTCGGCCGCAAGATAGTGCAACACGCGGGCCAGCTGTGAAGTGGTGGAATGCCCCCTGCGTAAGCCAAATTGCTCCTCACGCAGGGTGACATGTGGCAGGACCCTACTCAGGGTAATTTTCTCAAAAAGTTTTGCTATGTGCGGCAATAGCGTTATGGGGCGGTAGCTGGCCGGGAACCTCCTGTCTTTTCCCGGCTTCGGCAGCACGATGATTTTGCCCTGCTTCCAGATGGTCGGGAAGTGGCCAGTTCTGAGGATGCCGTTGAACAATTTGTATACTACTACGTTGTCATCTGCTGAGGTGTGTGTACACCCAACAGGTCTCGGGCCTCGGGGCATCTTCCCCATTACCCGGATCTTCCTCACCGCCCATCTCAATGGGCCGGTCATTGGGAGCCGATAAATTCCGGCATTGTAAGTTCTCCTGAATTTTTTTCCTGAAACAGCCTGAAAAAGGCGTATAATATGGCCTGGTCCTAAAAAAGGCGCCTAATTTGGCCTGAGCCTAAAAAAGGCGCCTAATTCGGCCTATGGTTGTTCCTTTTTTGCCTGGTCGGGTAAGTCGCCATGTGGACGGCTAATACGGCCAGGGCGTGTAAGTTGGCCTATCTGCGGCATTGAGGTTTTTACTCGACTCTCTAATCTCTTATAGACAGGAGTTCTCTTAGCAGAGGTCGCCCGTCCGGGGGGTGGGTGTGTAGCGGCGCGAAGTTGTTGAGATGTGGATGTGGCCCATTATCAGCGCGGTCAAACATACCGCGCGACAACCGGACCACATTTATGATTTGTATTATTATCCTGTCTTCCGCACATATGCACTTGTTGCATACTGCAGGTTTCGGGCCTCGGGGCTAACCCCATTACCCGGAATCTCCTCGCGGTGCATTACTATGCACCGGTAGTGGGAGCCGTTCTGGCATTGTTGGGTGCTGTAGTGATGCGAGTTTGGTTTCCCGGTCACTATTTTCAATTTTAAAATTCTTCTTCCAAAATTTTCAGGAGGCGGGTAATATAGCCCGCTCCTGAAAAAGTGGCATTATATGGCCTTTTTCCTGAAAAAGGCGCCTAATTCGGCCTAAGCCTGAAAAAGACGCCTAATTCGGTCTGTGGTTGTCTGGTAAATTTTTTTCCGTCAAGTCAATATGGCCGGCGACTAATGCGGCCGGGCGTCTGAGTTGGCCTGTCTGCGGCATTGCGGGTTATTACTCGACTCTCTAATCTCTATAGAGAGGAGTTCTCTTGGCAGAGGTCGCCCGTCCGGTGGTCGAGCATGTAGGGGTGCGAAATTTTGTAGGTGTTCGTGTGGCCCGTTATCAGCGCGGTCGAACATACCGCGCGCTAATCGGGCCACAAATTCCTTGATAGTTTCCATCCTAAGGTTCGCCGCGATGACGTCGTTCCGGACGTAGCGACCTGCACCGACGATGGTTCGTAGACATAGGTTCTGCTGAACCTGCAGCCGCTGCCTCTGCCGTTCGCTCAGGAGTGCGTACCAGGCCGGCGCGGCGTAGGTGATCTTCGTCCTAATATATAGTTTGTATATTTTAATTTTGGTTTTCAGTGGTAGTTTGGATGCCAGGACTGGACGGAGCGCCGCCCGCGCACATCTGGCATTGCGGACGACGATGTCGACGTGCGCGGTCATGCGCAACATCCTGTCAATCCGGCACCCAAAGTAAGTCACGGCCTTTTCGTACGCAATCTCCTGGCCTCTAAGCGTCAACGGGGGCGGGAAGTTCCGGTAGCGGCGGGTGAGGAGGGCGGCCGTTTTCCCAACATTCACAGCCATCCTCCACTCATCCAGCCACGATGGCAGCAGGTCCAGCAGGCGCTGCATCTTGGCGACGGCGAGATGGGGGCTTCTGGACGAGGTGAAGTAGGCGCTGTCGTCCGCATATAACGCCAGCTCCACGTCGTCCTCCCATTCGCGAAGTTGTCCAGCCAGTGTAGGGATGTCATTTGTATAAGCCGCGTACAGGATCGGTGAAAGACAGCTGCCCTGTGGTACGCCAGCTCTTATGGGTTTTACTGCGGATTCGGCATCTTCGACACAGACGTAGAAGCTTCGGTCGGCTAGAAACGACGCCACTAGCCGCAGCATAGCCGGAGGGACACTCGTCTGTAGTTCCATCTTGTAGAGTAACCCAGAGTGCCACACCCTGTCGAACGCCTTCTCGATATCGAGGAAGACGCCCAACGATGTGCGACCCCGGTTATATTCGGCCGCCAAAAGGTGCAGCACTCTGGTCAGCTGTGTTGCTGCGGAGTGTCCGCTCCTAAATCCGTGTTGCTCCGCCCGCAGTTTGATACACGGACGGATTCTTCTTAAGATAATTCTTTCAAATAATTTGGCTATGTGCGGTAGCAGCGTTATCGGTCTGTAACTAGCTGCTCTACGCCTGTCCTTCCCGGGTTTCGGCAGAACTATCACCTTGCCTTTCTTCCATTCCTCCGGGAAGTGTGAAGTCCGCAGTATGCCATTGTAGAGTCGTCCTAGCTCTACAATGGCTCTATGGGGCAGCTGTCGGAGTGCAGCGTTCGTAATCCGATCGTGCCCCGGCGCCTTCCTCGGTTGCAGGCGGGTGATCGTCCTCCGCATTTCGGCGGGGGAGATAAACCATTCTCCTGCAAGCGGTGGCACGGGCAACGACAGGAACTCCCGTACGCGGCTCTCCTTTTGGGCATGAAGCTCCATGTACTCCGCACTTGCTGGGTTCGGCATAAATTGCTCCTCGAAGTGCTCGACTAGGATATCCGCTCTGCCTTTGGCCTCGTAACAACGCCCGCCCGCGCTGTTGGTCAGCGGGCAGACGGGGGGTCTGGTCTTTGTTAGCTGTCGGTTCAATTGATAGAGCGACGCTTCCTGATCTCCAGCCATTCACATGCGCCGCTCCCAGGCCCTTCCTCTGTAGGCCTGTATTGCAACCGACAGCTCATCCGTCAGTGCATTTAATCTACATTTAATCCGTGGGCAGCGCGTGCATGCCCAGAGCTTCCTCAACGCTCGCTTGTGATTTAGCTGCGCACGTAGTTCTTGTGGCAGCTCTTCTCTCCGATGTGTTAGAGGAACGATCGTAGAGGCCGCGTTGAGGGCTTCTTGGATGTTAAGAGTTATTCTGGCAGCGGCGGCCTCTACGTCGTCCGCCGAGGTAATCGATGTAGGTACTGGAGGCCTCTCCTGCAGGTGTTGCTGGTAGAGCCTCCAGTTAATCTTGGTAGTAAAAGCTCTGGGCAACGTAGTCACTGCCTTGAGGCCAAGGGTTATCAGAATCGGGAGGTGCTGAGACATCAGGTCGTACAGCACCTCTACCACTACCGGGTAGTTGACGTTCCTAGCGAGCACGATGTCCAATACATCCGGACTTTTTCTGTGATCTGTTGGAACGTGTGTTGGTTCTTCGGGACCTAAAAAGTCATAGTTATTTCGTTCTGCATCCTAGTAAAGCTCACGACCCGGCGGGTTGATCAATCTTGATCCCCACGCCGGGTGTTTTGCGTTTAGGTCCCCCGCGATGATGGTTGGTGCTGTGCCTTCCATGATCGTCCGGATGTCTGAGGAGTAAAATGGAGTCCCTGGCGGACGGTATGCTGCGAAGATCTTCAGTTCCTCGCCCGCCGCCTCTATTTTTATGCCGATGGAGCGCGTCGTGTGGTATGACGGTAATTCAAGCTCTAGGTGGACGATGTCCTTCCTCACTAGAACCGCCGTGCCTCTATAGGCGGTTCCTAGAGCGTTGACTTCGTCCCTCCTGTATATGTGATAGTTGGGCATCTTAATGTGCATAGATGGCCTCAACTTCGTCTCCCCCAGCAAGATAATACGTATGTCTTGTTGTTGAGCTATAGTGCGGAGTTCATGGAGCTTATACTGGATACCGTCCGGGTTCCAGTATAGCAAGCGCAGGTTCGTGTCACTCGCCTCTGTAGTGCCGAGCCAGTAGTATCGACAGTGCTCTCATCACTGCTGTTATTGGGTCGGTGCCAGCTCTGATATCTGCCAGTACCTGGCTACCGACCTCTATGGCGATGCCAACCAGCCTCAGGATTGCGTCCGTGGTGGCCGTCCGCTTTGCCTCCCTCTCCCCCTGATGGTTGCCCACCCGTCCTCTTGGATTTCAACTCTCGGGCGACTCTGAGGGACCCTCTGCGGTGCTTCCGGCAGTAAACCCGGCAGAGTGATCCCTTGCTTCCTGGCGATCCTCCTCAGGACTGGGCAGCGTCGATCGTTTGCTGTATGGCTTTTTGCGCAATTTGCGCATGTAGGTGGTTCTTCTCTACCCCGTGGGCAATTACTTGCAATGTGTTCCCCTGCACAGCGGACACATTTCACGGGTCTGTGACAATTGGCAGATGCGTGGCCAAAAGCCTGGCAACGGTGGCATTGAGCCGGTCCCACTCGTCCTTGCCAGGCTTCTATGACGACTCCTTTCATGAAAAGGAGCTCGTCGACTGCGTATAATTTGTTTAGGTTCTCTATGTTCAAGTGGTCCAACTGTGCATAGTAGAGGCACCCAGGTCTGCCTCTACGGGGCGGGATCGCTCTCACATAATTAATGGGGAATCCCTTTGCCCTGATAGCCTCAGCGATTTGGACGGTATCCGTGCTCACTGGCAGCCCCCGGATGCCCACCTTAGTGGGCTTCTCCTCCGCCGGGGTGTAGCAATACCAAGACAACGCTGGTACTTTTTCGGTGAGCTCAATCAAGTATCTTTGTATTGCCCGGAATTCTTCCGGGCTCTGTGGGGTGAATCTAACACCCTTCCCGAACGGACGAGCGTTAGGCGGGTGTCCTAATTTCTTATTAAGGATTTCGAAGTGCTTCGTCCAGTACGGGAGGCACTCAGCAACAATCGGTGGGTATCGTGCCTTCTCTTCCTCTTGTTGGGGTTGAGGGGCTTCTGCTGTCGGTTTTGGCATTGCTGGCATCGCTGTCAGTTGGGCGTAACTAGTTGACGGCCTTTGACCGTCATCCTGTGTGAGACCCGATGGGTTGGTCGGTGCCGATGTCTGTCCGGCGGTTGCTATGGTAGCATAAGATGTAGAGTCCCAACCATAGGACTCCTCTCCTTCCTGCTCGAACTCGGTCGCGTCCATGGTCCTGCGGCCGGGTGAGGTGGGGGGGGTTGGCTTCAGTGGTGAAGGCGATTTGGGCGGCGATCTGTGCGTCCTAACTACTTCCTTCCTGGTTGGGGCTCTCTCATCTTCTTCCGACTCCGCCGAGGACGATGATGATGATGGTGATGACTGTCCGGATGATAGGGGTGATCCGATGCACTGCCTTTTTTCGTAAAGCGATGCTTCGGTTTCCGGCGGTGTGTGTCTTCTTGCCGTTTTACGGGCCCGTTGCGGTAAGGGCGTCGGTTCCTGCCCACTCGTGCTCTCAGACACGGTGGGCGTGAGCGCGGCGCTCGTTGCGGGTTCTTCTTTGTGCGGCGAAGAAGGTTTTCTCTTGGGGATCTGGCTGTAGGAGCTGACGATCCTTGATTTCTCCGGGTTCGAAAGGTCCTTTACGCAGAGTGGTCTATCTAAAACCCCGGGACGATCCGGGGGTTTCCTAACGCGCGGGGGTGGGGGGGGGGGGTTCCCCCTTTCCCCTGCCGGTCATGTTACACTGTTTTGGTTGGTGTACGTGTGTCTACGTCTATATACCTTACCTAGCAGGCTGACAGCTAATCGATGCGCGCCGCGAGGTATGGACGGGAGCGAAGTTGAACGACCGCAACACTTGGGCGCACTGCCTACCCCTTTCGTAATGAAAGGGTTGAGAGAAGTGCTAGAGAGCACTCAAACACGCGACTAGACACTGCAAGGCACGGAACGCACTTGAGTGCCAAGAATCTGCCTAAGGGCCGGTGACCTCGACACCTCACGGAGTATGCGGACTCGACGATCGGTGGAGTATGTCGTACCGGCGGCTGCTTGGGACCACTGCTAATCCTCAAACAGCACACACTTAGGAGATCCTTGGTCGGTCGCGATTTGTATGAAAACCTATCTAATGGGGTATCAATAAAGCTATACTCGAAAGAGAGCCGCGCCCTCTGTGCGATTTCGCAACTCAATTACATCAAATTTGTACTATCACTCCCTCACGGTTTGCCCAATATCTTTATTTGTATACGACATACATTTATACATTTTATTTATAAAGATAGCACAAAAAAATATCTATACTATGATATACATTACATTTTTATATCACAAAAAACCTTTTATTTATTCAACACAATATGCCTATTTTACATCATATGTCGTGTAGTGGCGGTTAAGAATATCCACTACCCCATATCTTCCCGTGGGTGTCGTAAAAGGCGACAAAGGGAAACAGGCAGGAGATGGGCAGCAGCATCTTCCTGATAATAGACAAAATAACAATAAAAAAAAAAAAAAAACTGCGGTTGCCAACCCGCTTGCCAAGCGTGGCAACTATGGCAATATACCCCCCCATGAGCAATGACAATAATAAACGGCCCCCAGTCCCCGGCGGCCCCGCTATTCCTGGCTACGGTGGCGACCATGGTAACGGCGGGGCAGGGGGTGCTAAGAATCTCCGGTGGAGGTTCGGTTGCCACCTACGACGACTCGACCTGGCAACATACAACGCACGCACCCTGAGGACTGACGAGAAGATTGTGGAGCTGGAAGAAGAGATAGACAAGTTACGCTGGCATATTATAGGATTATCCGAAGTCCGAAGAGAGGGGGAGGACACGGTAATCCTCGAATCCGGCAACTTGCTCTATTACCGGGAGGGCGACCATCTGTCCCAAGGAGGTGTCGGATTTATCGTCCACAAGTCTCTCGTTAACAACGTTGTAAAGATTGAGAGTGTGTCGACGAGGGTTGCGTACCTTATACTCAGAATCACCAAACGGTATTCGCTGAAGGTCATACAGGTTTACGCACCAACCTCGGCACACCCCGATCAGGAGGTGGAGGAAATGTATGAGGATATCTCTAGAGCCATGCATTCCTCCAAAACCCAATATACGGTGTTAATGGGAGACTTCAATGCAAAACTAGGCACAAGAGAGAACGGTGAGCTGAAAGTAGGGAAATTTGGAATAGGGCAACGGAACCCAAGGGGCCAGCAGCTGGCCGACTTCATGGAGAAAGAGGGACTCTTTATGATGAACTCTTTCTTCCAGAAGCGGCCCCACAGGAAGTGGACCTGGTCGAGCCCCGACGGTTCGACAAAAAATGAGATTGACTTCATTATGACGACCAGACGACAACTGTTCAGTGATGTCTCAGTGATCGCGAGGGTGAAAACCGGCAGCGATCACCGAATGGTTAGAGGCACACTGAACCTAAACGTTAAGTTGGAGAGGTCTCGTCTAATGAAGTCAACGCTCCGTCCCCCTCGTGCTCTAATCCAAAGTCCCGAAACCTTTCAGCTCGAGTTACAAAACCGTTTTCAGTGCCTAGAAGACTGCAATGAAGTGGACGATTTGAATGACAAGCTCGTGGAAACTGTCCATGCGGTCGGAGCTAAGTTCTGCAAGACCCGCCGCAGAAGAACACAAAAACTCTCCGATCACACTCTTAATCTCATGGCTGTTAGACGGGAGATGAAGCTACATTCTTCAACAGATTTAACAGCATACAGGCAACTGAACAGACAGATCTCCAAATGCATGCGGCGGGACTTACGCAAATTCAATACAGCTCGTATTGAAGAAGCGATCGAGCGGAACCAAGGCTCCAAAGTCTTTGCCAGAGATCTGTCTGCCAGAAAGCGCCAACTGTCAAAGCTGAAGACAGAATGTGGCAGCATCGTTTCCGGGGCACCTGAGATTTTGAGTGAGATTGAGAGGTTCTATGGGCAGCTGTACACGTCATCGTTGGAGCCGCACGCAAGTGTGAGTAACGATCCAAGAGCGAGTCTTATCCGACATTATTCCGATGATATCCCGGACGTCAGTCTGAGCGAGATTAGAATGGCTCTCCAGCACCTTAAAAACGGCAAGGCCCCAGGCGAGGATGGAATTACAGCGGAGCTTCTGAAAGCGGGTGGAAAACCGGTACTTGAAGTCCTTCAGAAGCTCTTTAATTCCGTCCTCCATGGTGGCATTACACCGGAGGCGTGGAGCAGAAGTGCGGTGGTCTTGTTCTTCAAGAAAGGCGACAACGCTCTCTTGAAGAACTACAGACCGATTTCCCTTTTGAGCCGCGTCTACGTGCTGTTTTCGAGAGTCATTACGAATCGTCTCGCGCGCAGACTTGACGACTTCCAGCCTCCCGAACAAGCCGGTTTCCGAAAAGGCTTTAGCACCATAGACCACATACATACCCTCCGGCAAATTGTACAGAAGTCCGAGGAGTACAATTTGCCACTATGTCTGGCGTATGTGGACTATGAGAAAGCCTTTGATTCCGTCGAAATTTGGGCGGTGCTGCAGTCCCTTCAGCGATGCCAAGTTGACTGTCGGTATATCGAAGTGTTGAAGTGCTTGTACAGTAGGGCTACGATGGCTATCCGAGTACAGAACCAGAGTACGAAACCTATCCAATTGCAGAGAGGTGTAAGACAGGGTGACGTCATATCCCCGAAACTCTTTACCGCTGCATTGGAAGATGTTTTCAAGCTTCTGGACTGGAAAGGATACGGTATCAACATCAATGGCGAGTACATCACTCACCTTCGATTTGCCGACGATATAGTCCTTATGGCAGAATCGCTAGAGGACCTAAGCACTATGCTCAATGACCTCAATAGTGTTTCCCAACGGATAGGTCTTAAGATGAACATGGACAAAACAAAGATCATGTTTAATGTCCATGTCACACCTATGCCGGTAGTTGTTGGGAACACTAAGCTCGAAGTTGTTGACGAGTATGTTTACCTGGGCAAATAGTCCGACTAGGTAAGTCCAACTTCGACCGAGAGGTCAATCGACGGATTCAACTCGGTTGGGCAGCGTTCGGGAAATTACGGCACATCTTCTCGTCAGGTATACCTCAAAACTTGAAAACGAGACTGTACACCCAGTGCGTGTTGCCAGTGATGACATACGGAACTGAGACGTGGTCCTTCACTGCTGGCCGGATGAGGAAGCTCAAGGTCGCTCAGCGAGCTATGGAGAGGGCTATGCTCGGAGTTTCTCTGCGTGATAAACTCAGAAATGAGGATATCCGCAGTAGAACTAGAGTGACCGACATAGCCCAACGGATTAGTAAGCTGAAGTGGCAATGGGCCGGCCATATAGCTCGAAGAACCGACAACCGATGGGGAAGAAAGGTTCTCGAGTGGCAGCCTCGTACCGGCAGGCGAAGTGTAGGGCGTCCCCCCACTAGATGGAGTGACGACCTGGTAAGATATGCAGGAAGTCGATGGATGCAGGTGGCTCAGGACCGTGCTTTGTGGCATTCTTTGGGGGAGGCCTATGTTCAGCAGTGGACTTGTGAAGGGCTGTAATGATGATGATGATGACATCATATGTACTAAGTTAGAATTCTTAAATATCTAACATATAAGGTTGAAACAATGTTCTTTATTTGAAAATACAAATATCTTACCTAATACAATAGTTTAATTTACATTTTTTCTACACATTTTACTATTTAAAACACTTTTAAATTTCTTATACAAAACTATCAATATTTCACTAAGATAAAAGAATTAACATGCGTGATTCACACAGAATTCACCTATTTTGCTCATACAGTCAACCTGAAACATTTTACAAGTCAATTTTACATAAATTGCTGAAATTTACAAACATTTAAATTTCCACTTATTTAAACTTTTGATTCTACAGATAACAGCAGCGCGCTAGCTGCTGTTATCAGCAGCTAAATGAACAACTAACACGACACCTCGATGTCGGTAAAGCAGGTGGCAATTTTAGCATATTTCACTGCTATCCAATAACACAAGATGAGCAATCAATCCCTGCACAACCTCCATTGTCGGCAAGGTAGCATCCAATAAGATCTCTTATCAGATATCAAAGTTGTTATCAGTTATCATGTTCTTATCAGATAACACAAAGAAAATATTTTATGAATCAAACATTGAAAATAGACATTTTATTTTTCATACAAAACGTATTCAACTTATATAAGATAATACTTATGCAATATTTTACATTAATTCCACTTATACACAAAGTGATCATTTCGACCGGGGAACAAATCCTGGTCTCTAAATTTATTTTAATATTTCTTTAAATTAACAAAGTTATTGGAAAGGTAATTTCAACCGGGGAACTGAACCCGGAAACATTATTTATATCTTAAAAATTCCCTATATGAATATATTAAGAAAATATTACTAAGAAAACGAGGAACTAGTCCGGCCTGGGAATCGAACCCAAGACTTTCAAACTATTAATTCGATATTTCTTTAAGATTCAACTAAGCGTTTTCTTATAAGATTATTATGACTTGAAATTTTGCTTTTAGAAGCTATTCGTAATCGGTTACCTAATAAATTGAAATGTTTTTATAGACGCGTCGCCAACAGTCTCCCCCCCCCCCGTGCATCAGCACCATCATTTGGGAGGCGTCGCGGGTACCAGGACTATTATTCTGGATGTAGGTCTCCTCAAGATACCTGTGCTAGTAATGACGTCAACCACTCTAGTGTGACCGTCTGCTCCCTGTAGCGTCCTATTAATCTTGTCTTTCGGCCACGTATTTCGTGGCAACGAATGATCTATTATCAAGACAATATCACCCTCTTTAGGTTCCATGAACTTTCGTTATCACCCGTTCGAGGTATTGAAGTAGGCATGTACTCTTTCAGCCATCTCGTCCAAAAATGGTCGGCTAACCTCTGGGCGGCTCTCCAATTAAGTTGACCCGTAAAAATAATCCAGGTGGCCGATCACCACATGAGCGTCCGAGAAGAAAATTATTGGGTGTCAAACCCTCTTCAGGACTATCCATACTGAATGTTACCAGAGGTCTGGAATTTACAGTATGCTCTGCTTCTAAAAGCAACGTATGCAGAACCTCCTCTCGCGGGCTCCTTTCTTTGAGCGTCGCGGTCAACGCAATTTTAATCGATCTTACTAACCTCTCCCAAGCGCCACCCATTTGCGGTGCTCCGGGAGGTATAAATTTCCATTTAATATATTTTCTAAATGACTCGTTTTTCATGCGCTCATAGCACTCTTCGCATGCTTGCAATAATTCTTTATTTGCAGCTTTAAAATTCGTCCCGTTATCGCTGTATATAACGGCTAGTTTTCCTCTTCTGGCGATAAATCGCCTTAACGCCATTATCATTGACGCTGGTGAACGCCCATATAAACGGAGTAAGTTATCTTCTCCTATTTCCATAGATAATTTACTTAAGCGTGAACATCTTTCAACGCTTTTGCCTGCTTTCAAGCATTTTATTTCCGAATGGAAACACTCGTCTTGAACGAACTTCCAAATTAATAATTCAGCTCTTTTTAAGAGCGTTATGTCCAACGCGCCGTCGGGTCCTTTAATCGACTTTGCTAAAATTTCGTTGGAACACATAACCGACTTTTCGGCTGTGTTGTCGGGTCCTTTAACCGACTTTCTTAAACTCTTGAATTTTTCTACCGCTTGTAAGGTGCGTGTAGTCGCCCCAAGGATTTTTTTAAAGCTGCTAAATCGTCCGTAGTCGGGTAGACTTAACGGCTCTTGCTTTCTTAGCGTATTTACGCCTTTCGGTGATTTTTCTTCAGCCGTTTCTAAGCTATTTATGGTGTCCACTTGTTTGGGCCATAAATCAGGACTTGTCCTGAGGAATTCAGGTCCTTGAAACCAGCGATGACTTTCATCGAAGGTGGAAGGAAAACTTCTAGTGGCGTCGTCTGCCACGTTTTGTGACGTCGGTACCCATCGCCATTCACATGGTTTACTGTGATCTTCGATTTCAGCCAATCGATGAGCAACGAATGGTTTAAAAGCGCGAGGATCTGACTTAATCCACGCTAACACTGTACGTGAGTCAGTCCAAAATATTCGTTCGAATATCTCGTACTTGCTCTCTTCCTTAACTGATACAGCTAATCGGCTGCCCATAAGAGCTGCTTGCAATTCAAGCCTTGGAATGGAAATTGGCTTCAGCGGCGCTACTCTTGTCTTTGCGGCGATCAGCGTAATCCGCCTTTCTCCTAGCTCGTCCGTGGTGACGTAATACACCGCGGCGGCGTATGCTTTCTCACTAGCATCCGTGAAAGTGTGTAACTCCCCTCTGCCGACGCCTTCAGCAACGGGTACTTTTAAATGACCTAATTTCTTCACTTACGATATCCATTTACAAAATAACACGTGTAATTCGTGTGGAACTTGTTCATCCCAAGAGAGGCCTGTCCTCCATGCTTGCTGGATTAGCGACTTCCCTTGAATCGTTATGGGTGATGAGAGTCCTAAAGGATCGAAGACTGACATCACAGCGCTCGTTATCTCCCTCTTCGTAGGCGGTCGTAAACCTCCCATCACCTCTTCCGGTGTGTTACGAAGACTTATGGAGAAACTCATTATATCTCGTTTGATATTCCAGATCAAACCTAAAGTGCGTTCTGTGTGCTCCTTGTCTGCCAACGAAGCACTGTCGCTCTTATATTTATTTTCCATTTTACATAAAACCTCGGGTCGGTTGCTAGCCCATCCCCTTAGTTGGAAAGAAGCACGTTTATGTGATTCATACATATCGTTTACTATCCTTTCGGCCGTCGTCACGTCGGGAAATGCCTGTAGATAGTCATCCATATAGAAATTGCTTTCCGTCGCGAAAGCTACTTCTAGATATAGATGTGCGCATTTCTATTCTTCACATATATAGCGATGCATGGTGATGATGCCGCTCCAAATATGACTGACGTCATTCTATACTCTTCCGATGGCGCGTCACGATTGTGCCGCCATAAGAATCGAAGGCTGTCCCTGTCTTCCTCGCGAATTTTCACTTGCAGGAACATTTCTTTAATGTCTCCCATCACTGCCACGCTTCCTTCTCTGAATCGTAGCAGAACGCCAAATAACGACTTCAATAAGTCCGGTCCGGTTAACAATGCGTCATTGAGACAACGTCCGCCCGTCCTTGCGGCGGCGTCGAAAACTAGTCTTATTTTCCTTTTTTGTGGGTGAGTCACTGCGAAGTGAGGAAGATACCACGTGCGTGGGGAAATGGAAATATGGTTTGCTTTCTCTGCGTAACCGTTAACGATGAGATGTTCAATTTGCTTCTCATATTCTTTTTTCAACTCGCTATTTTTATCGAGCTTCCTTTCGATATTAAACAGGCGACTTTCAAGCTGTGCTCTATTCGACAGCATGCACTCATTATCTGTGCGCCATAACAAAGCAGTCTCGTACCTATTATTAGGTATACGACGTACCGTTTTGTTCAAAATACTTAAAGCTCGTTCTTCTGGGTCGTTTGCGGGCTTACGCGCAGACACCCCTAAAGATTTTTTTTTTTCGCGTGTGGGTAGGTGTAATAAGTAGATTGCTTTAGTAAAATCTCCCAATTTAATAAAATTTTTAATATATAAAACATTACAATAGTGTTGTTACTATATGGGAAACTAATGTACTAACCATTATACCTGCCAGGCAGTAAAATCCTTGCTGTTTACAAACTTATTTAGTCAATAAAAATCAGTCTCACAATTTTCCTGCATTATCACTACACAAGAGTTTTTTTTTCAAAATGGATGCCATTCAAGAGTCAATAACACAACTCCAGAAGATGTTTACTCAGCGCATGGATATCTATCAAAGTGAGCTTCATGCTGCAGCACCTTCAGCCTCCACTGCCAATTTGACATCCGAGTTCTCCTCATTCAGATTATTTATCATGACAGCCCTACGCAATATTCAAGACCAGGTAGGCCTGTTGATGCACCAGGTGGATAATATAGAGATGCGGAGCAGGCGGAAGATTCTATTACTTCATGGGCTACCGGAAGAAAATAATGAGGACACTGTACAGGTAATAGTGAAGACTTTTGTTGACCGTTTCAAGTTGTCTGGTTTCTCGCACAAAGATATATCTCGCTGCCATCGCATGGGCCATACTTCTTCTTCTGACAAACCAAGACCAATCTTGATTAAGTTGTGTGAGTTAGAGGTGAAGAACAAGATCTGGCAAGCTAAGACGTGTTTGAAGGGGACTGGTATCACTTTGTCGGAATTTTTAACTAAGACTCGACATGAAGCCTTTATGGCAGCTCGACGGAAATATGGAATATCGAATTGCTGGATCCGTGAAGGCTTTGTTTTTGTACTGGGTAGCGGTGGCGTTCGACATCGCATTAGCTCTGTGATCGAACTCGATAAAATCGTTGAGCCTCCTGTGTCGAAGTCGAAGACAACGACCGCGGTCAGGGAACCAGCTGGAGCTTCCAAAAGTCGACGTACTGGCACCGCAGGCAAGAGATAGTGTCTTCGCGTTAACTTAGTGATTAATTACTATAATTTATTTGTATTTTTGTGCAGTCTCCATTTGCATAATGTAGCATCCCTTCAAATTTGTGCTTTAACTGTAACATCGTAGTTCGTAGTTTTCTCTAATACTATTATAGTTTTACCTTCATAATTTTGTTTATTAAGTGACATAATGATGACATTAGCGATTAAATAAATCATAATGACAGCTAGTAATAGCTGTCATGCTGTCATTCGATTGCACATACTACCAGACTTTTTGCCAGACAGGATCCATGAATAATATTTGTCTGTTTTATTATTGATGGTAAGACTGTCCTTTTTCTATATTTTTATTATATTAATTAGTCTTAAATAAGTTATCTAATTATAAAATTCTACTGATGCCACTGCCGGCAGGTATGAAAGAAATGTTTAGTTAAGTGCATAATTGTTGGCAATTTAATTTTAAGTTTACTTTAATTACTGTTTCATAATATTTCATAACATATTATTATTTATTTTGTAGGTATTATATCCAGACTTATATAATATTTATTTTATTATACATTATACAAGTATATATTTAATCTTTATTGTTTTTGTTGTAGCTTAGTTTCTGTTATAGTTTTGATTAGCATGTGTGATATTTTGGAATTTGATGATAGTTACTTTTCTTGCTCTTCTTCTGGTTCTTCCGATAAGACCTATAAAGCGATGATTCCACTCATTTACATGATCAACTAGTAGCCGTATTCTGTAATTATAGTAAAAATCTTAATATAGTCCATATTAACGCTCAAAGCATTCATGCTCATTACGCTGACCTTTTATCAACCTTTGATTCTAAATATGTTGATGCCATACTTGTTTCTGAAACTTTTCTAAAACCTGCACTTCCGTCGGTACAGTATTGTCTCCCTGGTTTTCAACTTATACGCAATGACAGGATCGGCAAAGGTTATGGTGGAGTGGCAATCTATTTGAGAGCTGACATTCCCTATAAAATAGTTGATCATTCACCCAATATTTACTCAAATTTTGCTGAACATTTATTTATTGAAATTACTATTAATCATTCTAGGACTTTGCTTGGGGTCTATTATCCCCCCTCTCGCAATATAAATTATTTTTCTTCTCTGGAAGAAAAACTTGTGAATCTTACTCCGCTTTATGATAATACCATTATTTTAGGTGACTTTAACACATGCCTGTTAAAGAATGATTTTCGTAGCAAAAAATTGCTCTCCCTAGTATCATCTTTTAATTTACATATTCTTCCTCTTTCTGCTACTCACCATTCGCCTAATAGTACCCCTTCTCTTTTAGACCTTATTCTTGTATCTGATGCTGACCGGGTTGCTTCGCATGGTCAACTATCTGCGTCTTTCTCTTACCACGATCTTATCTTCCTCTCCTATAAAATTCAACGTCCTAGGCGCAAATCGAAATTCTTATTCCTAAGAAGCTTGAAATCAATTAACCTGGAGCGTTTGAGAGATGATGTAAATAATATTGACTGGTCCCCTGTTCTAAACTCCGAAAATGTTAATGATAAGGTTTATGCTTTTAATCACCTCATTTTAAAACTCTTCGATACACATGCACCACTTAAGCGAGTCAGGGTTAAACACTTTCCAGCCCCCTGGCTTTCAGAGTCTATAAAAGCAGTAATGTCCAAAAGAGATAAAGCTAAGAGGCGTTATAAGAAGCACCCTACTAATGAAAATTTATTCACTTATAAAAAACTACGTAATCGCTGTAGTAAGATGTGTCGTGATGCTAAGAGGAGACATATCTATGATGAGGTTGAAAATTCTCTTTCCGCTCAGATGTGGAAATTTCTTAGAACTCTGGGTATAGGCAAATCATATAATGATCCTAATATCTCGTTTGATTTGACTGCACTCAACCGGCACTTTTCTGAGCCTCCGATTCCTATTGATGACTCTATTAAGTCTGTGACACTTAATCTTCTCTCCAATATTCCTAAGCCGCTGTGTTCTCCTTTTAATTTCAGTAAAGTTACTGAGGGTAAAATAAAATAATGCCTTTTATCTATTTCCACTAAAGCTATTGGCTATGACAATCTTTGTATACAAATGATTAAACCTATCACTAATGAACTTGTCCCTATTATCACTCACATTATCTCTTCGTCGCTTGAGACCAGCTCCTTTCCAACTTGCTGGAAAAAGGCATTCATCATTCCCCTTCCAAAAACTTCTAATCCTACATCTTTATCCCAATTCCGCCCTATTTCTATTCTTCCGATCTTATCTAAAGTACTAGAAAATATAGTTCAGAGGCAACTATCTCATTTCCTAACTGTTCACAGCCTGCTGTGCCCTTTTCAATCTGGTTTTCGTCCAGGCCATAGCACAGTCAGCGCTCTGATTAAAGTGTCTGATCACATTCGCTGGGCCATGGACAAAAAATTTCTCACTGTTCTAACATTATTGGAATTCAGCAGTGCATTTAATTCCGTTGATTATGACATACTTCTTGGTATTCTTTCGTCCTTAAACATTTCACCATCAATAATCTCTTGGTTTAATTCTTACCTTAGGGGTCGCTCGCAGTGTGTACGCCATGAGGAGGATTTCTCCGAGTGGTGTGACCTTACGGCGGGTGTTCCTCAGGGTGGTGTTCTTTCCCCACTTCTCTTCTCTATTTTTATCAACGCTCTCACTACTGTTCTCACCTCTCATTATCATCTCTATGCTGACGACTTACAATTATACCGTCATTTCAAAGTCCAAGATATAGATGAGGCTATTAATAAGCTGAATGCTGACTTAAGTAGCATAAACAGTTGGGTGAAATCGTTTGGTCTTCTTGTTAATCCTTCTAAATCCCAAGTAATGATTATCGGCAGCTCATATATGCTTAATTTATTAGATCGTTCGAAGATCCCTGCAGTAACGTATGATAATACTCAAATTCCATATACAGAGACTGCTAAGAACTTAGGTGTTATTTTTGATAATAATTTGTCTTGGGTTGCCCACATTAATATGATTAGCAGAAAAGTGAACTATTCTTTTCAATCTCTCAAGCGCCTCCAGATGTTTTTACCGTTAAAAACTAAGATAACCTTAGCTCAAGCACTTCTTCTTCCTCTCATTGACTACGCTGATGTTAGTTTTTTGGATGCTTCAGAGGAGCTGTTGAACAAACTAGAACGTGTTCAAAATTTGTGTATACGTTTTATTTTTGGTCTTCGTAAGTTTGATCATGTTTCAGAGTACAGGGCTCAATTAAAATGGCTTCCTATCCGTAGACGTCGAGACTTACATGTGTTATCATTTCTTTACTTTCTACTCTTTAATCCTCTTGCACCTCCATATCTCCGCGAGCGTTTTGAGTATCTTGTACCTCGTGAAACTCAGTGCCGGACCACTAAACAGCTGCTTCTCAGAACTCCTTCTCATTTCACAAGCCGATGTGGTGGATACTTTACTGTAAGGGCGGTCAAGCTATGGAACTCACTTCCACATGACATACGTGCTAGCTCTTCTCTTGATACTTTTCGGAGCAGAGTAAAGAAATATTATCTATCAACTTAGAATTACAAATATTTATATATGTTATGTATTTATATGTATAATTGTATATATATATATATATATGTATTCATATATGTGTACATGTATGTATATATGTATGTATGTATGTGTATATATATATGTATGTGTGTGTATGTGTATATGTGTATGTGTTTATTATCTTTATTAGTATATATGTATGTAAATCAATAGAAATAAGAAAATAAATTATACTTATATTTTATACACTTATATGTTAATTGTCAACTGTAATTTTAGCCAATTTCTATTAAGTAGTGTTAAGTTAAATATTAAGTACGCACGCTGCTACCTACTTGCTTTATATGTAAATCTATTTCGCTTTCCCAATAGGTTTGCTGGAAGAAAACTCTTACTAGGGTTAAGCTCGCCTTTGTACATTTTATTTGAATATTTAATAATTGTTACCAACTTAGTGTGTACAATAAAGAATAAAGATTCCAAACTAAAATTATCCTTGATTAACTTCTCCATGTTCTCCTCCTTCTTGGTGGAAATGTGGTTAACAATCTTGATTGGTTTAATGCCACCCGATATGTGACCATGTAAAACCCATCCAAGTTTGGTGAGCGATGCTACAGGTAGGTTCTTACCTCCTGAAATTAATTCACGAGTAACTATGAGATGCCAATTGTCCTGGCCAATTAATATGGTAGGTCTGGACCTCTCATAAATCAACTCGTCCTTAATCGGTGTCAAATGAGAACACCGTTGCAATAATTCTCGGATCACCGACTGCGGAGACAGGTTAAGTGACTTAATTGTTTGTACACTTATCTCCTCTAAGTCGTTCGAGAAAATGCGTTTTATTTTAACATTTAAGCGATACGAACTATTGTCGTTAATTCGCTTACCCCCTACGGCCTCAATACGTAATTATTCTTTGGGTCCGCGAGGTGCTAACTTCTGAGCCATCCACTCCTCTATGAGTGTCATGGTTGATCCTTCATCCAGAAGAGCTGTGGTCTTGACCTTTCCTCTAGGTCCATACAACTCGACCGGTATAATTTTTAAATATGCACATGCCAGTGCCAGTGCATTTACTGTACTAACAGTTGTAATTTGGGCCTCTTTATCCCCCTCGTCCCCTTGCGGCGAGGTATTTTTATTGGGGTATCGATGTAGCACTCGACAATGTGCCATTCTCTACATCCCTCTACACCACATTTTTTCGCCCTGCACTCTAACCTCCTATGGTTAGGTGACAAACATTGGAAACATATATTCGCCTTTTTAACCGCTTCCCATTTCTCGCGATTATTCATATCCTTAAATTTGTAACGACTCACTATAGAGTGTTCCTTGTTGCATATAACACACTTATGTGTTACCCGACTTACAGACTTACCCTGGGTTATCATAACCACTTGTCGGTTGTGCTCTTTATTATTTCGGCGTTCATAACGCTCGCTCTTAAAACGGTTGCGTACAGACCCCTTTGCAGTGTGTACGGTTTGCTTCCTGTATTCAAAACGTTTCCGCTTTTCAGGCACATTTTCATTACTTAATGATGTTCCATATTGTTCACTCAACGAATTCAAAAATTTGGCCATCTTTTGCAGCTCTGGCTCCAAAGGATGTTGAGCTCGATATTCGAACCATTTAAATTTAATCATAGTTCCAAGCTTCTCCACTATAAGGCTTACTAACTCCGGTGAGTATAAATACTGTGGTTGGTTCAGCGCTTGTATTGCAGCAACCACGTTCGTAATGCGACTTGCAAAAGAACCTATATTTCTGCAATCTTCTGCCAATCTTGGCATATGCTTTACATTCTCGATTTCGGCTAGAATGAGCATCTCAACTATACCGAATCTTCTTTCGAGAGCGTTTATTATTTCTTCAGGTTCACACAAAGTAAACAACAATGACTTAACCGCTTCCTTAGCGGTGCCCTTTAATGCCCTCCTAAGGCGTGCGCGACATTCTGCACCCCTGAAAATTGGCTTCTTGTGTCTTCAAACACCGTTTTCAAAATTATCCATTCACCCGGGTCTCCATCGAAGACCGGTAATTCCTGGAGGAAATGAAGCTGGGAAGACTTATCTTTACCCGCTATCTTTATTGCACTCACAATCGCTTCGGTCAATTCTGACACCTCACACGCGTGTGCCTTCTGTGCATTTTCTAGGTTGCACTCGACCTCCGCCCCTTTACGGCGTGATCCCTTACACGCTCCCTTATCAGTAATGTCGGGTTGCGTTACACTAACCGGCGCGCTCATTATGGCATGTTGAACCCAACTCCTAACGAAAGGTTCCACCTGAGTATTCCGCTCTTCATCATCCTCACTCGAGTCGATTTCCTCTTCTCGGTTGAGACGTGCCAACTCCAATTGAGACTTGGCTAAGGCAGCAGCTGCCTGTGCTCGTTCGAGATCTGAGCGTTCGAATTTAATCCGCGCCTCTAATTCGGCTTTCAGCCTCGCCGATCGCGATGACCTACTACCTCTCTGTGACCCTTTGTCACTAGTGTGCCCGATTACTGTTCTTGACGATGCCGCTTCTTCGGTCCCTTGACCTACTTTTTCGACTATCGTTTCACTCCTGGATATAACGGATTTCTGTGCGGTGCTGGTCTGCGTACCACTGGTGTCCGTCCTGTTGCTCGTCGTTGCCACGGACGCCCCTGAGTCCCACGTGCCTGTGGACGTATCGGTGGTGGCCCAATTTGAAGGAGTTGCCCCACTCGAAGCAGTAGCTGTGGTCGCTCCAGATGATTCCGCCTCTTTAGCCTTTCTTGAGAGCCCTGTCCTTGTCCTGGTTCCCTCGCTCCTCTCGGTCTGGTCTTGTGCCTTCTACATCTTGCAGGAAGGTGATTGTTGGCCTACGGTCCCTAACTGTCCCTACGGTCCCTACGGTACCTACAGTCCCTACGGTCCCTATGGTCCCTACAACCCCTTACCTACAACCCTTCTACACCCCAACCTAACCCCACTAAAAATTAACTACAACTTTGCTAATAACTTTCTTAAATATTGGTATTTTTCGCTCAAATTTTCTCTAATTAGTGTAATCAGTTGGCCCCCATATATCCCTGCAGTTTTCTTAGTAAATATTTACCGTTAAATAATTAAATTTCGTATTTTTCACTCTTTTATAGTTGAAAATTCATAAATAAAACATAAATTCATCTCTAATTTTGCTGAAAATTGGTCTTTTCTGTTAATATTTTCGTTTTATATAGTGTAATTCATTGCCCTCTATAATTCCCTGTAGTTTTTTCATAAAATTTTCACAGTTTTATAACAAATTTTCAAATAATCCGTCTTTTTATTGTCGTAATTTCATATAATTTTTAAAATTTTTCAAACCTGCTTTAATTTCGTTCTTTTTGCTTTAGTCAGGTCCGCCCCGCGTAGAAACTGCCAACTGCACTAAAATCTGCAAAATAAAACACACGGAATTAGAGAAAATCGCTACTTATCAAAACCGAGGTATAGTGGTCGATCGCTAAAAATACATAAAATTAACTACAACTTTGCTAATAACTTTCTTAAATATTGGTATTTTTCGCTCAAATTTTCTCTAATTAGTGTAATCAGTTGGCCCCCATATATCCCTGCAGTTTTCTTAGTAAATATTTACCGTTAAATAATTAAATTTCGTATTTTTCACTCTTTTATAGTTGAAAATTCATAAATAAAACATAAATTCATCTCTAATTTTGCTGAAAATTGGTCTTTTCTGTTAATATTTTCGTTTTATATAGTGTAATTCATTGCCCTCTATAATTCCCTGTAGTTTTTTCATAAAATTTTCACAGTTTTATAACAAATTTTCAAATAATCCGTCTTTTTATTGTCGTAATTTCATATAATTTTTAAAATTTTTCAAACCTGCTTTAATTTCGTTCTTTTTGCTTTAGTCAGGTCCGCCCCGCGTAGAAACTGCCAAATGCACTAAAATCTGCAAAATAAAACACACGGAATTAGAGAAAATCGCTACTTATCAAAACCGAGGTATAGTGGTCGATCGCTAAAAATACATAAAATTAACTACAACTTTGCTAATAACTTTCTTAAATATTGGTATTTTTCGCTCAAATTTTCTCTAATTAGTGTAATCAGTTGGCCCCCATATATCCCTGCAGTTTTCTTAGTAAATATTTACCGTTAAATAATTAAATTTCGTATTTTTCACTCTTTTATAGTTGAAAATTCATAAATAAAACATAAATTCATCTCTAATTTTGCTGAAAATTGGTCTTTTCTGTTAATATTTTCGTTTTATATAGTGTAATTCATTGCCCTCTATAATTCCCTGTAGTTTTTTCATAAAATTTTCACAGTTTTATAACAAATTTTCAAATAATCCGTCTTTTTATTGTCGTAATTTCATATAATTTTTAAAATTTTTCAAACCTGCTTTAATTTCGTTCTTTTTGCTTTAGTCAGGTCCGCCCCGCGTAGAAACTGCCAACTGCACTAAAATCTGCAAAATAAAACACACGGAATTAGAGAAAATCGCTACTTATCAAAACCGAGGTATAGTGGTCGATCGCTAAAAATACATAAAATTAACTACAACTTTGCTAATAACTTTCTTAAATATTGGTATTTTTCGCTCAAATTTTCTCTAATTAGTGTAATCAGTTGGCCCCCATATATCCCTGCAGTTTTCTTAGTAAATATTTACCGT
Organism: Parnassius mnemosyne; assembly: GCA_963668995.1. Classification (NCBI taxonomy): domain Eukaryota; kingdom Metazoa; phylum Arthropoda; class Insecta; order Lepidoptera; family Papilionidae; genus Parnassius; species Parnassius mnemosyne. Next base: position 345,392 of record CAVLGL010000095.1, read on the forward strand.
TAAATAATTAAATTTCGTATTTTTCACTCTTTTATAGTTGAAAATTCATAAATAAAACATAAATTCATCTCTAATTTTGCTGAAAATTGGTCTTTTCTGTTAATATTTTCGTTTTATATAGTGTAATTCATTGCCCTCTATAATTCCCTGTAGTTTTTTCATAAAATTTTCACAGTTTTATAACAAATTTTCAAATAATCCGTCTTTTTATTGTCGTAATTTCATATAATTTTTAAAATTTTTCAAACCTGCTTTAATTTCGTTCTTTTTGCTTTAGTCAGGTCCGCCCCGCGTAGAAACTGCCAACTGCACTAAAATCTGCAAAATAAAACACACGGAATTAGAGAAAATCGCTACTTATCAAAACCGAGGTATAGTGGTCGATCGCTAAAAATACATAAAATTAACTACAACTTTGCTAATAACTTTCTTAAATATTGGTATTTTTCGCTCAAATTTTCTCTAATTAGTGTAATCAGTTGGCCCCCATATATCCCTGCAGTTTTCTTAGTAAATATTTACCGTTAAATAATTAAATTTCGTATTTTTCACTCTTTTATAGTTGAAAATTCATAAATAAAACATAAATTCATCTCTAATTTTGCTGAAAATTGGTCTTTTCTGTTAATATTTTCGTTTTATATAGTGTAATTCATTGCCCTCTATAATTCCCTGTAGTTTTTTCATAAAATTTTCACAGTTTTATAACAAATTTTCAAATAATCCGTCTTTTTATTGTCGTAATTTCATATAATTTTTAAAATTTTTCAAACCTGCTTTAATTTCGTTCTTTTTGCTTTAGTCAGGTCCGCCCCGCGTAGAAACTGCCAACTGCACTAAAATCTGCAAAATAAAACACACGGAATTAGAGAAAATCGCTACTTATCAAAACCGAGGTATAGTGGTCGATCGCTAAAAATACATAAAATTAACTACAACTTTGCTAATAACTTTCTTAAATATTGGTATTTTTCGCTCAAATTTTCTCTAATTAGTGTAATCAGTTGGCCCCCATATATCCCTGCAGTTTTCTTAGTAAATATTTACCGTTAAATAATTAAATTTCGTATTTTTCACTCTTTTATAGTTGAAAATTCATAAATAAAACATAAATTCATCTCTAATTTTGCTGAAAATTGGTCTTTTCTGTTAATATTTTCGTTTTATATAGTGTAATTCATTGCCCTCTATAATTCCCTGTAGTTTTTTCATAAAATTTTCACAGTTTTATAACAAATTTTCAAATAATCCGTCTTTTTATTGTCGTAATTTCATATAATTTTTAAAATTTTTCAAACCTGCTTTAATTTCGTTCTTTTTGCTTTAGTCAGGTCCGCCCCGCGTAGAAACTGCCAACTGCACTAAAATCTGCAAAATAAAACACACGGAATTAGAGAAAATCGCTACTTATCAAAACCGAGGTATAGTGGTCGATCGCTAAAAATACATAAAATTAACTACAACTTTGCTAATAACTTTCTTAAATATTGGTATTTTTCGCTCAAATTTTCTCTAATTAGTGTAATCAGTTGGCCCCCATATATCCCTGCAGTTTTCTTAGTAAATATTTACCGTTAAATAATTAAATTTCGTATTTTTCACTCTTTTATAGTTGAAAATTCATAAATAAAACATAAATTCATCTCTAATTTTGCTGAAAATTGGTCTTTTCTGTTAATATTTTCGTTTTATATAGTGTAATTCATTGCCCTCTATAATTCCCTGTAGTTTTTTCATAAAATTTTCACAGTTTTATAACAAATTTTCAAATAATCCGTCTTTTTATTGTCGTAATTTCATATAATTTTTAAAATTTTTCAAACCTGCTTTAATTTCGTTCTTTTTGCTTTAGTCAGGTCCGCCCCGCGTAGAAACTGCCAACTGCACTAAAATCTGCAAAATAAAACACACGGAATTAGAGAAAATCGCTACTTATCAAAACCGAGGTATAGTGGTCGATCGCTAAAAATACATAAAATTAACTACAACTTTGCTAATAACTTTCTTAAATATTGGTATTTTTCGCTCAAATTTTCTCTAATTAGTGTAATCAGTTGGCCCCCATATATCCCTGCAGTTTTCTTAGTAAATATTTACCGTTAAATAATTAAATTTCGTATTTTTCACTCTTTTATAGTTGAAAATTCATAAATAAAACATAAATTCATCTCTAATTTTGCTGAAAATTGGTCTTTTCTGTTAATATTTTCGTTTTATATAGTGTAATTCATTGCCCTCTATAATTCCCTGTAGTTTTTTCATAAAATTTTCACAGTTTTATAACAAATTTTCAAATAATCCGTCTTTTTATTGTCGTAATTTCATATAATTTTTAAAATTTTTCAAACCTGCTTTAATTTCGTTCTTTTTGCTTTAGTCAGGTCCGCCCCGCGTAGAAAATGCCAACTGCACTAAAATCTGCAAAATAAAACACACGGAATTAGAGAAAATCGCTACTTATCAAAACCGAGGTATAGTGGTCGATCGCTAAAAATACATAAAATTAACTACAACTTTGCTAATAACTTTCTTAAATATTGGTATTTTTCGCTCAAATTTTCTCTAATTAGTGTAATCAGTTGGCCCCCATATATCCCTGCAGTTTTCTTAGTAAATATTTACCGTTAAATAATTAAATTTCGTATTTTTCACTCTTTTATAGTTGAAAATTCATAAATAAAACATAAATTCATCTCTAATTTTGCTGAAAATTGGTCTTTTCTGTTAATATTTTCGTTTTATATAGTGTAATTCATTGCCCTCTATAATTCCCTGTAGTTTTTTCATAAAATTTTCACAGTTTTATAACAAATTTTCAAATAATCCGTCTTTTTATTGTCGTAATTTCATATAATTTTTAAAATTTTTCAAACCTGCTTTAATTTCGTTCTTTTTGCTTTAGTCAGGTCCGCCCCGCGTAGAAACTGCCAACTGCACTAAAATCTGCAAAATAAAACACACGGAATTAGAGAAAATCGCTACTTATCAAAACCGAGGTATAGTGGTCGATCGCTAAAAATACATAAAATTAACTACAACTTTGCTAATAACTTTCTTAAATATTGGTATTTTTCGCTCAAATTTTCTCTAATTAGTGTAATCAGTTGGCCCCCATATATCCCTGCAGTTTTCTTAGTAAATATTTACCGTTAAATAATTAAATTTCGTATTTTTCACTCTTTTATAGTTGAAAATTCATAAATAAAACATAAATTCATCTCTAATTTTGCTGAAAATTGGTCTTTTCTGTTAATATTTTCGTTTTATATAGTGTAATTCATTGCCCTCTATAATTCCCTGTAGTTTTTTCATAAAATTTTCACAGTTTTATAACAAATTTTCAAATAATCCGTCTTTTTATTGTCGTAATTTCATATAATTTTTAAAATTTTTCAAACCTGCTTTAATTTCGTTCTTTTTGCTTTAGTCAGGTCCGCCCCGCGTAGAAACTGCCAACTGCACTAAAATCTGCAAAATAAAACACACGGAATTAGAGAAAATCGCTACTTATCAAAACCGAGGTATAGTGGTCGATCGCTAAAAATACATAAAATTAACTACAACTTTGCTAATAACTTTCTTAAATATTGGTATTTTTCGCTCAAATTTTCTCTAATTAGTGTAATCAGTTGGCCCCCATATATCCCTGCAGTTTTCTTAGTAAATATTTACCGTTAAATAATTAAATTTCGTATTTTTCACTCTTTTATAGTTGAAAATTCATAAATAAAACATAAATTCATCTCTAATTTTGCTGAAAATTGGTCTTTTCTGTTAATATTTTCGTTTTATATAGTGTAATTCATTGCCCTCTATAATTCCCTGTAGTTTTTTCATAAAATTTTCACAGTTTTATAACAAATTTTCAAATAATCCGTCTTTTTATTGTCGTAATTTCATATAATTTTTAAAATTTTTCAAACCTGCTTTAATTTCGTTCTTTTTGCTTTAGTCAGGTCCGCCCCGCGTAGAAACTGCCAACTGCACTAAAATCTGCAAAATAAAACACACGGAATAAGAGAAAATCGCTACTTATCAAAACCGAGGTATAGTGGTCGATCGCTAAAAATACATAAAATTAACTACAACTTTGCTAATAACTTTCTTAAATATTGGTATTTTTCGCTCAAATTTTCTCTAATTAGTGTAATCAGTTGGCCCCCATATATCCCTGCAGTTTTCTTAGTAAATATTTACCGTTAAATAATTAAATTTCGTATTTTTCACTCTTTTATAGTTGAAAATTCATAAATAAAACATAAATTCATCTCTAATTTTGCTGAAAATTGGTCTTTTCTGTTAATATTTTCGTTTTATATAGTGTAATTCATTGCCCTCTATAATTCCCTGTAGTTTTTTCATAAAATTTTCACAGTTTTATAACAAATTTTCAAATAATCCGTCTTTTTATTGTCGTAATTTCATATAATTTTTAAAATTTTTCAAACCTGCTTTAATTTCGTTCTTTTTGCTTTAGTCAGGTCCGCCCCGCGTAGAAACTGCCAACTGCACTAAAATCTGCAAAATAAAACACACGGAATTAGAGAAAATCGCTACTTATCAAAACCGAGGTATAGTGGTCGATCGCTAAAAATACATAAAATTAACTACAACTTTGCTAATAACTTTCTTAAATATTGGTATTTTTCGCTCAAATTTTCTCTAATTAGTGTAATCAGTTGGCCCCCATATATCCCTGCAGTTTTCTTAGTAAATATTTACCGTTAAATAATTAAATTTCGTATTTTTCACTCTTTTATAGTTGAAAATTCATAAATAAAACATAAATTCATCTCTAATTTTGCTGAAAATTGGTCTTTTCTGTTAATATTTTCGTTTTATATAGTGTAATTCATTGCCCTCTATAATTCCCTGTAGTTTTTTCATAAAATTTTCACAGTTTTATAACAAATTTTCAAATAATCCGTCTTTTTATTGTCGTAATTTCATATAATTTTTAAAATTTTTCAAACCTGCTTTAATTTCGTTCTTTTTGCTTTAGTCAGGTCCGCCCCGCGTAGAAACTGCCAACTGCACTAAAATCTGCAAAATAAAACACACGGAATTAGAGAAAATCGCTACTTATCAAAACCGAGGTATAGTGGTCGATCGCTAAAAATACATAAAATTAACTACAACTTTGCTAATAACTTTCTTAAATATTGGTATTTTTCGCTCAAATTTTCTCTAATTAGTGTAATCAGTTGGCCCCCATATATCCCTGCAGTTTTCTTAGTAAATATTTACCGTTAAATAATTAAATTTCGTATTTTTCACTCTTTTATAGTTGAAAATTCATAAATAAAACATAAATTCATCTCTAATTTTGCTGAAAATTGGTCTTTTCTGTTAATATTTTCGTTTTATATAGTGTAATTCATTGCCCTCTATAATTCCCTGTAGTTTTTTCATAAAATTTTCACAGTTTTATAACAAATTTTCAAATAATCCGTCTTTTTATTGTCGTAATTTCATATAATTTTTAAAATTTTTCAAACCTGCTTTAATTTCGTTCTTTTTGCTTTAGTCAGGTCCGCCCCGCGTAGAAACTGCCAACTGCACTAAAATCTGCAAAATAAAACACACGGAATTAGAGAAAATCGCTACTTATCAAAACCGAGGTATAGTGGTCGATCGCTAAAAATACATAAAATTAACTACAACTTTGCTAATAACTTTCTTAAATATTGGTATTTTTCGCTCAAATTTTCTCTAATTAGTGTAATCAGTTGGCCCCCATATATCCCTGCAGTTTTCTTAGTAAATATTTACCGTTAAATAATTAAATTTCGTATTTTTCACTCTTTTATAGTTGAAAATTCATAAATAAAACATAAATTCATCTCTAATTTTGCTGAAAATTGGTCTTTTCTGTTAATATTTTCGTTTTATATAGTGTAATTCATTGCCCTCTATAATTCCCTGTAGTTTTTTCATAAAATTTTCACAGTTTTATAACAAATTTTCAAATAATCCGTCTTTTTATTGTCGTAATTTCATATAATTTTTAAAATTTTTCAAACCTGCTTTAATTTCGTTCTTTTTGCTTTAGTCAGGTCCGCCCCGCGTAGAAACTGCCAACTGCACTAAAATCTGCAAAATAAAACACACGGAATTAGAGAAAATCGCTACTTATCAAAACCGAGGTATAGTGGTCGATCGCTAAAAATACATAAAATTAACTACAACTTTGCTAATAACTTTCTTAAATATTGGTATTTTTCGCTCAAATTTTCTCTAATTAGTGTAATCAGTTGGCCCCCATATATCCCTGCAGTTTTCTTAGTAAATATTTACCGTTAAATAATTAAATTTCGTATTTTTCACTCTTTTATAGTTGAAAATTCATAAATAAAACATAAATTCATCTCTAATTTTGCTGAAAATTGGTCTTTTCTGTTAATATTTTCGTTTTATATAGTGTAATTCATTGCCCTCTATAATTCCCTGTAGTTTTTTCATAAAATTTTCACAGTTTTATAACAAATTTTCAAATAATCCGTCTTTTTATTGTCGTAATTTCATATAATTTTTAAAATTTTTCAAACCTGCTTTAATTTCGTTCTTTTTGCTTTAGTCAGGTCCGCCCCGCGTAGAAACTGCCAACTGCACTAAAATCTGCAAAATAAAACACACGGAATAAGAGAAAATCGCTACTTATCAAAACCGAGGTATAGTGGTCGATCGCTAAAAATACATAAAATTAACTACAACTTTGCTAATAACTTTCTTAAATATTGGTATTTTTCGCTCAAATTTTCTCTAATTAGTGTAATCAGTTGGCCCCCATATATCCCTGCAGTTTTCTTAGTAAATATTTACCGTTAAATAATTAAATTTCGTATTTTTCACTCTTTTATAGTTGAAAATTCATAAATAAAACATAAATTCATCTCTAATTTTGCTGAAAATTGGTCTTTTCTGTTAATATTTTCGTTTTATATAGTGTAATTCATTGCCCTCTATAATTCCCTGTAGTTTTTTCATAAAATTTTCACAGTTTTATAACAAATTTTCAAATAATCCGTCTTTTTATTGTCGTAATTTCATATAATTTTTAAAATTTTTCAAACCTGCTTTAATTTCGTTCTTTTTGCTTTAGTCAGGTCCGCCCCGCGTAGAAACTGCCAACTGCACTAAAATCTGCAAAATAAAACACACGGAATTAGAGAAAATCGCTACTTATCAAAACCGAGGTATAGTGGTCGATCGCTAAAAATACATAAAATTAACTACAACTTTGCTAATAACTTTCTTAAATATTGGTATTTTTCGCTCAAATTTTCTCTAATTAGTGTAATCAGTTGGCCCCCATATATCCCTGCAGTTTTCTTAGTAAATATTTACCGTTAAATAATTAAATTTCGTATTTTTCACTCTTTTATAGTTGAAAATTCATAAATAAAACATAAATTCATCTCTAATTTTGCTGAAAATTGGTCTTTTCTGTTAATATTTTCGTTTTATATAGTGTAATTCATTGCCCTCTATAATTCCCTGTAGTTTTTTCATAAAATTTTCACAGTTTTATAACAAATTTTCAAATAATCCGTCTTTTTATTGTCGTAATTTCATATAATTTTTAAAATTTTTCAAACCTGCTTTAATTTCGTTCTTTTTGCTTTAGTCAGGTCCGCCCCGCGTAGAAACTGCCAACTGCACTAAAATCTGCAAAATAAAACACACGGAATTAGAGAAAATCGCTACTTATCAAAACCGAGGTATAGTGGTCGATCGCTAAAAATACATAAAATTAACTACAACTTTGCTAATAACTTTCTTAAATATTGGTATTTTTCGCTCAAATTTTCTCTAATTAGTGTAATCAGTTGGCCCCCATATATCCCTGCAGTTTTCTTAGTAAATATTTACCGTTAAATAATTAAATTTCGTATTTTTCACTCTTTTATAGTTGAAAATTCATAAATAAAACATAAATTCATCTCTAATTTTGCTGAAAATTGGTCTTTTCTGTTAATATTTTCGTTTTATATAGTGTAATTCATTGCCCTCTATAATTCCCTGTAGTTTTTTCATAAAATTTTCACAGTTTTATAACAAATTTTCAAATAATCCGTCTTTTTATTGTCGTAATTTCATATAATTTTTAAAATTTTTCAAACCTGCTTTAATTTCGTTCTTTTTGCTTTAGTCAGGTCCGCCCCGCGTAGAAACTGCCAACTGCACTAAAATCTGCAAAATAAAACACACGGAATTAGAGAAAATCGCTACTTATCAAAACCGAGGTATAGTGGTCGATCGCTAAAAATACATAAAATTAACTACAACTTTGCTAATAACTTTCTTAAATATTGGTATTTTTCGCTCAAATTTTCTCTAATTAGTGTAATCAGTTGGCCCCCATATATCCCTGCAGTTTTCTTAGTAAATATTTACCGTTAAATAATTAAATTTCGTATTTTTCACTCTTTTATAGTTGAAAATTCATAAATAAAACATAAATTCATCTCTAATTTTGCTGAAAATTGGTCTTTTCTATTTTCTGTGATGTTAACGCTGTTAACCTATGCGGTTCTTACAGCTTCATCGGACGCAGGGCTCGCGGCCTGAAAGGCCGCGAGCTATTTAAAAGTGGAAAGGCGGTAGCTGGGATAAGGATGAGGATGATGATGGTTTGTGATTTGGTATTGTTACCAATCATCATGTCCCCTCCGTAGAGGTTTATTTTGAGCTATCTAACCGCAGTCCGAGGGGGGGAATGCGAACCCCTGCCTCTGACTGCTTAGCTCGTATCGGTCGATGTTCTGGGCGGTGAGAACCGCCCAGGCACGCGGGTGTACGGTGTGTACGCGGTGTGTGTTGGAACGCGTCGTGCCCGCCTACGGGTGCGACGCGCCCCTTCCGTTGTCCTATTAGTGTTTGTCCCAATTGGTGTGGGTGTAGTGTCAGTGTGTGATGTGCCTGCGACGTTTGGGTCGACGGGATCGAGCGAGCGCGGTTGCTCTATTAATACATTACGCGGTCTACGGAGAAACGGCGCGACGTTCGGTATCGGGACGTAGTTGGCTGCGTTTACCACTAGGGGGTTCGGATGAGCTTCGGCGCTGTCAAAGTAGCGCTGGGACATCTCCTTAAAGTATTCGGAGATACAGGGGAGTTGACAATCGCTGTGTAAATCAGAGTTCCGTTGATACCACCGTGCACCGGTGGCTTTACGGATGAAAAGGTTTTGAACTTTCTGTAGTTCGTTTAGGTGGGACTTATATGTGTGTGCAAAGGCTACACTTGCGTAAGACATGATAGGTCTAACGCAGGATTTGTACAAATGGAGTTTGTGCCTTAGAGACAGCTTACTCTTGCTGTTCACAAGAGGATGGAGACGGCCAATAACTGACTTGGCTTTGTTGCGAACAATACTAATGTGTTTCGCGAAACTCATGTTGGCGTCAAACGTAACGCCCAGATATTTGGCCGAGGATTCCCATGGGATGGGGCGGCCGTATAAGGTAATTACCTTCATACGTTTTCTTGGTCCATTACCGGACTGTTTTGGATTCCGTTGAAAGTATATTGCTACACTTTTTTCGGGATTCACTTCAATTCTCCATTGGCGGAACCATTCGCCTAAGCGATTGGCAGCTTTTTGGAGTTTTAAAGTGAGAATATTCCTATTGTACTCTGATACAAAGAGAGCCGTATCGTCGGCGAAGAGAGCGGTGTTGACCGCTGGATCTTTAGGGATGTCACTCGTAAAAAGTGTAAACAGAATTGGAGACAGGGCGGAGCCTTGTGGGACACCGGCCTTAGGAAAGCGTTTCGAAGAACGGGTTCCCTCCACTCGATAGCGAAAAGAGCGATTTGAAAGGAAGGCTCGGATGATGTGTACGAGCCTGTCCGGCACGTTTAGTTTATACAGCTTGTAGAGCAAGCCGTCGTGCCAGACCTTATCAAATGCCTTTGCGACATCAAAGAAGAGGGCTCCCGTGCCTCGAGATTTTCTCCTTGTCGGATGATGATTGAAGCCAGACAGAATATATTCTGTTAGGCGATGAATTTGGTTAGTACATGAATGTTTGGCTCTAAATCCAAACTGTTCGTCAGGGAGGAGTCTGTTAGTTTCCGTGAAGTGACGGAGGCGCTTGAGGATAGTGTGCTCATATAATTTACCTAAGGTGTTGAGTAGGCTGATAGGCCTGTAACTGGTGGGTCGGTTACGCGGTATGCCCGGTTTATGGATTCCTATTACGTCTGCTTCTTTCCAGATATCCGGGAAAGAGCAGCTCGAGAGAAGCGCGTTGAAAATTCCTACGAGGAGGTAAATTAACGGTGCCGGCAGAGATTTGATCACCTTGTTACTGATGCCGTCTGGCCCAGGGGCTGATCTAATCTTAAGGCTTTTTATGGTCTTAGTGACTTCTTCGAAAGTCACGGGATCGAGTGGATCGCCCGCTGGCGGAAACGCAGCCCTACGTTCGATTTCCGCTTCTACCTCTAGCAGGTGAGCGGGATCTGTTGGTACGCTGGATGGGGTACACTGGCTCTCTAGACTGTCGGCTAGGCATTCGGCTTTTTCGAGATCGTCTAAGGCGAGATCGGGGTGGTCGAGCCTCACGAGAGGCGGCATGGGAGCAATTTGCTCTGCTTTTATGGCTTTAGTCAGCCTCCAAAAGGCATCTTGAGATGGTTCTAATCCCTCTAAGAGGTTATCCCATTTATCATTTCTAAATTCTACAACGCGTTGTTTAATCTCGTTTTGCAGAGAACGTAGCCGGATTTTGTTATCTTCCGTGCGATAACGGTCATATGCTTTTAGCGCGGAGTTTTTCGCTCTAATCAGCCGTCGAACGTCTGCCGGAAGCTTTGTGTACCGATCGCTCGACACACGAACCTTACGGGAGCACTCTTCGACCGCTGATGTGAGGTGAGTCGATAGGGCGCTAATCGCCCTATTGGCTTCCTCCGGCGAGTCTATCTTGTCCGGTATTGTGTCTAAATGCTGGGAGTTCGTAGACTCAAGTTTGACCTTGAGCTTACGCCAGTCGACGATGGTTTTGGTCTGAGGGACCTCACCAGCCGACCGGCCCAGTTCTAATACGATCGGCCTATGGTCCGAGCATAGTTCGATGAAAGTTTCGATCGAGTTAATGTTAAGCCGGATGTCTTTTAAAATAGCTACGTCAAGGACGTCCGGTTGGTGACTAGTTATAAATGGGTAGTGAGTTGGGCTCTCAGGAGCGATAACGTCGAAGTTAAGTCTCTCCGTGAGGCCGCATAATATGTTTCCGTTTGGATTGTTTAGGTTAGAGTTCCAACTAACGTGCTTACTGTTTAGGTCACCCGCGATTACTACGCTGGGGCCTAGATTTAGTAGTGCCGAGATGTCGGCTTCTAATAAGGGTTTTTGCGGTGGCTGATATGCCGAGGCAATTATGACGGGCGGATGGCCCGTAAGTGCTATTCTACATACCGATGCTTCTAAGTTAGCAAGCGGTGGAGTGTCTAACGGTATACAGTGCAAGGACCTTTTGTAGTAGATCAAGGTGCCGCCTTTAGGTCCGGTCAGCCTATCATTTCTTACTAAGGTATAATTAGCTATTTTGGGATCGCGCACGCTAGGTTTCAAGAAGGTCTCCTGCACTAGCATGATGTCGACATCATGATCGCGTAAAAAGTACACGATTTCTTCCTTTTGATCTCTGATGCCGTTTGCGTTAAAGAACGCGACAGTCAGTGAGCTAGGTTTGGTTCTGCCTGTATGTTGTACTGCCATTTTGTTTTAGAGAGATTATTATTTAAGCGCATTGGAATGAACCGATCGCGTCGATGAGATTGATATGCTCAATGGTGGCATTGAGCTTATCTTGAGCGGATTTGGCCTCGCGTAGTTTACGGGCCAGGGAAGACACTTCGGCAACATTAATATTGTTGAAGAAGCTGCAGACTAACGAAAAGTCAGCAGCGAAGGTAGAAGATGCCTGAGGGGCAAGTTTGGGCTTTTGAGCCTGGAGAGAGGGCGCTGGCCGTGAGGCGGCCGCGCTAACAATCGCCGGGGGCTTAACCCATGCGTTCGACGCGGGTGCTGAAGGCACCGATGAGCTTACACCTTGCCCGGAAGACCCTTTAGCGGGGGCGGGTTTGGTGTGAGGCTGAGGGGGCGCGGGTTGAGACACCGAGATCGGTGCTAATGATGGGGCATGTTGCCTAGGACGGGACCTACTAGCGCTAGCCGCTCGTCCGCGCCGGTTTGCGCCTCCGCGCCACTTTCTACGCGGCGCTTTGGTACACCCGCGATAGTTCGCTGGGTGTCCCGCTTCGCCGCACAGAACGCAGCTCGGAGGGCCTTCCGACTCGGGCGTTCGGGTGCACTCGGGTGTGCCGTGGTCACCTAGACACTTAACGCATCTAGGTTTCGCATAGCAATTTTTGGCCGAGTGGCCATACAGTTGGCATCGGTGGCATTGACCAACGATGCCCCTATTACGGGGGGCCTCTACCGTAATCCCAGTGAGATTACAGATTCGGCGAATATTGTATATTTCTTTCCCTTCCGGGGACAGGTCTAAGATAACTAGACAAAGGTCTAGGTATCTTTTTTTGTCGGTGGGGTGGTGCATTCTGTGCACTTCCCTAACCGGGAGATTCTGCGATTTAAGATCGCTCTTTGGTCTTTTCTGTTAATATTTTCGTTTTATATAGTGTAATTCATTGCCCTCTATAATTCCCTGTAGTTTTTTCATAAAATTTTCACAGTTTTATAACAAATTTTCAAATAATCCGTCTTTTTATTGTCGTAATTTCATATAATTTTTAAAATTTTTCAAACCTGCTTTAATTTCGTTCTTTTTGCTTTAGTCAGGTCCGCCCCGCGTAGAAACTGCCAACTGCACTAAAATCTGCAAAATAAAACACACGGAATTAGAGAAAATCGCTACTTATCAAAACCGAGGTATAGTGGTCGATCGCTAAAAATACATAAAATTAACTACAACTTTGCTAATAACTTTCTTAAATATTGGTATTTTTCGCTCAAATTTTCTCTAATTAGTGTAATCAGTTGGCCCCCATATATCCCTGCAGTTTTCTTAGTAAATATTTACCGTTAAATAATTAAATTTCGTATTTTTCACTCTTTTATAGTTGAAAATTCATAAATAAAACATAAATTCATCTCTAATTTTGCTGAAAATTGGTCTTTTCTGTTAATATTTTCGTTTTATATAGTGTAATTCATTGCCCTCTATAATTCCCTGTAGTTTTTTCATAAAATTTTCACAGTTTTATAACAAATTTTCAAATAATCCGTCTTTTTATTGTCGTAATTTCATATAATTTTTAAAATTTTTCAAACCTGCTTTAATTTCGTTCTTTTTGCTTTAGTCAGGTCCGCCCCGCGTAGAAACTGCCAACTGCACTAAAATCTGCAAAATAAAACACACGGAATTAGAGAAAATCGCTACTTATCAAAACCGAGGTATAGTGGTCGATCGCTAAAAATACATAAAATTAACTACAACTTTGCTAATAACTTTCTTAAATATTGGTATTTTTCGCTCAAATTTTCATTCCGCCTGTTGCACCGCCCCCGAGCGGTTGTGTACAGGTAGTTCGCGTGCGCTCCGTTAGCGCCCCCTCAGTTTCGCGCCCCGCGCGCCTCTCAGTGTTGGCGCTATAAGCGCTGAAGTCGGGTGAGTGTCTCATCGCTAACTCTCAGCTCTTACCCCCCCGCCTTCAGGTCGGGGAGGTCTGACTGAACGCTTTTTATATTGTAGTACACTAGTTCTGTATATGTTAGTAGTTTATTATAATTATATGTGTAGTATATATAACGTGTATATTGTCATATTGTTTCTTGACTTAGCCCCCGTCCTTTTGAGGACGAGGGAGAGTTTCAGAATAAGAACGTCCCGTTCTTTTCAGAACGGTGATCCCTGATCCCCCACGCCATAAGATAGATCAAATTTTTAGTTTATTTTTAGTTTAGTTGTAGATTCGGTTAAAATGTCCTCGCAGAATGTCGTAGGTAACGTGCTCGATGCAGTCAATAGGTTCCAAAATGACCCGCAAGCTCTTAAAGCAGCCATCACAGCCCTTCTGGCTCCTCTCGCCCTTCAGGCACCGCCGCCCGTTATAGCGGACTACCTCGCGTCACGTAATTCGTTCGCGCCGCTCGAAATTGACATGGAGTGCTCTCACTCCGACACCGCGTCGTCAATATCTGCCTCCCGGAAGAGGCCTGCTAAAAAGTCTAGCACCAGGACATCGGAGTCCTCTGACTCCGATGATACCGGTGACTCAAACAACTCTAACACGTCTTACACCACGGTGTCGTCAAAGCGCGCGGCGAAGCGCGCCGCTAAAAACCGTTCGCCAACCGCCGCAGCGGCCCGTGCCGCTCCCGCCTCCCCCGCAGCCTCCGTCGCTGCCTCAGTCCCTGCAGCCCGAGCTGCCGCGTTAGATAGCTCAGCGCCAACAAAACCGGCCACGCGTTGTGCGCCGCAATTAGCTAAGAAACAAGCCCCGCCCCCTGTCTTCTTAAGAGATAAGGCTGAATTTACCCGGCTCAGTAAGATATGTTACGACTCGAAAATTAAGTACGAGGATGCTACCAACTTAGGCGTAGCAATCAAAATATTGCCAACCACGATCGACGATTTCCGCCGTATCACGAAACTTTTTACGTACGAACGCGTATCGTACCACACATACGCTCTCCCGGAAGAGCGTAAAGTTAGGGTCGTCATCCGAGGCGTCCCGTTTGAACTCTCCAACGAGGAGATACTTGCGGACCTTAAGTCACAAGGTTTCCCCGTTGAAGCGGTTCACAAAATGCATAGTAGGACCGGGCTGAGATACCCGGTAATATTAGTAATCTTAAGTAACGTCCCGGAGGCTAAAACCATCTTCCGGCAAGTACGCACTGTGTGCGGCTTGTCTGGAGTCAAGGTTGAGTCACCGCGTAGGCGCGGTTTCCCGGCGCAGTGCCACCGCTGCCAATTGTATGGTCACGCGGCGGCCAATTGCTCCGCCCCACCCAGGTGCGTTAAGTGCCTAGATCCGCACATCACCAAAGAGTGTCCCAAAGATGCCGTATCCCCGCCCGCGTGCGTCCTGTGTCAACAGACAGGTCACCCGGCGAGCTACAGAGGATGCCCGTGCGCTCCTCGTCCGCGCATAGCAAGACAGGCACCACCGCCGGTAAATGACCGTTCATTCCCGGCCTTATATGTTAGGAAGCCCCGTCAGGGCGTATCTCAGCCGTCTCAGGGCTTTGCACGACCCCCTCAGGGTCCCCCAAGACCACCGCAGACACCGCTTAGGCCACCGCAGGCACCGCTTAGGCCACCACCGGGCTTCTCAAAGCCTATGCAGGCTCCAGTTTTTGCCTGGGGCCCCAAAAAGGTAGATCCACCGCCACAGGTATTTTCTGCTCCGCAGCAGAAACAGTCGACAATTGGCGATGACTTTAACACGGTTTACGCCGCGATAAGGAACATCGACATTAACGAAATCTCGGTTTTAGCGAGTAAACTGCGCGCCGCCCGGTCCCCTCAGGACCGGCTTTTGGCTCTCGCAGAACACAGTAATTTATTGCGTTCGTTGTAAGCTAAGTTAACTTAATTAACTTAGCTTATAATGACAGAGCCTTCTGCTCTGCCTAGAAGTCACGGTCGTATCAAGCCCAAAGGGCTATCGCTTATTTCATTTAATATTCGCGGATTGCGTAATAATCTCCCAGAGCTTAAGCTCTTCCTTAAAGATCGCGAAGCTGATTTTCTCCTCTTACAGGAAACCAATCTTAAACACACAGACAATAAAGGCTTATCCATTAAAAATTATTCTCTTCTTCGTAATGATAGGCACGACCGCCGAGGCGGCGGCACGGCCATTTATTACAAGAAGACACTACATTGCTCTCTTATTGATACTCCACAGCTTACCAATATGGAAGCTACGTTATGCAGGATATCTATGACGGGACATCAGTCTTTAGTCATAGCCTCCTGTTACATTCCCCCTAAAAACCTCCCCCTCAAAGATGATTTTGAGGCAATCTTATCTCAAAGTAATTCAGTCATTATGTTTGGAGATTTTAACTCTAAACATACTGAATGGACATGCCGTACGATTAATACTAATGGTAGGATACTGCGTGATATAACGCAGTCTCTTGACTTAACCGTTTTCAGCCCGCTCGGTGCAACGCACTATCCCGATAATACCGATTATAACCCAGATGTACTAGATTTTGCGTTACTCAAAGGAGTTTCACTCAACCTCAGGTCTATTGAGACACTAGACGATATAGGATCCGATCACCGACCGGTCTCTCTTATTCTTGGCCATCAGCCACCCCCTATTATAACTACGAAAACCTTCACTAACTGGAAGGGTTTCAAGGACTCACTAGCAAAAGCTATGGACTCGCAGGACTCCCCTAATTACCTATCGTCGGACTTAGACTTAGACAGTCCTGTAAAAATCGACACCGCGGTCGAATCACTTTCAACCCTAATTAAATCCTCCCTTAAGGAGAATGAAAGGGTCGTTCCGGTTGCTAATACTAATGGGCTTCCCCTATATATTAGCAACATATTAAAAGCTAAAAAAGCTGCTTTCCGGAGAGCAGCTAAATATCCCACCCCCGAATATAGGCATACGGCTAATCGTCTTCAACGAAAACTCCGTTCGCACCTCTATGAATTTCGAGAGCTCCAAAGGAGTGAACTCATGGAGAATATATCTCCCTCACATACAGCGTACTATCAGATGGCTAGAGCCCTCCGTATAGACGCTACAACTCACACTCCCCCTCTCTCCCGCCCCGACGGTACGGTTGCCTTCGAGGACGACGAGAAGGCTGAGTGCTTTGCAGACAGCATTGCCGCACAATGCTCTCCTAGCTCTCAACCTGTCGACCCCTCACATATTCAGGAAGTGGAGGATGAGGTCCGCCGCCGGAACTCACCCCCCACAACCTCTGACCCTATCACTGTGTCCAATGATGAGATCTCGTCCCTCATCAAAGGACTTAAGCCCAAAAAATCTCCGGGCGCGGATGGCATATCCAACCAAGCCCTTAAATACTTTCCAGAGCAGGTGTTAACCCTCTTAGCTATTATCTTTAACGCCTGTTTTAATCTTAGTTACTTTCCCACTTCTTGGAAAGAGGCAATTGTCATTGGTATTCCCAAGCCAGGCAAGCCTCTTAACCTCCCCTCCAGTCATCGTCCCATTAGCCTCCTAAAGGCCATGGGCAAACTCTTTGAAAGAGTCATTCAAAATCGAATGAGGCGCCATCTGTTTCCCACAGACGGTGACCCCATTGTCATCCCACACCAATTTGGTTTCCGCGCAAAACACTCGTGTCCACAACAGGTACACCGCATTGTGGAATATATCCTCAGCGGTTTTTATCCACGTCGACTAAAGACAATCGCGGTCTTTTTCGACATTGCCAAAGCCTTCGACCGTGTCTGGCATGAAGGCCTTATTTTTAAATTATATAGGATAGGACTCTCCGATCGTCTAGTACGTCTCGTAGCCTCTTATTTACAACATCGTACCTTTCGTTTTAGACACGAAGGCACGTTATCCTCTCAGCGCCCCATTAAAGCTGGTGTTCCTCAAGGATCAGTACTAGCTCCCCTCCTGTACATCTTGTACACCAACGACATTCCTATCCCGTCGAATGGTGTACAGCTCTCACTCTTCGCAGATGACACTGCACTATACTTCAAAAGTCCTAGAATATCTTCAGCAAGGAACAAGATCCAAAAGTCAGTCGATGACCTAGGAGACTGGTTCCAAAAATGGCGTATCGATGTGAACCCGGAGAAGAGCTCCGCAGTTCAATTCGATATTAAAAGACGCCGTAATAAAAACAAGAAAAATACTCCACCTATACGAATGCTAGGGACCCCTGTCCCATGGCACATGTCAGCAAAATATTTAGGCGTCACCCTTGACTATAGGCTTACTTTTGAGTCTCATGTCAAAAGAGTAACGCGTTTAGCACGTTTCTATTTAGGTCGGCTTAACAGTATGTTAGGCAGACATAGCAAAATGTCATTACGAAATAAGCGAACCCTCTATAAGGTTTGTATACGACCGGTTATGACTTACTCGGCTCCTATTTTTGCACACGCTAACGATAAAATTACTAACGAACTCCAAGTAGTTCAAAACCTCTTCTGTCGTCGAGCTACGAACGCACCTTGGTACGTCCGTAATGCCGACCTTCACCGGGATTTAGAAATCCCAACAATCCAGCAATGTCTTAAAAAATTCTCTGAAAACTTCTTTAAAGTATCAGAGTCGCATACTAACACACTTATTCGTGAGGCAGTTACTTATACCGCCCCACTCCCTTCTCGCTATAGCGTCCGCAGGCCGAGAAACACTCTCTCGGACCCGCCAAATAAGTTGTCAAACGACCTGAACTGCCTCCTGGCGGCTCAGGCCAATCCTAATTAAATTAAAAATTAGTTAAAATTAATAATATGCCTTCGTAGGCAGTCCCTAAACGGCACTTAGCCGTCTGCGCCCTCTTTTCCCAAAAGAGGGTCGCCTTAGATACGGCATATGCAGCTTTAATAGAGCTAGTTGCCAGTCCCCAAAGGCGGTTTTTAGTGGGTATCACTTAGGTCCCCCGGTAGGCAGTGAGTCCCACATAACCAGGACAGACCGGCTGTCGTGGTATGCATAATGCATTTTCCGCCTCCCTCAGTGGTAGCCCTTTTCCAATTGCTTCGGGCGCAAAAAAAAAAAAAAAAAAAAAGCTCAAATTTTCTCTAATTAGTGTAATCAGTTGGCCCCCATATATCCCTGCAGTTTTCTTAGTAAATATTTACCGTTAAATAATTAAATTTCGTATTTTTCACTCTTTTATAGTTGAAAATTCATAAATAAAACATAAATTCATCTCTAATTTTGCTGAAAATTGGTCTTTTCTGTTAATATTTTCGTTTTATATAGTGTAATTCATTGCCCTCTATAATTCCCTGTAGTTTTTTCATAAAATTTTCACAGTTTTATAACAAATTTTCAAATAATCCGTCTTTTTATTGTCGTAATTTCATATAATTTTTAAAATTTTTCAAGCCTGCTTTAATTTCGTTCTTTTTGCTTTAGTCAGGTCCGCCCCGCGTAGAAACTGCCAACTGCACTAAAATCTGCAAAATAAAACACACGGAATTAGAGAAAATCGCTACTTATCAAAACCGAGGTATAGTGGTCGATCGCTAAAAATACATAAAATTAACTACAACTTTGCTAATAACTTTCTTAAATATTGGTATTTTTCGCTCAAATTTTCTCTAATTAGTGTAATCAGTTGGCCCCCATATATCCCTGCAGTTTTCTTAGTAAATATTTACCGTTAAATAATTAAATTTCGTATTTTTCACTCTTTTATAGTTGAAAATTCATAAATAAAACATAAATTCATCTCTAATTTTGCTGAAAATTGGTCTTTTCTGTTAATATTTTCGTTTTATATAGTGTAATTCATTGCCCTCTATAATTCCCTGTAGTTTTTTCATAAAATTTTCACAGTTTTATAACAAATTTTCAAATAATCCGTCTTTTTATTGTCGTAATTTCATATAATTTTTAAAATTTTTCAAACCTGCTTTAATTTCGTTCTTTTTGCTTTAGTCAGGTCCGCCCCGCGTAGAAACTGCCAACTGCACTAAAATCTGCAAAATAAAACACACGGAATTAGAGAAAATCGCTACTTATCAAAACCGAGGTATAGTGGTCGATCGCTAAAAATACATAAAATTAACTACAACTTTGCTAATAACTTTCTTAAATATTGGTATTTTTCGCTCAAATTTTCTCTAATTAGTGTAATCAGTTGGCCCCCATATATCCCTGCAGTTTTCTTAGTAAATATTTACCGTTAAATAATTAAATTTCGTATTTTTCACTCTTTTATAGTTGAAAATTCATAAATAAAACATAAATTCATCTCTAATTTTGCTGAAAATTGGTCTTTTCTGTTAATATTTTCGTTTTATATAGTGTAATTCATTGCCCTCTATAATTCCCTGTAGTTTTTTCATAAAATTTTCACAGTTTTATAACAAATTTTCAAATAATCCGTCTTTTTATTGTCGTAATTTCATATAATTTTTAAAATTTTTCAAACCTGCTTTAATTTCGTTCTTTTTGCTTTAGTCAGGTCCGCCCCGCGTAGAAACTGCCAACTGCACTAAAATCTGCAAAATAAAACACACGGAATTAGAGAAAATCGCTACTTATCAAAACCGAGGTATAGTGGTCGATCGCTAAAAATACATAAAATTAACTACAACTTTGCTAATAACTTTCTTAAATATTGGTATTTTTCGCTCAAATTTTCTCTAATTAGTGTAATCAGTTGGCCCCCATATATCCCTGCAGTTTTCTTAGTAAATATTTACCGTTAAATAATTAAATTTCGTATTTTTCACTCTTTTATAGTTGAAAATTCATAAATAAAACATAAATTCATCTCTAATTTTGCTGAAAATTGGTCTTTTCTGTTAATATTTTCGTTTTATATAGTGTAATTCATTGCCCTCTATAATTCCCTGTAGTTTTTTCATAAAATTTTCACAGTTTTATAACAAATTTTCAAATAATCCGTCTTTTTATTGTCGTAATTTCATATAATTTTTAAAATTTTTCAAACCTGCTTTAATTTCGTTCTTTTTGCTTTAGTCAGGTCCGCCCCGCGTAGAAACTGCCAACTGCACTAAAATCTGCAAAATAAAACACACGGAATTAGAGAAAATCGCTACTTATCAAAACCGAGGTATAGTGGTCGATCGCTAAAAATACATAAAATTAACTACAACTTTTTTTTTTTTTTTTTTTTTTTTTTGCGCCCGAAGCAATTGGAAAAGGGCTACCCCGAAGGGAGGCGGAAAATGCATTACGCATACCACGATGGCTATCCATCGTGGTTATGTGGGACTCACTGCCTACCGGGGGACCTAAGTGATACCCACTAAAAACCGCCTTTGGGGACTGGCAACTAGCTCTATTAAAGCTGCATATGCCGTATCGTAAAGCGACCCTCTTTTGGGAAAAGAGGGCGCAGGCGGCTATAAGCCGCTGAGGGAGTGCCTGGGAAGGCAATTTGATTGTAAAAGGTTAATTATTTATGAAAGTTTAATTATGAAATTGACTGAGCCACCAGGAGGTAGTCCAGATCGTTTGACAGAGAATAGGCGTGTTCGAGTGGGAGTTCCTCGGCCTGCGGATGCGATAGCGAGAGGGAGTGGGGTTGCACACTTAGCTACCTCACGAACGAGTATGTTATTGAAACTCTGAGACTTTAAAGAAGTTTCAGAGAGTTTTAATTAGTGAGTGCCTACGGAGGCAGTTTTAACCCGACGTATTTACCTTTCGATGAAATGATTAAATTAATTTTACAATGTACTTAAAAGATTATGATGCTCTGTAAGAGCAAGGAGTCTGTCCTGAGGGGACTTGGCAGCGCGCAATTTGCGTGCTAAGACTGTGATCTCCCCAATGTTGATGTTCTTAATAGCGGCGTACACCGTATTTAGATCATCAGCCACTGAGGGTTGTTCATGCTGTGCAGCGGGGGACGACCGCGGAGGGTCGGCCTTTTTGGGTCCCCAGGGAAAGACTGGAGGCTGTAATGGTTGCGAGAAGCCCGGAGGTGGGCGAAGAAGAGGGGGAGGGACCCGGGTGGGCCTTGGGTCTACCTGAGATGGGCGAAAATATCTCCTAGGTGGCAATCTTGACGGGAGGGCCGGGAATGACTTAGCATTAACCGGTGGTGGAGCGTGCCTAATGGGGCGGGGGTGAGGTGCGCAAGGGCAGCCTCTGTAGTTAGCCGGGTGGCCTGTTTGTTTACACAGGACGCACGCGGGTGGGGATTCGGCGTTTTTGGGCCGGGGACACTCTTTCGTGTTGTGGGGGTCGAGGCACTTAACGCACCTGGGTGGGGCGGAGCAGTTGGCCGCCGCATGACCATATAATTGGCAGCGGTGGCACTGCGCCGGGTAGCCGCGCCTATGTGGGAGCTCAGCCCTAACTCCCGACAGCCCACACACTGTGCGTAACTGCCGGAAGATAGTCTGTGCCTCCGGAGCGTTTGAAAGAATAGCGAGAGCGAGGGGGAACCTCAAGCCTGTTCTGCTGTGCATTTTATGCACAGCCTCAACCGGGAATCCTTGGGACTTAAGGTCCTCAAGGATTTCCTCGTTGGAAATTTCAAAAGGGACGCCTCGGATGACGGCCCTGATTTTGCGCTCTTCCGGAAGAGCGTATGTGTGATAAGAGACTTTTTCGGCTGTGAAGAGCCTGGTGAGACGACGAAAGTCGTCGACAGATTTAGGGATGATTTTAATAGCCTCCCCGAGGTTGGTGGCTTGGTCATATTTTATTCCTGCGTCGTAGCAGGTTTTGGAGAGGCGGGTGAATTGGGCCTTGTCTCGTAAGAAGACAGGGGGCGGAACTTGCTTCTTAGTCGGGTTAGAAGCACGGCGGGAGGCCGGCTTGGGCAGTGGTGTTACTGATACTGCAGCGGGAGCTGCGGGGACTGGGGCATCTACGGGGGCTGCGGGGGCGGCAGAAGCCGCCGAAACGGTTTTCGCGGCGCGTTTACGACGCTTGGAAGACACTGTCGTGAACTCTGATTCTTCGGATCCGTCTGAGTCAGACGTCTCCGTAGAACCAGAGCCCCGGAGTGTGGATTCTGAGTCGGAGTTGGAGTTGGAGCACTCCATGTCTATCTCAAGGGGCGCGAACGAGTTCCGGGACTCGAGGTAGGACGCTATAACGGGCGGCGGTGCCTGAATGGTGGTAGGAGCCATAAGGGCTGTCAAGGCTGCTCTAAAAGCTTGCGGGTCATTTTGGAACCTATGGAATGCATCGCGCACTTTACTTTCAAAATTCTGCGAGGACATTGTCGTTGGGGACTACGTAAATATATAAAAAGTTAGGGGGATACTGTTCTGAAAAGAACAGAAACGCAATCTAATAACAGTAAGGGCGGGATCACCGTTCTGAGAAGAACGGGACGGTTTTATTCTAGGAGTTGTGCCCTGGTTCTCAAAAGAACAGGGCCTTGCTCTGAAAAGAGCAAGTAACTCCCTTGAAACAATATACACGTACAATAAATAACAATAAAATAATTACAAAAACAAAATGACAATTAAAAAGCAAGACCAACAGTCAAACCGCCCCGCCCGGAGACAGGGAGGTAATAACTGGAGTTAGCGAAAAAGGACTCACCAGGCGTCGCACTGTATAGTGCGAGCAGGACAGCGGAGGCGCGAGAGCGAGAGAGCACTACCGTACGGGGACGGATGTGCGGACTACCTAGACGCGACCGCTCGAGAGCGGTGCCACAGGTGGAATCCACTACAACTTTGCTAATAACTTTCTTAAATATTGGTATTTTTCGCTCAAATTTTCTCTAATTAGTGTAATCAGTTGGCCCCCATATATCCCTGCAGTTTTCTTAGTAAATATTTACCGTTAAATAATTAAATTTCGTATTTTTCACTCTTTTATAGTTGAAAATTCATAAATAAAACATAAATTCATCTCTAATTTTGCTGAAAATTGGTCTTTTCTGTTAATATTTTCGTTTTATATAGTGTAATTCATTGCCCTCTATAATTCCCTGTAGTTTTTTCATAAAATTTTCACAGTTTTATAACAAATTTTCAAATAATCCGTCTTTTTATTGTCGTAATTTCATATAATTTTTAAAATTTTTCAAACCTGCTTTAATTTCGTTCTTTTTGCTTTAGTCAGGTCCGCCCCGCGTAGAAACTGCCAACTGCACTAAAATCTGCAAAATAAAACACACGGAATTAGAGAAAATCGCTACTTATCAAAACCGAGGTATAGTGGTCGATCGCTAAAAATACATAAAATTAACTACAACTTTGCTAATAACTTTCTTAAATATTGGTATTTTTCGCTCAAATTTTCTCTAATTAGTGTAATCAGTTGGCCCCCATATATCCCTGCAGTTTTCTTAGTAAATATTTACCGTTAAATAATTAAATTTCGTATTTTTCACTCTTTTATAGTTGAAAATTCATAAATAAAACATAAATTCATCTCTAATTTTGCTGAAAATTGGTCTTTTCTGTTAATATTTTCGTTTTATATAGTGTAATTCATTGCCCTCTATAATTCCCTGTAGTTTTTTCATAAAATTTTCACAGTTTTATAACAAATTTTCAAATAATCCGTCTTTTTATTGTCGTAATTTCATATAATTTTTAAAATTTTTCAAACCTGCTTTAATTTCGTTCTTTTTGCTTTAGTCAGGTCCGCCCCGCGTAGAAACTGCCAACTGCACTAAAATCTGCAAAATAAAACACACGGAATTAGAGAAAATCGCTACTTATCAAAACCGAGGTATAGTGGTCGATCGCTAAAAATACATAAAATTAACTACAACTTTGCTAATAACTTTCTTAAATATTGGTATTTTTCGCTCAAATTTTCTCTAATTAGTGTAATCAGTTGGCCCCCATATATCCCTGCAGTTTTCTTAGTAAATATTTACCGTTAAATAATTAAATTTCGTATTTTTCACTCTTTTATAGTTGAAAATTCATAAATAAAACATAAATTCATCTCTAATTTTGCTGAAAATTGGTCTTTTCTGTTAATATTTTCGTTTTATATAGTGTAATTCATTGCCCTCTATAATTCCCTGTAGTTTTTTCATAAAATTTTCACAGTTTTATAACAAATTTTCAAATAATCCGTCTTTTTATTGTCGTAATTTCATATAATTTTTAAAATTTTTCAAACCTGCTTTAATTTCGTTCTTTTTGCTTTAGTCAGGTCCGCCCCGCGTAGAAACTGCCAACTGCACTAAAATCTGCAAAATAAAACACACGGAATTAGAGAAAATCGCTACTTATCAAAACCGAGGTATAGTGGTCGATCGCTAAAAATACATAAAATTAACTACAACTTTGCTAATAACTTTCTTAAATATTGGTATTTTTCGCTCAAATTTTCTCTAATTAGTGTAATCAGTTGGCCCCCATATATCCCTGCAGTTTTCTTAGTAAATATTTACCGTTAAATAATTAAATTTCGTATTTTTCACTCTTTTATAGTTGAAAATTCATAAATAAAACATAAATTCATCTCTAATTTTGCTGAAAATTGGTCTTTTCTGTTAATATTTTCGTTTTATATAGTGTAATTCATTGCCCTCTATAATTCCCTGTAGTTTTTTCATAAAATTTTCACAGTTTTATAACAAATTTTCAAATAATCCGTCTTTTTATTGTCGTAATTTCATATAATTTTTAAAATTTTTCAAACCTGCTTTAATTTCGTTCTTTTTGCTTTAGTCAGGTCCGCCCCGCGTAGAAACTGCCAACTGCACTAAAATCTGCAAAATAAAACACACGGAATTAGAGAAAATCGCTACTTATCAAAACCGAGGTATAGTGGTCGATCGCTAAAAATACATAAAATTAACTACAACTTTGCTAATAACTTTCTTAAATATTGGTATTTTTCGCTCAAATTTTCTCTAATTAGTGTAATCAGTTGGCCCCCATATATCCCTGCAGTTTTCTTAGTAAATATTTACCGTTAAATAATTAAATTTCGTATTTTTCACTCTTTTATAGTTGAAAATTCATAAATAAAACATAAATTCATCTCTAATTTTGCTGAAAATTGGTCTTTTCTGTTAATATTTTCGTTTTATATAGTGTAATTCATTGCCCTCTATAATTCCCTGTAGTTTTTTCATAAAATTTTCACAGTTTTATAACAAATTTTCAAATAATCCGTCTTTTTATTGTCGTAATTTCATATAATTTTTAAAATTTTTCAAACCTGCTTTAATTTCGTTCTTTTTGCTTTAGTCAGGTCCGCCCCGCGTAGAAACTGCCAACTGCACTAAAATCTGCAAAATAAAACACACGGAATTAGAGAAAATCGCTACTTATCAAAACCGAGGTATAGTGGTCGATCGCTAAAAATACATAAAATTAACTACAACTTTGCTAATAACTTTCTTAAATATTGGTATTTTTCGCTCAAATTTTCTCTAATTAGTGTAATCAGTTGGCCCCCATATATCCCTGCAGTTTTCTTAGTAAATATTTACCGTTAAATAATTAAATTTCGTATTTTTCACTCTTTTATAGTTGAAAATTCATAAATAAAACATAAATTCATCTCTAATTTTGCTGAAAATTGGTCTTTTCTGTTAATATTTTCGTTTTATATAGTGTAATTCATTGCCCTCTATAATTCCCTGTAGTTTTTTCATAAAATTTTCACAGTTTTATAACAAATTTTCAAATAATCCGTCTTTTTATTGTCGTAATTTCATATAATTTTTAAAATTTTTCAAACCTGCTTTAATTTCGTTCTTTTTGCTTTAGTCAGGTCCGCCCCGCGTAGAAACTGCCAACTGCACTAAAATCTGCAAAATAAAACACACGGAATTAGAGAAAATCGCTACTTATCAAAACCGAGGTATAGTGGTCGATCGCTAAAAATACATAAAATTAACTACAACTTTGCTAATAACTTTCTTAAATATTGGTATTTTTCGCTCAAATTTTCTCTAATTAGTGTAATCAGTTGGCCCCCATATATCCCTGCAGTTTTCTTAGTAAATATTTACCGTTAAATAATTAAATTTCGTATTTTTCACTCTTTTATAGTTGAAAATTCATAAATAAAACATAAATTCATCTCTAATTTTGCTGAAAATTGGTCTTTTCTGTTAATATTTTCGTTTTATATAGTGTAATTCATTGCCCTCTATAATTCCCTGTAGTTTTTTCATAAAATTTTCACAGTTTTATAACAAATTTTCAAATAATCCGTCTTTTTATTGTCGTAATTTCATATAATTTTTAAAATTTTTCAAACCTGCTTTAATTTCGTTCTTTTTGCTTTAGTCAGGTCCGCCCCGCGTAGAAACTGCCAACTGCACTAAAATCTGCAAAATAAAACACACGGAATTAGAGAAAATCGCTACTTATCAAAACCGAGGTATAGTGGTCGATCGCTAAAAATACATAAAATTAACTACAACTTTGCTAATAACTTTCTTAAATATTGGTATTTTTCGCTCAAATTTTCTCTAATTAGTGTAATCAGTTGGCCCCCATATATCCCTGCAGTTTTCTTAGTAAATATTTACCGTTAAATAATTAAATTTCGTATTTTTCACTCTTTTATAGTTGAAAATTCATAAATAAAACATAAATTCATCTCTAATTTTGCTGAAAATTGGTCTTTTCTGTTAATATTTTCGTTTTATATAGTGTAATTCATTGCCCTCTATAATTCCCTGTAGTTTTTTCATAAAATTTTCACAGTTTTATAACAAATTTTCAAATAATCCGTCTTTTTATTGTCGTAATTTCATATAATTTTTAAAATTTTTCAAACCTGCTTTAATTTCGTTCTTTTTGCTTTAGTCAGGTCCGCCCCGCGTAGAAACTGCCAACTGCACTAAAATCTGCAAAATAAAACACACGGAATTAGAGAAAATCGCTACTTATCAAAACCGAGGTATAGTGGTCGATCGCTAAAAATACATAAAATTAACTACAACTTTGCTAATAACTTTCTTAAATATTGGTATTTTTCGCTCAAATTTTCTCTAATTAGTGTAATCAGTTGGCCCCCATATATCCCTGCAGTTTTCTTAGTAAATATTTACCGTTAAATAATTAAATTTCGTATTTTTCACTCTTTTATAGTTGAAAATTCATAAATAAAACATAAATTCATCTCTAATTTTGCTGAAAATTGGTCTTTTCTGTTAATATTTTCGTTTTATATAGTGTAATTCATTGCCCTCTATAATTCCCTGTAGTTTTTTCATAAAATTTTCACAGTTTTATAACAAATTTTCAAATAATCCGTCTTTTTATTGTCGTAATTTCATATAATTTTTAAAATTTTTCAAACCTGCTTTAATTTCGTTCTTTTTGCTTTAGTCAGGTCCGCCCCGCGTAGAAACTGCCAACTGCACTAAAATCTGCAAAATAAAACACACGGAATTAGAGAAAATCGCTACTTATCAAAACCGAGGTATAGTGGTCGATCGCTAAAAATACATAAAATTAACTACAACTTTGCTAATAACTTTCTTAAATATTGGTATTTTTCGCTCAAATTTTCTCTAATTAGTGTAATCAGTTGGCCCCCATATATCCCTGCAGTTTTCTTAGTAAATATTTACCGTTAAATAATTAAATTTCGTATTTTTCACTCTTTTATAGTTGAAAATTCATAAATAAAACATAAATTCATCTCTAATTTTGCTGAAAATTGGTCTTTTCTGTTAATATTTTCGTTTTATATAGTGTAATTCATTGCCCTCTATAATTCCCTGTAGTTTTTTCATAAAATTTTCACAGTTTTATAACAAATTTTCAAATAATCCGTCTTTTTATTGTCGTAATTTCATATAATTTTTAAAATTTTTCAAACCTGCTTTAATTTCGTTCTTTTTGCTTTAGTCAGGTCCGCCCCGCGTAGAAACTGCCAACTGCACTAAAATCTGCAAAATAAAACACACGGAATTAGAGAAAATCGCTACTTATCAAAACCGAGGTATAGTGGTCGATCGCTAAAAATACATAAAATTAACTACAACTTTGCTAATAACTTTCTTAAATATTGGTATTTTTCGCTCAAATTTTCTCTAATTAGTGTAATCAGTTGGCCCCCATATATCCCTGCAGTTTTCTTAGTAAATATTTACCGTTAAATAATTAAATTTCGTATTTTTCACTCTTTTATAGTTGAAAATTCATAAATAAAACATAAATTCATCTCTAATTTTGCTGAAAATTGGTCTTTTCTGTTAATATTTTCGTTTTATATAGTGTAATTCATTGCCCTCTATAATTCCCTGTAGTTTTTTCATAAAATTTTCACAGTTTTATAACAAATTTTCAAATAATCCGTCTTTTTATTGTCGTAATTTCATATAATTTTTAAAATTTTTCAAACCTGCTTTAATTTCGTTCTTTTTGCTTTAGTCAGGTCCGCCCCGCGTAGAAACTGCCAACTGCACTAAAATCTGCAAAATAAAACACACGGAATTAGAGAAAATCGCTACTTATCAAAACCGAGGTATAGTGGTCGATCGCTAAAAATACATAAAATTAACTACAACTTTGCTAATAACTTTCTTAAATATTGGTATTTTTCGCTCAAATTTTCTCTAATTAGTGTAATCAGTTGGCCCCCATATATCCCTGCAGTTTTCTTAGTAAATATTTACCGTTAAATAATTAAATTTCGTATTTTTCACTCTTTTATAGTTGAAAATTCATAAATAAAACATAAATTCATCTCTAATTTTGCTGAAAATTGGTCTTTTCTGTTAATATTTTCGTTTTATATAGTGTAATTCATTGCCCTCTATAATTCCCTGTAGTTTTTTCATAAAATTTTCACAGTTTTATAACAAATTTTCAAATAATCCGTCTTTTTATTGTCGTAATTTCATATAATTTTTAAAATTTTTCAAACCTGCTTTAATTTCGTTCTTTTTGCTTTAGTCAGGTCCGCCCCGCGTAGAAACTGCCAACTGCACTAAAATCTGCAAAATAAAACACACGGAATTAGAGAAAATCGCTACTTATCAAAACCGAGGTATAGTGGTCGATCGCTAAAAATACATAAAATTAACTACAACTTTGCTAATAACTTTCTTAAATATTGGTATTTTTCGCTCAAATTTTCTCTAATTAGTGTAATCAGTTGGCCCCCATATATCCCTGCAGTTTTCTTAGTAAATATTTACCGTTAAATAATTAAATTTCGTATTTTTCACTCTTTTATAGTTGAAAATTCATAAATAAAACATAAATTCATCTCTAATTTTGCTGAAAATTGGTCTTTTCTGTTAATATTTTCGTTTTATATAGTGTAATTCATTGCCCTCTATAATTCCCTGTAGTTTTTTCATAAAATTTTCACAGTTTTATAACAAATTTTCAAATAATCCGTCTTTTTATTGTCGTAATTTCATATAATTTTTAAAATTTTTCAAACCTGCTTTAATTTCGTTCTTTTTGCTTTAGTCAGGTCCGCCCCGCGTAGAAACTGCCAACTGCACTAAAATCTGCAAAATAAAACACACGGAATTAGAGAAAATCGCTACTTATCAAAACCGAGGTATAGTGGTCGATCGCTAAAAATACATAAAATTAACTACAACTTTGCTAATAACTTTCTTAAATATTGGTATTTTTCGCTCAAATTTTCTCTAATTAGTGTAATCAGTTGGCCCCCATATATCCCTGCAGTTTTCTTAGTAAATATTTACCGTTAAATAATTAAATTTCGTATTTTTCACTCTTTTATAGTTGAAAATTCATAAATAAAACATAAATTCATCTCTAATTTTGCTGAAAATTGGTCTTTTCTGTTAATATTTTCGTTTTATATAGTGTAATTCATTGCCCTCTATAATTCCCTGTAGTTTTTTCATAAAATTTTCACAGTTTTATAACAAATTTTCAAATAATCCGTCTTTTTATTGTCGTAATTTCATATAATTTTTAAAATTTTTCAAACCTGCTTTAATTTCGTTCTTTTTGCTTTAGTCAGGTCCGCCCCGCGTAGAAACTGCCAACTGCACTAAAATCTGCAAAATAAAACACACGGAATTAGAGAAAATCGCTACTTATCAAAACCGAGGTATAGTGGTCGATCGCTAAAAATACATAAAATTAACTACAACTTTGCTAATAACTTTCTTAAATATTGGTATTTTTCGCTCAAATTTTCTCTAATTAGTGTAATCAGTTGGCCCCCATATATCCCTGCAGTTTTCTTAGTAAATATTTACCGTTAAATAATTAAATTTCGTATTTTTCACTCTTTTATAGTTGAAAATTCATAAATAAAACATAAATTCATCTCTAATTTTGCTGAAAATTGGTCTTTTCTGTTAATATTTTCGTTTTATATAGTGTAATTCATTGCCCTCTATAATTCCCTGTAGTTTTTTCATAAAATTTTCACAGTTTTATAACAAATTTTCAAATAATCCGTCTTTTTATTGTCGTAATTTCATATAATTTTTAAAATTTTTCAAACCTGCTTTAATTTCGTTCTTTTTGCTTTAGTCAGGTCCGCCCCGCGTAGAAACTGCCAACTGCACTAAAATCTGCAAAATAAAACACACGGAATTAGAGAAAATCGCTACTTATCAAAACCGAGGTATAGTGGTCGATCGCTAAAAATACATAAAATTAACTACAACTTTGCTAATAACTTTCTTAAATATTGGTATTTTTCGCTCAAATTTTCTCTAATTAGTGTAATCAGTTGGCCCCCATATATCCCTGCAGTTTTCTTAGTAAATATTTACCGTTAAATAATTAAATTTCGTATTTTTCACTCTTTTATAGTTGAAAATTCATAAATAAAACATAAATTCATCTCTAATTTTGCTGAAAATTGGTCTTTTCTGTTAATATTTTCGTTTTATATAGTGTAATTCATTGCCCTCTATAATTCCCTGTAGTTTTTTCATAAAATTTTCACAGTTTTATAACAAATTTTCAAATAATCCGTCTTTTTATTGTCGTAATTTCATATAATTTTTAAAATTTTTCAAACCTGCTTTAATTTCGTTCTTTTTGCTTTAGTCAGGTCCGCCCCGCGTAGAAACTGCCAACTGCACTAAAATCTGCAAAATAAAACACACGGAATTAGAGAAAATCGCTACTTATCAAAACCGAGGTATAGTGGTCGATCGCTAAAAATACATAAAATTAACTACAACTTTGCTAATAACTTTCTTAAATATTGGTATTTTTCGCTCAAATTTTCTCTAATTAGTGTAATCAGTTGGCCCCCATATATCCCTGCAGTTTTCTTAGTAAATATTTACCGTTAAATAATTAAATTTCGTATTTTTCACTCTTTTATAGTTGAAAATTCATAAATAAAACATAAATTCATCTCTAATTTTGCTGAAAATTGGTCTTTTCTGTTAATATTTTCGTTTTATATAGTGTAATTCATTGCCCTCTATAATTCCCTGTAGTTTTTTCATAAAATTTTCACAGTTTTATAACAAATTTTCAAATAATCCGTCTTTTTATTGTCGTAATTTCATATAATTTTTAAAATTTTTCAAACCTGCTTTAATTTCGTTCTTTTTGCTTTAGTCAGGTCCGCCCCGCGTAGAAACTGCCAACTGCACTAAAATCTGCAAAATAAAACACACGGAATTAGAGAAAATCGCTACTTATCAAAACCGAGGTATAGTGGTCGATCGCTAAAAATACATAAAATTAACTACAACTTTGCTAATAACTTTCTTAAATATTGGTATTTTTCGCTCAAATTTTCTCTAATTAGTGTAATCAGTTGGCCCCCATATATCCCTGCAGTTTTCTTAGTAAATATTTACCGTTAAATAATTAAATTTCGTATTTTTCACTCTTTTATAGTTGAAAATTCATAAATAAAACATAAATTCATCTCTAATTTTGCTGAAAATTGGTCTTTTCTGTTAATATTTTCGTTTTATATAGTGTAATTCATTGCCCTCTATAATTCCCTGTAGTTTTTTCATAAAATTTTCACAGTTTTATAACAAATTTTCAAATAATCCGTCTTTTTATTGTCGTAATTTCATATAATTTTTAAAATTTTTCAAACCTGCTTTAATTTCGTTCTTTTTGCTTTAGTCAGGTCCGCCCCGCGTAGAAACTGCCAACTGCACTAAAATCTGCAAAATAAAACACACGGAATTAGAGAAAATCGCTACTTATCAAAACCGAGGTATAGTGGTCGATCGCTAAAAATACATAAAATTAACTACAACTTTGCTAATAACTTTCTTAAATATTGGTATTTTTCGCTCAAATTTTCTCTAATTAGTGTAATCAGTTGGCCCCCATATATCCCTGTAGTTTTCTTAGTAAATATTTACCGTTAAATAATTAAATTTCGTATTTTTCACTCTTTTATAGTTGAAAATTCATAAATAAAACATAAATTCATCTCTAATTTTGCTGAAAATTGGTCTTTTCTGTTAATATTTTCGTTTTATATAGTGTAATTCATTGCCCTCTATAATTCCCTGTAGTTTTTTCATAAAATTTTCACAGTTTTATAACAAATTTTCAAATAATCCGTCTTTTTATTGTCGTAATTTCATATAATTTTTAAAATTTTTCAAACCTGCTTTAATTTCGTTCTTTTTGCTTTAGTCAGGTCCGCCCCGCGTAGAAACTGCCAACTGCACTAAAATCTGCAAAATAAAACACACGGAATTAGAGAAAATCGCTACTTATCAAAACCGAGGTATAGTGGTCGATCGCTAAAAATACATAAAATTAACTACAACTTTGCTAATAACTTTCTTAAATATTGGTATTTTTCGCTCAAATTTTCTCTAATTAGTGTAATCAGTTGGCCCCCATATATCCCTGCAGTTTTCTTAGTAAATATTTACCGTTAAATAATTAAATTTCGTATTTTTCACTCTTTTATAGTTGAAAATTCATAAATAAAACATAAATTCATCTCTAATTTTGCTGAAAATTGGTCTTTTCTGTTAATATTTTCGTTTTATATAGTGTAATTCATTGCCCTCTATAATTCCCTGTAGTTTTTTCATAAAATTTTCACAGTTTTATAACAAATTTTCAAATAATCCGTCTTTTTATTGTCGTAATTTCATATAATTTTTAAAATTTTTCAAACCTGCTTTAATTTCGTTCTTTTTGCTTTAGTCAGGTCCGCCCCGCGTAGAAACTGCCAACTGCACTAAAATCTGCAAAATAAAACACACGGAATTAGAGAAAATCGCTACTTATCAAAACCGAGGTATAGTGGTCGATCGCTAAAAATACATAAAATTAACTACAACTTTGCTAATAACTTTCTTAAATATTGGTATTTTTCGCTCAAATTTTCTCTAATTAGTGTAATCAGTTGGCCCCCATATATCCCTGTAGTTTTCTTAGTAAATATTTACCGTTAAATAATTAAATTTCGTATTTTTCACTCTTTTATAGTTGAAAATTCATAAATAAAACATAAATTCATCTCTAATTTTGCTGAAAATTGGTCTTTTCTGTTAATATTTTCGTTTTATATAGTGTAATTCATTGCCCTCTATAATTCCCTGTAGTTTTTTCATAAAATTTTCACAGTTTTATAACAAATTTTCAAATAATCCGTCTTTTTATTGTCGTAATTTCATATAATTTTTAAAATTTTTCAAACCTGCTTTAATTTCGTTCTTTTTGCTTTAGTCAGGTCCGCCCCGCGTAGAAACTGCCAACTGCACTAAAATCTGCAAAATAAAACACACGGAATTAGAGAAAATCGCTACTTATCAAAACCGAGGTATAGTGGTCGATCGCTAAAAATACATAAAATTAACTACAACTTTGCTAATAACTTTCTTAAATATTGGTATTTTTCGCTCAAATTTTCTCTAATTAGTGTAATCAGTTGGCCCCCATATATCCCTGCAGTTTTCTTAGTAAATATTTACCGTTAAATAATTAAATTTCGTATTTTTCACTCTTTTATAGTTGAAAATTCATAAATAAAACATAAATTCATCTCTAATTTTGCTGAAAATTGGTCTTTTCTGTTAATATTTTCGTTTTATATAGTGTAATTCATTGCCCTCTATAATTCCCTGTAGTTTTTTCATAAAATTTTCACAGTTTTATAACAAATTTTCAAATAATCCGTCTTTTTATTGTCGTAATTTCATATAATTTTTAAAATTTTTCAAACCTGCTTTAATTTCGTTCTTTTTGCTTTAGTCAGGTCCGCCCCGCGTAGAAACTGCCAACTGCACTAAAATCTGCAAAATAAAACACACGGAATTAGAGAAAATCGCTACTTATCAAAACCGAGGTATAGTGGTCGATCGCTAAAAATACATAAAATTAACTACAACTTTGCTAATAACTTTCTTAAATATTGGTATTTTTCGCTCAAATTTTCTCTAATTAGTGTAATCAGTTGGCCCCCATATATCCCTGCAGTTTTCTTAGTAAATATTTACCGTTAAATAATTAAATTTCGTATTTTTCACTCTTTTATAGTTGAAAATTCATAAATAAAACATAAATTCATCTCTAATTTTGCTGAAAATTGGTCTTTTCTGTTAATATTTTCGTTTTATATAGTGTAATTCATTGCCCTCTATAATTCCCTGTAGTTTTTTCATAAAATTTTCACAGTTTTATAACAAATTTTCAAATAATCCGTCTTTTTATTGTCGTAATTTCATATAATTTTTAAAATTTTTCAAACCTGCTTTAATTTCGTTCTTTTTGCTTTAGTCAGGTCCGCCCCGCGTAGAAACTGCCAACTGCACTAAAATCTGCAAAATAAAACACACGGAATTAGAGAAAATCGCTACTTATCAAAACCGAGGTATAGTGGTCGATCGCTAAAAATACATAAAATTAACTACAACTTTGCTAATAACTTTCTTAAATATTGGTATTTTTCGCTCAAATTTTCTCTAATTAGTGTAATCAGTTGGCCCCCATATATCCCTGCAGTTTTCTTAGTAAATATTTACCGTTAAATAATTAAATTTCGTATTTTTCACTCTTTTATAGTTGAAAATTCATAAATAAAACATAAATTCATCTCTAATTTTGCTGAAAATTGGTCTTTTCTGTTAATATTTTCGTTTTATATAGTGTAATTCATTGCCCTCTATAATTCCCTGTAGTTTTTTCATAAAATTTTCACAGTTTTATAACAAATTTTCAAATAATCCGTCTTTTTATTGTCGTAATTTCATATAATTTTTAAAATTTTTCAAACCTGCTTTAATTTCGTTCTTTTTGCTTTAGTCAGGTCCGCCCCGCGTAGAAACTGCCAACTGCACTAAAATCTGCAAAATAAAACACACGGAATTAGAGAAAATCGCTACTTATCAAAACCGAGGTATAGTGGTCGATCGCTAAAAATACATAAAATTAACTACAACTTTGCTAATAACTTTCTTAAATATTGGTATTTTTCGCTCAAATTTTCTCTAATTAGTGTAATCAGTTGGCCCCCATATATCCCTGCAGTTTTCTTAGTAAATATTTACCGTTAAATAATTAAATTTCGTATTTTTCACTCTTTTATAGTTGAAAATTCATAAATAAAACATAAATTCATCTCTAATTTTGCTGAAAATTGGTCTTTTCTGTTAATATTTTCGTTTTATATAGTGTAATTCATTGCCCTCTATAATTCCCTGTAGTTTTTTCATAAAATTTTCACAGTTTTATAACAAATTTTCAAATAATCCGTCTTTTTATTGTCGTAATTTCATATAATTTTTAAAATTTTTCAAACCTGCTTTAATTTCGTTCTTTTTGCTTTAGTCAGGTCCGCCCCGCGTAGAAACTGCCAACTGCACTAAAATCTGCAAAATAAAACACACGGAATTAGAGAAAATCGCTACTTATCAAAACCGAGGTATAGTGGTCGATCGCTAAAAATACATAAAATTAACTACAACTTTGCTAATAACTTTCTTAAATATTGGTATTTTTCGCTCAAATTTTCTCTAATTAGTGTAATCAGTTGGCCCCCATATATCCCTGCAGTTTTCTTAGTAAATATTTACCGTTAAATAATTAAATTTCGTATTTTTCACTCTTTTATAGTTGAAAATTCATAAATAAAACATAAATTCATCTCTAATTTTGCTGAAAATTGGTCTTTTCTGTTAATATTTTCGTTTTATATAGTGTAATTCATTGCCCTCTATAATTCCCTGTAGTTTTTTCATAAAATTTTCACAGTTTTATAACAAATTTTCAAATAATCCGTCTTTTTATTGTCGTAATTTCATATAATTTTTAAAATTTTTCAAACCTGCTTTAATTTCGTTCTTTTTGCTTTAGTCAGGTCCGCCCCGCGTAGAAACTGCCAACTGCACTAAAATCTGCAAAATAAAACACACGGAATTAGAGAAAATCGCTACTTATCAAAACCGAGGTATAGTGGTCGATCGCTAAAAATACATAAAATTAACTACAACTTTGCTAATAACTTTCTTAAATATTGGTATTTTTCGCTCAAATTTTCTCTAATTAGTGTAATCAGTTGGCCCCCATATATCCCTGCAGTTTTCTTAGTAAATATTTACCGTTAAATAATTAAATTTCGTATTTTTCACTCTTTTATAGTTGAAAATTCATAAATAAAACATAAATTCATCTCTAATTTTGCTGAAAATTGGTCTTTTCTGTTAATATTTTCGTTTTATATAGTGTAATTCATTGCCCTCTATAATTCCCTGTAGTTTTTTCATAAAATTTTCACAGTTTTATAACAAATTTTCAAATAATCCGTCTTTTTATTGTCGTAATTTCATATAATTTTTAAAATTTTTCAAACCTGCTTTAATTTCGTTCTTTTTGCTTTAGTCAGGTCCGCCCCGCGTAGAAACTGCCAACTGCACTAAAATCTGCAAAATAAAACACACGGAATTAGAGAAAATCGCTACTTATCAAAACCGAGGTATAGTGGTCGATCGCTAAAAATACATAAAATTAACTACAACTTTGCTAATAACTTTCTTAAATATTGGTATTTTTCGCTCAAATTTTCTCTAATTAGTGTAATCAGTTGGCCCCCATATATCCCTGCAGTTTTCTTAGTAAATATTTACCGTTAAATAATTAAATTTCGTATTTTTCACTCTTTTATAGTTGAAAATTCATAAATAAAACATAAATTCATCTCTAATTTTGCTGAAAATTGGTCTTTTCTGTTAATATTTTCGTTTTATATAGTGTAATTCATTGCCCTCTATAATTCCCTGTAGTTTTTTCATAAAATTTTCACAGTTTTATAACAAATTTTCAAATAATCCGTCTTTTTATTGTCGTAATTTCATATAATTTTTAAAATTTTTCAAACCTGCTTTAATTTCGTTCTTTTTGCTTTAGTCAGGTCCGCCCCGCGTAGAAACTGCCAACTGCACTAAAATCTGCAAAATAAAACACACGGAATTAGAGAAAATCGCTACTTATCAAAACCGAGGTATAGTGGTCGATCGCTAAAAATACATAAAATTAACTACAACTTTGCTAATAACTTTCTTAAATATTGGTATTTTTCGCTCAAATTTTCTCTAATTAGTGTAATCAGTTGGCCCCCATATATCCCTGCAGTTTTCTTAGTAAATATTTACCGTTAAATAATTAAATTTCGTATTTTTCACTCTTTTATAGTTGAAAATTCATAAATAAAACATAAATTCATCTCTAATTTTGCTGAAAATTGGTCTTTTCTGTTAATATTTTCGTTTTATATAGTGTAATTCATTGCCCTCTATAATTCCCTGTAGTTTTTTCATAAAATTTTCACAGTTTTATAACAAATTTTCAAATAATCCGTCTTTTTATTGTCGTAATTTCATATAATTTTTAAAATTTTTCAAACCTGCTTTAATTTCGTTCTTTTTGCTTTAGTCAGGTCCGCCCCGCGTAGAAACTGCCAACTGCACTAAAATCTGCAAAATAAAACACACGGAATTAGAGAAAATCGCTACTTATCAAAACCGAGGTATAGTGGTCGATCGCTAAAAATACATAAAATTAACTACAACTTTGCTAATAACTTTCTTAAATATTGGTATTTTTCGCTCAAATTTTCTCTAATTAGTGTAATCAGTTGGCCCCCATATATCCCTGCAGTTTTCTTAGTAAATATTTACCGTTAAATAATTAAATTTCGTATTTTTCACTCTTTTATAGTTGAAAATTCATAAATAAAACATAAATTCATCTCTAATTTTGCTGAAAATTGGTCTTTTCTGTTAATATTTTCGTTTTATATAGTGTAATTCATTGCCCTCTATAATTCCCTGTAGTTTTTTCATAAAATTTTCACAGTTTTATAACAAATTTTCAAATAATCCGTCTTTTTATTGTCGTAATTTCATATAATTTTTAAAATTTTTCAAACCTGCTTTAATTTCGTTCTTTTTGCTTTAGTCAGGTCCGCCCCGCGTAGAAACTGCCAACTGCACTAAAATCTGCAAAATAAAACACACGGAATTAGAGAAAATCGCTACTTATCAAAACCGAGGTATAGTGGTCGATCGCTAAAAATACATAAAATTAACTACAACTTTGCTAATAACTTTCTTAAATATTGGTATTTTTCGCTCAAATTTTCTCTAATTAGTGTAATCAGTTGGCCCCCATATATCCCTGCAGTTTTCTTAGTAAATATTTACCGTTAAATAATTAAATTTCGTATTTTTCACTCTTTTATAGTTGAAAATTCATAAATAAAACATAAATTCATCTCTAATTTTGCTGAAAATTGGTCTTTTCTGTTAATATTTTCGTTTTATATAGTGTAATTCATTGCCCTCTATAATTCCCTGTAGTTTTTTCATAAAATTTTCACAGTTTTATAACAAATTTTCAAATAATCCGTCTTTTTATTGTCGTAATTTCATATAATTTTTAAAATTTTTCAAACCTGCTTTAATTTCGTTCTTTTTGCTTTAGTCAGGTCCGCCCCGCGTAGAAACTGCCAACTGCACTAAAATCTGCAAAATAAAACACACGGAATTAGAGAAAATCGCTACTTATCAAAACCGAGGTATAGTGGTCGATCGCTAAAAATACATAAAATTAACTACAACTTTGCTAATAACTTTCTTAAATATTGGTATTTTTCGCTCAAATTTTCTCTAATTAGTGTAATCAGTTGGCCCCCATATATCCCTGCAGTTTTCTTAGTAAATATTTACCGTTAAATAATTAAATTTCGTATTTTTCACTCTTTTATAGTTGAAAATTCATAAATAAAACATAAATTCATCTCTAATTTTGCTGAAAATTGGTCTTTTCTGTTAATATTTTCGTTTTATATAGTGTAATTCATTGCCCTCTATAATTCCCTGTAGTTTTTTCATAAAATTTTCACAGTTTTATAACAAATTTTCAAATAATCCGTCTTTTTATTGTCGTAATTTCATATAATTTTTAAAATTTTTCAAACCTGCTTTAATTTCGTTCTTTTTGCTTTAGTCAGGTCCGCCCCGCGTAGAAACTGCCAACTGCACTAAAATCTGCAAAATAAAACACACGGAATTAGAGAAAATCGCTACTTATCAAAACCGAGGTATAGTGGTCGATCGCTAAAAATACATAAAATTAACTACAACTTTG
Organism: Parnassius mnemosyne; assembly: GCA_963668995.1. Classification (NCBI taxonomy): domain Eukaryota; kingdom Metazoa; phylum Arthropoda; class Insecta; order Lepidoptera; family Papilionidae; genus Parnassius; species Parnassius mnemosyne. The sequence goes on from CAVLGL010000095.1 coordinate 385,549, forward strand.
CTAATAACTTTCTTAAATATTGGTATTTTTCGCTCAAATTTTCTCTAATTAGTGTAATCAGTTGGCCCCCATATATCCCTGCAGTTTTCTTAGTAAATATTTACCGTTAAATAATTAAATTTCGTATTTTTCACTCTTTTATAGTTGAAAATTCATAAATAAAACATAAATTCATCTCTAATTTTGCTGAAAATTGGTCTTTTCTGTTAATATTTTCGTTTTATATAGTGTAATTCATTGCCCTCTATAATTCCCTGTAGTTTTTTCATAAAATTTTCACAGTTTTATAACAAATTTTCAAATAATCCGTCTTTTTATTGTCGTAATTTCATATAATTTTTAAAATTTTTCAAACCTGCTTTAATTTCGTTCTTTTTGCTTTAGTCAGGTCCGCCCCGCGTAGAAACTGCCAACTGCACTAAAATCTGCAAAATAAAACACACGGAATTAGAGAAAATCGCTACTTATCAAAACCGAGGTATAGTGGTCGGTCGCTAAAAATACATAAAATTAACTACAACTTTGCTAATAACTTTCTTAAATATTGGTATTTTTCGCTCAAATTTTCTCTAATTAGTGTAATCAGTTGGCCCCCATATATCCCTGCAGTTTTCTTAGTAAATATTTACCGTTAAATAATTAAATTTCGTATTTTTCACTCTTTTATAGTTGAAAATTCATAAATAAAACATAAATTCATCTCTAATTTTGCTGAAAATTGGTCTTTTCTGTTAATATTTTCGTTTTATATAGTGTAATTCATTGCCCTCTATAATTCCCTGTAGTTTTTTCATAAAATTTTCACAGTTTTATAACAAATTTTCAAATAATCCGTCTTTTTATTGTCGTAATTTCATATAATTTTTAAAATTTTTCAAACCTGCTTTAATTTCGTTCTTTTTGCTTTAGTCAGGTCCGCCCCGCGTAGAAACTGCCAACTGCACTAAAATCTGCAAAATAAAACACACGGAATTAGAGAAAATCGCTACTTATCAAAACCGAGGTATAGTGGTCGATCGCTAAAAATACATAAAATTAACTACAACTTTGCTAATAACTTTCTTAAATATTGGTATTTTTCGCTCAAATTTTCTCTAATTAGTGTAATCAGTTGGCCCCCATATATCCCTGCAGTTTTCTTAGTAAATATTTACCGTTAAATAATTAAATTTCGTATTTTTCACTCTTTTATAGTTGAAAATTCATAAATAAAACATAAATTCATCTCTAATTTTGCTGAAAATTGGTCTTTTCTGTTAATATTTTCGTTTTATATAGTGTAATTCATTGCCCTCTATAATTCCCTGTAGTTTTTTCATAAAATTTTCACAGTTTTATAACAAATTTTCAAATAATCCGTCTTTTTATTGTCGTAATTTCATATAATTTTTAAAATTTTTCAAACCTGCTTTAATTTCGTTCTTTTTGCTTTAGTCAGGTCCGCCCCGCGTAGAAACTGCCAACTGCACTAAAATCTGCAAAATAAAACACACGGAATTAGAGAAAATCGCTACTTATCAAAACCGAGGTATAGTGGTCGATCGCTAAAAATACATAAAATTAACTACAACTTTGCTAATAACTTTCTTAAATATTGGTATTTTTCGCTCAAATTTTCTCTAATTAGTGTAATCAGTTGGCCCCCATATATCCCTGCAGTTTTCTTAGTAAATATTTACCGTTAAATAATTAAATTTCGTATTTTTCACTCTTTTATAGTTGAAAATTCATAAATAAAACATAAATTCATCTCTAATTTTGCTGAAAATTGGTCTTTTCTGTTAATATTTTCGTTTTATATAGTGTAATTCATTGCCCTCTATAATTCCCTGTAGTTTTTTCATAAAATTTTCACAGTTTTATAACAAATTTTCAAATAATCCGTCTTTTTATTGTCGTAATTTCATATAATTTTTAAAATTTTTCAAACCTGCTTTAATTTCGTTCTTTTTGCTTTAGTCAGGTCCGCCCCGCGTAGAAACTGCCAACTGCACTAAAATCTGCAAAATAAAACACACGGAATTAGAGAAAATCGCTACTTATCAAAACCGAGGTATAGTGGTCGATCGCTAAAAATACATAAAATTAACTACAACTTTGCTAATAACTTTCTTAAATATTGGTATTTTTCGCTCAAATTTTCTCTAATTAGTGTAATCAGTTGGCCCCCATATATCCCTGCAGTTTTCTTAGTAAATATTTACCGTTAAATAATTAAATTTCGTATTTTTCACTCTTTTATAGTTGAAAATTCATAAATAAAACATAAATTCATCTCTAATTTTGCTGAAAATTGGTCTTTTCTGTTAATATTTTCGTTTTATATAGTGTAATTCATTGCCCTCTATAATTCCCTGTAGTTTTTTCATAAAATTTTCACAGTTTTATAACAAATTTTCAAATAATCCGTCTTTTTATTGTCGTAATTTCATATAATTTTTAAAATTTTTCAAACCTGCTTTAATTTCGTTCTTTTTGCTTTAGTCAGGTCCGCCCCGCGTAGAAACTGCCAACTGCACTAAAATCTGCAAAATAAAACACACGGAATTAGAGAAAATCGCTACTTATCAAAACCGAGGTATAGTGGTCGATCGCTAAAAATACATAAAATTAACTACAACTTTGCTAATAACTTTCTTAAATATTGGTATTTTTCGCTCAAATTTTCTCTAATTAGTGTAATCAGTTGGCCCCCATATATCCCTGCAGTTTTCTTAGTAAATATTTACCGTTAAATAATTAAATTTCGTATTTTTCACTCTTTTATAGTTGAAAATTCATAAATAAAACATAAATTCATCTCTAATTTTGCTGAAAATTGGTCTTTTCTGTTAATATTTTCGTTTTATATAGTGTAATTCATTGCCCTCTATAATTCCCTGTAGTTTTTTCATAAAATTTTCACAGTTTTATAACAAATTTTCAAATAATCCGTCTTTTTATTGTCGTAATTTCATATAATTTTTAAAATTTTTCAAACCTGCTTTAATTTCGTTCTTTTTGCTTTAGTCAGGTCCGCCCCGCGTAGAAACTGCCAACTGCACTAAAATCTGCAAAATAAAACACACGGAATTAGAGAAAATCGCTACTTATCAAAACCGAGGTATAGTGGTCGATCGCTAAAAATACATAAAATTAACTACAACTTTGCTAATAACTTTCTTAAATATTGGTATTTTTCGCTCAAATTTTCTCTAATTAGTGTAATCAGTTGGCCCCCATATATCCCTGCAGTTTTCTTAGTAAATATTTACCGTTAAATAATTAAATTTCGTATTTTTCACTCTTTTATAGTTGAAAATTCATAAATAAAACATAAATTCATCTCTAATTTTGCTGAAAATTGGTCTTTTCTGTTAATATTTTCGTTTTATATAGTGTAATTCATTGCCCTCTATAATTCCCTGTAGTTTTTTCATAAAATTTTCACAGTTTTATAACAAATTTTCAAATAATCCGTCTTTTTATTGTCGTAATTTCATATAATTTTTAAAATTTTTCAAACCTGCTTTAATTTCGTTCTTTTTGCTTTAGTCAGGTCCGCCCCGCGTAGAAACTGCCAACTGCACTAAAATCTGCAAAATAAAACACACGGAATTAGAGAAAATCGCTACTTATCAAAACCGAGGTATAGTGGTCGATCGCTAAAAATACATAAAATTAACTACAACTTTGCTAATAACTTTCTTAAATATTGGTATTTTTCGCTCAAATTTTCTCTAATTAGTGTAATCAGTTGGCCCCCATATATCCCTGCAGTTTTCTTAGTAAATATTTACCGTTAAATAATTAAATTTCGTATTTTTCACTCTTTTATAGTTGAAAATTCATAAATAAAACATAAATTCATCTCTAATTTTGCTGAAAATTGGTCTTTTCTGTTAATATTTTCGTTTTATATAGTGTAATTCATTGCCCTCTATAATTCCCTGTAGTTTTTTCATAAAATTTTCACAGTTTTATAACAAATTTTCAAATAATCCGTCTTTTTATTGTCGTAATTTCATATAATTTTTAAAATTTTTCAAACCTGCTTTAATTTCGTTCTTTTTGCTTTAGTCAGGTCCGCCCCGCGTAGAAACTGCCAACTGCACTAAAATCTGCAAAATAAAACACACGGAATTAGAGAAAATCGCTACTTATCAAAACCGAGGTATAGTGGTCGATCGCTAAAAATACATAAAATTAACTACAACTTTGCTAATAACTTTCTTAAATATTGGTATTTTTCGCTCAAATTTTCTCTAATTAGTGTAATCAGTTGGCCCCCATATATCCCTGCAGTTTTCTTAGTAAATATTTACCGTTAAATAATTAAATTTCGTATTTTTCACTCTTTTATAGTTGAAAATTCATAAATAAAACATAAATTCATCTCTAATTTTGCTGAAAATTGGTCTTTTCTGTTAATATTTTCGTTTTATATAGTGTAATTCATTGCCCTCTATAATTCCCTGTAGTTTTTTCATAAAATTTTCACAGTTTTATAACAAATTTTCAAATAATCCGTCTTTTTATTGTCGTAATTTCATATAATTTTTAAAATTTTTCAAACCTGCTTTAATTTCGTTCTTTTTGCTTTAGTCAGGTCCGCCCCGCGTAGAAACTGCCAACTGCACTAAAATCTGCAAAATAAAACACACGGAATTAGAGAAAATCGCTACTTATCAAAACCGAGGTATAGTGGTCGATCGCTAAAAATACATAAAATTAACTACAACTTTGCTAATAACTTTCTTAAATATTGGTATTTTTCGCTCAAATTTTCTCTAATTAGTGTAATCAGTTGGCCCCCATATATCCCTGCAGTTTTCTTAGTAAATATTTACCGTTAAATAATTAAATTTCGTATTTTTCACTCTTTTATAGTTGAAAATTCATAAATAAAACATAAATTCATCTCTAATTTTGCTGAAAATTGGTCTTTTCTGTTAATATTTTCGTTTTATATAGTGTAATTCATTGCCCTCTATAATTCCCTGTAGTTTTTTCATAAAATTTTCACAGTTTTATAACAAATTTTCAAATAATCCGTCTTTTTATTGTCGTAATTTCATATAATTTTTAAAATTTTTCAAACCTGCTTTAATTTCGTTCTTTTTGCTTTAGTCAGGTCCGCCCCGCGTAGAAACTGCCAACTGCACTAAAATCTGCAAAATAAAACACACGGAATTAGAGAAAATCGCTACTTATCAAAACCGAGGTATAGTGGTCGATCGCTAAAAATACATAAAATTAACTACAACTTTGCTAATAACTTTCTTAAATATTGGTATTTTTCGCTCAAATTTTCTCTAATTAGTGTAATCAGTTGGCCCCCATATATCCCTGCAGTTTTCTTAGTAAATATTTACCGTTAAATAATTAAATTTCGTATTTTTCACTCTTTTATAGTTGAAAATTCATAAATAAAACATAAATTCATCTCTAATTTTGCTGAAAATTGGTCTTTTCTGTTAATATTTTCGTTTTATATAGTGTAATTCATTGCCCTCTATAATTCCCTGTAGTTTTTTCATAAAATTTTCACAGTTTTATAACAAATTTTCAAATAATCCGTCTTTTTATTGTCGTAATTTCATATAATTTTTAAAATTTTTCAAACCTGCTTTAATTTCGTTCTTTTTGCTTTAGTCAGGTCCGCCCCGCGTAGAAACTGCCAACTGCACTAAAATCTGCAAAATAAAACACACGGAATTAGAGAAAATCGCTACTTATCAAAACCGAGGTATAGTGGTCGATCGCTAAAAATACATAAAATTAACTACAACTTTGCTAATAACTTTCTTAAATATTGGTATTTTTCGCTCAAATTTTCTCTAATTAGTGTAATCAGTTGGCCCCCATATATCCCTGCAGTTTTCTTAGTAAATATTTACCGTTAAATAATTAAATTTCGTATTTTTCACTCTTTTATAGTTGAAAATTCATAAATAAAACATAAATTCATCTCTAATTTTGCTGAAAATTGGTCTTTTCTGTTAATATTTTCGTTTTATATAGTGTAATTCATTGCCCTCTATAATTCCCTGTAGTTTTTTCATAAAATTTTCACAGTTTTATAACAAATTTTCAAATAATCCGTCTTTTTATTGTCGTAATTTCATATAATTTTTAAAATTTTTCAAACCTGCTTTAATTTCGTTCTTTTTGCTTTAGTCAGGTCCGCCCCGCGTAGAAACTGCCAACTGCACTAAAATCTGCAAAATAAAACACACGGAATTAGAGAAAATCGCTACTTATCAAAACCGAGGTATAGTGGTCGATCGCTAAAAATACATAAAATTAACTACAACTTTGCTAATAACTTTCTTAAATATTGGTATTTTTCGCTCAAATTTTCTCTAATTAGTGTAATCAGTTGGCCCCCATATATCCCTGCAGTTTTCTTAGTAAATATTTACCGTTAAATAATTAAATTTCGTATTTTTCACTCTTTTATAGTTGAAAATTCATAAATAAAACATAAATTCATCTCTAATTTTGCTGAAAATTGGTCTTTTCTGTTAATATTTTCGTTTTATATAGTGTAATTCATTGCCCTCTATAATTCCCTGTAGTTTTTTCATAAAATTTTCACAGTTTTATAACAAATTTTCAAATAATCCGTCTTTTTATTGTCGTAATTTCATATAATTTTTAAAATTTTTCAAACCTGCTTTAATTTCGTTCTTTTTGCTTTAGTCAGGTCCGCCCCGCGTAGAAACTGCCAACTGCACTAAAATCTGCAAAATAAAACACACGGAATTAGAGAAAATCGCTACTTATCAAAACCGAGGTATAGTGGTCGATCGCTAAAAATACATAAAATTAACTACAACTTTGCTAATAACTTTCTTAAATATTGGTATTTTTCGCTCAAATTTTCTCTAATTAGTGTAATCAGTTGGCCCCCATATATCCCTGCAGTTTTCTTAGTAAATATTTACCGTTAAATAATTAAATTTCGTATTTTTCACTCTTTTATAGTTGAAAATTCATAAATAAAACATAAATTCATCTCTAATTTTGCTGAAAATTGGTCTTTTCTGTTAATATTTTCGTTTTATATAGTGTAATTCATTGCCCTCTATAATTCCCTGTAGTTTTTTCATAAAATTTTCACAGTTTTATAACAAATTTTCAAATAATCCGTCTTTTTATTGTCGTAATTTCATATAATTTTTAAAATTTTTCAAACCTGCTTTAATTTCGTTCTTTTTGCTTTAGTCAGGTCCGCCCCGCGTAGAAACTGCCAACTGCACTAAAATCTGCAAAATAAAACACACGGAATTAGAGAAAATCGCTACTTATCAAAACCGAGGTATAGTGGTCGATCGCTAAAAATACATAAAATTAACTACAACTTTGCTAATAACTTTCTTAAATATTGGTATTTTTCGCTCAAATTTTCTCTAATTAGTGTAATCAGTTGGCCCCCATATATCCCTGCAGTTTTCTTAGTAAATATTTACCGTTAAATAATTAAATTTCGTATTTTTCACTCTTTTATAGTTGAAAATTCATAAATAAAACATAAATTCATCTCTAATTTTGCTGAAAATTGGTCTTTTCTGTTAATATTTTCGTTTTATATAGTGTAATTCATTGCCCTCTATAATTCCCTGTAGTTTTTTCATAAAATTTTCACAGTTTTATAACAAATTTTCAAATAATCCGTCTTTTTATTGTCGTAATTTCATATAATTTTTAAAATTTTTCAAACCTGCTTTAATTTCGTTCTTTTTGCTTTAGTCAGGTCCGCCCCGCGTAGAAACTGCCAACTGCACTAAAATCTGCAAAATAAAACACACGGAATTAGAGAAAATCGCTACTTATCAAAACCGAGGTATAGTGGTCGATCGCTAAAAATACATAAAATTAACTACAACTTTGCTAATAACTTTCTTAAATATTGGTATTTTTCGCTCAAATTTTCTCTAATTAGTGTAATCAGTTGGCCCCCATATATCCCTGCAGTTTTCTTAGTAAATATTTACCGTTAAATAATTAAATTTCGTATTTTTCACTCTTTTATAGTTGAAAATTCATAAATAAAACATAAATTCATCTCTAATTTTGCTGAAAATTGGTCTTTTCTGTTAATATTTTCGTTTTATATAGTGTAATTCATTGCCCTCTATAATTCCCTGTAGTTTTTTCATAAAATTTTCACAGTTTTATAACAAATTTTCAAATAATCCGTCTTTTTATTGTCGTAATTTCATATAATTTTTAAAATTTTTCAAACCTGCTTTAATTTCGTTCTTTTTGCTTTAGTCAGGTCCGCCCCGCGTAGAAACTGCCAACTGCACTAAAATCTGCAAAATAAAACACACGGAATTAGAGAAAATCGCTACTTATCAAAACCGAGGTATAGTGGTCGATCGCTAAAAATACATAAAATTAACTACAACTTTGCTAATAACTTTCTTAAATATTGGTATTTTTCGCTCAAATTTTCTCTAATTAGTGTAATCAGTTGGCCCCCATATATCCCTGCAGTTTTCTTAGTAAATATTTACCGTTAAATAATTAAATTTCGTATTTTTCACTCTTTTATAGTTGAAAATTCATAAATAAAACATAAATTCATCTCTAATTTTGCTGAAAATTGGTCTTTTCTGTTAATATTTTCGTTTTATATAGTGTAATTCATTGCCCTCTATAATTCCCTGTAGTTTTTTCATAAAATTTTCACAGTTTTATAACAAATTTTCAAATAATCCGTCTTTTTATTGTCGTAATTTCATATAATTTTTAAAATTTTTCAAACCTGCTTTAATTTCGTTCTTTTTGCTTTAGTCAGGTCCGCCCCGCGTAGAAACTGCCAACTGCACTAAAATCTGCAAAATAAAACACACGGAATTAGAGAAAATCGCTACTTATCAAAACCGAGGTATAGTGGTCGATCGCTAAAAATACATAAAATTAACTACAACTTTGCTAATAACTTTCTTAAATATTGGTATTTTTCGCTCAAATTTTCTCTAATTAGTGTAATCAGTTGGCCCCCATATATCCCTGCAGTTTTCTTAGTAAATATTTACCGTTAAATAATTAAATTTCGTATTTTTCACTCTTTTATAGTTGAAAATTCATAAATAAAACATAAATTCATCTCTAATTTTGCTGAAAATTGGTCTTTTCTGTTAATATTTTCGTTTTATATAGTGTAATTCATTGCCCTCTATAATTCCCTGTAGTTTTTTCATAAAATTTTCACAGTTTTATAACAAATTTTCAAATAATCCGTCTTTTTATTGTCGTAATTTCATATAATTTTTAAAATTTTTCAAACCTGCTTTAATTTCGTTCTTTTTGCTTTAGTCAGGTCCGCCCCGCGTAGAAACTGCCAACTGCACTAAAATCTGCAAAATAAAACACACGGAATTAGAGAAAATCGCTACTTATCAAAACCGAGGTATAGTGGTCGATCGCTAAAAATACATAAAATTAACTACAACTTTGCTAATAACTTTCTTAAATATTGGTATTTTTCGCTCAAATTTTCTCTAATTAGTGTAATCAGTTGGCCCCCATATATCCCTGCAGTTTTCTTAGTAAATATTTACCGTTAAATAATTAAATTTCGTATTTTTCACTCTTTTATAGTTGAAAATTCATAAATAAAACATAAATTCATCTCTAATTTTGCTGAAAATTGGTCTTTTCTGTTAATATTTTCGTTTTATATAGTGTAATTCATTGCCCTCTATAATTCCCTGTAGTTTTTTCATAAAATTTTCACAGTTTTATAACAAATTTTCAAATAATCCGTCTTTTTATTGTCGTAATTTCATATAATTTTTAAAATTTTTCAAACCTGCTTTAATTTCGTTCTTTTTGCTTTAGTCAGGTCCGCCCCGCGTAGAAACTGCCAACTGCACTAAAATCTGCAAAATAAAACACACGGAATTAGAGAAAATCGCTACTTATCAAAACCGAGGTATAGTGGTCGATCGCTAAAAATACATAAAATTAACTACAACTTTGCTAATAACTTTCTTAAATATTGGTATTTTTCGCTCAAATTTTCTCTAATTAGTGTAATCAGTTGGCCCCCATATATCCCTGCAGTTTTCTTAGTAAATATTTACCGTTAAATAATTAAATTTCGTATTTTTCACTCTTTTATAGTTGAAAATTCATAAATAAAACATAAATTCATCTCTAATTTTGCTGAAAATTGGTCTTTTCTGTTAATATTTTCGTTTTATATAGTGTAATTCATTGCCCTCTATAATTCCCTGTAGTTTTTTCATAAAATTTTCACAGTTTTATAACAAATTTTCAAATAATCCGTCTTTTTATTGTCGTAATTTCATATAATTTTTAAAATTTTTCAAACCTGCTTTAATTTCGTTCTTTTTGCTTTAGTCAGGTCCGCCCCGCGTAGAAACTGCCAACTGCACTAAAATCTGCAAAATAAAACACACGGAATTAGAGAAAATCGCTACTTATCAAAACCGAGGTATAGTGGTCGATCGCTAAAAATACATAAAATTAACTACAACTTTGCTAATAACTTTCTTAAATATTGGTATTTTTCGCTCAAATTTTCTCTAATTAGTGTAATCAGTTGGCCCCCATATATCCCTGCAGTTTTCTTAGTAAATATTTACCGTTAAATAATTAAATTTCGTATTTTTCACTCTTTTATAGTTGAAAATTCATAAATAAAACATAAATTCATCTCTAATTTTGCTGAAAATTGGTCTTTTCTGTTAATATTTTCGTTTTATATAGTGTAATTCATTGCCCTCTATAATTCCCTGTAGTTTTTTCATAAAATTTTCATAGTTTTATAACAAATTTTCAAATAATCCGTCTTTTTATTGTCGTAATTTCATATAATTTTTAAAATTTTTCAAACCTGCTTTAATTTCGTTCTTTTTGCTTTAGTCAGGTCCGCCCCGCGTAGAAACTGCCAACTGCACTAAAATCTGCAAAATAAAACACACGGAATTAGAGAAAATCGCTACTTATCAAAACCGAGGTATAGTGGTCGATCGCTAAAAATACATAAAATTAACTACAACTTTGCTAATAACTTTCTTAAATATTGGTATTTTTCGCTCAAATTTTCTCTAATTAGTGTAATCAGTTGGCCCCCATATATCCCTGCAGTTTTCTTAGTAAATATTTACCGTTAAATAATTAAATTTCGTATTTTTCACTCTTTTATAGTTGAAAATTCATAAATAAAACATAAATTCATCTCTAATTTTGCTGAAAATTGGTCTTTTCTGTTAATATTTTCGTTTTATATAGTGTAATTCATTGCCCTCTATAATTCCCTGTAGTTTTTTCATAAAATTTTCACAGTTTTATAACAAATTTTCAAATAATCCGTCTTTTTATTGTCGTAATTTCATATAATTTTTAAAATTTTTCAAACCTGCTTTAATTTCGTTCTTTTTGCTTTAGTCAGGTCCGCCCCGCGTAGAAACTGCCAACTGCACTAAAATCTGCAAAATAAAACACACGGAATTAGAGAAAATCGCTACTTATCAAAACCGAGGTATAGTGGTCGATCGCTAAAAATACATAAAATTAACTACAACTTTGCTAATAACTTTCTTAAATATTGGTATTTTTCGCTCAAATTTTCTCTAATTAGTGTAATCAGTTGGCCCCCATATATCCCTGCAGTTTTCTTAGTAAATATTTACCGTTAAATAATTAAATTTCGTATTTTTCACTCTTTTATAGTTGAAAATTCATAAATAAAACATAAATTCATCTCTAATTTTGCTGAAAATTGGTCTTTTCTGTTAATATTTTCGTTTTATATAGTGTAATTCATTGCCCTCTATAATTCCCTGTAGTTTTTTCATAAAATTTTCACAGTTTTATAACAAATTTTCAAATAATCCGTCTTTTTATTGTCGTAATTTCATATAATTTTTAAAATTTTTCAAACCTGCTTTAATTTCGTTCTTTTTGCTTTAGTCAGGTCCGCCCCGCGTAGAAACTGCCAACTGCACTAAAATCTGCAAAATAAAACACACGGAATTAGAGAAAATCGCTACTTATCAAAACCGAGGTATAGTGGTCGATCGCTAAAAATACATAAAATTAACTACAACTTTGCTAATAACTTTCTTAAATATTGGTATTTTTCGCTCAAATTTTCTCTAATTAGTGTAATCAGTTGGCCCCCATATATCCCTGCAGTTTTCTTAGTAAATATTTACCGTTAAATAATTAAATTTCGTATTTTTCACTCTTTTATAGTTGAAAATTCATAAATAAAACATAAATTCATCTCTAATTTTGCTGAAAATTGGTCTTTTCTGTTAATATTTTCGTTTTATATAGTGTAATTCATTGCCCTCTATAATTCCCTGTAGTTTTTTCATAAAATTTTCACAGTTTTATAACAAATTTTCAAATAATCCGTCTTTTTATTGTCGTAATTTCATATAATTTTTAAAATTTTTCAAACCTGCTTTAATTTCGTTCTTTTTGCTTTAGTCAGGTCCGCCCCGCGTAGAAACTGCCAACTGCACTAAAATCTGCAAAATAAAACACACGGAATTAGAGAAAATCGCTACTTATCAAAACCGAGGTATAGTGGTCGATCGCTAAAAATACATAAAATTAACTACAACTTTGCTAATAACTTTCTTAAATATTGGTATTTTTCGCTCAAATTTTCTCTAATTAGTGTAATCAGTTGGCCCCCATATATCCCTGCAGTTTTCTTAGTAAATATTTACCGTTAAATAATTAAATTTCGTATTTTTCACTCTTTTATAGTTGAAAATTCATAAATAAAACATAAATTCATCTCTAATTTTGCTGAAAATTGGTCTTTTCTGTTAATATTTTCGTTTTATATAGTGTAATTCATTGCCCTCTATAATTCCCTGTAGTTTTTTCATAAAATTTTCACAGTTTTATAACAAATTTTCAAATAATCCGTCTTTTTATTGTCGTAATTTCATATAATTTTTAAAATTTTTCAAACCTGCTTTAATTTCGTTCTTTTTGCTTTAGTCAGGTCCGCCCCGCGTAGAAACTGCCAACTGCACTAAAATCTGCAAAATAAAACACACGGAATTAGAGAAAATCGCTACTTATCAAAACCGAGGTATAGTGGTCGATCGCTAAAAATACATAAAATTAACTACAACTTTGCTAATAACTTTCTTAAATATTGGTATTTTTCGCTCAAATTTTCTCTAATTAGTGTAATCAGTTGGCCCCCATATATCCCTGCAGTTTTCTTAGTAAATATTTACCGTTAAATAATTAAATTTCGTATTTTTCACTCTTTTATAGTTGAAAATTCATAAATAAAACATAAATTCATCTCTAATTTTGCTGAAAATTGGTCTTTTCTGTTAATATTTTCGTTTTATATAGTGTAATTCATTGCCCTCTATAATTCCCTGTAGTTTTTTCATAAAATTTTCACAGTTTTATAACAAATTTTCAAATAATCCGTCTTTTTATTGTCGTAATTTCATATAATTTTTAAAATTTTTCAAACCTGCTTTAATTTCGTTCTTTTTGCTTTAGTCAGGTCCGCCCCGCGTAGAAACTGCCAACTGCACTAAAATCTGCAAAATAAAACACACGGAATTAGAGAAAATCGCTACTTATCAAAACCGAGGTATAGTGGTCGATCGCTAAAAATACATAAAATTAACTACAACTTTGCTAATAACTTTCTTAAATATTGGTATTTTTCGCTCAAATTTTCTCTAATTAGTGTAATCAGTTGGCCCCCATATATCCCTGCAGTTTTCTTAGTAAATATTTACCGTTAAATAATTAAATTTCGTATTTTTCACTCTTTTATAGTTGAAAATTCATAAATAAAACATAAATTCATCTCTAATTTTGCTGAAAATTGGTCTTTTCTGTTAATATTTTCGTTTTATATAGTGTAATTCATTGCCCTCTATAATTCCCTGTAGTTTTTTCATAAAATTTTCACAGTTTTATAACAAATTTTCAAATAATCCGTCTTTTTATTGTCGTAATTTCATATAATTTTTAAAATTTTTCAAACCTGCTTTAATTTCGTTCTTTTTGCTTTAGTCAGGTCCGCCCCGCGTAGAAACTGCCAACTGCACTAAAATCTGCAAAATAAAACACACGGAATTAGAGAAAATCGCTACTTATCAAAACCGAGGTATAGTGGTCGATCGCTAAAAATACATAAAATTAACTACAACTTTGCTAATAACTTTCTTAAATATTGGTATTTTTCGCTCAAATTTTCTCTAATTAGTGTAATCAGTTGGCCCCCATATATCCCTGCAGTTTTCTTAGTAAATATTTACCGTTAAATAATTAAATTTCGTATTTTTCACTCTTTTATAGTTGAAAATTCATAAATAAAACATAAATTCATCTCTAATTTTGCTGAAAATTGGTCTTTTCTGTTAATATTTTCGTTTTATATAGTGTAATTCATTGCCCTCTATAATTCCCTGTAGTTTTTTCATAAAATTTTCACAGTTTTATAACAAATTTTCAAATAATCCGTCTTTTTATTGTCGTAATTTCATATAATTTTTAAAATTTTTCAAACCTGCTTTAATTTCGTTCTTTTTGCTTTAGTCAGGTCCGCCCCGCGTAGAAACTGCCAACTGCACTAAAATCTGCAAAATAAAACACACGGAATAAGAGAAAATCGCTACTTATCAAAACCGAGGTATAGTGGTCGATCGCTAAAAATACATAAAATTAACTACAACTTTGCTAATAACTTTCTTAAATATTGGTATTTTTCGCTCAAATTTTCTCTAATTAGTGTAATCAGTTGGCCCCCATATATCCCTGCAGTTTTCTTAGTAAATATTTACCGTTAAATAATTAAATTTCGTATTTTTCACTCTTTTATAGTTGAAAATTCATAAATAAAACATAAATTCATCTCTAATTTTGCTGAAAATTGGTCTTTTCTGTTAATATTTTCGTTTTATATAGTGTAATTCATTGCCCTCTATAATTCCCTGTAGTTTTTTCATAAAATTTTCACAGTTTTATAACAAATTTTCAAATAATCCGTCTTTTTATTGTCGTAATTTCATATAATTTTTAAAATTTTTCAAACCTGCTTTAATTTCGTTCTTTTTGCTTTAGTCAGGTCCGCCCCGCGTAGAAACTGCCAACTGCACTAAAATCTGCAAAATAAAACACACGGAATTAGAGAAAATCGCTACTTATCAAAACCGAGGTATAGTGGTCGATCGCTAAAAATACATAAAATTAACTACAACTTTGCTAATAACTTTCTTAAATATTGGTATTTTTCGCTCAAATTTTCTCTAATTAGTGTAATCAGTTGGCCCCCATATATCCCTGCAGTTTTCTTAGTAAATATTTACCGTTAAATAATTAAATTTCGTATTTTTCACTCTTTTATAGTTGAAAATTCATAAATAAAACATAAATTCATCTCTAATTTTGCTGAAAATTGGTCTTTTCTGTTAATATTTTCGTTTTATATAGTGTAATTCATTGCCCTCTATAATTCCCTGTAGTTTTTTCATAAAATTTTCACAGTTTTATAACAAATTTTCAAATAATCCGTCTTTTTATTGTCGTAATTTCATATAATTTTTAAAATTTTTCAAACCTGCTTTAATTTCGTTCTTTTTGCTTTAGTCAGGTCCGCCCCGCGTAGAAACTGCCAACTGCACTAAAATCTGCAAAATAAAACACACGGAATTAGAGAAAATCGCTACTTATCAAAACCGAGGTATAGTGGTCGATCGCTAAAAATACATAAAATTAACTACAACTTTGCTAATAACTTTCTTAAATATTGGTATTTTTCGCTCAAATTTTCTCTAATTAGTGTAATCAGTTGGCCCCCATATATCCCTGCAGTTTTCTTAGTAAATATTTACCGTTAAATAATTAAATTTCGTATTTTTCACTCTTTTATAGTTGAAAATTCATAAATAAAACATAAATTCATCTCTAATTTTGCTGAAAATTGGTCTTTTCTGTTAATATTTTCGTTTTATATAGTGTAATTCATTGCCCTCTATAATTCCCTGTAGTTTTTTCATAAAATTTTCACAGTTTTATAACAAATTTTCAAATAATCCGTCTTTTTATTGTCGTAATTTCATATAATTTTTAAAATTTTTCAAACCTGCTTTAATTTCGTTCTTTTTGCTTTAGTCAGGTCCGCCCCGCGTAGAAACTGCCAACTGCACTAAAATCTGCAAAATAAAACACACGGAATTAGAGAAAATCGCTACTTATCAAAACCGAGGTATAGTGGTCGATCGCTAAAAATACATAAAATTAACTACAACTTTGCTAATAACTTTCTTAAATATTGGTATTTTTCGCTCAAATTTTCTCTAATTAGTGTAATCAGTTGGCCCCCATATATCCCTGCAGTTTTCTTAGTAAATATTTACCGTTAAATAATTAAATTTCGTATTTTTCACTCTTTTATAGTTGAAAATTCATAAATAAAACATAAATTCATCTCTAATTTTGCTGAAAATTGGTCTTTTCTGTTAATATTTTCGTTTTATATAGTGTAATTCATTGCCCTCTATAATTCCCTGTAGTTTTTTCATAAAATTTTCACAGTTTTATAACAAATTTTCAAATAATCCGTCTTTTTATTGTCGTAATTTCATATAATTTTTAAAATTTTTCAAACCTGCTTTAATTTCGTTCTTTTTGCTTTAGTCAGGTCCGCCCCGCGTAGAAACTGCCAACTGCACTAAAATCTGCAAAATAAAACACACGGAATTAGAGAAAATCGCTACTTATCAAAACCGAGGTATAGTGGTCGATCGCTAAAAATACATAAAATTAACTACAACTTTGCTAATAACTTTCTTAAATATTGGTATTTTTCGCTCAAATTTTCTCTAATTAGTGTAATCAGTTGGCCCCCATATATCCCTGCAGTTTTCTTAGTAAATATTTACCGTTAAATAATTAAATTTCGTATTTTTCACTCTTTTATAGTTGAAAATTCATAAATAAAACATAAATTCATCTCTAATTTTGCTGAAAATTGGTCTTTTCTGTTAATATTTTCGTTTTATATAGTGTAATTCATTGCCCTCTATAATTCCCTGTAGTTTTTTCATAAAATTTTCACAGTTTTATAACAAATTTTCAAATAATCCGTCTTTTTATTGTCGTAATTTCATATAATTTTTAAAATTTTTCAAACCTGCTTTAATTTCGTTCTTTTTGCTTTAGTCAGGTCCGCCCCGCGTAGAAACTGCCAACTGCACTAAAATCTGCAAAATAAAACACACGGAATTAGAGAAAATCGCTACTTATCAAAACCGAGGTATAGTGGTCGATCGCTAAAAATACATAAAATTAACTACAACTTTGCTAATAACTTTCTTAAATATTGGTATTTTTCGCTCAAATTTTCTCTAATTAGTGTAATCAGTTGGCCCCCATATATCCCTGCAGTTTTCTTAGTAAATATTTACCGTTAAATAATTAAATTTCGTATTTTTCACTCTTTTATAGTTGAAAATTCATAAATAAAACATAAATTCATCTCTAATTTTGCTGAAAATTGGTCTTTTCTGTTAATATTTTCGTTTTATATAGTGTAATTCATTGCCCTCTATAATTCCCTGTAGTTTTTTCATAAAATTTTCACAGTTTTATAACAAATTTTCAAATAATCCGTCTTTTTATTGTCGTAATTTCATATAATTTTTAAAATTTTTCAAACCTGCTTTAATTTCGTTCTTTTTGCTTTAGTCAGGTCCGCCCCGCGTAGAAACTGCCAACTGCACTAAAATCTGCAAAATAAAACACACGGAATTAGAGAAAATCGCTACTTATCAAAACCGAGGTATAGTGGTCGATCGCTAAAAATACATAAAATTAACTACAACTTTGCTAATAACTTTCTTAAATATTGGTATTTTTCGCTCAAATTTTCTCTAATTAGTGTAATCAGTTGGCCCCCATATATCCCTGCAGTTTTCTTAGTAAATATTTACCGTTAAATAATTAAATTTCGTATTTTTCACTCTTTTATAGTTGAAAATTCATAAATAAAACATAAATTCATCTCTAATTTTGCTGAAAATTGGTCTTTTCTGTTAATATTTTCGTTTTATATAGTGTAATTCATTGCCCTCTATAATTCCCTGTAGTTTTTTCATAAAATTTTCACAGTTTTATAACAAATTTTCAAATAATCCGTCTTTTTATTGTCGTAATTTCATATAATTTTTAAAATTTTTCAAACCTGCTTTAATTTCGTTCTTTTTGCTTTAGTCAGGTCCGCCCCGCGTAGAAACTGCCAACTGCACTAAAATCTGCAAAATAAAACACACGGAATTAGAGAAAATCGCTACTTATCAAAACCGAGGTATAGTGGTCGATCGCTAAAAATACATAAAATTAACTACAACTTTGCTAATAACTTTCTTAAATATTGGTATTTTTCGCTCAAATTTTCTCTAATTAGTGTAATCAGTTGGCCCCCATATATCCCTGCAGTTTTCTTAGTAAATATTTACCGTTAAATAATTAAATTTCGTATTTTTCACTCTTTTATAGTTGAAAATTCATAAATAAAACATAAATTCATCTCTAATTTTGCTGAAAATTGGTCTTTTCTGTTAATATTTTCGTTTTATATAGTGTAATTCATTGCCCTCTATAATTCCCTGTAGTTTTTTCATAAAATTTTCACAGTTTTATAACAAATTTTCAAATAATCCGTCTTTTTATTGTCGTAATTTCATATAATTTTTAAAATTTTTCAAACCTGCTTTAATTTCGTTCTTTTTGCTTTAGTCAGGTCCGCCCCGCGTAGAAACTGCCAACTGCACTAAAATCTGCAAAATAAAACACACGGAATTAGAGAAAATCGCTACTTATCAAAACCGAGGTATAGTGGTCGGTCGCTAAAAATACATAAAATTAACTACAACTTTGCTAATAACTTTCTTAAATATTGGTATTTTTCGCTCAAATTTTCTCTAATTAGTGTAATCAGTTGGCCCCCATATATCCCTGCAGTTTTCTTAGTAAATATTTACCGTTAAATAATTAAATTTCGTATTTTTCACTCTTTTATAGTTGAAAATTCATAAATAAAACATAAATTCATCTCTAATTTTGCTGAAAATTGGTCTTTTCTGTTAATATTTTCGTTTTATATAGTGTAATTCATTGCCCTCTATAATTCCCTGTAGTTTTTTCATAAAATTTTCACAGTTTTATAACAAATTTTCAAATAATCCGTCTTTTTATTGTCGTAATTTCATATAATTTTTAAAATTTTTCAAACCTGCTTTAATTTCGTTCTTTTTGCTTTAGTCAGGTCCGCCCCGCGTAGAAACTGCCAACTGCACTAAAATCTGCAAAATAAAACACACGGAATTAGAGAAAATCGCTACTTATCAAAACCGAGGTATAGTGGTCGATCGCTAAAAATACATAAAATTAACTACAACTTTGCTAATAACTTTCTTAAATATTGGTATTTTTCGCTCAAATTTTCTCTAATTAGTGTAATCAGTTGGCCCCCATATATCCCTGCAGTTTTCTTAGTAAATATTTACCGTTAAATAATTAAATTTCGTATTTTTCACTCTTTTATAGTTGAAAATTCATAAATAAAACATAAATTCATCTCTAATTTTGCTGAAAATTGGTCTTTTCTGTTAATATTTTCGTTTTATATAGTGTAATTCATTGCCCTCTATAATTCCCTGTAGTTTTTTCATAAAATTTTCATAGTTTTATAACAAATTTTCAAATAATCCGTCTTTTTATTGTCGTAATTTCATATAATTTTTAAAATTTTTCAAACCTGCTTTAATTTCGTTCTTTTTGCTTTAGTCAGGTCCGCCCCGCGTAGAAACTGCCAACTGCACTAAAATCTGCAAAATAAAACACACGGAATTAGAGAAAATCGCTACTTATCAAAACCGAGGTATAGTGGTCGATCGCTAAAAATACATAAAATTAACTACAACTTTGCTAATAACTTTCTTAAATATTGGTATTTTTCGCTCAAATTTTCTCTAATTAGTGTAATCAGTTGGCCCCCATATATCCCTGCAGTTTTCTTAGTAAATATTTACCGTTAAATAATTAAATTTCGTATTTTTCACTCTTTTATAGTTGAAAATTCATAAATAAAACATAAATTCATCTCTAATTTTGCTGAAAATTGGTCTTTTCTGTTAATATTTTCGTTTTATATAGTGTAATTCATTGCCCTCTATAATTCCCTGTAGTTTTTTCATAAAATTTTCATAGTTTTATAACAAATTTTCAAATAATCCGTCTTTTTATTGTCGTAATTTCATATAATTTTTAAAATTTTTCAAACCTGCTTTAATTTCGTTCTTTTTGCTTTAGTCAGGTCCGCCCCGCGTAGAAACTGCCAACTGCACTAAAATCTGCAAAATAAAACACACGGAATTAGAGAAAATCGCTACTTATCAAAACCGAGGTATAGTGGTCGATCGCTAAAAATACATAAAATTAACTACAACTTTGCTAATAACTTTCTTAAATATTGGTATTTTTCGCTCAAATTTTCTCTAATTAGTGTAATCAGTTGGCCCCCATATATCCCTGCAGTTTTCTTAGTAAATATTTACCGTTAAATAATTAAATTTCGTATTTTTCACTCTTTTATAGTTGAAAATTCATAAATAAAACATAAATTCATCTCTAATTTTGCTGAAAATTGGTCTTTTCTGTTAATATTTTCGTTTTATATAGTGTAATTCATTGCCCTCTATAATTCCCTGTAGTTTTTTCATAAAATTTTCACAGTTTTATAACAAATTTTCAAATAATCCGTCTTTTTATTGTCGTAATTTCATATAATTTTTAAAATTTTTCAAACCTGCTTTAATTTCGTTCTTTTTGCTTTAGTCAGGTCCGCCCCGCGTAGAAACTGCCAACTGCACTAAAATCTGCAAAATAAAACACACGGAATTAGAGAAAATCGCTACTTATCAAAACCGAGGTATAGTGGTCGATCGCTAAAAATACATAAAATTAACTACAACTTTGCTAATAACTTTCTTAAATATTGGTATTTTTCGCTCAAATTTTCTCTAATTAGTGTAATCAGTTGGCCCCCATATATCCCTGCAGTTTTCTTAGTAAATATTTACCGTTAAATAATTAAATTTCGTATTTTTCACTCTTTTATAGTTGAAAATTCATAAATAAAACATAAATTCATCTCTAATTTTGCTGAAAATTGGTCTTTTCTGTTAATATTTTCGTTTTATATAGTGTAATTCATTGCCCTCTATAATTCCCTGTAGTTTTTTCATAAAATTTTCACAGTTTTATAACAAATTTTCAAATAATCCGTCTTTTTATTGTCGTAATTTCATATAATTTTTAAAATTTTTCAAACCTGCTTTAATTTCGTTCTTTTTGCTTTAGTCAGGTCCGCCCCGCGTAGAAACTGCCAACTGCACTAAAATCTGCAAAATAAAACACACGGAATTAGAGAAAATCGCTACTTATCAAAACCGAGGTATAGTGGTCGATCGCTAAAAATACATAAAATTAACTACAACTTTGCTAATAACTTTCTTAAATATTGGTATTTTTCGCTCAAATTTTCTCTAATTAGTGTAATCAGTTGGCCCCCATATATCCCTGCAGTTTTCTTAGTAAATATTTACCGTTAAATAATTAAATTTCGTATTTTTCACTCTTTTATAGTTGAAAATTCATAAATAAAACATAAATTCATCTCTAATTTTGCTGAAAATTGGTCTTTTCTGTTAATATTTTCGTTTTATATAGTGTAATTCATTGCCCTCTATAATTCCCTGTAGTTTTTTCATAAAATTTTCACAGTTTTATAACAAATTTTCAAATAATCCGTCTTTTTATTGTCGTAATTTCATATAATTTTTAAAATTTTTCAAACCTGCTTTAATTTCGTTCTTTTTGCTTTAGTCAGGTCCGCCCCGCGTAGAAACTGCCAACTGCACTAAAATCTGCAAAATAAAACACACGGAATTAGAGAAAATCGCTACTTATCAAAACCGAGGTATAGTGGTCGATCGCTAAAAATACATAAAATTAACTACAACTTTGCTAATAACTTTCTTAAATATTGGTATTTTTCGCTCAAATTTTCTCTAATTAGTGTAATCAGTTGGCCCCCATATATCCCTGCAGTTTTCTTAGTAAATATTTACCGTTAAATAATTAAATTTCGTATTTTTCACTCTTTTATAGTTGAAAATTCATAAATAAAACATAAATTCATCTCTAATTTTGCTGAAAATTGGTCTTTTCTGTTAATATTTTCGTTTTATATAGTGTAATTCATTGCCCTCTATAATTCCCTGTAGTTTTTTCATAAAATTTTCACAGTTTTATAACAAATTTTCAAATAATCCGTCTTTTTATTGTCGTAATTTCATATAATTTTTAAAATTTTTCAAACCTGCTTTAATTTCGTTCTTTTTGCTTTAGTCAGGTCCGCCCCGCGTAGAAACTGCCAACTGCACTAAAATCTGCAAAATAAAACACACGGAATTAGAGAAAATCGCTACTTATCAAAACCGAGGTATAGTGGTCGATCGCTAAAAATACATAAAATTAACTACAACTTTGCTAATAACTTTCTTAAATATTGGTATTTTTCGCTCAAATTTTCTCTAATTAGTGTAATCAGTTGGCCCCCATATATCCCTGCAGTTTTCTTAGTAAATATTTACCGTTAAATAATTAAATTTCGTATTTTTCACTCTTTTATAGTTGAAAATTCATAAATAAAACATAAATTCATCTCTAATTTTGCTGAAAATTGGTCTTTTCTGTTAATATTTTCGTTTTATATAGTGTAATTCATTGCCCTCTATAATTCCCTGTAGTTTTTTCATAAAATTTTCACAGTTTTATAACAAATTTTCAAATAATCCGTCTTTTTATTGTCGTAATTTCATATAATTTTTAAAATTTTTCAAACCTGCTTTAATTTCGTTCTTTTTGCTTTAGTCAGGTCCGCCCCGCGTAGAAACTGCCAACTGCACTAAAATCTGCAAAATAAAACACACGGAATTAGAGAAAATCGCTACTTATCAAAACCGAGGTATAGTGGTCGATCGCTAAAAATACATAAACTACAACTTTGCTAATAACTTTCTTAAATATTGGTATTTTTCGCTCAAATTTTCTCTAATTAGTGTAATCAGTTGGCCCCCATATATCCCTGCAGTTTTCTTAGTAAATATTTACCGTTAAATAATTAAATTTCGTATTTTTCACTCTTTTATAGTTGAAAATTCATAAATAAAACATAAATTCATCTCTAATTTTGCTGAAAATTGGTCTTTTCTGTTAATATTTTCGTTTTATATAGTGTAATTCATTGCCCTCTATAATTCCCTGTAGTTTTTTCATAAAATTTTCACAGTTTTATAACAAATTTTCAAATAATCCGTCTTTTTATTGTCGTAATTTCATATAATTTTTAAAATTTTTCAAACCTGCTTTAATTTCGTTCTTTTTGCTTTAGTCAGGTCCGCCCCGCGTAGAAACTGCCAACTGCACTAAAATCTGCAAAATAAAACACACGGAATTAGAGAAAATCGCTACTTATCAAAACCGAGGTATAGTGGTCGATCGCTAAAAATACATAAAATTAACTACAACTTTGCTAATAACTTTCTTAAATATTGGTATTTTTCGCTCAAATTTTCTCTAATTAGTGTAATCAGTTGGCCCCCATATATCCCTGCAGTTTTCTTAGTAAATATTTACCGTTAAATAATTAAATTTCGTATTTTTCACTCTTTTATAGTTGAAAATTCATAAATAAAACATAAATTCATCTCTAATTTTGCTGAAAATTGGTCTTTTCTGTTAATATTTTCGTTTTATATAGTGTAATTCATTGCCCTCTATAATTCCCTGTAGTTTTTTCATAAAATTTTCACAGTTTTATAACAAATTTTCAAATAATCCGTCTTTTTATTGTCGTAATTTCATATAATTTTTAAAATTTTTCAAACCTGCTTTAATTTCGTTCTTTTTGCTTTAGTCAGGTCCGCCCCGCGTAGAAACTGCCAACTGCACTAAAATCTGCAAAATAAAACACACGGAATTAGAGAAAATCGCTACTTATCAAAACCGAGGTATAGTGGTCGATCGCTAAAAATACATAAAATTAACTACAACTTTGCTAATAACTTTCTTAAATATTGGTATTTTTCGCTCAAATTTTCTCTAATTAGTGTAATCAGTTGGCCCCCATATATCCCTGCAGTTTTCTTAGTAAATATTTACCGTTAAATAATTAAATTTCGTATTTTTCACTCTTTTATAGTTGAAAATTCATAAATAAAACATAAATTCATCTCTAATTTTGCTGAAAATTGGTCTTTTCTGTTAATATTTTCGTTTTATATAGTGTAATTCATTGCCCTCTATAATTCCCTGTAGTTTTTTCATAAAATTTTCACAGTTTTATAACAAATTTTCAAATAATCCGTCTTTTTATTGTCGTAATTTCATATAATTTTTAAAATTTTTCAAACCTGCTTTAATTTCGTTCTTTTTGCTTTAGTCAGGTCCGCCCCGCGTAGAAACTGCCAACTGCACTAAAATCTGCAAAATAAAACACACGGAATTAGAGAAAATCGCTACTTATCAAAACCGAGGTATAGTGGTCGATCGCTAAAAATACATAAAATTAACTACAACTTTGCTAATAACTTTCTTAAATATTGGTATTTTTCGCTCAAATTTTCTCTAATTAGTGTAATCAGTTGGCCCCCATATATCCCTGCAGTTTTCTTAGTAAATATTTACCGTTAAATAATTAAATTTCGTATTTTTCACTCTTTTATAGTTGAAAATTCATAAATAAAACATAAATTCATCTCTAATTTTGCTGAAAATTGGTCTTTTCTGTTAATATTTTCGTTTTATATAGTGTAATTCATTGCCCTCTATAATTCCCTGTAGTTTTTTCATAAAATTTTCACAGTTTTATAACAAATTTTCAAATAATCCGTCTTTTTATTGTCGTAATTTCATATAATTTTTAAAATTTTTCAAACCTGCTTTAATTTCGTTCTTTTTGCTTTAGTCAGGTCCGCCCCGCGTAGAAACTGCCAACTGCACTAAAATCTGCAAAATAAAACACACGGAATTAGAGAAAATCGCTACTTATCAAAACCGAGGTATAGTGGTCGATCGCTAAAAATACATAAAATTAACTACAACTTTGCTAATAACTTTCTTAAATATTGGTATTTTTCGCTCAAATTTTCTCTAATTAGTGTAATCAGTTGGCCCCCATATATCCCTGCAGTTTTCTTAGTAAATATTTACCGTTAAATAATTAAATTTCGTATTTTTCACTCTTTTATAGTTGAAAATTCATAAATAAAACATAAATTCATCTCTAATTTTGCTGAAAATTGGTCTTTTCTGTTAATATTTTCGTTTTATATAGTGTAATTCATTGCCCTCTATAATTCCCTGTAGTTTTTTCATAAAATTTTCACAGTTTTATAACAAATTTTCAAATAATCCGTCTTTTTATTGTCGTAATTTCATATAATTTTTAAAATTTTTCAAACCTGCTTTAATTTCGTTCTTTTTGCTTTAGTCAGGTCCGCCCCGCGTAGAAACTGCCAACTGCACTAAAATCTGCAAAATAAAACACACGGAATTAGAGAAAATCGCTACTTATCAAAACCGAGGTATAGTGGTCGATCGCTAAAAATACATAAAATTAACTACAACTTTGCTAATAACTTTCTTAAATATTGGTATTTTTCGCTCAAATTTTCTCTAATTAGTGTAATCAGTTGGCCCCCATATATCCCTGCAGTTTTCTTAGTAAATATTTACCGTTAAATAATTAAATTTCGTATTTTTCACTCTTTTATAGTTGAAAATTCATAAATAAAACATAAATTCATCTCTAATTTTGCTGAAAATTGGTCTTTTCTGTTAATATTTTCGTTTTATATAGTGTAATTCATTGCCCTCTATAATTCCCTGTAGTTTTTTCATAAAATTTTCACAGTTTTATAACAAATTTTCAAATAATCCGTCTTTTTATTGTCGTAATTTCATATAATTTTTAAAATTTTTCAAACCTGCTTTAATTTCGTTCTTTTTGCTTTAGTCAGGTCCGCCCCGCGTAGAAACTGCCAACTGCACTAAAATCTGCAAAATAAAACACACGGAATTAGAGAAAATCGCTACTTATCAAAACCGAGGTATAGTGGTCGATCGCTAAAAATACATAAAATTAACTACAACTTTGCTAATAACTTTCTTAAATATTGGTATTTTTCGCTCAAATTTTCTCTAATTAGTGTAATCAGTTGGCCCCCATATATCCCTGCAGTTTTCTTAGTAAATATTTACCGTTAAATAATTAAATTTCGTATTTTTCACTCTTTTATAGTTGAAAATTCATAAATAAAACATAAATTCATCTCTAATTTTGCTGAAAATTGGTCTTTTCTGTTAATATTTTCGTTTTATATAGTGTAATTCATTGCCCTCTATAATTCCCTGTAGTTTTTTCATAAAATTTTCACAGTTTTATAACAAATTTTCAAATAATCCGTCTTTTTATTGTCGTAATTTCATATAATTTTTAAAATTTTTCAAACCTGCTTTAATTTCGTTCTTTTTGCTTTAGTCAGGTCCGCCCCGCGTAGAAACTGCCAACTGCACTAAAATCTGCAAAATAAAACACACGGAATTAGAGAAAATCGCTACTTATCAAAACCGAGGTATAGTGGTCGATCGCTAAAAATACATAAAATTAACTACAACTTTGCTAATAACTTTCTTAAATATTGGTATTTTTCGCTCAAATTTTCTCTAATTAGTGTAATCAGTTGGCCCCCATATATCCCTGCAGTTTTCTTAGTAAATATTTACCGTTAAATAATTAAATTTCGTATTTTTCACTCTTTTATAGTTGAAAATTCATAAATAAAACATAAATTCATCTCTAATTTTGCTGAAAATTGGTCTTTTCTGTTAATATTTTCGTTTTATATAGTGTAATTCATTGCCCTCTATAATTCCCTGTAGTTTTTTCATAAAATTTTCACAGTTTTATAACAAATTTTCAAATAATCCGTCTTTTTATTGTCGTAATTTCATATAATTTTTAAAATTTTTCAAACCTGCTTTAATTTCGTTCTTTTTGCTTTAGTCAGGTCCGCCCCGCGTAGAAACTGCCAACTGCACTAAAATCTGCAAAATAAAACACACGGAATTAGAGAAAATCGCTACTTATCAAAACCGAGGTATAGTGGTCGATCGCTAAAAATACATAAAATTAACTACAACTTTGCTAATAACTTTCTTAAATATTGGTATTTTTCGCTCAAATTTTCTCTAATTAGTGTAATCAGTTGGCCCCCATATATCCCTGCAGTTTTCTTAGTAAATATTTACCGTTAAATAATTAAATTTCGTATTTTTCACTCTTTTATAGTTGAAAATTCATAAATAAAAACATAAATTCATCTCTAATTTTGCTGAAAATTGGTCTTTTCTGTTAATATTTTCGTTTTATATAGTGTAATTCATTGCCCTCTATAATTCCCTGTAGTTTTTTCATAAAATTTTCACAGTTTTATAACAAATTTTCAAATAATCCGTCTTTTTATTGTCGTAATTTCATATAATTTTTAAATTTTTCAAACCTGCTTTAATTTCGTTCTTTTTGCTTTAGTCAGGTCCGCCCCGCGTAGAAACTGCCAACTGCACTAAAATCTGCAAAATAAAACACACGGAATTAGAGAAAATCGCTACTTATCAAAACCGAGGTATAGTGGTCGATCGCTAAAAATACATAAAATTAACTACAACTTTGCTAATAACTTTCTTAAATATTGGTATTTTTCGCTCAAATTTTCTCTAATTAGTGTAATCAGTTGGCCCCCATATATCCCTGCAGTTTTCTTAGTAAATATTTACCGTTAAATAATTAAATTTCGTATTTTTCACTCTTTTATAGTTGAAAATTCATAAATAAAACATAAATTCATCTCTAATTTTGCTGAAAATTGGTCTTTTCTGTTAATATTTTCGTTTTATATAGTGTAATTCATTGCCCTCTATAATTCCCTGTAGTTTTTTCATAAAATTTTCACAGTTTTATAACAAATTTTCAAATAATCCGTCTTTTTATTGTCGTAATTTCATATAATTTTTAAAATTTTTCAAACCTGCTTTAATTTCGTTCTTTTTGCTTTAGTCAGGTCCGCCCCGCGTAGAAACTGCCAACTGCACTAAAATCTGCAAAATAAAACACACGGAATTAGAGAAAATCGCTACTTATCAAAACCGAGGTATAGTGGTCGATCGCTAAAAATACATAAAATTAACTACAACTTTGCTAATAACTTTCTTAAATATTGGTATTTTTCGCTCAAATTTTCTCTAATTAGTGTAATCAGTTGGCCCCCATATATCCCTGCAGTTTTCTTAGTAAATATTTACCGTTAAATAATTAAATTTCGTATTTTTCACTCTTTTATAGTTGAAAATTCATAAATAAAACATAAATTCATCTCTAATTTTGCTGAAAATTGGTCTTTTCTGTTAATATTTTCGTTTTATATAGTGTAATTCATTGCCCTCTATAATTCCCTGTAGTTTTTTCATAAAATTTTCACAGTTTTATAACAAATTTTCAAATAATCCGTCTTTTTATTGTCGTAATTTCATATAATTTTTAAAATTTTTCAAACCTGCTTTAATTTCGTTCTTTTTGCTTTAGTCAGGTCCGCCCCGCGTAGAAACTGCCAACTGCACTAAAATCTGCAAAATAAAATACACGGAATTAGAGAAAATCGCTACTTATCAAAACCGAGGTATAGTGGTCGATCGCTAAAAATACATAAAATTAACTACAACTTTGCTAATAACTTTCTTAAATATTGGTATTTTTCGCTCAAATTTTCTCTAATTAGTGTAATCAGTTGGCCCCCATATATCCCTGCAGTTTTCTTAGTAAATATTTACCGTTAAATAATTAAATTTCGTATTTTTCACTCTTTTATAGTTGAAAATTCATAAATAAAACATAAATTCATCTCTAATTTTGCTGAAAATTGGTCTTTTCTGTTAATATTTTCGTTTTATATAGTGTAATTCATTGCCCTCTATAATTCCCTGTAGTTTTTTCATAAAATTTTCACAGTTTTATAACAAATTTTCAAATAATCCGTCTTTTTATTGTCGTAATTTCATATAATTTTTAAAATTTTTCAAACCTGCTTTAATTTCGTTCTTTTTGCTTTAGTCAGGTCCGCCCCGCGTAGAAACTGCCAACTGCACTAAAATCTGCAAAATAAAACACACGGAATTAGAGAAAATCGCTACTTATCAAAACCGAGGTATAGTGGTCGATCGCTAAAAATACATAAAATTAACTACAACTTTGCTAATAACTTTCTTAAATATTGGTATTTTTCGCTCAAATTTTCTCTAATTAGTGTAATCAGTTGGCCCCCATATATCCCTGCAGTTTTCTTAGTAAATATTTACCGTTAAATAATTAAATTTCGTATTTTTCACTCTTTTATAGTTGAAAATTCATAAATAAAACATAAATTCATCTCTAATTTTGCTGAAAATTGGTCTTTTCTGTTAATATTTTCGTTTTATATAGTGTAATTCATTGCCCTCTATAATTCCCTGTAGTTTTTTCATAAAATTTTCACAGTTTTATAACAAATTTTCAAATAATCCGTCTTTTTATTGTCGTAATTTCATATAATTTTTAAAATTTTTCAAACCTGCTTTAATTTCGTTCTTTTTGCTTTAGTCAGGTCCGCCCCGCGTAGAAACTGCCAACTGCACTAAAATCTGCAAAATAAAACACACGGAATTAGAGAAAATCGCTACTTATCAAAACCGAGGTATAGTGGTCGATCGCTAAAAATACATAAAATTAACTACAACTTTGCTAATAACTTTCTTAAATATTGGTATTTTTCGCTCAAATTTTCTCTAATTAGTGTAATCAGTTGGCCCCCATATATCCCTGCAGTTTTCTTAGTAAATATTTACCGTTAAATAATTAAATTTCGTATTTTTCACTCTTTTATAGTTGAAAATTCATAAATAAAACATAAATTCATCTCTAATTTTGCTGAAAATTGGTCTTTTCTGTTAATATTTTCGTTTTATATAGTGTAATTCATTGCCCTCTATAATTCCCTGTAGTTTTTTCATAAAATTTTCACAGTTTTATAACAAATTTTCAAATAATCCGTCTTTTTATTGTCGTAATTTCATATAATTTTTAAAATTTTTCAAACCTGCTTTAATTTCGTTCTTTTTGCTTTAGTCAGGTCCGCCCCGCGTAGAAACTGCCAACTGCACTAAAATCTGCAAAATAAAACACACGGAATTAGAGAAAATCGCTACTTATCAAAACCGAGGTATAGTGGTCGATCGCTAAAAATACATAAAATTAACTACAACTTTGCTAATAACTTTCTTAAATATTGGTATTTTTCGCTCAAATTTTCTCTAATTAGTGTAATCAGTTGGCCCCCATATATCCCTGCAGTTTTCTTAGTAAATATTTACCGTTAAATAATTAAATTTCGTATTTTTCACTCTTTTATAGTTGAAAATTCATAAATAAAACATAAATTCATCTCTAATTTTGCTGAAAATTGGTCTTTTCTGTTAATATTTTCGTTTTATATAGTGTAATTCATTGCCCTCTATAATTCCCTGTAGTTTTTTCATAAAATTTTCACAGTTTTATAACAAATTTTCAAATAATCCGTCTTTTTATTGTCGTAATTTCATATAATTTTTAAAATTTTTCAAACCTGCTTTAATTTCGTTCTTTTTGCTTTAGTCAGGTCCGCCCCGCGTAGAAACTGCCAACTGCACTAAAATCTGCAAAATAAAACACACGGAATTAGAGAAAATCGCTACTTATCAAAACCGAGGTATAGTGGTCGATCGCTAAAAATACATAAAATTAACTACAACTTTGCTAATAACTTTCTTAAATATTGGTATTTTTCGCTCAAATTTTCTCTAATTAGTGTAATCAGTTGGCCCCCATATATCCCTGCAGTTTTCTTAGTAAATATTTACCGTTAAATAATTAAATTTCGTATTTTTCACTCTTTTATAGTTGAAAATTCATAAATAAAACATAAATTCATCTCTAATTTTGCTGAAAATTGGTCTTTTCTGTTAATATTTTCGTTTTATATAGTGTAATTCATTGCCCTCTATAATTCCCTGTAGTTTTTTCATAAAATTTTCACAGTTTTATAACAAATTTTCAAATAATCCGTCTTTTTATTGTCGTAATTTCATATAATTTTTAAAATTTTTCAAACCTGCTTTAATTTCGTTCTTTTTGCTTTAGTCAGGTCCGCCCCGCGTAGAAACTGCCAACTGCACTAAAATCTGCAAAATAAAACACACGGAATTAGAGAAAATCGCTACTTATCAAAACCGAGGTATAGTGGTCGATCGCTAAAAATACATAAAATTAACTACAACTTTGCTAATAACTCATTCCACCTGTGGCTCCGCTCTCGAGCGGGTGTACCAGGTAGTCCGCGTGCGCTCCGTTAGCGCCCCCCCAGTTTCGCGCCCCGCGCGCCTCTCAGTGTTGGCGCTATAAGCGCTGAAGTCGGGTGAGTGTCTCATTCCGCCTGTTGCACCGCCCCCGAGCGGTTGTGTACAGGTAGTTCGCGTGCGCTCCGTTAGCGCCCCCTCAGTTTCGCGCCCCGCGCGCCTCTCAGTGTTGGCGCTATAAGCGCTGAAGTCGGGTGAGTGTCTCATCGCTAACTCTCAGCTCTTACCCCCCCGCCTTCAGGTCGGGGAGGTCTGACTGAACGCTTTTTATATTGTAGTACACTAGTTCTGTATATGTTAGTAGTTTATTATAATTATATGTGTAGTATATATAACGTGTATATTGTCATATTGTTTCTTGACTTAGCCCCCGTCCTTTTGAGGACGAGGGAGAGTTTCAGAATAAGAACGTCCCGTTCTTTTCAGAACGGTGATCCCTGATCCCCCCACGCCATACGATAGTTCTAATTTTTAGTTTATTTTTAGTTTTGTTGTAGAATCGGTTAAAATGTCCTCGCAGAATTTTAAAGGTTACGTGCGCGATGCATACCATAGGTTCCAAAATGACCCGCTAGCTCTTTCAGCAGCCATCTCAGCCCTTCTGGCTCCTCCCGCCGTTCAGGCACCGCCGCCCGTTATTGCGGACTACCTCGCGTCTCGAAACTCTTTCGCGCCGCTCGAAATCGACATGGAGTGCTCTCACTCCGATTCCGCGTCATCAACATCTGCCTCCCGGAAGAGGCCTGCCAAACAGTCCAGCACCAGGACATCGGAGTCCTCTGACTCCGATGATACCGGTGACTCTAACAACTCTAACACGTCTTACACCACGGTGTCGTCAAAGCGCGCAGCGAAGCGCGCCGCGAAAAACCGTTCGCCCCTCGCCGAAGCGGCCCGTGCCGCTCCCCCCACCCCCGCAGCCCCCGCCGCTGCCGCGTCTACCCCCGCAGCCCCCGCCGCTGCCGCGTCTACCTCCGCAGCCCCCGCCGCTGCCTCGACCCCCTTAGATATTGCAGCGCCGTCGAAGCCGGCTTCACGTTGCGCTCCGCAACTCGCGAAAAAACCAGTTCCGCCCCCTGTCTTTTTGAGAGACAAGGCCGAGTTCACTAGACTGAGCAAGGTATGCTACGACTCCGGAATTAAATATGACATAGCTACGAACATGGGCGTAGCGATAAAAATAGTTCCCCAATCTATTGACGATTTTCGCCGACTCACTAGGCTTTTTACTAACGAACGAGTATCGTACCATACATACGCTCTTCCGGAAGAGCGTAAAGTCAAGGCCGTCATCCGAGGCGTCCCGTTCGAACTCTCCAACGAGGAGATTCTTGATGACCTTAAGTCACAAGGATTCCCCGTCGAAGCTGTTCATAAAATGCACAGTAGGACCGGGTTGAGATACCCGATAATCTTAGCTATCTTAACCAACGTTCCGGAGGCGCAAACCATCTTCCGGCAAGTACGCACGGTGTGCGGCTTGTCGGGAGTTAGGGTTGAGTCACCGCATAGGCGCGGTTTCCCGGCGCAGTGCCACCGCTGCCAACTATATGGTCACGCGGCGGCCAATTGCTCCGCCCCACCCAGGTGCGTTAAGTGCCTAGATCCACACATCACCAAAGAGTGTCCTCGGCCTAAAGATGCCGTATCCCCGCCCGCGTGCGTCCTGTGTCAACAGACAGGCCACCCGGCGAGCTACAGAGGATGCCCGTGCGCTCCTCGTCCGCGCATAGCAAGACAGGCACCACCGCCGGTAAATGACCGTTCATTCCCGGCCTTATATGTTAGGAAGCCCCGTCAGGGCGCATCTCAGCCGTCTCAGGGCTTTGCACGACCCCCTCAGGGTCCCCCGAGACCACCGCAGGCACCGCTTAGGCCACCGCAGGCACCGCTTAGGCCACCACCAGGCTTCTCAAAGCCTATGCAGGCTCCAGTTTTTGCCTGGGGCCCCAAAAAGGTAGATCCACCGCCACAGGTATTTTCTGCTCCGCAGCAGAAACAGTCGACAATTGGCGATGACTTTAACACGGTTTACGCCGCGATAAGGAACATCGACATTAACGAAATCTCGGTTTTAGCGAGTAAACTGCGCGCCGCCCGGTCCCCTCAGGACCGGCTTTTGGCTCTCGCAGAACACAGTAATTTATTGCGTTCGTTGTAAGCTAAGTTAACTTAATTAACTTAGCTTATAATGACAGAGCCTTCTGCTCTGCCTAGAAGTCACGGTCGTATCAAGCCCAAAGGGCTATCGCTTATTTCATTTAATATTCGCGGATTGCGTAATAATCTCCCAGAGCTTAAGCTCTTCCTTAAAGATCGCGAAGCTGATTTTCTCCTCTTACAGGAAACCAATCTTAAACACACAGACAATAAAGGCTTATCCATTAAAAATTATTCTCTTCTTCGTAATGATAGGCACGACCGCCGAGGTGGCGGCACGGCCATTTATTACAAGAAGACACTACATTGCTCTCTTATTGATACTCCACAGCTTACCAATATGGAAGCTACGTTATGCAGGATATCTATGACGGGACATCAGTCTTTAGTCATAGCCTCCTGTTACATTCCCCCTAAAAACCTCCCCCTCAAAGATGATTTTGAGGCAATCTTATCTCAAAGTAATTCAGTCATTATGTTTGGAGATTTCAACTCTAAACATACTGAATGGACATGCCGTACGATTAATACTAATGGTAGGATACTGCGTGATATAACGCAGTCTCTTGACTTAACCGTTTTCAGCCCGCTCGGTGCAACGCACTATCCCGATAATACCGATTATAACCCAGATGTACTAGATTTTGCGTTACTCAAAGGAGTTTCACTCAACCTCAGGTCTATTGAGACACTAGACGATATAGGATCCGATCACCGACCGGTCTCTCTTATTCTTGGCCATCAGCCACCCCCTATTATAACTACGAAAACCTTCACTAACTGGAAGGGTTTCAAGGACTCACTAGCAAAAGCTATGGACTCGCAGGACTCCCCTAATTACCTATCGTCGGACTTAGACTTAGACAGTCCTGTAAAAATCGACACCGCGGTCGAATCACTTTCAACCCTAATTAAATCCTCCCTTAAGGAGAATGAAAGGGTCGTTCCGGTTGCTAATACTAATGGGCTTCCCCTATATATTAGCAACATATTAAAAGCTAAAAAAGCTGCTTTCCGGAGAGCAGCTAAATATCCCACCCCCGAATATAGGCATACGGCTAATCGTCTTCAACGAAAACTCCGTTCGCACCTTTATGAATTTCGAGAGCTCCAAAGGAGTGAACTCATGGAGAATATATCTCCCTCACATACAGCGTACTATCAGATGGCTAGAGCCCTCCGTATAGACGCTACAACTCACACTCCCCCTCTCTCCCGCCCCGACGGTACGGTTGCCTTCGAGGACGACGAGAAGGCTGAGTGCTTTGCAGACAGCATTGCCGCACAATGCTCTCCTAGCTCTCAACCTGTCGACCCCTCACATATTCAGGAAGTGGAGGATGAGGTCCGCCGCCGGAACTCACCCCCCACAACCTCTGACCCTATCACTGTGTCCAATGATGAGATCTCGTCCCTCATCAAAGGACTTAAGCCCAAAAAATCTCCGGGCGCGGATGGCATATCCAACCAAGCCCTTAAATACTTTCCAGAGCAGGTGTTAACCCTCTTAGCTATTATCTTTAACGCCTGTTTTAATCTTAGTTACTTTCCCACTTCTTGGAAAGAGGCAATTGTCATTGGTATTCCCAAGCCAGGCAAGCCTCTTAACCTCCCCTCCAGTCATCGTCCCATTAGCCTCCTAAAGGCCATGGGCAAACTCTTTGAAAGAGTCATTCAAAATCGAATGAGGCGCCATCTGTTTCCCACAGACGGTGACCCCATTGTCATCCCACACCAATTTGGTTTCCGCGCAAAACACTCGTGTCCACAACAGGTACACCGCATTGTGGAATATATCCTCAGCGGTTTTTATCCACGTCGACTAAAGACAATCGCGGTCTTTTTCGACATTGCCAAAGCCTTCGACCGAGTCTGGCATGAAGGCCTTATTTTCAAATTATATAGGATAGGACTCTCCGATCGTCTAGTACGTCTCGTAGCCTCTTATTTACAACATCGTACCTTTCGTTTTAGACACGAAGGCACGTTATCCTCTCAGCGCCCCATTAAAGCTGGTGTTCCTCAAGGATCAGTACTAGCTCCCCTCCTGTACATCTTGTACACCAACGACATTCCTATCCCGTCGAATGGTGTACAGCTCTCACTCTTCGCAGATGACACTGCACTATACTTCAAAAGTCCTAGAATATCTTCAGCAAGGAACAAGATCCAAAAGTCAGTCGATGACCTAGGAGACTGGTTCCAAAAATGGCGTATCGATGTGAACCCGGAGAAGAGCTCCGCAGTTCAATTCGATATTAAAAGACGCCGTAATAAAAACAAGAAAAATACTCCACCTATACGAATGCTAGGGACCCCTGTCCCATGGCACATGTCAGCAAAATATTTAGGCGTCACCCTTGACTATAGGCTTACTTTTGAGTCTCATGTCAAAAGAGTAACGCGTCTAGCACGTTTCTATTTAGGTCGGCTTAACAGTATGTTAGGCAGACATAGCAAAATGTCATTGCGAAATAAGCGAACCCTCTATATGGTTTGTATACGACCGGTTATGACTTACTCGGCTCCTATTTTTGCACACGCTAACGATAAAATTATTAACGAACTCCAAGTAGTTCAAAACCTCTTCTGTCGTCGAGCTACGAACGCACCTTGGTACGTCCGTAATGCCGACCTTCACCGGGATTTAGAAATCCCAACAATCCAGCAATGTCTTAAAAAATTCTCTGAAAACTTCTTTAAAGTATCAGAGTCGCATACTAACACACTTATTCGTGAGGCAGTTACTTATACCGCCCCACTCCCTTCTCGCTATAGCGTCCGCAGGCCGAGAAACACTCTCTTGGACCCGCCAAATAAGTTGTCAAACGACCTGAACTGCCTCCTGGCGGCTCAGGCCAATCCTAATTAAATTAAAAATTAGTTAAAATTAATAATATGCCTTCGTAGGCAGTCCCTAAACGGCACTTAGCCGTCTGCGCCCTCTTTTCCCAAAAGAGGGTCGCTTTAGATACGGCATATGCAGCTTTAATAGAGCTAGTTGCCAGTCCCCAAAGGCGGTTTTTAGTGGGTATCACTTAGGTCCCCCGGTAGGCAGTGAGTCCCACATAACCAGGACAGACCGGCTGTCGTGGTATGCATAATGCATTTTCCGCCTCCCTCAGTGGTAGCCCTTTTCCAATTGCTTCGGGCGCAAAAAAAAAAAAAAAAAAAAAAAAAGTGAGTGTCTCATCGCTAACTCTCAGCTCTTACCCCCCCGCCTTCAGGTCGGGGAGGTCTGACTGAACGCTTTTTATATTGTAGTACACTAGTACTGTATATGTTAGTAGTTTATTATAATTATATGTGTAGTATATATAACGTGTATATTGTCATATTGTTTCTTGACTTAGCCCCCGTCCTTTTGAGGACGAGGGAGAGTTTCAGAATAAGAACGTCCCGTTCTTTTCAGAACGGTGATCCCTGATCCCCCCACGCCATACGATAGTTCTAATTTTTAGTTTATTTTTTAGTTTAGTTGTAGAATAGGTTAAAATGTCCTCACAGGAACTGCAAGGTTCCATTATCGAAACCATCCGTAGGGTGCAAGACCCGCAGGCTCTTGCCGCTATTCTCAAAGCCCTTCAGGCTTCTCCCGCCCTTCAGGCACCGCCGCCCGTTATAGCGGATTACCTCGCGTCACGAAATTCGTTCGCGCCGCTCGAAATCGACATGGAGTGCTCTCACTCCGATTCCGCGTCATCAACATCTGCCTCCAGGAAGAGGTCTGCTAAACAGTCAAGCACCAGGACATCGGAGTCCTCTGACTCCGATGATACCGGTGACTCCAATACATCGTCGTACACCACGGTTTCGTCAAAGCGCGCATCGAAGCGCGCCGCGAAAAACCGTTCGCCCCCCGCCGTAGCGGCCCGTGCCGCTCCCCCCACCCCCGCAGCCCCCGCCGCTGCCTCAGTCCCTGCAGCCCGAGCTGCCGCGTTAGATAGCTCAGCGCCAACAAAACCGGCCACGCGTTGTGCGCCGCAATTAGCTAAGAAACAAGCCCCGCCCCCTGTCTTCTTAAGAGATAAGGCTGAATTTACCCGGCTCAGTAAGATATGTTACGACTCGAAAATTAAGTACGAGGATGCTACCAACTTAGGCGTAGCAATCAAAATATTGCCAACCACGATCGACGATTTCCGCCGTATCACGAAACTTTTTACGTACGAACGCGTATCGTACCACACATACGCTCTCCCGGAAGAGCGTAAAGTTAGGGTCGTCATCCGAGGCGTCCCGTTTGAACTTTCCAACGAGGAGATACTTGCGGACCTTAAGTCACAAGGTTTCCCCGTTGAAGCGGTTCACAAAATGCATAGTAGGACCGGGCTGAGATACCCGGTAATATTAGTAATCTTAAGTAACGTCCCGGAGGCTAAAACCATCTTCCGGCAAGTACGCACTGTGTGCGGCTTGTCTGGAGTCAAGGTTGAGTCACCGCGTAGGCGCGGTTTCCCGGCGCAGTGCCACCGCTGCCAATTGTATGGTCACGCGGCGGCCAATTGCTCCGCCCCACCCAGGTGCGTTAAGTGCCTAGATCCGCACATCACCAAAGAGTGTCCCAAAGATGCCGTATCCCCGCCCGCGTGCGTCCTGTGTCAACAGACAGGCCACCCGGCGAGCTACAGAGGATGCCCGTGCGCTCCTCGTCCGCGCATAGCAAGACAGGCACCACCGCCGGTAAATGACCGTTCATTCCCGGCCTTATATGTTAGGAAGCCCCGTCAGGGCGTATCTCAGCCGTCTCAGGGCTTTGCACGACCCCCTCAGGGTCCCCCGAGACCACCGCAGGCACCGCTTAGGCCACCACCGGGCTTCTCCAAGCCTATGCAGGCTCCAGTTTTTGCCTGGGGCCCCAAAAAGGTAGATCCACCGCCACAGGTATTTTCTGCTCCGCAGCAGAAACAGTCGACAATTGGCGATGACTTTAACACGGTTTACGCCGCGATAAGGAACATCGACATTAACGAAATCTCGGTTTTAGCGAGTAAACTGCGCGCCGCCCGGTCCCCTCAGGACCGGCTTTTGGCTCTCGCAGAACACAGTAATTTATTGCGTTCGTTGTAAGCTAAGTTAACTTAATTAACTTAGCTTATAATGACAGAGCCTTCTGCTCTGCCTAGAAGTCACGGTCGTATCAAGCCCAAAGGGCTATCGCTTATTTCATTTAATATTCGCGGATTGCGTAATAATCTCCCAGAGCTTAAGCTCTTCCTTAAAGATCGCGAAGCTGATTTTCTCCTCTTACAGGAAACCAATCTTAAACACACAGACAATAAAGGCTTATCCATTAAAAATTATTCTCTTCTTCGTAATGATAGGCACGACCGCCGAGGCGGCGGCACGGCCATTTATTACAAGAAGACACTACATTGCTCTCTTATTGATACTCCACAGCTTACCAATATGGAAGCTACGTTATGCAGGATATCTATGACGGGACATCAGTCTTTAGTCATAGCCTCCTGTTACATTCCCCCTAAAAACCTCCCCCTCAAAGATGATTTTGAGGCAATCTTATCTCAAAGTAATTCAGTCATTATGTTTGGAGATCTCAACTCTAAACATACTGAATGGACATGCCGTACGATTAATACTAATGGTAGGATACTGCGTGATATAACGCAGTCTCTTGACTTAACCGTTTTCAGCCCGCTCGGTGCAACGCACTATCCCGATAATACCGATTATAACCCAGATGTACTAGATTTTGCGTTACTCAAAGGAGTTTCACTCAACCTCAGGTCTATTGAGACACTAGACGATATAGGATCCGATCACCGACCGGTCTCTCTTATTCTTGGCCATCAGCCACCCCCTATTATAACTACGAAAACCTTCACTAACTGGAAGGGTTTCAAGGACTCACTAGCAAAAGCTATGGACTCGCAGGACTCCCCTAATTACCTATCGTCGGACTTAGACTTAGACAGTCCTGTAAAAATCGACACCGCGGTCGAATCACTTTCAACCCTAATTAAATCCTCCCTTAAGGAGAATGAAAGGGTCGTTCCGGTTGCTAATACTAATGGGCTTCCCCTATATATTAGCAACATATTAAAAGCTAAAAAAGCTGCTTTCCGGAGAGCAGCTAAATATCCCACCCCCGAATATAGGCATACGGCTAATCGTCTTCAACGAAAACTCCGTTCGCACCTTTATGAATTTCGAGAGCT
The DNA here is from genome assembly GCA_963668995.1 of Parnassius mnemosyne. Lineage (NCBI taxonomy): Eukaryota > Metazoa > Arthropoda > Insecta > Lepidoptera > Papilionidae > Parnassius > Parnassius mnemosyne. The sequence goes on from CAVLGL010000095.1 coordinate 425,457, forward strand.
CCAAAGGAGTGAACTCATGGAGAATATATCTCCCTCACATACAGCGTACTATCAGATGGCTAGAGCCCTCCGTATAGACGCTACAACTCACACTCCCCCTCTCTCCCGCCCCGACGGTACGGTTGCCTTCGAGGACGACGAGAAGGCTGAGTGCTTTGCAGACAGCATTGCCGCACAATGCTCTCCTAGCTCTCAACCTGTCGACCCCTCACATATTCAGGAAGTGGAGGATGAGGTCCGCCGCCGGAACTCACCCCCCACAACCTCTGACCCTATCACTGTGTCCAATGATGAGATCTCGTCCCTCATCAAAGGACTTAAGCCCAAAAAATCTCCGGGCGCGGATGGCATATCCAACCAAGCCCTTAAATACTTTCCAGAGCAGGTGTTAACCCTCTTAGCTATTATCTTTAACGCCTGTTTTAATCTTAGTTACTTTCCCACTTCTTGGAAAGAGGCAATTGTCATTGGTATTCCCAAGCCAGGCAAGCCTCTTAACCTCCCCTCCAGTCATCGTCCCATTAGCCTCCTAAAGGCCATGGGCAAACTCTTTGAAAGAGTCATTCAAAATCGAATGAGGCGCCATCTGTTTCCCACAGACGGTGACCCCATTGTCATCCCACACCAATTTGGTTTCCGCGCAAAACACTCGTGTCCACAACAGGTACACCGCATTGTGGAATATATCCTCAGCGGTTTTTATCCACGTCGACTAAAGACAATCGCGGTCTTTTTCGACATTGCCAAAGCCTTCGACCGAGTCTGGCATGAAGGCCTTATTTTCAAATTATATAGGATAGGACTCTCCGATCGTCTAGTACGTCTCGTAGCCTCTTATTTACAACATCGTACCTTTCGTTTTAGACACGAAGGCACGTTATCCTCTCAGCGCCCCATTAAAGCTGGTGTTCCTCAAGGATCAGTACTAGCTCCCCTCCTGTACATCTTGTACACCAACGACATTCCTATCCCGTCGAATGGTGTACAGCTCTCACTCTTCGCAGATGACACTGCACTATACTTCAAAAGTCCTAGAATATCTTCAGCAAGGAACAAGATCCAAAAGTCAGTCGATGACCTAGGAGACTGGTTCCAAAAATGGCGTATCGATGTGAACCCGGAGAAGAGCTCCGCAGTTCAATTCGATATTAAAAGACGCCGTAATAAAAACAAGAAAAATACTCCACCTATACGAATGCTAGGGACCCCTGTCCCATGGCACATGTCAGCAAAATATTTAGGCGTCACCCTTGACTATAGGCTTACTTTTGAGTCTCATGTCAAAAGAGTAACGCGTCTAGCACGTTTCTATTTAGGTCGGCTTAACAGTATGTTAGGCAGACATAGCAAAATGTCATTACGAAATAAGCGAACCCTCTATAAGGTTTGTATACGACCGGTTATGACTTACTCGGCTCCTATTTTTGCACACGCTAACGATAAAATTATTAACGAACTCCAAGTAGTTCAAAACCTCTTCTGTCGTCGAGCTACGAACGCACCTTGGTACGTCCGTAATGCCGACCTTCACCGGGATTTAGAAATCCCAACAATCCAGCAATGTCTTAAAAAATTCTCTGAAAACTTCTTTAAAGTATCAGAGTCGCATACTAACACACTTATTCGTGAGGCAGTTACTTATACCGCCCCACTCCCTTCTCGCTATAGCGTCCGCAGGCCGAGAAACACTCTCTTGGACCCGCCAAATAAGTTGTCAAACGACCTGAACTGCCTCCTGGCGGCTCAGGCCAATCCTAATTAAATTAAAAATTAGTTAAAATTAATAATATGCCTTCGTAGGCAGTCCCTAAACGGCACTTTGCCGTCTGCGCCCTCTTTTCCCAAAAGAGGGTCGCTTTAGATACGGCATATGCAGCTTTAATAGAGCTAGTTGCCAGTCCCCAAAGGCGGTTTTTAGTGGGTATCACTTAGGTCCCCCGGTAGGCAGTGAGTCCCACATAACCAGGACAGACCGGCTGTCGTGGTATGCATAATGCATTTTCCGCCTCCCTCAGTGGTAGCCCTTTTCCAATTGCTTCGGGCGCAAAAAAAAAAAAAAAAAAAAAAAAAAATGCTAATAACTTTCTTAAATATTGGTATTTTTCGCTCAAATTTTCTCTAATTAGTGTAATCAGTTGGCCCCCATATATCCCTGCAGTTTTCTTAGTAAATATTTACCGTTAAATAATTAAATTTCGTATTTTTCACTCTTTTATAGTTGAAAATTCATAAATAAAACATAAATTCATCTCTAATTTTGCTGAAAATTGGTCTTTTCTGTTAATATTTTCGTTTTATATAGTGTAATTCATTGCCCTCTATAATTCCCTGTAGTTTTTTCATAAAATTTTCACAGTTTTATAACAAATTTTCAAATAATCCGTCTTTTTATTGTCGTAATTTCATATAATTTTTAAAATTTTTCAAACCTGCTTTAATTTCGTTCTTTTTGCTTTAGTCAGGTCCGCCCCGCGTAGAAACTGCCAACTGCACTAAAATCTGCAAAATAAAACACACGGAATTAGAGAAAATCGCTACTTATCAAAACCGAGGTATAGTGGTCGATCGCTAAAAATACATAAAATTAACTACAACTTTGCTAATAACTTTCTTAAATATTGGTATTTTTCGCTCAAATTTTCTCTAATTAGTGTAATCAGTTGGCCCCCATATATCCCTGCAGTTTTCTTAGTAAATATTTACCGTTAAATAATTAAATTTCGTATTTTTCACTCTTTTATAGTTGAAAATTCATAAATAAAACATAAATTCATCTCTAATTTTGCTGAAAATTGGTCTTTTCTGTTAATATTTTCGTTTTATATAGTGTAATTCATTGCCCTCTATAATTCCCTGTAGTTTTTTCATAAAATTTTCACAGTTTTATAACAAATTTTCAAATAATCCGTCTTTTTATTGTCGTAATTTCATATAATTTTTAAAATTTTTCAAACCTGCTTTAATTTCGTTCTTTTTGCTTTAGTCAGGTCCGCCCCGCGTAGAAACTGCCAACTGCACTAAAATCTGCAAAATAAAACACACGGAATTAGAGAAAATCGCTACTTATCAAAACCGAGGTATAGTGGTCGATCGCTAAAAATACATAAAATTAACTACAACTTTGCTAATAACTTTCTTAAATATTGGTATTTTTCGCTCAAATTTTCTCTAATTAGTGTAATCAGTTGGCCCCCATATATCCCTGCAGTTTTCTTAGTAAATATTTACCGTTAAATAATTAAATTTCGTATTTTTCACTCTTTTATAGTTGAAAATTCATAAATAAAACATAAATTCATCTCTAATTTTGCTGAAAATTGGTCTTTTCTGTTAATATTTTCGTTTTATATAGTGTAATTCATTGCCCTCTATAATTCCCTGTAGTTTTTTCATAAAATTTTCACAGTTTTATAACAAATTTTCAAATAATCCGTCTTTTTATTGTCGTAATTTCATATAATTTTTAAAATTTTTCAAACCTGCTTTAATTTCGTTCTTTTTGCTTTAGTCAGGTCCGCCCCGCGTAGAAACTGCCAACTGCACTAAAATCTGCAAAATAAAACACACGGAATTAGAGAAAATCGCTACTTATCAAAACCGAGGTATAGTGGTCGATCGCTAAAAATACATAAAATTAACTACAACTTTGCTAATAACTTTCTTAAATATTGGTATTTTTCGCTCAAATTTTCTCTAATTAGTGTAATCAGTTGGCCCCCATATATCCCTGCAGTTTTCTTAGTAAATATTTACCGTTAAATAATTAAATTTCGTATTTTTCACTCTTTTATAGTTGAAAATTCATAAATAAAACATAAATTCATCTCTAATTTTGCTGAAAATTGGTCTTTTCTGTTAATATTTTCGTTTTATATAGTGTAATTCATTGCCCTCTATAATTCCCTGTAGTTTTTTCATAAAATTTTCACAGTTTTATAACAAATTTTCAAATAATCCGTCTTTTTATTGTCGTAATTTCATATAATTTTTAAAATTTTTCAAACCTGCTTTAATTTCGTTCTTTTTGCTTTAGTCAGGTCCGCCCCGCGTAGAAACTGCCAACTGCACTAAAATCTGCAAAATAAAACACACGGAATAAGAGAAAATCGCTACTTATCAAAACCGAGGTATAGTGGTCGATCGCTAAAAATACATAAAATTAACTACAACTTTGCTAATAACTTTCTTAAATATTGGTATTTTTCGCTCAAATTTTCTCTAATTAGTGTAATCAGTTGGCCCCCATATATCCCTGCAGTTTTCTTAGTAAATATTTACCGTTAAATAATTAAATTTCGTATTTTTCACTCTTTTATAGTTGAAAATTCATAAATAAAACATAAATTCATCTCTAATTTTGCTGAAAATTGGTCTTTTCTGTTAATATTTTCGTTTTATATAGTGTAATTCATTGCCCTCTATAATTCCCTGTAGTTTTTTCATAAAATTTTCACAGTTTTATAACAAATTTTCAAATAATCCGTCTTTTTATTGTCGTAATTTCATATAATTTTTAAAATTTTTCAAACCTGCTTTAATTTCGTTCTTTTTGCTTTAGTCAGGTCCGCCCCGCGTAGAAACTGCCAACTGCACTAAAATCTGCAAAATAAAACACACGGAATTAGAGAAAATCGCTACTTATCAAAACCGAGGTATAGTGGTCGATCGCTAAAAATACATAAAATTAACTACAACTTTGCTAATAACTTTCTTAAATATTGGTATTTTTCGCTCAAATTTTCTCTAATTAGTGTAATCAGTTGGCCCCCATATATCCCTGCAGTTTTCTTAGTAAATATTTACCGTTAAATAATTAAATTTCGTATTTTTCACTCTTTTATAGTTGAAAATTCATAAATAAAACATAAATTCATCTCTAATTTTGCTGAAAATTGGTCTTTTCTGTTAATATTTTCGTTTTATATAGTGTAATTCATTGCCCTCTATAATTCCCTGTAGTTTTTTCATAAAATTTTCACAGTTTTATAACAAATTTTCAAATAATCCGTCTTTTTATTGTCGTAATTTCATATAATTTTTAAAATTTTTCAAACCTGCTTTAATTTCGTTCTTTTTGCTTTAGTCAGGTCCGCCCCGCGTAGAAACTGCCAACTGCACTAAAATCTGCAAAATAAAACACACGGAATTAGAGAAAATCGCTACTTATCAAAACCGAGGTATAGTGGTCGATCGCTAAAAATACATAAAATTAACTACAACTTTGCTAATAACTTTCTTAAATATTGGTATTTTTCGCTCAAATTTTCTCTAATTAGTGTAATCAGTTGGCCCCCATATATCCCTGCAGTTTTCTTAGTAAATATTTACCGTTAAATAATTAAATTTCGTATTTTTCACTCTTTTATAGTTGAAAATTCATAAATAAAACATAAATTCATCTCTAATTTTGCTGAAAATTGGTCTTTTCTGTTAATATTTTCGTTTTATATAGTGTAATTCATTGCCCTCTATAATTCCCTGTAGTTTTTTCATAAAATTTTCACAGTTTTATAACAAATTTTCAAATAATCCGTCTTTTTATTGTCGTAATTTCATATAATTTTTAAAATTTTTCAAACCTGCTTTAATTTCGTTCTTTTTGCTTTAGTCAGGTCCGCCCCGCGTAGAAACTGCCAACTGCACTAAAATCTGCAAAATAAAACACACGGAATTAGAGAAAATCGCTACTTATCAAAACCGAGGTATAGTGGTCGATCGCTAAAAATACATAAAATTAACTACAACTTTGCTAATAACTTTCTTAAATATTGGTATTTTTCGCTCAAATTTTCTCTAATTAGTGTAATCAGTTGGCCCCCATATATCCCTGCAGTTTTCTTAGTAAATATTTACCGTTAAATAATTAAATTTCGTATTTTTCACTCTTTTATAGTTGAAAATTCATAAATAAAACATAAATTCATCTCTAATTTTGCTGAAAATTGGTCTTTTCTGTTAATATTTTCGTTTTATATAGTGTAATTCATTGCCCTCTATAATTCCCTGTAGTTTTTTCATAAAATTTTCACAGTTTTATAACAAATTTTCAAATAATCCGTCTTTTTATTGTCGTAATTTCATATAATTTTTAAAATTTTTCAAACCTGCTTTAATTTCGTTCTTTTTGCTTTAGTCAGGTCCGCCCCGCGTAGAAACTGCCAACTGCACTAAAATCTGCAAAATAAAACACACGGAATTAGAGAAAATCGCTACTTATCAAAACCGAGGTATAGTGGTCGATCGCTAAAAATACATAAAATTAACTACAACTTTGCTAATAACTTTCTTAAATATTGGTATTTTTCGCTCAAATTTTCTCTAATTAGTGTAATCAGTTGGCCCCCATATATCCCTGCAGTTTTCTTAGTAAATATTTACCGTTAAATAATTAAATTTCGTATTTTTCACTCTTTTATAGTTGAAAATTCATAAATAAAACATAAATTCATCTCTAATTTTGCTGAAAATTGGTCTTTTCTGTTAATATTTTCGTTTTATATAGTGTAATTCATTGCCCTCTATAATTCCCTGTAGTTTTTTCATAAAATTTTCACAGTTTTATAACAAATTTTCAAATAATCCGTCTTTTTATTGTCGTAATTTCATATAATTTTTAAAATTTTTCAAACCTGCTTTAATTTCGTTCTTTTTGCTTTAGTCAGGTCCGCCCCGCGTAGAAACTGCCAACTGCACTAAAATCTGCAAAATAAAACACACGGAATTAGAGAAAATCGCTACTTATCAAAACCGAGGTATAGTGGTCGATCGCTAAAAATACATAAAATTAACTACAACTTTGCTAATAACTTTCTTAAATATTGGTATTTTTCGCTCAAATTTTCTCTAATTAGTGTAATCAGTTGGCCCCCATATATCCCTGCAGTTTTCTTAGTAAATATTTACCGTTAAATAATTAAATTTCGTATTTTTCACTCTTTTATAGTTGAAAATTCATAAATAAAACATAAATTCATCTCTAATTTTGCTGAAAATTGGTCTTTTCTGTTAATATTTTCGTTTTATATAGTGTAATTCATTGCCCTCTATAATTCCCTGTAGTTTTTTCATAAAATTTTCACAGTTTTATAACAAATTTTCAAATAATCCGTCTTTTTATTGTCGTAATTTCATATAATTTTTAAAATTTTTCAAACCTGCTTTAATTTCGTTCTTTTTGCTTTAGTCAGGTCCGCCCCGCGTAGAAACTGCCAACTGCACTAAAATCTGCAAAATAAAACACACGGAATTAGAGAAAATCGCTACTTATCAAAACCGAGGTATAGTGGTCGATCGCTAAAAATACATAAAATTAACTACAACTTTGCTAATAACTTTCTTAAATATTGGTATTTTTCGCTCAAATTTTCTCTAATTAGTGTAATCAGTTGGCCCCCATATATCCCTGCAGTTTTCTTAGTAAATATTTACCGTTAAATAATTAAATTTCGTATTTTTCACTCTTTTATAGTTGAAAATTCATAAATAAAACATAAATTCATCTCTAATTTTGCTGAAAATTGGTCTTTTCTGTTAATATTTTCGTTTTATATAGTGTAATTCATTGCCCTCTATAATTCCCTGTAGTTTTTTCATAAAATTTTCACAGTTTTATAACAAATTTTCAAATAATCCGTCTTTTTATTGTCGTAATTTCATATAATTTTTAAAATTTTTCAAACCTGCTTTAATTTCGTTCTTTTTGCTTTAGTCAGGTCCGCCCCGCGTAGAAACTGCCAACTGCACTAAAATCTGCAAAATAAAACACACGGAATTAGAGAAAATCGCTACTTATCAAAACCGAGGTATAGTGGTCGATCGCTAAAAATACATAAAATTAACTACAACTTTGCTAATAACTTTCTTAAATATTGGTATTTTTCGCTCAAATTTTCTCTAATTAGTGTAATCAGTTGGCCCCCATATATCCCTGCAGTTTTCTTAGTAAATATTTACCGTTAAATAATTAAATTTCGTATTTTTCACTCTTTTATAGTTGAAAATTCATAAATAAAACATAAATTCATCTCTAATTTTGCTGAAAATTGGTCTTTTCTGTTAATATTTTCGTTTTATATAGTGTAATTCATTGCCCTCTATAATTCCCTGTAGTTTTTTCATAAAATTTTCACAGTTTTATAACAAATTTTCAAATAATCCGTCTTTTTATTGTCGTAATTTCATATAATTTTTAAAATTTTTCAAACCTGCTTTAATTTCGTTCTTTTTGCTTTAGTCAGGTCCGCCCCGCGTAGAAACTGCCAACTGCACTAAAATCTGCAAAATAAAACACACGGAATTAGAGAAAATCGCTACTTATCAAAACCGAGGTATAGTGGTCGATCGCTAAAAATACATAAAATTAACTACAACTTTGCTAATAACTTTCTTAAATATTGGTATTTTTCGCTCAAATTTTCTCTAATTAGTGTAATCAGTTGGCCCCCATATATCCCTGCAGTTTTCTTAGTAAATATTTACCGTTAAATAATTAAATTTCGTATTTTTCACTCTTTTATAGTTGAAAATTCATAAATAAAACATAAATTCATCTCTAATTTTGCTGAAAATTGGTCTTTTCTGTTAATATTTTCGTTTTATATAGTGTAATTCATTGCCCTCTATAATTCCCTGTAGTTTTTTCATAAAATTTTCACAGTTTTATAACAAATTTTCAAATAATCCGTCTTTTTATTGTCGTAATTTCATATAATTTTTAAAATTTTTCAAACCTGCTTTAATTTCGTTCTTTTTGCTTTAGTCAGGTCCGCCCCGCGTAGAAACTGCCAACTGCACTAAAATCTGCAAAATAAAACACACGGAATTAGAGAAAATCGCTACTTATCAAAACCGAGGTATAGTGGTCGATCGCTAAAAATACATAAAATTAACTACAACTTTGCTAATAACTTTCTTAAATATTGGTATTTTTCGCTCAAATTTTCTCTAATTAGTGTAATCAGTTGGCCCCCATATATCCCTGCAGTTTTCTTAGTAAATATTTACCGTTAAATAATTAAATTTCGTATTTTTCACTCTTTTATAGTTGAAAATTCATAAATAAAACATAAATTCATCTCTAATTTTGCTGAAAATTGGTCTTTTCTGTTAATATTTTCGTTTTATATAGTGTAATTCATTGCCCTCTATAATTCCCTGTAGTTTTTTCATAAAATTTTCACAGTTTTATAACAAATTTTCAAATAATCCGTCTTTTTATTGTCGTAATTTCATATAATTTTTAAAATTTTTCAAACCTGCTTTAATTTCGTTCTTTTTGCTTTAGTCAGGTCCGCCCCGCGTAGAAACTGCCAACTGCACTAAAATCTGCAAAATAAAACACACGGAATTAGAGAAAATCGCTACTTATCAAAACCGAGGTATAGTGGTCGATCGCTAAAAATACATAAAATTAACTACAACTTTGCTAATAACTTTCTTAAATATTGGTATTTTTCGCTCAAATTTTCTCTAATTAGTGTAATCAGTTGGCCCCCATATATCCCTGCAGTTTTCTTAGTAAATATTTACCGTTAAATAATTAAATTTCGTATTTTTCACTCTTTTATAGTTGAAAATTCATAAATAAAACATAAATTCATCTCTAATTTTGCTGAAAATTGGTCTTTTCTGTTAATATTTTCGTTTTATATAGTGTAATTCATTGCCCTCTATAATTCCCTGTAGTTTTTTCATAAAATTTTCACAGTTTTATAACAAATTTTCAAATAATCCGTCTTTTTATTGTCGTAATTTCATATAATTTTTAAAATTTTTCAAACCTGCTTTAATTTCGTTCTTTTTGCTTTAGTCAGGTCCGCCCCGCGTAGAAACTGCCAACTGCACTAAAATCTGCAAAATAAAACACACGGAATTAGAGAAAATCGCTACTTATCAAAACCGAGGTATAGTGGTCGATCGCTAAAAATACATAAAATTAACTACAACTTTGCTAATAACTTTCTTAAATATTGGTATTTTTCGCTCAAATTTTCTCTAATTAGTGTAATCAGTTGGCCCCCATATATCCCTGCAGTTTTCTTAGTAAATATTTACCGTTAAATAATTAAATTTCGTATTTTTCACTCTTTTATAGTTGAAAATTCATAAATAAAACATAAATTCATCTCTAATTTTGCTGAAAATTGGTCTTTTCTGTTAATATTTTCGTTTTATATAGTGTAATTCATTGCCCTCTATAATTCCCTGTAGTTTTTTCATAAAATTTTCACAGTTTTATAACAAATTTTCAAATAATCCGTCTTTTTATTGTCGTAATTTCATATAATTTTTAAAATTTTTCAAACCTGCTTTAATTTCGTTCTTTTTGCTTTAGTCAGGTCCGCCCCGCGTAGAAACTGCCAACTGCACTAAAATCTGCAAAATAAAACACACGGAATTAGAGAAAATCGCTACTTATCAAAACCGAGGTATAGTGGTCGATCGCTAAAAATACATAAAATTAACTACAACTTTGCTAATAACTTTCTTAAATATTGGTATTTTTCGCTCAAATTTTCTCTAATTAGTGTAATCAGTTGGCCCCCATATATCCCTGCAGTTTTCTTAGTAAATATTTACCGTTAAATAATTAAATTTCGTATTTTTCACTCTTTTATAGTTGAAAATTCATAAATAAAACATAAATTCATCTCTAATTTTGCTGAAAATTGGTCTTTTCTGTTAATATTTTCGTTTTATATAGTGTAATTCATTGCCCTCTATAATTCCCTGTAGTTTTTTCATAAAATTTTCACAGTTTTATAACAAATTTTCAAATAATCCGTCTTTTTATTGTCGTAATTTCATATAATTTTTAAAATTTTTCAAACCTGCTTTAATTTCGTTCTTTTTGCTTTAGTCAGGTCCGCCCCGCGTAGAAACTGCCAACTGCACTAAAATCTGCAAAATAAAACACACGGAATTAGAGAAAATCGCTACTTATCAAAACCGAGGTATAGTGGTCGATCGCTAAAAATACATAAAATTAACTACAACTTTGCTAATAACTTTCTTAAATATTGGTATTTTTCGCTCAAATTTTCTCTAATTAGTGTAATCAGTTGGCCCCCATATATCCCTGCAGTTTTCTTAGTAAATATTTACCGTTAAATAATTAAATTTCGTATTTTTCACTCTTTTATAGTTGAAAATTCATAAATAAAACATAAATTCATCTCTAATTTTGCTGAAAATTGGTCTTTTCTGTTAATATTTTCGTTTTATATAGTGTAATTCATTGCCCTCTATAATTCCCTGTAGTTTTTTCATAAAATTTTCACAGTTTTATAACAAATTTTCAAATAATCCGTCTTTTTATTGTCGTAATTTCATATAATTTTTAAAATTTTTCAAACCTGCTTTAATTTCGTTCTTTTTGCTTTAGTCAGGTCCGCCCCGCGTAGAAACTGCCAACTGCACTAAAATCTGCAAAATAAAACACACGGAATTAGAGAAAATCGCTACTTATCAAAACCGAGGTATAGTGGTCGATCGCTAAAAATACATAAAATTAACTACAACTTTGCTAATAACTTTCTTAAATATTGGTATTTTTCGCTCAAATTTTCTCTAATTAGTGTAATCAGTTGGCCCCCATATATCCCTGCAGTTTTCTTAGTAAATATTTACCGTTAAATAATTAAATTTCGTATTTTTCACTCTTTTATAGTTGAAAATTCATAAATAAAACATAAATTCATCTCTAATTTTGCTGAAAATTGGTCTTTTCTGTTAATATTTTCGTTTTATATAGTGTAATTCATTGCCCTCTATAATTCCCTGTAGTTTTTTCATAAAATTTTCACAGTTTTATAACAAATTTTCAAATAATCCGTCTTTTTATTGTCGTAATTTCATATAATTTTTAAAATTTTTCAAACCTGCTTTAATTTCGTTCTTTTTGCTTTAGTCAGGTCCGCCCCGCGTAGAAACTGCCAACTGCACTAAAATCTGCAAAATAAAATACACGGAATTAGAGAAAATCGCTACTTATCAAAACCGAGGTATAGTGGTCGATCGCTAAAAATACATAAAATTAACTACAACTTTGCTAATAACTTTCTTAAATATTGGTATTTTTCGCTCAAATTTTCTCTAATTAGTGTAATCAGTTGGCCCCCATATATCCCTGCAGTTTTCTTAGTAAATATTTACCGTTAAATAATTAAATTTCGTATTTTTCACTCTTTTATAGTTGAAAATTCATAAATAAAACATAAATTCATCTCTAATTTTGCTGAAAATTGGTCTTTTCTGTTAATATTTTCGTTTTATATAGTGTAATTCATTGCCCTCTATAATTCCCTGTAGTTTTTTCATAAAATTTTCACAGTTTTATAACAAATTTTCAAATAATCCGTCTTTTTATTGTCGTAATTTCATATAATTTTTAAAATTTTTCAAACCTGCTTTAATTTCGTTCTTTTTGCTTTAGTCAGGTCCGCCCCGCGTAGAAACTGCCAACTGCACTAAAATCTGCAAAATAAAACACACGGAATTAGAGAAAATCGCTACTTATCAAAACCGAGGTATAGTGGTCGATCGCTAAAAATACATAAAATTAACTACAACTTTGCTAATAACTTTCTTAAATATTGGTATTTTTCGCTCAAATTTTCTCTAATTAGTGTAATCAGTTGGCCCCCATATATCCCTGCAGTTTTCTTAGTAAATATTTACCGTTAAATAATTAAATTTCGTATTTTTCACTCTTTTATAGTTGAAAATTCATAAATAAAACATAAATTCATCTCTAATTTTGCTGAAAATTGGTCTTTTCTGTTAATATTTTCGTTTTATATAGTGTAATTCATTGCCCTCTATAATTCCCTGTAGTTTTTTCATAAAATTTTCACAGTTTTATAACAAATTTTCAAATAATCCGTCTTTTTATTGTCGTAATTTCATATAATTTTTAAAATTTTTCAAACCTGCTTTAATTTCGTTCTTTTTGCTTTAGTCAGGTCCGCCCCGCGTAGAAACTGCCAACTGCACTAAAATCTGCAAAATAAAACACACGGAATTAGAGAAAATCGCTACTTATCAAAACCGAGGTATAGTGGTCGATCGCTAAAAATACATAAAATTAACTACAACTTTGCTAATAACTTTCTTAAATATTGGTATTTTTCGCTCAAATTTTCTCTAATTAGTGTAATCAGTTGGCCCCCATATATCCCTGCAGTTTTCTTAGTAAATATTTACCGTTAAATAATTAAATTTCGTATTTTTCACTCTTTTATAGTTGAAAATTCATAAATAAAACATAAATTCATCTCTAATTTTGCTGAAAATTGGTCTTTTCTGTTAATATTTTCGTTTTATATAGTGTAATTCATTGCCCTCTATAATTCCCTGTAGTTTTTTCATAAAATTTTCACAGTTTTATAACAAATTTTCAAATAATCCGTCTTTTTATTGTCGTAATTTCATATAATTTTTAAAATTTTTCAAACCTGCTTTAATTTCGTTCTTTTTGCTTTAGTCAGGTCCGCCCCGCGTAGAAACTGCCAACTGCACTAAAATCTGCAAAATAAAACACACGGAATTAGAGAAAATCGCTACTTATCAAAACCGAGGTATAGTGGTCGATCGCTAAAAATACATAAAATTAACTACAACTTTGCTAATAACTTTCTTAAATATTGGTATTTTTCGCTCAAATTTTCTCTAATTAGTGTAATCAGTTGGCCCCCATATATCCCTGCAGTTTTCTTAGTAAATATTTACCGTTAAATAATTAAATTTCGTATTTTTCACTCTTTTATAGTTGAAAATTCATAAATAAAACATAAATTCATCTCTAATTTTGCTGAAAATTGGTCTTTTCTGTTAATATTTTCGTTTTATATAGTGTAATTCATTGCCCTCTATAATTCCCTGTAGTTTTTTCATAAAATTTTCACAGTTTTATAACAAATTTTCAAATAATCCGTCTTTTTATTGTCGTAATTTCATATAATTTTTAAAATTTTTCAAACCTGCTTTAATTTCGTTCTTTTTGCTTTAGTCAGGTCCGCCCCGCGTAGAAACTGCCAACTGCACTAAAATCTGCAAAATAAAACACACGGAATTAGAGAAAATCGCTACTTATCAAAACCGAGGTATAGTGGTCGATCGCTAAAAATACATAAAATTAACTACAACTTTGCTAATAACTTTCTTAAATATTGGTATTTTTCGCTCAAATTTTCTCTAATTAGTGTAATCAGTTGGCCCCCATATATCCCTGCAGTTTTCTTAGTAAATATTTACCGTTAAATAATTAAATTTCGTATTTTTCACTCTTTTATAGTTGAAAATTCATAAATAAAACATAAATTCATCTCTAATTTTGCTGAAAATTGGTCTTTTCTGTTAATATTTTCGTTTTATATAGTGTAATTCATTGCCCTCTATAATTCCCTGTAGTTTTTTCATAAAATTTTCACAGTTTTATAACAAATTTTCAAATAATCCGTCTTTTTATTGTCGTAATTTCATATAATTTTTAAAATTTTTCAAACCTGCTTTAATTTCGTTCTTTTTGCTTTAGTCAGGTCCGCCCCGCGTAGAAACTGCCAACTGCACTAAAATCTGCAAAATAAAACACACGGAATTAGAGAAAATCGCTACTTATCAAAACCGAGGTATAGTGGTCGATCGCTAAAAATACATAAAATTAACTACAACTTTGCTAATAACTTTCTTAAATATTGGTATTTTTCGCTCAAATTTTCTCTAATTAGTGTAATCAGTTGGCCCCCATATATCCCTGCAGTTTTCTTAGTAAATATTTACCGTTAAATAATTAAATTTCGTATTTTTCACTCTTTTATAGTTGAAAATTCATAAATAAAACATAAATTCATCTCTAATTTTGCTGAAAATTGGTCTTTTCTGTTAATATTTTCGTTTTATATAGTGTAATTCATTGCCCTCTATAATTCCCTGTAGTTTTTTCATAAAATTTTCACAGTTTTATAACAAATTTTCAAATAATCCGTCTTTTTATTGTCGTAATTTCATATAATTTTTAAAATTTTTCAAACCTGCTTTAATTTCGTTCTTTTTGCTTTAGTCAGGTCCGCCCCGCGTAGAAACTGCCAACTGCACTAAAATCTGCAAAATAAAACACACGGAATTAGAGAAAATCGCTACTTATCAAAACCGAGGTATAGTGGTCGATCGCTAAAAATACATAAAATTAACTACAACTTTGCTAATAACTTTCTTAAATATTGGTATTTTTCGCTCAAATTTTCTCTAATTAGTGTAATCAGTTGGCCCCCATATATCCCTGCAGTTTTCTTAGTAAATATTTACCGTTAAATAATTAAATTTCGTATTTTTCACTCTTTTATAGTTGAAAATTCATAAATAAAACATAAATTCATCTCTAATTTTGCTGAAAATTGGTCTTTTCTGTTAATATTTTCGTTTTATATAGTGTAATTCATTGCCCTCTATAATTCCCTGTAGTTTTTTCATAAAATTTTCACAGTTTTATAACAAATTTTCAAATAATCCGTCTTTTTATTGTCGTAATTTCATATAATTTTTAAAATTTTTCAAACCTGCTTTAATTTCGTTCTTTTTGCTTTAGTCAGGTCCGCCCCGCGTAGAAACTGCCAACTGCACTAAAATCTGCAAAATAAAACACACGGAATTAGAGAAAATCGCTACTTATCAAAACCGAGGTATAGTGGTCGATCGCTAAAAATACATAAAATTAACTACAACTTTGCTAATAACTTTCTTAAATATTGGTATTTTTCGCTCAAATTTTCTCTAATTAGTGTAATCAGTTGGCCCCCATATATCCCTGCAGTTTTCTTAGTAAATATTTACCGTTAAATAATTAAATTTCGTATTTTTCACTCTTTTATAGTTGAAAATTCATAAATAAAACATAAATTCATCTCTAATTTTGCTGAAAATTGGTCTTTTCTGTTAATATTTTCGTTTTATATAGTGTAATTCATTGCCCTCTATAATTCCCTGTAGTTTTTTCATAAAATTTTCACAGTTTTATAACAAATTTTCAAATAATCCGTCTTTTTATTGTCGTAATTTCATATAATTTTTAAAATTTTTCAAACCTGCTTTAATTTCGTTCTTTTTGCTTTAGTCAGGTCCGCCCCGCGTAGAAACTGCCAACTGCACTAAAATCTGCAAAATAAAACACACGGAATTAGAGAAAATCGCTACTTATCAAAACCGAGGTATAGTGGTCGATCGCTAAAAATACATAAAATTAACTACAACTTTGCTAATAACTTTCTTAAATATTGGTATTTTTCGCTCAAATTTTCTCTAATTAGTGTAATCAGTTGGCCCCCATATATCCCTGCAGTTTTCTTAGTAAATATTTACCGTTAAATAATTAAATTTCGTATTTTTCACTCTTTTATAGTTGAAAATTCATAAATAAAACATAAATTCATCTCTAATTTTGCTGAAAATTGGTCTTTTCTGTTAATATTTTCGTTTTATATAGTGTAATTCATTGCCCTCTATAATTCCCTGTAGTTTTTTCATAAAATTTTCACAGTTTTATAACAAATTTTCAAATAATCCGTCTTTTTATTGTCGTAATTTCATATAATTTTTAAAATTTTTCAAACCTGCTTTAATTTCGTTCTTTTTGCTTTAGTCAGGTCCGCCCCGCGTAGAAACTGCCAACTGCACTAAAATCTGCAAAATAAAACACACGGAATTAGAGAAAATCGCTACTTATCAAAACCGAGGTATAGTGGTCGATCGCTAAAAATACATAAAATTAACTACAACTTTGCTAATAACTTTCTTAAATATTGGTATTTTTCGCTCAAATTTTCTCTAATTAGTGTAATCAGTTGGCCCCCATATATCCCTGCAGTTTTCTTAGTAAATATTTACCGTTAAATAATTAAATTTCGTATTTTTCACTCTTTTATAGTTGAAAATTCATAAATAAAACATAAATTCATCTCTAATTTTGCTGAAAATTGGTCTTTTCTGTTAATATTTTCGTTTTATATAGTGTAATTCATTGCCCTCTATAATTCCCTGTAGTTTTTTCATAAAATTTTCACAGTTTTATAACAAATTTTCAAATAATCCGTCTTTTTATTGTCGTAATTTCATATAATTTTTAAAATTTTTCAAACCTGCTTTAATTTCGTTCTTTTTGCTTTAGTCAGGTCCGCCCCGCGTAGAAACTGCCAACTGCACTAAAATCTGCAAAATAAAACACACGGAATTAGAGAAAATCGCTACTTATCAAAACCGAGGTATAGTGGTCGATCGCTAAAAATACATAAAATTAACTACAACTTTGCTAATAACTTTCTTAAATATTGGTATTTTTCGCTCAAATTTTCTCTAATTAGTGTAATCAGTTGGCCCCCATATATCCCTGCAGTTTTCTTAGTAAATATTTACCGTTAAATAATTAAATTTCGTATTTTTCACTCTTTTATAGTTGAAAATTCATAAATAAAACATAAATTCATCTCTAATTTTGCTGAAAATTGGTCTTTTCTGTTAATATTTTCGTTTTATATAGTGTAATTCATTGCCCTCTATAATTCCCTGTAGTTTTTTCATAAAATTTTCACAGTTTTATAACAAATTTTCAAATAATCCGTCTTTTTATTGTCGTAATTTCATATAATTTTTAAAATTTTTCAAACCTGCTTTAATTTCGTTCTTTTTGCTTTAGTCAGGTCCGCCCCGCGTAGAAACTGCCAACTGCACTAAAATCTGCAAAATAAAACACACGGAATTAGAGAAAATCGCTACTTATCAAAACCGAGGTATAGTGGTCGATCGCTAAAAATACATAAAATTAACTACAACTTTGCTAATAACTTTCTTAAATATTGGTATTTTTCGCTCAAATTTTCTCTAATTAGTGTAATCAGTTGGCCCCCATATATCCCTGCAGTTTTCTTAGTAAATATTTACCGTTAAATAATTAAATTTCGTATTTTTCACTCTTTTATAGTTGAAAATTCATAAATAAAACATAAATTCATCTCTAATTTTGCTGAAAATTGGTCTTTTCTGTTAATATTTTCGTTTTATATAGTGTAATTCATTGCCCTCTATAATTCCCTGTAGTTTTTTCATAAAATTTTCACAGTTTTATAACAAATTTTCAAATAATCCGTCTTTTTATTGTCGTAATTTCATATAATTTTTAAAATTTTTCAAACCTGCTTTAATTTCGTTCTTTTTGCTTTAGTCAGGTCCGCCCCGCGTAGAAACTGCCAACTGCACTAAAATCTGCAAAATAAAACACACGGAATTAGAGAAAATCGCTACTTATCAAAACCGAGGTATAGTGGTCGATCGCTAAAAATACATAAAATTAACTACAACTTTGCTAATAACTTTCTTAAATATTGGTATTTTTCGCTCAAATTTTCTCTAATTAGTGTAATCAGTTGGCCCCCATATATCCCTGCAGTTTTCTTAGTAAATATTTACCGTTAAATAATTAAATTTCGTATTTTTCACTCTTTTATAGTTGAAAATTCATAAATAAAACATAAATTCATCTCTAATTTTGCTGAAAATTGGTCTTTTCTGTTAATATTTTCGTTTTATATAGTGTAATTCATTGCCCTCTATAATTCCCTGTAGTTTTTTCATAAAATTTTCACAGTTTTATAACAAATTTTCAAATAATCCGTCTTTTTATTGTCGTAATTTCATATAATTTTTAAAATTTTTCAAACCTGCTTTAATTTCGTTCTTTTTGCTTTAGTCAGGTCCGCCCCGCGTAGAAACTGCCAACTGCACTAAAATCTGCAAAATAAAACACACGGAATTAGAGAAAATCGCTACTTATCAAAACCGAGGTATAGTGGTCGATCGCTAAAAATACATAAAATTAACTACAACTTTGCTAATAACTTTCTTAAATATTGGTATTTTTCGCTCAAATTTTCTCTAATTAGTGTAATCAGTTGGCCCCCATATATCCCTGCAGTTTTCTTAGTAAATATTTACCGTTAAATAATTAAATTTCGTATTTTTCACTCTTTTATAGTTGAAAATTCATAAATAAAACATAAATTCATCTCTAATTTTGCTGAAAATTGGTCTTTTCTGTTAATATTTTCGTTTTATATAGTGTAATTCATTGCCCTCTATAATTCCCTGTAGTTTTTTCATAAAATTTTCACAGTTTTATAACAAATTTTCAAATAATCCGTCTTTTTATTGTCGTAATTTCATATAATTTTTAAAATTTTTCAAACCTGCTTTAATTTCGTTCTTTTTGCTTTAGTCAGGTCCGCCCCGCGTAGAAACTGCCAACTGCACTAAAATCTGCAAAATAAAACACACGGAATTAGAGAAAATCGCTACTTATCAAAACCGAGGTATAGTGGTCGATCGCTAAAAATACATAAAATTAACTACAACTTTGCTAATAACTTTCTTAAATATTGGTATTTTTCGCTCAAATTTTCTCTAATTAGTGTAATCAGTTGGCCCCCATATATCCCTGCAGTTTTCTTAGTAAATATTTACCGTTAAATAATTAAATTTCGTATTTTTCACTCTTTTATAGTTGAAAATTCATAAATAAAACATAAATTCATCTCTAATTTTGCTGAAAATTGGTCTTTTCTGTTAATATTTTCGTTTTATATAGTGTAATTCATTGCCCTCTATAATACCCTGTAGTTTTTTCATAAAATTTTCACAGTTTTATAACAAATTTTCAAATAATCCGTCTTTTTATTGTCGTAATTTCATATAATTTTTAAAATTTTTCAAACCTGCTTTAATTTTCTCTAATTAGTGTAATCAGTTGGCCCCCATATATCCCTGCAGTTTTCTTAGTAAATATTTACCGTTAAATAATTAAATTTCGTATTTTTCACTCTTTTATAGTTGAAAATTCATAAATAAAACATAAATTCATCTCTAATTTTGCTGAAAATTGGTCTTTTCTGTTAATATTTTCGTTTTATATAGTGTAATTCATTGCCCTCTATAATTCCCTGTAGTTTTTTCATAAAATTTTCACAGTTTTATAACAAATTTTCAAATAATCCGTCTTTTTATTGTCGTAATTTCATATAATTTTTAAAATTTTTCAAACCTGCTTTAATTTCGTTCTTTTTGCTTTAGTCAGGTCCGCCCCGCGTAGAAACTGCCAACTGCACTAAAATCTGCAAAATAAAACACACGGAATTAGAGAAAATCGCTACTTATCAAAACCGAGGTATAGTGGTCGATCGCTAAAAATACATAAAATTAACTACAACTTTGCTAATAACTTTCTTAAATATTGGTATTTTTCGCTCAAATTTTCTCTAATTAGTGTAATCAGTTGGCCCCCATATATCCCTGCAGTTTTCTTAGTAAATATTTACCGTTAAATAATTAAATTTCGTATTTTTCACTCTTTTATAGTTGAAAATTCATAAATAAAACATAAATTCATCTCTAATTTTGCTGAAAATTGGTCTTTTCTGTTAATATTTTCGTTTTATATAGTGTAATTCATTGCCCTCTATAATTCCCTGTAGTTTTTTCATAAAATTTTCACAGTTTTATAACAAATTTTCAAATAATCCGTCTTTTTATTGTCGTAATTTCATATAATTTTTAAAATTTTTCAAACCTGCTTTAATTTCGTTCTTTTTGCTTTAGTCAGGTCCGCCCCGCGTAGAAACTGCCAACTGCACTAAAATCTGCAAAATAAAACACACGGAATTAGAGAAAATCGCTACTTATCAAAACCGAGGTATAGTGGTCGATCGCTAAAAATACATAAAATTAACTACAACTTTGCTAATAACTTTCTTAAATATTGGTATTTTTCGCTCAAATTTTCTCTAATTAGTGTAATCAGTTGGCCCCCATATATCCCTGCAGTTTTCTTAGTAAATATTTACCGTTAAATAATTAAATTTCGTATTTTTCACTCTTTTATAGTTGAAAATTCATAAATAAAACATAAATTCATCTCTAATTTTGCTGAAAATTGGTCTTTTCTGTTAATATTTTCGTTTTATATAGTGTAATTCATTGCCCTCTATAATTCCCTGTAGTTTTTTCATAAAATTTTCACAGTTTTATAACAAATTTTCAAATAATCCGTCTTTTTATTGTCGTAATTTCATATAATTTTTAAAATTTTTCAAACCTGCTTTAATTTCGTTCTTTTTGCTTTAGTCAGGTCCGCCCCGCGTAGAAACTGCCAACTGCACTAAAATCTGCAAAATAAAATACACGGAATTAGAGAAAATCGCTACTTATCAAAACCGAGGTATAGTGGTCGATCGCTAAAAATACATAAAATTAACTACAACTTTGCTAATAACTTTCTTAAATATTGGTATTTTTCGCTCAAATTTTCTCTAATTAGTGTAATCAGTTGGCCCCCATATATCCCTGCAGTTTTCTTAGTAAATATTTACCGTTAAATAATTAAATTTCGTATTTTTCACTCTTTTATAGTTGAAAATTCATAAATAAAACATAAATTCATCTCTAATTTTGCTGAAAATTGGTCTTTTCTGTTAATATTTTCGTTTTATATAGTGTAATTCATTGCCCTCTATAATTCCCTGTAGTTTTTTCATAAAATTTTCACAGTTTTATAACAAATTTTCAAATAATCCGTCTTTTTATTGTCGTAATTTCATATAATTTTTAAAATTTTTCAAACCTGCTTTAATTTCGTTCTTTTTGCTTTAGTCAGGTCCGCCCCGCGTAGAAACTGCCAACTGCACTAAAATCTGCAAAATAAAACACACGGAATTAGAGAAAATCGCTACTTATCAAAACCGAGGTATAGTGGTCGATCGCTAAAAATACATAAAATTAACTACAACTTTGCTAATAACTTTCTTAAATATTGGTATTTTTCGCTCAAATTTTCTCTAATTAGTGTAATCAGTTGGCCCCCATATATCCCTGCAGTTTTCTTAGTAAATATTTACCGTTAAATAATTAAATTTCGTATTTTTCACTCTTTTATAGTTGAAAATTCATAAATAAAACATAAATTCATCTCTAATTTTGCTGAAAATTGGTCTTTTCTGTTAATATTTTCGTTTTATATAGTGTAATTCATTGCCCTCTATAATTCCCTGTAGTTTTTTCATAAAATTTTCACAGTTTTATAACAAATTTTCAAATAATCCGTCTTTTTATTGTCGTAATTTCATATAATTTTTAAAATTTTTCAAACCTGCTTTAATTTCGTTCTTTTTGCTTTAGTCAGGTCCGCCCCGCGTAGAAACTGCCAACTGCACTAAAATCTGCAAAATAAAACACACGGAATTAGAGAAAATCGCTACTTATCAAAACCGAGGTATAGTGGTCGATCGCTAAAAATACATAAAATTAACTACAACTTTGCTAATAACTTTCTTAAATATTGGTATTTTTCGCTCAAATTTTCTCTAATTAGTGTAATCAGTTGGCCCCCATATATCCCTGCAGTTTTCTTAGTAAATATTTACCGTTAAATAATTAAATTTCGTATTTTTCACTCTTTTATAGTTGAAAATTCATAAATAAAACATAAATTCATCTCTAATTTTGCTGAAAATTGGTCTTTTCTGTTAATATTTTCGTTTTATATAGTGTAATTCATTGCCCTCTATAATTCCCTGTAGTTTTTTCATAAAATTTTCACAGTTTTATAACAAATTTTCAAATAATCCGTCTTTTTATTGTCGTAATTTCATATAATTTTTAAAATTTTTCAAACCTGCTTTAATTTCGTTCTTTTTGCTTTAGTCAGGTCCGCCCCGCGTAGAAACTGCCAACTGCACTAAAATCTGCAAAATAAAACACACGGAATTAGAGAAAATCGCTACTTATCAAAACCGAGGTATAGTGGTCGATCGCTAAAAATACATAAAATTAACTACAACTTTGCTAATAACTTTCTTAAATATTGGTATTTTTCGCTCAAATTTTCTCTAATTAGTGTAATCAGTTGGCCCCCATATATCCCTGCAGTTTTCTTAGTAAATATTTACCGTTAAATAATTAAATTTCGTATTTTTCACTCTTTTATAGTTGAAAATTCATAAATAAAACATAAATTCATCTCTAATTTTGCTGAAAATTGGTCTTTTCTGTTAATATTTTCGTTTTATATAGTGTAATTCATTGCCCTCTATAATTCCCTGTAGTTTTTTCATAAAATTTTCACAGTTTTATAACAAATTTTCAAATAATCCGTCTTTTTATTGTCGTAATTTCATATAATTTTTAAAATTTTTCAAACCTGCTTTAATTTCGTTCTTTTTGCTTTAGTCAGGTCCGCCCCGCGTAGAAACTGCCAACTGCACTAAAATCTGCAAAATAAAACACACGGAATTAGAGAAAATCGCTACTTATCAAAACCGAGGTATAGTGGTCGATCGCTAAAAATACATAAAATTAACTACAACTTTGCTAATAACTTTCTTAAATATTGGTATTTTTCGCTCAAATTTTCTCTAATTAGTGTAATCAGTTGGCCCCCATATATCCCTGCAGTTTTCTTAGTAAATATTTACCGTTAAATAATTAAATTTCGTATTTTTCACTCTTTTATAGTTGAAAATTCATAAATAAAACATAAATTCATCTCTAATTTTGCTGAAAATTGGTCTTTTCTGTTAATATTTTCGTTTTATATAGTGTAATTCATTGCCCTCTATAATTCCCTGTAGTTTTTTCATAAAATTTTCACAGTTTTATAACAAATTTTCAAATAATCCGTCTTTTTATTGTCGTAATTTCATATAATTTTTAAAATTTTTCAAACCTGCTTTAATTTCGTTCTTTTTGCTTTAGTCAGGTCCGCCCCGCGTAGAAACTGCCAACTGCACTAAAATCTGCAAAATAAAACACACGGAATTAGAGAAAATCGCTACTTATCAAAACCGAGGTATAGTGGTCGATCGCTAAAAATACATAAAATTAACTACAACTTTGCTAATAACTTTCTTAAATATTGGTATTTTTCGCTCAAATTTTCTCTAATTAGTGTAATCAGTTGGCCCCCATATATCCCTGCAGTTTTCTTAGTAAATATTTACCGTTAAATAATTAAATTTCGTATTTTTCACTCTTTTATAGTTGAAAATTCATAAATAAAACATAAATTCATCTCTAATTTTGCTGAAAATTGGTCTTTTCTGTTAATATTTTCGTTTTATATAGTGTAATTCATTGCCCTCTATAATTCCCTGTAGTTTTTTCATAAAATTTTCACAGTTTTATAACAAATTTTCAAATAATCCGTCTTTTTATTGTCGTAATTTCATATAATTTTTAAAATTTTTCAAACCTGCTTTAATTTCGTTCTTTTTGCTTTAGTCAGGTCCGCCCCGCGTAGAAACTGCCAACTGCACTAAAATCTGCAAAATAAAACACACGGAATTAGAGAAAATCGCTACTTATCAAAACCGAGGTATAGTGGTCGATCGCTAAAAATACATAAAATTAACTACAACTTTGCTAATAACTTTCTTAAATATTGGTATTTTTCGCTCAAATTTTCTCTAATTAGTGTAATCAGTTGGCCCCCATATATCCCTGCAGTTTTCTTAGTAAATATTTACCGTTAAATAATTAAATTTCGTATTTTTCACTCTTTTATAGTTGAAAATTCATAAATAAAACATAAATTCATCTCTAATTTTGCTGAAAATTGGTCTTTTCTGTTAATATTTTCGTTTTATATAGTGTAATTCATTGCCCTCTATAATTCCCTGTAGTTTTTTCATAAAATTTTCACAGTTTTATAACAAATTTTCAAATAATCCGTCTTTTTATTGTCGTAATTTCATATAATTTTTAAAATTTTTCAAACCTGCTTTAATTTCGTTCTTTTTGCTTTAGTCAGGTCCGCCCCGCGTAGAAACTGCCAACTGCACTAAAATCTGCAAAATAAAACACACGGAATTAGAGAAAATCGCTACTTATCAAAACCGAGGTATAGTGGTCGATCGCTAAAAATACATAAAATTAACTACAACTTTGCTAATAACTTTCTTAAATATTGGTATTTTTCGCTCAAATTTTCTCTAATTAGTGTAATCAGTTGGCCCCCATATATCCCTGCAGTTTTCTTAGTAAATATTTACCGTTAAATAATTAAATTTCGTATTTTTCACTCTTTTATAGTTGAAAATTCATAAATAAAACATAAATTCATCTCTAATTTTGCTGAAAATTGGTCTTTTCTGTTAATATTTTCGTTTTATATAGTGTAATTCATTGCCCTCTATAATTCCCTGTAGTTTTTTCATAAAATTTTCACAGTTTTATAACAAATTTTCAAATAATCCGTCTTTTTATTGTCGTAATTTCATATAATTTTTAAAATTTTTCAAACCTGCTTTAATTTCGTTCTTTTTGCTTTAGTCAGGTCCGCCCCGCGTAGAAACTGCCAACTGCACTAAAATCTGCAAAATAAAACACACGGAATTAGAGAAAATCGCTACTTATCAAAACCGAGGTATAGTGGTCGATCGCTAAAAATACATAAAATTAACTACAACTTTGCTAATAACTTTCTTAAATATTGGTATTTTTCGCTCAAATTTTCTCTAATTAGTGTAATCAGTTGGCCCCCATATATCCCTGCAGTTTTCTTAGTAAATATTTACCGTTAAATAATTAAATTTCGTATTTTTCACTCTTTTATAGTTGAAAATTCATAAATAAAACATAAATTCATCTCTAATTTTGCTGAAAATTGGTCTTTTCTGTTAATATTTTCGTTTTATATAGTGTAATTCATTGCCCTCTATAATTCCCTGTAGTTTTTTCATAAAATTTTCACAGTTTTATAACAAATTTTCAAATAATCCGTCTTTTTATTGTCGTAATTTCATATAATTTTTAAAATTTTTCAAACCTGCTTTAATTTCGTTCTTTTTGCTTTAGTCAGGTCCGCCCCGCGTAGAAACTGCCAACTGCACTAAAATCTGCAAAATAAAACACACGGAATTAGAGAAAATCGCTACTTATCAAAACCGAGGTATAGTGGTCGATCGCTAAAAATACATAAAATTAACTACAACTTTGCTAATAACTTTCTTAAATATTGGTATTTTTCGCTCAAATTTTCTCTAATTAGTGTAATCAGTTGGCCCCCATATATCCCTGCAGTTTTCTTAGTAAATATTTACCGTTAAATAATTAAATTTCGTATTTTTCACTCTTTTATAGTTGAAAATTCATAAATAAAACATAAATTCATCTCTAATTTTGCTGAAAATTGGTCTTTTCTGTTAATATTTTCGTTTTATATAGTGTAATTCATTGCCCTCTATAATTCCCTGTAGTTTTTTCATAAAATTTTCACAGTTTTATAACAAATTTTCAAATAATCCGTCTTTTTATTGTCGTAATTTCATATAATTTTTAAAATTTTTCAAACCTGCTTTAATTTCGTTCTTTTTGCTTTAGTCAGGTCCGCCCCGCGTAGAAACTGCCAACTGCACTAAAATCTGCAAAATAAAACACACGGAATTAGAGAAAATCGCTACTTATCAAAACCGAGGTATAGTGGTCGATCGCTAAAAATACATAAAATTAACTACAACTTTGCTAATAACTTTCTTAAATATTGGTATTTTTCGCTCAAATTTTCTCTAATTAGTGTAATCAGTTGGCCCCCATATATCCCTGCAGTTTTCTTAGTAAATATTTACCGTTAAATAATTAAATTTCGTATTTTTCACTCTTTTATAGTTGAAAATTCATAAATAAAACATAAATTCATCTCTAATTTTGCTGAAAATTGGTCTTTTCTGTTAATATTTTCGTTTTATATAGTGTAATTCATTGCCCTCTATAATTCCCTGTAGTTTTTTCATAAAATTTTCACAGTTTTATAACAAATTTTCAAATAATCCGTCTTTTTATTGTCGTAATTTCATATAATTTTTAAAATTTTTCAAACCTGCTTTAATTTCGTTCTTTTTGCTTTAGTCAGGTCCGCCCCGCGTAGAAACTGCCAACTGCACTAAAATCTGCAAAATAAAACACACGGAATTAGAGAAAATCGCTACTTATCAAAACCGAGGTATAGTGGTCGATCGCTAAAAATACATAAAATTAACTACAACTTTGCTAATAACTTTCTTAAATATTGGTATTTTTCGCTCAAATTTTCTCTAATTAGTGTAATCAGTTGGCCCCCATATATCCCTGCAGTTTTCTTAGTAAATATTTACCGTTAAATAATTAAATTTCGTATTTTTCACTCTTTTATAGTTGAAAATTCATAAATAAAACATAAATTCATCTCTAATTTTGCTGAAAATTGGTCTTTTCTGTTAATATTTTCGTTTTATATAGTGTAATTCATTGCCCTCTATAATTCCCTGTAGTTTTTTCATAAAATTTTCACAGTTTTATAACAAATTTTCAAATAATCCGTCTTTTTATTGTCGTAATTTCATATAATTTTTAAAATTTTTCAAACCTGCTTTAATTTCGTTCTTTTTGCTTTAGTCAGGTCCGCCCCGCGTAGAAACTGCCAACTGCACTAAAATCTGCAAAATAAAACACACGGAATTAGAGAAAATCGCTACTTATCAAAACCGAGGTATAGTGGTCGATCGCTAAAAATACATAAAATTAACTACAACTTTGCTAATAACTTTCTTAAATATTGGTATTTTTCGCTCAAATTTTCTCTAATTAGTGTAATCAGTTGGCCCCCATATATCCCTGCAGTTTTCTTAGTAAATATTTACCGTTAAATAATTAAATTTCTTTTTTTTTTTTTTTTTTTTTTTTTTTTTTGCGCCCGAAGCAATTGGAAAAGGGCTACCACTGAGGGAGGCGGAAAATGCATTATGCATACCACGACAGCCGGTCTGTCCTGGTTATGTGGGACTCACTGCCTACCGGGGGACCTAAGTGATACCCACTAAAAACCGCCTTTGGGGACTGGCAACTAGCTCTATTAAAGCTGCATATGCCGTATCTAAAGCGACCCTCTTTTGGGAAAAGAGGGCGCAGACGGCTAAGTGCCGTTTAGGGACTGCCTACGAAGGCATATTATAAATTTTAACTAATTTTTAATTTAATTAGGATTGGCCTGAGCCGCCAGGAGGCAGTTCAGGTCGTTTGACAACTTATTTGGCGGGTCCGAGAGAGTGTTTCTCGGCCTGCGGACGCTATAGCGAGAAGGGAGTGGGGCGGTATAAGTAACTGCCTCACGAATAAGTGTGTTAGTATGCGACTCTGATACTTTAAAGAAGTTTTCAGAGAATTTTTTAAGACATTGCTGGATTGTTGGGATTTCTAAATCCCGGTGAAGGTCGGCATTACGGACGTACCAAGGTGCGTTCGTAGCTCGACGACAGAAGAGGTTTTGAACTACTTGGAGTTCGTTAATAATTTTATCGTTAGCGTGTGCAAAAATAGGAGCCGAGTAAGTCATAACCGGTCGTATACAAACCTTATAGAGGGTTCGCTTATTTCGCAATGACATTTTGCTATGTCTGCCTAACATACTGTTAAGCCGACCTAAATAGAAACGTGCTAGACGCGTTACTCTTTTGACATGAGACTCAAAAGTAAGCCTATAGTCAAGGGTGACGCCTAAATATTTTGCTGACATGTGCCATGGGACAGGGGTCCCTAGCATTCGTATAGGTGGAGTATTTTTCTTGTTTTTATTACGGCGTCTTTTAATATCGAATTGAACTGCGGAGCTCTTCTCCGGGTTCACATCGATACGCCATTTTTGGAACCAGTCTCCTAGGTCATCGACTGACTTTTGGATCTTGTTCCTTGCTGAAGATATTCTAGGACTTTTGAAGTATAGTGCAGTGTCATCTGCGAAGAGTGAGAGCTGTACACCATTCGACGGGATAGGAATGTCGTTGGTGTACAAGATGTACAGGAGGGGAGCTAGTACTGATCCTTGAGGAACACCAGCTTTAATGGGGCGCTGAGAGGATAACGTGCCTTCGTGTCTAAAACGAAAGGTACGATGTTGTAAATAAGAGGCTACGAGACGTACTAGACGATCGGAGAGTCCTATCCTATATAATTTGAAAATAAGGCCTTCATGCCAGACTCGGTCGAAGGCTTTGGCAATGTCGAAAAAGACCGCGATTGTCTTTAGTCGACGTGGATAAAAACCGCTGAGGATATATTCCACAATGCGGTGTACCTGTTGTGGACACGAGTGTTTTGCGCGGAAACCAAATTGGTGTGGGATGACAACGGGGTCACCGTCTGTGGGAAACAGATGGCGCCTCATTCGATTTTGAATGACTCTTTCAAAGAGTTTGCCCATGGCCTTTAGGAGGCTAATGGGACGATGACTGGAGGGGAGGTTAAGAGGCTTGCCTGGCTTGGGAATACCAATGACAATTGCCTCTTTCCAAGAAGTGGGAAAGTAACTAAGATTAAAACAGGCGTTAAAGATAATAGCTAAGAGGGTTAACACCTGCTCTGGAAAGTATTTAAGGGCTTGGTTGGATATGCCATCCGCGCCCGGAGATTTTTTGGGCTTAAGTCCTTTGATGAGGGACGAGATCTCATCATTGGACACAGTGATAGGGTCAGAGGTTGTGGGGGGTGAGTTCCGGCGGCGGACCTCATCCTCCACTTCCTGAATATGTGAGGGGTCGACAGGTTGAGAGCTAGGAGAGCATTGTGCGGCAATGCTGTCTGCAAAGCACTCAGCCTTCTCGTCGTCCTCGAAGGCAACCGTACCGTCGGGGCGGGAGAGAGGGGGAGTGTGAGTTGTAGCGTCTATACGGAGGGCTCTAGCCATCTGATAGTACGCTGTATGTGAGGGAGATATATTCTCCATGAGTTCACTCCTTTGGAGCTCTCGAAATTCATAAAGGTGCGAACGGAGTTTTCGTTGAAGACGATTAGCCGTATGCCTATATTCGGGGGTGGGATATTTAGCTGCTCTCCGGAAAGCAGCTTTTTTAGCTTTTAATATGTTGCTAATATATAGGGGAAGCCCATTAGTATTAGCAACCGGAACGACCCTTTCATTCTCCTTAAGGGAGGATTTAATTAGGGTTGAAAGTGATTCGACCGCGGTGTCGATTTTTACAGGACTGTCTAAGTCTAAGTCCGACGATAGGTAATTAGGGGAGTCCTGCGAGTCCATAGCTTTTGCTAGTGAGTCCTTGAAACCCTTCCAGTTAGTGAAGGTTTTCGTAGTTATAATTGGGGGTGGCTGATGGCCAAGAATAAGAGAGACCGGTCGGTGATCGGATCCTATATCGTCTAGTGTCTCAATAGACCTGAGGTTGAGTGAAACTCCTTTGAGTAACGCAAAATCTAGTACATCTGGGTTATAATCGGTATTATCGGGATAGTGCGTTGCACCGAGCGGGCTGAAAACGGTTAAGTCAAGAGACTGCGTTATATCACGCAGTATCCTACCATTAGTATTAATCGTACGGCATGTCCATTCAGTATGTTTAGAGTTGAAATCTCCAAACATAATGACTGAATTACTTTGAGATAAGATTGCCTCAAAATCATCTTTGAGGGGGAGGTTTTTAGGGGGAATGTAACAGGAGGCTATGACTAAAGACTGATGTCCCGTCATAGATATCCTGCATAACGTAGCTTCCATATTGGTAAGCTGTGGAGTATCAATAAGAGAGCAATGTAGTGTCTTCTTGTAATAAATGGCCGTGCCGCCGCCTCGGCGGTCGTGCCTATCATTACGAAGAAGAGAATAATTTTTAATGGATAAGCCTTTATTGTCTGTGTGTTTAAGATTGGTTTCCTGTAAGAGGAGAAAATCAGCTTCGCGATCTTTAAGGAAGAGCTTAAGCTCTGGGAGATTATTACGCAATCCGCGAATATTAAATGAAATAAGCGATAGCCCTTTGG
Organism: Parnassius mnemosyne; assembly: GCA_963668995.1. Classification (NCBI taxonomy): domain Eukaryota; kingdom Metazoa; phylum Arthropoda; class Insecta; order Lepidoptera; family Papilionidae; genus Parnassius; species Parnassius mnemosyne. The sequence continues at coordinate 456,288 of CAVLGL010000095.1, forward strand.
GCTTGATACGACCGTGACTTTTAGGCAGAGCAGAAGGCTCTGTCATTATAAGCTAAGTTAATTAAGTTAACTTAGCTTACAACGAACGCAATAAATTACTGTGTTCTGCGAGAGCCAAAAGCCGGTCCTGAGGGGATCGGGCGGCGCGCAGTTTACTCGCTAAAACCGAGATTTCGTTAATGTCGATGTTCCTTATCGCGGCGTAAACCGTGTTAAAGTCATCGCCTATTGTCGACTGTTTCTGCTGCGGAGCAGAAAATACCTGTGGCGGTGGATCTACCTTTTTGGGGCCCCAGGCAAAAACTGGAGCCTGCATAGGCTTTGAGAAGCCCGGTGGTGGCCTAAGCGGTGCCTGCGGTGGTCTCGGGGGACCCTGAGGGGGTCGTGCAAAGCCCTGAGACGGCTGAGATGCGCCCTGACGGGGCTTCCTAACATATAAGGCCGGGAATGAACGGTCATTTACCGGCGGTGGTGCCTGTCTTGCTATGCGCGGACGAGGAGCGCACGGGCATCCTCTGTAGCTCGCCGGGTGGCCTGTCTGTTGACACAGGACGCACGCGGGCGGGGATACGGCATCTTTAGGCCGGGGACACTCTTTGGTGATGTGTGGATCTAGGCACTTAACGCACCTGGGTGGGGCGGAGCAATTGGCCGCCGCGTGACCATATAGTTGGCAGCGGTGGCACTGCGCCGGGAAACCGCGCCTATGCGGTGACTCAACCCTAACTCCCGACAAGCCGCACACCGTGCGTACTTGCCGGAAGATGGTTTGCGCCTCCGGAACGTTGGTTAAGATAGCTAAGACTATCGGGTATCTCAACCCGGTCCTACTGTGCATTTTATGAATAGCTTCGACGGGGAATCCTTGTGACTTAAGGTCATCAAGAATCTCCTCGTTGGAGAGTTCGAACGGGACGCCTCGGATGACGGCCTTGACTTTACGCTCTTCCGGAAGAGCGTATGTATGGTACGATACTCGTTCGTTAGTAAAGAGCCTAGTGAGTCTGCGAAAATCATCAATAGATTGGGGAACTATTTTTATCGCTACGCCCATGTTCGTAGCTATGTCATATTTAATTCCAGAGTCGTAGCATACCTTGCTCAGTCTAGTGAACTCGGCCTTGTCTCTCAAAAAGACAGGGGGCGGAACTGGTTTTTTCGCGAGTTGCGGAGCGCAACGTGAAGCCGGCTTCGACGGCGCTGCAATATCTAAGGGGGTCGAGGCAGCGGCGGGGGCTGCGGAGGTAGACGCGGCAGCGGCGGGGGCTGCGGGGGTGGGGGGAGCGGCACGGGCTGCTTCGGCGGGGGGCGAACGGTTTTTCGCGGCGCGCTTCGCTGCGCGCTTAGACGACACCGTGGTGTACGACGATGTATTGGAGTCACCGGTATCATCGGAGTCAGAGGACTCCGATGTCCTGGTGCCGGACTGTTTGGCAGGCCTCTTCCGGGAGGCAGATGTTGATGACGCGGAATCGGAGTGAGAGCACTCCATGTCGATTTCGAGCGGCGCGAACGAATTACGTGACGCGAGGTAGTCCGCTATAACGGGCGGCGGTGCCTGAAGGGCGGGAGGAGCCAGAAGGGCTGTGATGGCTGCTGTAAGAGCTTGCGGGTCATTATGAAACCTATGGGCTATATCGATCAGGGGACCTAATAAATTGTGCAAGGACATTGTCGTTGGGGACTAACTAACAACTAACAAACTAAAAATAAACTAAAAACTATTAGAACTATCGTATGACGTGGGGGATCACCGTTCTCAAAAGAACGGGACGCTCTTATTCCAAGAAACAGACCCCTGTTCTCAAAAGAACAGGGACTTGCTCTGAAAAGAGCAAGTAACGTTTTACAAGAAACAGATACACGGAATATAATAAACAGATATGTAATAAAATATACTAATAAACTTATACACTAGTATCTAGTGTTCTACAATATAAACAAGCGGTCAGCCAACCTCCCCGACCGAGGGCGGGGGGGTGAGAACTGAAAGTTAGCAGGAAAACACTTACCGGACTTCAGCGCTAGGCGCCCACTATCTGAAGAGCGCGAGGCGCGGAGCGGGGGGGCACTAGCGTTGGGACGCTAGGCACGCGAACTACCTGTACACAACCGCTCGGGGGCGGTGCAACAGGCGGAATCGAAAAAGAATTAAATTTCGTATTTTTCACTCTTTTATAGTTGAAAATTCATAAATAAAACATAAATTCATCTCTAATTTTGCTGAAAATTGGTCTTTTCTGTTAATATTTTCGTTTTATATAGTGTAATTCATTGCCCTCTATAATTCCCTGTAGTTTTTTCATAAAATTTTCACAGTTTTATAACAAATTTTCAAATAATCCGTCTTTTTATTGTCGTAATTTCATATAATTTTTAAAATTTTTCAAACCTGCTTTAATTTCGTTCTTTTTGCTTTAGTCAGGTCCGCCCCGCGTAGAAACTGCCAACTGCACTAAAATCTGCAAAATAAAACACACGGAATTAGAGAAAATCGCTACTTATCAAAACCGAGGTATAGTGGTCGATCGCTAAAAATACATAAAATTAACTACAACTTTGCTAATAACTTTCTTAAATATTGGTATTTTTCGCTCAAATTTTCTCTAATTAGTGTAATCAGTTGGCCCCCATATATCCCTGCAGTTTTCTTAGTAAATATTTACCGTTAAATAATTAAATTTCGTATTTTTCACTCTTTTATAGTTGAAAATTCATAAATAAAACATAAATTCATCTCTAATTTTGCTGAAAATTGGTCTTTTCTGTTAATATTTTCGTTTTATATAGTGTAATTCATTGCCCTCTATAATTCCCTGTAGTTTTTTCATAAAATTTTCACAGTTTTATAACAAATTTTCAAATAATCCGTCTTTTTATTGTCGTAATTTCATATAATTTTTAAAATTTTTCAAACCTGCTTTAATTTCGTTCTTTTTGCTTTAGTCAGGTCCGCCCCGCGTAGAAACTGCCAACTGCACTAAAATCTGCAAAATAAAACACACGGAATTAGAGAAAATCGCTACTTATCAAAACCGAGGTATAGTGGTCGATCGCTAAAAATACATAAAATTAACTACAACTTTGCTAATAACTTTCTTAAATATTGGTATTTTTCGCTCAAATTTTCTCTAATTAGTGTAATCAGTTGGCCCCCATATATCCCTGCAGTTTTCTTAGTAAATATTTACCGTTAAATAATTAAATTTCGTATTTTTCACTCTTTTATAGTTGAAAATTCATAAATAAAACATAAATTCATCTCTAATTTTGCTGAAAATTGGTCTTTTCTGTTAATATTTTCGTTTTATATAGTGTAATTCATTGCCCTCTATAATTCCCTGTAGTTTTTTCATAAAATTTTCACAGTTTTATAACAAATTTTCAAATAATCCGTCTTTTTATTGTCGTAATTTCATATAATTTTTAAAATTTTTCAAACCTGCTTTAATTTCGTTCTTTTTGCTTTAGTCAGGTCCGCCCCGCGTAGAAACTGCCAACTGCACTAAAATCTGCAAAATAAAACACACGGAATTAGAGAAAATCGCTACTTATCAAAACCGAGGTATAGTGGTCGATCGCTAAAAATACATAAAATTAACTACAACTTTGCTAATAACTTTCTTAAATATTGGTATTTTTCGCTCAAATTTTCTCTAATTAGTGTAATCAGTTGGCCCCCATATATCCCTGCAGTTTTCTTAGTAAATATTTACCGTTAAATAATTAAATTTCGTATTTTTCACTCTTTTATAGTTGAAAATTCATAAATAAAACATAAATTCATCTCTAATTTTGCTGAAAATTGGTCTTTTCTGTTAATATTTTCGTTTTATATAGTGTAATTCATTGCCCTCTATAATTCCCTGTAGTTTTTTCATAAAATTTTCACAGTTTTATAACAAATTTTCAAATAATCCGTCTTTTTATTGTCGTAATTTCATATAATTTTTAAAATTTTTCAAACCTGCTTTAATTTCGTTCTTTTTGCTTTAGTCAGGTCCGCCCCGCGTAGAAACTGCCAACTGCACTAAAATCTGCAAAATAAAACACACGGAATTAGAGAAAATCGCTACTTATCAAAACCGAGGTATAGTGGTCGATCGCTAAAAATACATAAAATTAACTACAACTTTGCTAATAACTTTCTTAAATATTGGTATTTTTCGCTCAAATTTTCTCTAATTAGTGTAATCAGTTGGCCCCCATATATCCCTGCAGTTTTCTTAGTAAATATTTACCGTTAAATAATTAAATTTCGTATTTTTCACTCTTTTATAGTTGAAAATTCATAAATAAAACATAAATTCATCTCTAATTTTGCTGAAAATTGGTCTTTTCTGTTAATATTTTCGTTTTATATAGTGTAATTCATTGCCCTCTATAATTCCCTGTAGTTTTTTCATAAAATTTTCACAGTTTTATAACAAATTTTCAAATAATCCGTCTTTTTATTGTCGTAATTTCATATAATTTTTAAAATTTTTCAAACCTGCTTTAATTTCGTTCTTTTTGCTTTAGTCAGGTCCGCCCCGCGTAGAAACTGCCAACTGCACTAAAATCTGCAAAATAAAACACACGGAATTAGAGAAAATCGCTACTTATCAAAACCGAGGTATAGTGGTCGATCGCTAAAAATACATAAAATTAACTACAACTTTGCTAATAACTTTCTTAAATATTGGTATTTTTCGCTCAAATTTTCTCTAATTAGTGTAATCAGTTGGCCCCCATATATCCCTGCAGTTTTCTTAGTAAATATTTACCGTTAAATAATTAAATTTCGTATTTTTCACTCTTTTATAGTTGAAAATTCATAAATAAAACATAAATTCATCTCTAATTTTGCTGAAAATTGGTCTTTTCTGTTAATATTTTCGTTTTATATAGTGTAATTCATTGCCCTCTATAATTCCCTGTAGTTTTTTCATAAAATTTTCACAGTTTTATAACAAATTTTCAAATAATCCGTCTTTTTATTGTCGTAATTTCATATAATTTTTAAAATTTTTCAAACCTGCTTTAATTTCGTTCTTTTTGCTTTAGTCAGGTCCGCCCCGCGTAGAAACTGCCAACTGCACTAAAATCTGCAAAATAAAACACACGGAATTAGAGAAAATCGCTACTTATCAAAACCGAGGTATAGTGGTCGATCGCTAAAAATACATAAAATTAACTACAACTTTGCTAATAACTTTCTTAAATATTGGTATTTTTCGCTCAAATTTTCTCTAATTAGTGTAATCAGTTGGCCCCCATATATCCCTGCAGTTTTCTTAGTAAATATTTACCGTTAAATAATTAAATTTCGTATTTTTCACTCTTTTATAGTTGAAAATTCATAAATAAAACATAAATTCATCTCTAATTTTGCTGAAAATTGGTCTTTTCTGTTAATATTTTCGTTTTATATAGTGTAATTCATTGCCCTCTATAATTCCCTGTAGTTTTTTCATAAAATTTTCACAGTTTTATAACAAATTTTCAAATAATCCGTCTTTTTATTGTCGTAATTTCATATAATTTTTAAAATTTTTCAAACCTGCTTTAATTTCGTTCTTTTTGCTTTAGTCAGGTCCGCCCCGCGTAGAAACTGCCAACTGCACTAAAATCTGCAAAATAAAACACACGGAATTAGAGAAAATCGCTACTTATCAAAACCGAGGTATAGTGGTCGATCGCTAAAAATACATAAAATTAACTACAACTTTGCTAATAACTTTCTTAAATATTGGTATTTTTCGCTCAAATTTTCTCTAATTAGTGTAATCAGTTGGCCCCCATATATCCCTGCAGTTTTCTTAGTAAATATTTACCGTTAAATAATTAAATTTCGTATTTTTCACTCTTTTATAGTTGAAAATTCATAAATAAAACATAAATTCATCTCTAATTTTGCTGAAAATTGGTCTTTTCTGTTAATATTTTCGTTTTATATAGTGTAATTCATTGCCCTCTATAATTCCCTGTAGTTTTTTCATAAAATTTTCACAGTTTTATAACAAATTTTCAAATAATCCGTCTTTTTATTGTCGTAATTTCATATAATTTTTAAAATTTTTCAAACCTGCTTTAATTTCGTTCTTTTTGCTTTAGTCAGGTCCGCCCCGCGTAGAAACTGCCAACTGCACTAAAATCTGCAAAATAAAACACACGGAATTAGAGAAAATCGCTACTTATCAAAACCGAGGTATAGTGGTCGATCGCTAAAAATACATAAAATTAACTACAACTTTGCTAATAACTTTCTTAAATATTGGTATTTTTCGCTCAAATTTTCTCTAATTAGTGTAATCAGTTGGCCCCCATATATCCCTGCAGTTTTCTTAGTAAATATTTACCGTTAAATAATTAAATTTCGTATTTTTCACTCTTTTATAGTTGAAAATTCATAAATAAAACATAAATTCATCTCTAATTTTGCTGAAAATTGGTCTTTTCTGTTAATATTTTCGTTTTATATAGTGTAATTCATTGCCCTCTATAATTCCCTGTAGTTTTTTCATAAAATTTTCACAGTTTTATAACAAATTTTCAAATAATCCGTCTTTTTATTGTCGTAATTTCATATAATTTTTAAAATTTTTCAAACCTGCTTTAATTTCGTTCTTTTTGCTTTAGTCAGGTCCGCCCCGCGTAGAAACTGCCAACTGCACTAAAGTCTGCAAAATAAAACACACGGAATTAGAGAAAATCGCTACTTATCAAAACCGAGGTATAGTGGTCGATCGCTAAAAATACATAAAATTAACTACAACTTTGCTAATAACTTTCTTAAATATTGGTATTTTTCGCTCAAATTTTCTCTAATTAGTGTAATCAGTTGGCCCCCATATATCCCTGCAGTTTTCTTAGTAAATATTTACCGTTAAATAATTAAATTTCGTATTTTTCACTCTTTTATAGTTGAAAATTCATAAATAAAACATAAATTCATCTCTAATTTTGCTGAAAATTGGTCTTTTCTGTTAATATTTTCGTTTTATATAGTGTAATTCATTGCCCTCTATAATTCCCTGTAGTTTTTTCATAAAATTTTCACAGTTTTATAACAAATTTTCAAATAATCCGTCTTTTTATTGTCGTAATTTCATATAATTTTTAAAATTTTTCAAACCTGCTTTAATTTCGTTCTTTTTGCTTTAGTCAGGTCCGCCCCGCGTAGAAACTGCCAACTGCACTAAAATCTGCAAAATAAAACACACGGAATTAGAGAAAATCGCTACTTATCAAAACCGAGGTATAGTGGTCGATCGCTAAAAATACATAAAATTAACTACAACTTTGCTAATAACTTTCTTAAATATTGGTATTTTTCGCTCAAATTTTCTCTAATTAGTGTAATCAGTTGGCCCCCATATATCCCTGCAGTTTTCTTAGTAAATATTTACCGTTAAATAATTAAATTTCGTATTTTTCACTCTTTTATAGTTGAAAATTCATAAATAAAACATAAATTCATCTCTAATTTTGCTGAAAATTGGTCTTTTCTGTTAATATTTTCGTTTTATATAGTGTAATTCATTGCCCTCTATAATTCCCTGTAGTTTTTTCATAAAATTTTCACAGTTTTATAACAAATTTTCAAATAATCCGTCTTTTTATTGTCGTAATTTCATATAATTTTTAAAATTTTTCAAACCTGCTTTAATTTCGTTCTTTTTGCTTTAGTCAGGTCCGCCCCGCGTAGAAACTGCCAACTGCACTAAAATCTGCAAAATAAAACACACGGAATTAGAGAAAATCGCTACTTATCAAAACCGAGGTATAGTGGTCGATCGCTAAAAATACATAAAATTAACTACAACTTTGCTAATAACTTTCTTAAATATTGGTATTTTTCGCTCAAATTTTCTCTAATTAGTGTAATCAGTTGGCCCCCATATATCCCTGCAGTTTTCTTAGTAAATATTTACCGTTAAATAATTAAATTTCGTATTTTTCACTCTTTTATAGTTGAAAATTCATAAATAAAACATAAATTCATCTCTAATTTTGCTGAAAATTGGTCTTTTCTGTTAATATTTTCGTTTTATATAGTGTAATTCATTGCCCTCTATAATTCCCTGTAGTTTTTTCATAAAATTTTCACAGTTTTATAACAAATTTTCAAATAATCCGTCTTTTTATTGTCGTAATTTCATATAATTTTTAAAATTTTTCAAACCTGCTTTAATTTCGTTCTTTTTGCTTTAGTCAGGTCCGCCCCGCGTAGAAACTGCCAACTGCACTAAAATCTGCAAAATAAAACACACGGAATTAGAGAAAATCGCTACTTATCAAAACCGAGGTATAGTGGTCGATCGCTAAAAATACATAAAATTAACTACAACTTTGCTAATAACTTTCTTAAATATTGGTATTTTTCGCTCAAATTTTCTCTAATTAGTGTAATCAGTTGGCCCCCATATATCCCTGCAGTTTTCTTAGTAAATATTTACCGTTAAATAATTAAATTTCGTATTTTTCACTCTTTTATAGTTGAAAATTCATAAATAAAACATAAATTCATCTCTAATTTTGCTGAAAATTGGTCTTTTCTGTTAATATTTTCGTTTTATATAGTGTAATTCATTGCCCTCTATAATTCCCTGTAGTTTTTTCATAAAATTTTCACAGTTTTATAACAAATTTTCAAATAATCCGTCTTTTTATTGTCGTAATTTCATATAATTTTTAAAATTTTTCAAACCTGCTTTAATTTCGTTCTTTTTGCTTTAGTCAGGTCCGCCCCGCGTAGAAACTGCCAACTGCACTAAAATCTGCAAAATAAAACACACGGAATTAGAGAAAATCGCTACTTATCAAAACCGAGGTATAGTGGTCGATCGCTAAAAATACATAAAATTAACTACAACTTTGCTAATAACTTTCTTAAATATTGGTATTTTTCGCTCAAATTTTCTCTAATTAGTGTAATCAGTTGGCCCCCATATATCCCTGCAGTTTTCTTAGTAAATATTTACCGTTAAATAATTAAATTTCGTATTTTTCACTCTTTTATAGTTGAAAATTCATAAATAAAACATAAATTCATCTCTAATTTTGCTGAAAATTGGTCTTTTCTGTTAATATTTTCGTTTTATATAGTGTAATTCATTGCCCTCTATAATTTCCTGTAGTTTTTTCATAAAATTTTCACAGTTTTATAACAAATTTTCAAATAATCCGTCTTTTTATTGTCGTAATTTCATATAATTTTTAAAATTTTTCAAACCTGCTTTAATTTCGTTCTTTTTGCTTTAGTCAGGTCCGCCCCGCGTAGAAACTGCCAACTGCACTAAAATCTGCAAAATAAAACACACGGAATTAGAGAAAATCGCTACTTATCAAAACCGAGGTATAGTGGTCGATCGCTAAAAATACATAAAATTAACTACAACTTTGCTAATAACTTTCTTAAATATTGGTATTTTTCGCTCAAATTTTCTCTAATTAGTGTAATCAGTTGGCCCCCATATATCCCTGCAGTTTTCTTAGTAAATATTTACCGTTAAATAATTAAATTTCGTATTTTTCACTCTTTTATAGTTGAAAATTCATAAATAAAACATAAATTCATCTCTAATTTTGCTGAAAATTGGTCTTTTCTGTTAATATTTTCGTTTTATATAGTGTAATTCATTGCCCTCTATAATTCCCTGTAGTTTTTTCATAAAATTTTCACAGTTTTATAACAAATTTTCAAATAATCCGTCTTTTTATTGTCGTAATTTCATATAATTTTTAAAATTTTTCAAACCTGCTTTAATTTCGTTCTTTTTGCTTTAGTCAGGTCCGCCCCGCGTAGAAACTGCCAACTGCACTAAAATCTGCAAAATAAAACACACGGAATTAGAGAAAATCGCTACTTATCAAAACCGAGGTATAGTGGTCGATCGCTAAAAATACATAAAATTAACTACAACTTTGCTAATAACTTTCTTAAATATTGGTATTTTTCGCTCAAATTTTCTCTAATTAGTGTAATCAGTTGGCCCCCATATATCCCTGCAGTTTTCTTAGTAAATATTTACCGTTAAATAATTAAATTTCGTATTTTTCACTCTTTTATAGTTGAAAATTCATAAATAAAACATAAATTCATCTCTAATTTTGCTGAAAATTGGTCTTTTCTGTTAATATTTTCGTTTTATATAGTGTAATTCATTGCCCTCTATAATTCCCTGTAGTTTTTTCATAAAATTTTCACAGTTTTATAACAAATTTTCAAATAATCCGTCTTTTTATTGTCGTAATTTCATATAATTTTTAAAATTTTTCAAACCTGCTTTAATTTCGTTCTTTTTGCTTTAGTCAGGTCCGCCCCGCGTAGAAACTGCCAACTGCACTAAAATCTGCAAAATAAAACACACGGAATTAGAGAAAATCGCTACTTATCAAAACCGAGGTATAGTGGTCGATCGCTAAAAATACATAAAATTAACTACAACTTTGCTAATAACTTTCTTAAATATTGGTATTTTTCGCTCAAATTTTCTCTAATTAGTGTAATCAGTTGGCCCCCATATATCCCTGCAGTTTTCTTAGTAAATATTTACCGTTAAATAATTAAATTTCGTATTTTTCACTCTTTTATAGTTGAAAATTCATAAATAAAACATAAATTCATCTCTAATTTTGCTGAAAATTGGTCTTTTCTGTTAATATTTTCGTTTTATATAGTGTAATTCATTGCCCTCTATAATTTCCTGTAGTTTTTTCATAAAATTTTCACAGTTTTATAACAAATTTTCAAATAATCCGTCTTTTTATTGTCGTAATTTCATATAATTTTTAAAATTTTTCAAACCTGCTTTAATTTCGTTCTTTTTGCTTTAGTCAGGTCCGCCCCGCGTAGAAACTGCCAACTGCACTAAAATCTGCAAAATAAAACACACGGAATTAGAGAAAATCGCTACTTATCAAAACCGAGGTATAGTGGTCGATCGCTAAAAATACATAAAATTAACTACAACTTTGCTAATAACTTTCTTAAATATTGGTATTTTTCGCTCAAATTTTCTCTAATTAGTGTAATCAGTTGGCCCCCATATATCCCTGCAGTTTTCTTAGTAAATATTTACCGTTAAATAATTAAATTTCGTATTTTTCACTCTTTTATAGTTGAAAATTCATAAATAAAACATAAATTCATCTCTAATTTTGCTGAAAATTGGTCTTTTCTGTTAATATTTTCGTTTTATATAGTGTAATTCATTGCCCTCTATAATTCCCTGTAGTTTTTTCATAAAATTTTCACAGTTTTATAACAAATTTTCAAATAATCCGTCTTTTTATTGTCGTAATTTCATATAATTTTTAAAATTTTTCAAACCTGCTTTAATTTCGTTCTTTTTGCTTTAGTCAGGTCCGCCCCGCGTAGAAACTGCCAACTGCACTAAAATCTGCAAAATAAAACACACGGAATTAGAGAAAATCGCTACTTATCAAAACCGAGGTATAGTGGTCGATCGCTAAAAATACATAAAATTAACTACAACTTTGCTAATAACTTTCTTAAATATTGGTATTTTTCGCTCAAATTTTCTCTAATTAGTGTAATCAGTTGGCCCCCATATATCCCTGCAGTTTTCTTAGTAAATATTTACCGTTAAATAATTAAATTTCGTATTTTTCACTCTTTTATAGTTGAAAATTCATAAATAAAACATAAATTCATCTCTAATTTTGCTGAAAATTGGTCTTTTCTGTTAATATTTTCGTTTTATATAGTGTAATTCATTGCCCTCTATAATTCCCTGTAGTTTTTTCATAAAATTTTCACAGTTTTATAACAAATTTTCAAATAATCCGTCTTTTTATTGTCGTAATTTCATATAATTTTTAAAATTTTTCAAACCTGCTTTAATTTCGTTCTTTTTGCTTTAGTCAGGTCCGCCCCGCGTAGAAACTGCCAACTGCACTAAAATCTGCAAAATAAAACACACGGAATTAGAGAAAATCGCTACTTATCAAAACCGAGGTATAGTGGTCGATCGCTAAAAATACATAAAATTAACTACAACTTTGCTAATAACTTTCTTAAATATTGGTATTTTTCGCTCAAATTTTCTCTAATTAGTGTAATCAGTTGGCCCCCATATATCCCTGCAGTTTTCTTAGTAAATATTTACCGTTAAATAATTAAATTTCGTATTTTTCACTCTTTTATAGTTGAAAATTCATAAATAAAACATAAATTCATCTCTAATTTTGCTGAAAATTGGTCTTTTCTGTTAATATTTTCGTTTTATATAGTGTAATTCATTGCCCTCTATAATTCCCTGTAGTTTTTTCATAAAATTTTCACAGTTTTATAACAAATTTTCAAATAATCCGTCTTTTTATTGTCGTAATTTCATATAATTTTTAAAATTTTTCAAACCTGCTTTAATTTCGTTCTTTTTGCTTTAGTCAGGTCCGCCCCGCGTAGAAACTGCCAACTGCACTAAAATCTGCAAAATAAAACACACGGAATTAGAGAAAATCGCTACTTATCAAAACCGAGGTATAGTGGTCGATCGCTAAAAATACATAAAATTAACTACAACTTTGCTAATAACTTTCTTAAATATTGGTATTTTTCGCTCAAATTTTCTCTAATTAGTGTAATCAGTTGGCCCCCATATATCCCTGCAGTTTTCTTAGTAAATATTTACCGTTAAATAATTAAATTTCGTATTTTTCACTCTTTTATAGTTGAAAATTCATAAATAAAACATAAATTCATCTCTAATTTTGCTGAAAATTGGTCTTTTCTGTTAATATTTTCGTTTTATATAGTGTAATTCATTGCCCTCTATAATTCCCTGTAGTTTTTTCATAAAATTTTCACAGTTTTATAACAAATTTTCAAATAATCCGTCTTTTTATTGTCGTAATTTCATATAATTTTTAAAATTTTTCAAACCTGCTTTAATTTCGTTCTTTTTGCTTTAGTCAGGTCCGCCCCGCGTAGAAACTGCCAACTGCACTAAAATCTGCAAAATAAAACACACGGAATTAGAGAAAATCGCTACTTATCAAAACCGAGGTATAGTGGTCGATCGCTAAAAATACATAAAATTAACTACAACTTTGCTAATAACTTTCTTAAATATTGGTATTTTTCGCTCAAATTTTCTCTAATTAGTGTAATCAGTTGGCCCCCATATATCCCTGCAGTTTTCTTAGTAAATATTTACCGTTAAATAATTAAATTTCGTATTTTTCACTCTTTTATAGTTGAAAATTCATAAATAAAACATAAATTCATCTCTAATTTTGCTGAAAATTGGTCTTTTCTGTTAATATTTTCGTTTTATATAGTGTAATTCATTGCCCTCTATAATTCCCTGTAGTTTTTTCATAAAATTTTCACAGTTTTATAACAAATTTTCAAATAATCCGTCTTTTTATTGTCGTAATTTCATATAATTTTTAAAATTTTTCAAACCTGCTTTAATTTCGTTCTTTTTGCTTTAGTCAGGTCCGCCCCGCGTAGAAACTGCCAACTGCACTAAAATCTGCAAAATAAAACACACGGAATTAGAGAAAATCGCTACTTATCAAAACCGAGGTATAGTGGTCGATCGCTAAAAATACATAAAATTAACTACAACTTTGCTAATAACTTTCTTAAATATTGGTATTTTTCGCTCAAATTTTCTCTAATTAGTGTAATCAGTTGGCCCCCATATATCCCTGCAGTTTTCTTAGTAAATATTTACCGTTAAATAATTAAATTTCGTATTTTTCACTCTTTTATAGTTGAAAATTCATAAATAAAACATAAATTCATCTCTAATTTTGCTGAAAATTGGTCTTTTCTGTTAATATTTTCGTTTTATATAGTGTAATTCATTGCCCTCTATAATTCCCTGTAGTTTTTTCATAAAATTTTCACAGTTTTATAACAAATTTTCAAATAATCCGTCTTTTTATTGTCGTAATTTCATATAATTTTTAAAATTTTTCAAACCTGCTTTAATTTCGTTCTTTTTGCTTTAGTCAGGTCCGCCCCGCGTAGAAACTGCCAACTGCACTAAAATCTGCAAAATAAAACACACGGAATTAGAGAAAATCGCTACTTATCAAAACCGAGGTATAGTGGTCGATCGCTAAAAATACATAAAATTAACTACAACTTTGCTAATAACTTTCTTAAATATTGGTATTTTTCGCTCAAATTTTCTCTAATTAGTGTAATCAGTTGGCCCCCATATATCCCTGCAGTTTTCTTAGTAAATATTTACCGTTAAATAATTAAATTTCGTATTTTTCACTCTTTTATAGTTGAAAATTCATAAATAAAACATAAATTCATCTCTAATTTTGCTGAAAATTGGTCTTTTCTGTTAATATTTTCGTTTTATATAGTGTAATTCATTGCCGTCTATAATTCCCTGTAGTTTTTTCATAAAATTTTCACAGTTTTATAACAAATTTTCAAATAATCCGTCTTTTTATTGTCGTAATTTCATATAATTTTTAAAATTTTTCAAACCTGCTTTAATTTCGTTCTTTTTGCTTTAGTCAGGTCCGCCCCGCGTAGAAACTGCCAACTGCACTAAAATCTGCAAAATAAAACACACGGAATTAGAGAAAATCGCTACTTATCAAAACCGAGGTATAGTGGTCGATCGCTAAAAATACATAAAATTAACTACAACTTTGCTAATAACTTTCTTAAATATTGGTATTTTTCGCTCAAATTTTCTCTAATTAGTGTAATCAGTTGGCCCCCATATATCCCTGCAGTTTTCTTAGTAAATATTTACCGTTAAATAATTAAATTTCGTATTTTTCACTCTTTTATAGTTGAAAATTCATAAATAAAACATAAATTCATCTCTAATTTTGCTGAAAATTGGTCTTTTCTGTTAATATTTTCGTTTTATATAGTGTAATTCATTGCCCTCTATAATTCCCTGTAGTTTTTTCATAAAATTTTCACAGTTTTATAACAAATTTTCAAATAATCCGTCTTTTTATTGTCGTAATTTCATATAATTTTTAAAATTTTTCAAACCTGCTTTAATTTCGTTCTTTTTGCTTTAGTCAGGTCCGCCCCGCGTAGAAACTGCCAACTGCACTAAAATCTGCAAAATAAAACACACGGAATTAGAGAAAATCGCTACTTATCAAAACCGAGGTATAGTGGTCGATCGCTAAAAATACATAAAATTAACTACAACTTTGCTAATAACTTTCTTAAATATTGGTATTTTTCGCTCAAATTTTCTCTAATTAGTGTAATCAGTTGGCCCCCATATATCCCTGCAGTTTTCTTAGTAAATATTTACCGTTAAATAATTAAATTTCGTATTTTTCACTCTTTTATAGTTGAAAATTCATAAATAAAACATAAATTCATCTCTAATTTTGCTGAAAATTGGTCTTTTCTGTTAATATTTTCGTTTTATATAGTGTAATTCATTGCCGTCTATAATTCCCTGTAGTTTTTTCATAAAATTTTCACAGTTTTATAACAAATTTTCAAATAATCCGTCTTTTTATTGTCGTAATTTCATATAATTTTTAAAATTTTTCAAACCTGCTTTAATTTCGTTCTTTTTGCTTTAGTCAGGTCCGCCCCGCGTAGAAACTGCCAACTGCACTAAAATCTGCAAAATAAAACACACGGAATTAGAGAAAATCGCTACTTATCAAAACCGAGGTATAGTGGTCGATCGCTAAAAATACATAAAATTAACTACAACTTTGCTAATAACTTTCTTAAATATTGGTATTTTTCGCTCAAATTTTCTCTAATTAGTGTAATCAGTTGGCCCCCATATATCCCTGCAGTTTTCTTAGTAAATATTTACCGTTAAATAATTAAATTTCTTTTTTTTTTTTTTTTTTTTTTTTTGCGCCCGAAGCAATTGGAAAAGGGCTACCCCGAAGGGAGGCAGAAAATGCATTACGCATACCACGATGGCCGGTCCATCGTGGTTATGAGGGACTCACTACCTACAAGGGGGAACCTAAGTGATACCCTCTAAAAACTGCCTTTGGGGACTGGCAACCAGCTGTTGAAAGCTTCACATGCCGTATCGTAAAGCGACCCTCTTTTGGGAAAAGAGGGCGCAGGCGGCTATAAGCCGCTGAGGGAGTGCCTGGGAAGGCAAATTAATTATGAATAACTTAATTAGAGTTGGCCTGAGCCGCCAGGAGGCAGTTCAGGTCGTTTGAAAGTTTATTAGGCGGGTCCGAGAGGGAGTTCCTCGGCCTGCGGACGCTATAGCGGGAGGGGAGTGGGGCTGCATAATTAGCAGCCTCACGAATAAAATGATTGGAATGCGACTCTGAGGCTTTGAAGAAGTTCTCAGAGAGTTTTTTAAGGAATTGTTGAATTGTAGGGAGCTCTAGGTCCCGATGAAGGTCGGCATTGCGGACGTACCAAGGTGCGTTCGCAGCTCGACGACAGAAAAGGTTTTGAACTACTTGGAGTTCATTAATAATTTTAGGGTTAGAGTGGGCGAAAATGGGGCCCGCGTAGGACATGACTGGTCGTATACAGACCTTATAAAGAGTACGCTTGTTTCTGAGGGACATTTTACTGTGTCGGCCCAACATACTGTTGAGCCTATTCAGGTAAAAACGTGCGTGACGGGTTACTCTTTTGACGTGGGGCCTGAAAGTTAGCCCTGTGTCTAGAGTGACACCTAAATATTTGGCAGACGTATGCCAGGGGACAGGGGTCCCTAGCATACGTATTGGTGGAGTGTTTTTGAGACGGCGTCGTTTATAATCGAAGTGAACGGCGGAGCTCTTCTCCGGGTTCACATCGATGCGCCATTTTTTGAACCAAGTTCCTAGGTCATCAACTGACTTTTGGACCTTGTTCCGTATGAAAGGTAGCGAGATACCTTTGCAGTAGAGAGCAGTGTCGTCTGCGAAGAGGGAGAGCTGAACACCTTTCGGCGGAATGGGAATGTCGTTGGTGAACAGTATGTACAGCAGAGGAGCAAGAACTGAGCCCTGAGGGACACCAGCTTTGATGGGGCGCTGTGAAGATAGCGTGCCTTCGTGTCTAAAACGAAAGGTACGATGATTAAGATAAGAGGCCACGAGACGTACTAGACGATCGGGGAGACCTATTTTGTATAGTTTGTAGATAAGGCCTGTATGCCAGACTCTATCGAAGGCTTTGGCGATGTCGAAAAAGACCGCGATAGTCTTATGACGACGGGGATAAAAACCGCTGAGGATATATTCCAAAATACGGTGAACTTGTTGGGGGCAGGAGTGTTTCGCTCGGAAACCGAATTGATGGGGAATGATAAGAGGGTCACCGTCTGTGGGAAACAGATGGCGCCTCATGCGATTTTGAATGACTCTTTCAAAGAGCTTGCCCATGGCCTTGAGGAGGCTAATGGGACGATGACTGGAGGGGAGATTAAGAGGCTTGCCTGGCTTGGGAATACCAATCACAGTTGCCTCTTTCCACGTAGTGGGAAAGTAACTAAGGTTGAAGCAGGCATTGAAGATAATAGATAAAAGGGTTAACACCTGCTCAGGAAAGTTTTTTAGGGCTTGGTTGGAGATGCCATCCGCGCCCGGAGCCTTTTTAGGCTTAAGTCCTTTGATGAGGGATGAAAGCTCATCATTGGACACAGAGATAGGTTCGGAGGCTGTAGGTGGCGAGTTCCGGCGGCGGACCTCATCCTCCACTGCCTGGACGTGTGAGGGGTCTACGGGTTGAGAGCTAGGAGAGCATTGAGCGGCAATGCTGTCTGCAAAGCACTCAGCCTTTTCCTCGTCCTCGAAGGCTACCGTACCGTCGGGACGGGAGAGAGGGGGAGTGTGGAAGATAGCGTCTATGCGGAGGGCTCTTGCCATCTGATAGTACGCTGTATGAGAGGGAGAGATATTCTCCATGAGCTTACTCTTTTCGAGGTCTCGAAATTCAGAGAGGCGGAAACGGAGTTCTCGTTGAAGACGATTGGCCGTGCGCCTATATTCGGGCGTGGGATATTTTGCTGCTCTCCGGAAAGCAGCTTTTTTGGCTTTTAATAGGTTGCTAATATGCAGGGGAAGCCCACTATTATTAGCAACCGGGACGACCCTTTCATTCTCCTTAAGGGAGGTTTTAATAAGGGTGGAGAGTGAATCGACCGCGGTGTCGATTTTTTCAGGACTGTCTAAGTCCGAAGATAGGGAGATGGGGGAGTCCTGTGAGTCCAGAGCTTTCGCTAGGGACTCCTTGAAGCCCTTCCAATTTGTGAAGGTTTTAGTAGAGGGTGTTGGGAGTGGTGGCTGATGGCCAAGAATGAGAGAGACCGGTCGGTGGTCGGATCCTAGATCATCTAGTGTCTCGATTGCCCTAAGGTTGAGAGAAACTCCTTTGAGTAACGCAAAATCTAGTACATCTGGGGCATAGTCGGTGTTATCGGGAAAGTGAGTAACACCGAGAGGACTGTGGACGGTAATATCAAGAGACTGCGTGATATCGAGCAGTAACTTGCCACTACGGGTGGTAGTACGGCATGTCCATTCAGTATGCTTGGAGTTAAAATCTCCAAACATAATGACTGAATTGCCTAGAGATAAAATAGCCTCAAAATCTTTTTTGAGGGGAAGGGTTTTAGAAGGGATGTAACAGGAGGCTATGAAGATGGACTGATGTCCAGTCATAGCTAGCCTGCATACCGTGGCTTCCATGTTGGAAAGTTGCGGAGTAGAAATGGGAGAACAGTGGAGTGTCTTCTTGTAATAAATGGCCGTACCGCCGCCTCGGCGGTCGGGTCTATCATTACGAAGAAGAGAGAAGTTTTTGATGGAAAGGCCTTTAGTGTCCTTAGTATTGAGATTAGTTTCCTGTAGGAGGAGGAAATTGGTTTCACGATTTTGAAGAAAGAGCTTAAGCTCTGGGAGGTTATTTCGCAAACCGCGAATGTTAAAGGATACAAGCGATAAACCCTTAGGTTTGATACGACCGTGGGATTTTGGTAGAGCAACCTGCTCTGTCATTGTGAGTTAAGTTAATTAAGTTAACTTAACTTACAATGAGCACAAAAGATTATGATGCTCTGCAAGAGCGAGGAGACGGTCCTGAGGGGACCTCGCAGCGCGCAATTTGCGTGCTAACACAGCGATTTCCTCAACGTTGATGTTCCTAATTGCGGAATACACCGTTTTTAGGTCATCAGCCATTGAGGGCTGTGATTGTTGTGGTTGAGGGGCAGAGGATGTCCGCGGTGGTACTGCCTTTTTGGGGCCCCAGGGAAAAACTGGAGGCTGCATAGGCTGAGAGAAGCCCGGAGGGGGCCGAATAGTGCCCTGAGGGGGCCTAGGAGGACCCTGAGAGGGTCGAGTGAAGCCCTGGGTGGGCTGTGAAAGGCCCTGACGGGGCATCCGTTGGTAAAGAGCCGGGAATGAGCGGTCATTGACCGGCGGTGGAGCTTGCCTACTGGGGCGAGGATGAGGTGCGCAAGGGCAGCCTCTGTAGTTAGCCGGGTGGCCCGTTTGTTTACACAGGACACACGCGGGTGGGGATTCGGCGTCTTTGGGCCGAGGACACTCTTTAGTGTTGTGGGGTTCAAGGCACTTAACGCACCTGGGTGGGGCGGAGCAGTTGGCCGCCGCATGACCATATAGCTGGCAGCGGTGGCACTGCGCCGGGAACCCGCGCCTATGTGGAGGCTCAACCCTCACTCTCGACAGGCCGCACACTGTGCGTACCTGCCGGAAGATGGCTTTCGCCTCCGGCACGTTGGTTAAAATTACTAGGGCAAGAGAGAACCTCTGGCCTGTTCTACTGTGCATTTTGTGCACGGCTTCTACGGGGAAACCTTGGGACTTAAGGTCCTCAAGGATTTCTTCGTTTGAAAATTCGAAGGGGACGCCGCGGATGACGGCCCTGACTTTGCGCTCTTCCGGAAGAGCGTATGTATGATAAGAAACTCGTTCGGCTGTGAATAGCCTGGTGAGTCGCCGGAAGTCGTCGATTGATTGGGGGATGATCTTAATAGCCTCCCCGAGGTTGATGGCGTGGTCATATTTTATGCCTGCGTTGTAGCAGGTTTTGGAGAGTTCTGTGAATTTAGCCTTGTCTCTTAGGAAGACAGGGGGCGGGACTTGCTTCTTGGCAAGGACTGGAGCACAGCGAGAGGCTGGCTTGGTCGGAGCGGGAATGTCTAGTGACATAAGTGGGGCTGAGGCAGCGGCGGGGGCTGCGGGGGCAGAGGCGGCAGCGGGAGCTGCGGAGGTTGAAGGAGCGGCAGGGGCCGCCGAGACAGGGAGGGTGCGGTTTTTAGCGGCGCGTTTACCGTTGCGCTTGGAGTTCACCGTGGTGAACGAAGAATCCCCGGTTCCGTCGGAGTCACAGGACTCCGATGAGCCGGTGCCAGAATTGGTGGCGGGCCTCTTCCGGGAGGCCGATGCAGAGGACTCGGAGCATGCGTACTCCATTTCTAATGGGGCGAAAGAGTTCTTTGTCTCTAGGTAGGCCGCAAGTACGGGCGGCGGTTGGAGTGCCTGACGGGCAGGGGGAGTAACATGGGCGGCGATGGCGGCAAGGGCCGTCTCATCGAGGTTTAGGCCCAGACCAAGAGTTTGGTTTAGGGCGGCGACGAGGGACTTAATTTGGGTAATTGTGGACATGTTGAGGGCAGTAGTTTTACGAAACGTATTTGATACGGAAGGGGCTAGTGGGTGCTGTTCTGAAAAGAACAGAGACGAGTACCTAAACAGTAAGGGCGGGATCACCGTTCTGAGAAGAACGGGACGTTATTAATTCTAGGAGTAAGTGCCCCTGCTCTCAAAAGAGCAGGGCCTTGCTCTGAAAAGAGCAAGTAACTCCCTAGAAACAGTATATACACGTACACGTTATACAAATAAATAACGAAAACAAAATTAGAAATAGTTAACAAAAGAATTAACAATAAAAATAACAATAACAAGCAAGACCAACAGTCAAACCGCCCCGCCCGGAGACAGGGAGGTAATAACTGGAGTTAGCGTAAAATGACTCACCAAGGCGTCGACGCTGTAAGCGCGAGCAGGACAGCGGAGGCGCGAGAGCGAGAGAGCACTACCGTACGGGGACGGATGCGCGGACTACCTGGACACGACCGCTCGAGAGCGGTGCCACAGGCGGAATGAATTAAATTTCTTTTTTTTTTTTTTTTTTTTTTTTTTTGCGCCCGAAGCAATTGGAAAAGGGCTACCCCGAAGGGAGGCAGAAAATGCATTACGCATACCACGATGGCCGGTCCATCGTGGTTATGAGGGACTCACTACCTACAAGGGGGAACCTAAGTGATACCCTCTAAAAACTGCCTTTGGGGACTGGCAACCAGCTGTTGAAAGCTTCACATGCCGTATCGTAAAGCGACCCTCTTTTGGGAAAAGAGGGCGCAGGCGGCTATAAGCCGCTGAGGGAGTGCCTGGGAAGGCAAATTAATTATGAATAACTTAATTAGAGTTGGCCTGAGCCGCCAGGAGGCAGTTCAGGTCGTTTGAAAGTTTATTAGGCGGGTCCGAGAGGGAGTTCCTCGGCCTGCGGACGCTATAGCGGGAGGGGAGTGGGGCTGCATAATTAGCAGCCTCACGAATAAAATGATTGGAATGCGACTCTGAGGCTTTGAAGAAGTTCTCAGAGAGTTTTTTAAGGAATTGTTGAATTGTAGGGAGCTCTAGGTCCCGATGAAGGTCGGCATTGCGGACGTACCAAGGTGCGTTCGCAGCTCGACGACAGAAAAGGTTTTGAACTACTTGGAGTTCATTAATGATTTTAGGGTCAGCGTGGGCAAAAATGGAGCCCGCGTAGGACATGACTGGTCGTATACAGACCTTATAAAGGGTACGCTTGTTTCTGAGGGACATTTTACTGTGTCGGCCCAACATACTGTTGAGCCTATTCAGGTAAAAACGTGCGTGACGGGTTACTCTTTTGACGTGGGGCCTGAAAGTTAGCCCTGTGTCTAGAGTGACACCTAAATATTTGGCAGACGTATGCCAGGGGACAGGGGTCCCTAGCATACGTATTGGTGGAGTGTTTTTGAGACGGCGTCGTTTATAATCGAAGTGAACGGCGGAGCTCTTCTCCGGGTTCACATCGATGCGCCATTTTTTGAACCAAGCTCCTAGGTCATCAACTGACTTTTGGACCTTGTTCCGTATGAAAGGTAGCGAGATACCTTTGCAGTAGAGAGCAGTGTCGTCTGCGAAGAGGGAGAGCTGAACACCTTTCGGCGGAATGGGAATGTCGTTGGTGAACAGTATGTACAGCAGAGGAGCAAGAACTGAGCCCTGAGGGACACCAGCTTTGATGGGGCGCTGTGAAGATAGCGTGCCTTCGTGTCTAAAACGAAAGGTACGATGATTAAGATAAGAGGCCACGAGACGTACTAGACGATCGGGGAGACCTATTTTGTATAGTTTATAGATAAGGCCTGTATGCCAGACTCTATCGAAGGCTTTGGCGATGTCGAAAAAGACCGCGATAGTCTTATGACGACGGGGATAAAAACCGCTGAGGATATATTCCACAATATGGTGAACTTGTTGGGGGCAGGAGTGTTTCGCTCGGAAACCGAATTGATGGGAAATGATAAGAGGGTCACCGTCTGTGGGAAACAGATGGCGCCTCATGCGATTTTGAATGACTCTTTCAAAGAGCTTGCCCATGGCCTTGAGGAGGCTAATGGGACGATGACTGGAGGGGAGATTAAGAGGCTTGCCTGGCTTGGGAATACCAATCACAGTTGCCTCTTTCCACGTAGTGGGAAAGTAACTAAGGTTGAAGCAGGCATTGAAGATAATAGATAAAAGGGTTAGCACCTGCTCAGGAAAGTTTTTTAGGGCTTGGTTGGAGATGCCATCCGCGCCCGGAGCCTTTTTAGGCTTAAGTCCTTTGATGAGGGATGAAAGCTCATCATTGGACACAGAGATAGGTTCGGAGGCTGTAGGGGGCGAGTTCCGGCGGCGGACCTCATCCTCCACTGCCTGGACGTGTGAGGGGTCTACGGGTTGAGAGCTAGGAGAGCATTGAGCGGCAATGCTGTCTGCAAAGCACTCAGCCTTTTCCTCGTCCTCGAAGGCTACCGTACCGTCGGGACGGGAGAGAGGGGGAGTGTGGAAGATAGCGTCTATGCGGAGGGCTCTTGCCATCTGATAGTACGCTGTATGAGAGGGAGAGATATTCTCCATGAGCTTACTCTTTTTGAGGTCTCGAAATTCAGAGAGGCGGAAACGGAGTTCTCGTTGAAGACGATTGGCCGTGCGCCTATATTCGGGCGTGGGATATTTTGCTGCTCTCCGGAAAGCAGCTTTTTTGGCTTTTAATAGGTTGCTAATATGCAGGGGAAGCCCACTATTATTAGCAACCGGGACGACCCTTTCATTCTCCTTAAGGGAGGTTTTAATAAGGGTGGAGAGTGAATCGACCGCGGTGTCGATTTTTTCAGGACTGTCTAAGTCCGAAGATAGGGAGATGGGGGAGTCCTGTGAGTCCAGAGCTTTCGCTAGGGACTCCTTGAAGCCCTTCCAATTTGTGAAGGTTTTAGTAGAGGGTGTTGGGAGTGGTGGCTGATGGCCAAGAATGAGAGAGACCGGTCGGTGGTCGGATCCTAGATCGTCTAGTGTCTCGATTGCCCTAAGGTTGAGAGAAACTCCTTTGAGTAACGCAAAATCTAGTACATCGGGGGCATAGTCGGTGTTATCGGGAAAGTGAGTAACACCGAGAGGACTGTGGACGGTAATATCAAGAGACTGCGTGATATCGAGCAGTAACTTGCCACTACGGGTGGTAGTACGGCATGTCCATTCAGTATGCTTGGAGTTAAAATCTCCAAACATAATGACTGAATTGCCTAGAGATAAAATAGCCTCAAAATCTTTTTTGAGGGGAAGGGTTTTAGAAGGGATGTAACAGGAGGCTATGAAGATGGACTGATGTCCAGTCATAGCTAGCCTGCATACCGTGGCTTCCATGTTGGAAAGTTGCGGAGTAGAAATGGGAGAACAGTGAAGTGTCTTCTTGTAATAAATGGCCGTACCGCCGCCTCGGCGGTCGGGTCTATCATTACGAAGAAGAGAGAAGTTTTTGATGGAAAGGCCTTTAGTGTCCTTAGTATGGAGATTAGTTTCCTGTAGGAGGAGGAAATCGGTTTCACGATTTTGAAGAAAGAGCTTAAGCTCTGGGAGGTTATTTCGCAAACCGCGAATGTTAAAGGATACAAGCGATAAACCCTTAGGTTTGATACGACCGTGGGATTTTGGTAGAGCAAACTGCTCTGTCATTGTGAGTTAAGTTAATTAAGTTAACTTAACTTACAATGAGCACAAAAGATTATGATGCTCTGCAAGAGCGAGGAGACGATCCTGAGGGGACCTCGCAGCGCGCAATTTGCGTGCTAACACAGCGATTTCCTCAACGTTGATGTTCCTAATTGCGGAATACACCGTTTTTAGGTCATCAGCCATTGAGGGCTGTGATTGTTGTGGTTGAGGGGCGGAGGATGTCCGCGGTGGTACTGCCTTTTTGGGGCCCCAGGGAAAAACTGGGGGCTGCATAGGCTGAGAGAAGCCCGGAGGGGGCCGAATAGTGCCCTGAGGGGGCCTAGGAGGACCCTGAGAGGGTCGAGAGAAGCCCTGGGTGGGCTGAGAAAGGCCCTGACGGGGCATCCGTTGGTAAAGAGCCGGGAATGAGCGGTCATTGACCGGCGGTGGAGCTTGCCTACTGGGGCGAGGATGAGGTGCGCAAGGGCAGCCTCTGTAGTTAGCCGGGTGGCCCGTTTGTTTACACAGGACACACGCGGGTGGGGATTCGGCGTCTTTGGGCCGAGGACACTCTTTAGTGTTGTGGGGTTCAAGGCACTTAACGCACCTGGGTGGGGCGGAGCAGTTGGCCGCCGCATGACCATACAGCTGGCAGCGGTGGCACTGCGCCGGGAACCCGCGCCTATGTGGAGGCTCAACCCTCACTCTCGACAGGCCGCACACTGTGCGTACCTGCCGGAAGATGGCTTTCGCCTCCGGCACGTTGGTTAAAATTACTAGGGCAAGAGAGAACCTCTGGCCTGTTCTACTGTGCATTTTGTGCACGGCTTCTACGGGGAAACCTTGGGACTTAAGGTCCTCAAGGATTTCTTCGTTTGAAAATTCGAAGGGGACGCCGCGGATGACGGATATATCCCTGCAGTTTTCTTAGTAAATATTTACCGTTAAATAATTAAATTTCGTATTTTTCACTCTTTTATAGTTGAAAATTCATAAATAAAACATAAATTCATCTCTAATTTTGCTGAAAATTGGTCTTTTCTGTTAATATTTTCGTTTTATATAGTGTAATTCATTGCCCTCTATAATTCCCTGTAGTTTTTTCATAAAATTTTCACAGTTTTATAACAAATTTTCAAATAATCCGTCTTTTTATTGTCGTAATTTCATATAATTTTTAAAATTTTTCAAACCTGCTTTAATTTCGTTCTTTTTGCTTTAGTCAGGTCCGCCCCGCGTAGAAACTGCCAACTGCACTAAAATCTGCAAAATAAAACACACGGAATTAGAGAAAATCGCTACTTATCAAAACCGAGGTATAGTGGTCGATCGCTAAAAATACATAAAATTAACTACAACTTTGCTAATAACTTTCTTAAATATTGGTATTTTTCGCTCAAATTTTCTCTAATTAGTGTAATCAGTTGGCCCCCATATATCCCTGCAGTTTTCTTAGTAAATATTTACCGTTAAATAATTAAATTTCGTATTTTTCACTCTTTTATAGTTGAAAATTCATAAATAAAACATAAATTCATCTCTAATTTTGCTGAAAATTGGTCTTTTCTGTTAATATTTTCGTTTTATATAGTGTAATTCATTGCCCTCTATAATTCCCTGTAGTTTTTTCATAAAATTTTCACAGTTTTATAACAAATTTTCAAATAATCCGTCTTTTTATTGTCGTAATTTCATATAATTTTTAAAATTTTTCAAACCTGCTTTAATTTCGTTCTTTTTGCTTTAGTCAGGTCCGCCCCGCGTAGAAACTGCCAACTGCACTAAAATCTGCAAAATAAAACACACGGAATTAGAGAAAATCGCTACTTATCAAAACCGAGGTATAGTGGTCGATCGCTAAAAATACATAAAATTAACTACAACTTTGCTAATAACTTTCTTAAATATTGGTATTTTTCGCTCAAATTTTCTCTAATTAGTGTAATCAGTTGGCCCCCATATATCCCTGCAGTTTTCTTAGTAAATATTTACCGTTAAATAATTAAATTTCGTATTTTTCACTCTTTTATAGTTGAAAATTCATAAATAAAACATAAATTCATCTCTAATTTTGCTGAAAATTGGTCTTTTCTGTTAATATTTTCGTTTTATATAGTGTAATTCATTGCCCTCTATAATTCCCTGTAGTTTTTTCATAAAATTTTCACAGTTTTATAACAAATTTTCAAATAATCCGTCTTTTTATTGTCGTAATTTCATATAATTTTTAAAATTTTTCAAACCTGCTTTAATTTCGTTCTTTTTGCTTTAGTCAGGTCCGCCCCGCGTAGAAACTGCCAACTGCACTAAAATCTGCAAAATAAAACACACGGAATTAGAGAAAATCGCTACTTATCAAAACCGAGGTATAGTGGTCGATCGCTAAAAATACATAAAATTAACTACAACTTTGCTAATAACTTTCTTAAATATTGGTATTTTTCGCTCAAATTTTCTCTAATTAGTGTAATCAGTTGGCCCCCATATATCCCTGCAGTTTTCTTAGTAAATATTTACCGTTAAATAATTAAATTTCGTATTTTTCACTCTTTTATAGTTGAAAATTCATAAATAAAACATAAATTCATCTCTAATTTTGCTGAAAATTGGTCTTTTCTGTTAATATTTTCGTTTTATATAGTGTAATTCATTGCCCTCTATAATTCCCTGTAGTTTTTTCATAAAATTTTCACAGTTTTATAACAAATTTTCAAATAATCCGTCTTTTTATTGTCGTAATTTCATATAATTTTTAAAATTTTTCAAACCTGCTTTAATTTCGTTCTTTTTGCTTTAGTCAGGTCCGCCCCGCGTAGAAACTGCCAACTGCACTAAAATCTGCAAAATAAAACACACGGAATTAGAGAAAATCGCTACTTATCAAAACCGAGGTATAGTGGTCGATCGCTAAAAATACATAAAATTAACTACAACTTTGCTAATAACTTTCTTAAATATTGGTATTTTTCGCTCAAATTTTCTCTAATTAGTGTAATCAGTTGGCCCCCATATATCCCTGCAGTTTTCTTAGTAAATATTTACCGTTAAATAATTAAATTTCGTATTTTTCACTCTTTTATAGTTGAAAATTCATAAATAAAACATAAATTCATCTCTAATTTTGCTGAAAA
Source organism: Parnassius mnemosyne (assembly GCA_963668995.1). Lineage (NCBI taxonomy): Eukaryota > Metazoa > Arthropoda > Insecta > Lepidoptera > Papilionidae > Parnassius > Parnassius mnemosyne. The sequence continues at coordinate 483,611 of CAVLGL010000095.1, forward strand.
TTGGTCTTTTCTGTTAATATTTTCGTTTTATATAGTGTAATTCATTGCCCTCTATAATTCCCTGTAGTTTTTTCATAAAATTTTCACAGTTTTATAACAAATTTTCAAATAATCCGTCTTTTTATTGTCGTAATTTCATATAATTTTTAAAATTTTTCAAACCTGCTTTAATTTCGTTCTTTTTGCTTTAGTCAGGTCCGCCCCGCGTAGAAACTGCCAACTGCACTAAAATCTGCAAAATAAAACACACGGAATTAGAGAAAATCGCTACTTATCAAAACCGAGGTATAGTGGTCGATCGCTAAAAATACATAAAATTAACTACAACTTTGCTAATAACTTTCTTAAATATTGGTATTTTTCGCTCAAATTTTCTCTAATTAGTGTAATCAGTTGGCCCCCATATATCCCTGCAGTTTTCTTAGTAAATATTTACCGTTAAATAATTAAATTTCGTATTTTTCACTCTTTTATAGTTGAAAATTCATAAATAAAACATAAATTCATCTCTAATTTTGCTGAAAATTGGTCTTTTCTGTTAATATTTTCGTTTTATATAGTGTAATTCATTGCCCTCTATAATTCCCTGTAGTTTTTTCATAAAATTTTCACAGTTTTATAACAAATTTTCAAATAATCCGTCTTTTTATTGTCGTAATTTCATATAATTTTTAAAATTTTTCAAACCTGCTTTAATTTCGTTCTTTTTGCTTTAGTCAGGTCCGCCCCGCGTAGAAACTGCCAACTGCACTAAAATCTGCAAAATAAAACACACGGAATTAGAGAAAATCGCTACTTATCAAAACCGAGGTATAGTGGTCGATCGCTAAAAATACATAAAATTAACTACAACTTTGCTAATAACTTTCTTAAATATTGGTATTTTTCGCTCAAATTTTCTCTAATTAGTGTAATCAGTTGGCCCCCATATATCCCTGCAGTTTTCTTAGTAAATATTTACCGTTAAATAATTAAATTTCGTATTTTTCACTCTTTTATAGTTGAAAATTCATAAATAAAACATAAATTCATCTCTAATTTTGCTGAAAATTGGTCTTTTCTGTTAATATTTTCGTTTTATATAGTGTAATTCATTGCCCTCTATAATTCCCTGTAGTTTTTTCATAAAATTTTCACAGTTTTATAACAAATTTTCAAATAATCCGTCTTTTTATTGTCGTAATTTCATATAATTTTTAAAATTTTTCAAACCTGCTTTAATTTCGTTCTTTTTGCTTTAGTCAGGTCCGCCCCGCGTAGAAACTGCCAACTGCACTAAAATCTGCAAAATAAAACACACGGAATTAGAGAAAATCGCTACTTATCAAAACCGAGGTATAGTGGTCGATCGCTAAAAATACATAAAATTAACTACAACTTTGCTAATAACTTTCTTAAATATTGGTATTTTTCGCTCAAATTTTCTCTAATTAGTGTAATCAGTTGGCCCCCATATATCCCTGCAGTTTTCTTAGTAAATATTTACCGTTAAATAATTAAATTTCGTATTTTTCACTCTTTTATAGTTGAAAATTCATAAATAAAACATAAATTCATCTCTAATTTTGCTGAAAATTGGTCTTTTCTGTTAATATTTTCGTTTTATATAGTGTAATTCATTGCCCTCTATAATTCCCTGTAGTTTTTTCATAAAATTTTCACAGTTTTATAACAAATTTTCAAATAATCCGTCTTTTTATTGTCGTAATTTCATATAATTTTTAAAATTTTTCAAACCTGCTTTAATTTCGTTCTTTTTGCTTTAGTCAGGTCCGCCCCGCGTAGAAACTGCCAACTGCACTAAAATCTGCAAAATAAAACACACGGAATTAGAGAAAATCGCTACTTATCAAAACCGAGGTATAGTGGTCGATCGCTAAAAATACATAAAATTAACTACAACTTTGCTAATAACTTTCTTAAATATTGGTATTTTTCGCTCAAATTTTCTCTAATTAGTGTAATCAGTTGGCCCCCATATATCCCTGCAGTTTTCTTAGTAAATATTTACCGTTAAATAATTAAATTTCGTATTTTTCACTCTTTTATAGTTGAAAATTCATAAATAAAACATAAATTCATCTCTAATTTTGCTGAAAATTGGTCTTTTCTGTTAATATTTTCGTTTTATATAGTGTAATTCATTGCCCTCTATAATTCCCTGTAGTTTTTTCATAAAATTTTCACAGTTTTATAACAAATTTTCAAATAATCCGTCTTTTTATTGTCGTAATTTCATATAATTTTTAAAATTTTTCAAACCTGCTTTAATTTCGTTCTTTTTGCTTTAGTCAGGTCCGCCCCGCGTAGAAACTGCCAACTGCACTAAAATCTGCAAAATAAAACACACGGAATTAGAGAAAATCGCTACTTATCAAAACCGAGGTATAGTGGTCGATCGCTAAAAATACATAAAATTAACTACAACTTTGCTAATAACTTTCTTAAATATTGGTATTTTTCGCTCAAATTTTCTCTAATTAGTGTAATCAGTTGGCCCCCATATATCCCTGCAGTTTTCTTAGTAAATATTTACCGTTAAATAATTAAATTTCGTATTTTTCACTCTTTTATAGTTGAAAATTCATAAATAAAACATAAATTCATCTCTAATTTTGCTGAAAATTGGTCTTTTCTGTTAATATTTTCGTTTTATATAGTGTAATTCATTGCCCTCTATAATTCCCTGTAGTTTTTTCATAAAATTTTCACAGTTTTATAACAAATTTTCAAATAATCCGTCTTTTTATTGTCGTAATTTCATATAATTTTTAAAATTTTTCAAACCTGCTTTAATTTCGTTCTTTTTGCTTTAGTCAGGTCCGCCCCGCGTAGAAACTGCCAACTGCACTAAAATCTGCAAAATAAAACACACGGAATTAGAGAAAATCGCTACTTATCAAAACCGAGGTATAGTGGTCGATCGCTAAAAATACATAAAATTAACTACAACTTTGCTAATAACTTTCTTAAATATTGGTATTTTTCGCTCAAATTTTCTCTAATTAGTGTAATCAGTTGGCCCCCATATATCCCTGCAGTTTTCTTAGTAAATATTTACCGTTAAATAATTAAATTTCGTATTTTTCACTCTTTTATAGTTGAAAATTCATAAATAAAACATAAATTCATCTCTAATTTTGCTGAAAATTGGTCTTTTCTGTTAATATTTTCGTTTTATATAGTGTAATTCATTGCCCTCTATAATTCCCTGTAGTTTTTTCATAAAATTTTCACAGTTTTATAACAAATTTTCAAATAATCCGTCTTTTTATTGTCGTAATTTCATATAATTTTTAAAATTTTTCAAACCTGCTTTAATTTCGTTCTTTTTGCTTTAGTCAGGTCCGCCCCGCGTAGAAACTGCCAACTGCACTAAAATCTGCAAAATAAAACACACGGAATTAGAGAAAATCGCTACTTATCAAAACCGAGGTATAGTGGTCGATCGCTAAAAATACATAAAATTAACTACAACTTTGCTAATAACTTTCTTAAATATTGGTATTTTTCGCTCAAATTTTCTCTAATTAGTGTAATCAGTTGGCCCCCATATATCCCTGCAGTTTTCTTAGTAAATATTTACCGTTAAATAATTAAATTTCGTATTTTTCACTCTTTTATAGTTGAAAATTCATAAATAAAACATAAATTCATCTCTAATTTTGCTGAAAATTGGTCTTTTCTGTTAATATTTTCGTTTTATATAGTGTAATTCATTGCCCTCTATAATTCCCTGTAGTTTTTTCATAAAATTTTCACAGTTTTATAACAAATTTTCAAATAATCCGTCTTTTTATTGTCGTAATTTCATATAATTTTTAAAATTTTTCAAACCTGCTTTAATTTCGTTCTTTTTGCTTTAGTCAGGTCCGCCCCGCGTAGAAACTGCCAACTGCACTAAAATCTGCAAAATAAAACACACGGAATTAGAGAAAATCGCTACTTATCAAAACCGAGGTATAGTGGTCGATCGCTAAAAATACATAAAATTAACTACAACTTTGCTAATAACTTTCTTAAATATTGGTATTTTTCGCTCAAATTTTCTCTAATTAGTGTAATCAGTTGGCCCCCATATATCCCTGCAGTTTTCTTAGTAAATATTTACCGTTAAATAATTAAATTTCGTATTTTTCACTCTTTTATAGTTGAAAATTCATAAATAAAACATAAATTCATCTCTAATTTTGCTGAAAATTGGTCTTTTCTGTTAATATTTTCGTTTTATATAGTGTAATTCATTGCCCTCTATAATTCCCTGTAGTTTTTTCATAAAATTTTCACAGTTTTATAACAAATTTTCAAATAATCCGTCTTTTTATTGTCGTAATTTCATATAATTTTTAAAATTTTTCAAACCTGCTTTAATTTCGTTCTTTTTGCTTTAGTCAGGTCCGCCCCGCGTAGAAACTGCCAACTGCACTAAAATCTGCAAAATAAAACACACGGAATTAGAGAAAATCGCTACTTATCAAAACCGAGGTATAGTGGTCGATCGCTAAAAATACATAAAATTAACTACAACTTTGCTAATAACTTTCTTAAATATTGGTATTTTTCGCTCAAATTTTCTCTAATTAGTGTAATCAGTTGGCCCCCATATATCCCTGCAGTTTTCTTAGTAAATATTTACCGTTAAATAATTAAATTTCGTATTTTTCACTCTTTTATAGTTGAAAATTCATAAATAAAACATAAATTCATCTCTAATTTTGCTGAAAATTGGTCTTTTCTGTTAATATTTTCGTTTTATATAGTGTAATTCATTGCCCTCTATAATTCCCTGTAGTTTTTTCATAAAATTTTCACAGTTTTATAACAAATTTTCAAATAATCCGTCTTTTTATTGTCGTAATTTCATATAATTTTTAAAATTTTTCAAACCTGCTTTAATTTCGTTCTTTTTGCTTTAGTCAGGTCCGCCCCGCGTAGAAACTGCCAACTGCACTAAAATCTGCAAAATAAAACACACGGAATTAGAGAAAATCGCTACTTATCAAAACCGAGGTATAGTGGTCGATCGCTAAAAATACATAAAATTAACTACAACTTTGCTAATAACTTTCTTAAATATTGGTATTTTTCGCTCAAATTTTCTCTAATTAGTGTAATCAGTTGGCCCCCATATATCCCTGCAGTTTTCTTAGTAAATATTTACCGTTAAATAATTAAATTTCGTATTTTTCACTCTTTTATAGTTGAAAATTCATAAATAAAACATAAATTCATCTCTAATTTTGCTGAAAATTGGTCTTTTCTGTTAATATTTTCGTTTTATATAGTGTAATTCATTGCCCTCTATAATTCCCTGTAGTTTTTTCATAAAATTTTCACAGTTTTATAACAAATTTTCAAATAATCCGTCTTTTTATTGTCGTAATTTCATATAATTTTTAAAATTTTTCAAACCTGCTTTAATTTCGTTCTTTTTGCTTTAGTCAGGTCCGCCCCGCGTAGAAACTGCCAACTGCACTAAAATCTGCAAAATAAAACACACGGAATTAGAGAAAATCGCTACTTATCAAAACCGAGGTATAGTGGTCGATCGCTAAAAATACATAAAATTAACTACAACTTTGCTAATAACTTTCTTAAATATTGGTATTTTTCGCTCAAATTTTCTCTAATTAGTGTAATCAGTTGGCCCCCATATATCCCTGCAGTTTTCTTAGTAAATATTTACCGTTAAATAATTAAATTTCGTATTTTTCACTCTTTTATAGTTGAAAATTCATAAATAAAACATAAATTCATCTCTAATTTTGCTGAAAATTGGTCTTTTCTGTTAATATTTTCGTTTTATATAGTGTAATTCATTGCCCTCTATAATTCCCTGTAGTTTTTTCATAAAATTTTCACAGTTTTATAACAAATTTTCAAATAATCCGTCTTTTTATTGTCGTAATTTCATATAATTTTTAAAATTTTTCAAACCTGCTTTAATTTCGTTCTTTTTGCTTTAGTCAGGTCCGCCCCGCGTAGAAACTGCCAACTGCACTAAAATCTGCAAAATAAAACACACGGAATTAGAGAAAATCGCTACTTATCAAAACCGAGGTATAGTGGTCGATCGCTAAAAATACATAAAATTAACTACAACTTTGCTAATAACTTTCTTAAATATTGGTATTTTTCGCTCAAATTTTCTCTAATTAGTGTAATCAGTTGGCCCCCATATATCCCTGCAGTTTTCTTAGTAAATATTTACCGTTAAATAATTAAATTTCGTATTTTTCACTCTTTTATAGTTGAAAATTCATAAATAAAACATAAATTCATCTCTAATTTTGCTGAAAATTGGTCTTTTCTGTTAATATTTTCGTTTTATATAGTGTAATTCATTGCCCTCTATAATTCCCTGTAGTTTTTTCATAAAATTTTCACAGTTTTATAACAAATTTTCAAATAATCCGTCTTTTTATTGTCGTAATTTCATATAATTTTTAAAATTTTTCAAACCTGCTTTAATTTCGTTCTTTTTGCTTTAGTCAGGTCCGCCCCGCGTAGAAACTGCCAACTGCACTAAAATCTGCAAAATAAAACACACGGAATTAGAGAAAATCGCTACTTATCAAAACCGAGGTATAGTGGTCGATCGCTAAAAATACATAAAATTAACTACAACTTTGCTAATAACTTTCTTAAATATTGGTATTTTTCGCTCAAATTTTCTCTAATTAGTGTAATCAGTTGGCCCCCATATATCCCTGCAGTTTTCTTAGTAAATATTTACCGTTAAATAATTAAATTTCGTATTTTTCACTCTTTTATAGTTGAAAATTCATAAATAAAACATAAATTCATCTCTAATTTTGCTGAAAATTGGTCTTTTCTGTTAATATTTTCGTTTTATATAGTGTAATTCATTGCCCTCTATAATTCCCTGTAGTTTTTTCATAAAATTTTCACAGTTTTATAACAAATTTTCAAATAATCCGTCTTTTTATTGTCGTAATTTCATATAATTTTTAAAATTTTTCAAACCTGCTTTAATTTCGTTCTTTTTGCTTTAGTCAGGTCCGCCCCGCGTAGAAACTGCCAACTGCACTAAAATCTGCAAAATAAAACACACGGAATTAGAGAAAATCGCCTTCCCACCCTCCCGGTTTTGCTTTCTTAGGTAGAATTTGTTATTAGCATAATTATATTATTTTATTTTATTCTTTATTTTAATTAAAATATTAATATCAAAGGACATAGTAATTATTTTACTAAAATTGCGACTATTTGTATTGTTACAAACCCATGTTTGACATTTTATTTTCGTTTTAAGCATTTTTTTAAGCATTCTTATTTTATTATCCATTTTAAACTAGAAAAATTAATAGACAGTAAGTATTTGTTATTGTACTTACTATTTTTATTTATATAGGAGTAATATTAATAGATATAGAAAATAGTTACTTAACCATCGACACCTTGCATTTTTGCAAAGCCATTATTAGAAATTATTTGACAATTTATTTTTTAATATATATTTTTTATTGTTTATATTCGTCTTATTGGGCGCATAATATTGGTTATTTTAAATTTTACGTTTTTGGATTGACAAAGCCCTCTGAATTCAAATAAAATGTTCAAAACACCCCCGCAAAATAAGTCCGCTGCTTCGACGGAGGACTCCAATAAGAGAACCGAAAAACCAGCACCCATTGGTGAAAAAGACAAAGGGTCAACATCTTTGGTAAGGAAAAGCGTCGGTGAGCTGGAATCACGTCTTGGCCCTGCCCCAAAAAATATTATAGCTGCATTGCCGACGAAACGAAATACAAAAAGTCCTCCCACAAATAAAAGTGACGACAACCAAGTGGATAAAGAAACGACCAAGTACTCAAATAGAGCACAAGAGTCGAAAGCACACTTGGTAAGAATAAAATTATTACTAAATAGTTCACGTAACTTAAAGACAGAAATAAAAGATGGAATAATAGAAGCGGCAGACAAATTGTATGGTATGACAAAAATTGTAGAACAAGGAAAAGAACAAAGTATTGATAAAGAAAAATCAGGTCAAGGAAGGAGCCAAGAATTAGAGCACGAATTAATAAGAAAATTAGAACAACATAGTAAATTCCTCGCTGAATGCAGAACAGAGACCCAACGTTTGTGCGAAGAGGTGAAAAGCCATAGGGAGGAACTCACTACCTACGCAACTGTTGCAGCAACCAGAAAGCAGTCCCAGGAATCTATTGCGCCTATCTCTAAAAATACTTTATCCGCTCAAATGCATTCAATCATAGTTACATCAGATAATGAAAAAGATACGAGTGGTGAAGTCCTGGAAAAAGTAAGAGTGGCGGTAAATGCAAAAGTGAGCGGGTTAAGGGTAGAGAAGGTAAGGAAGGCTAGAGACCAAAAGGTGATCGTGGGTTGTGGAACCAGAGAGGACATGGAAAGGGTAGCGAACCGACTCAAAGCCAGTGACACTGGGCTCTCAGTCGAGGAGGCTAAAAGCAAAGATCCCCTGGTCATACTGAGGGACGTACTACTGATCAATACCGACGAGGACATAATCGCTGCTATTAGGAACCAGAACAAGAACTTGCTGGAATATCTGAATAGCGAGGAGGTAAGATTGGTAGTACGATACCGGAAAAAGACCAGGAACCCCCACACAAACCATGTGATCCTGCAGGTCTCCCCACTGGTATGGAAACGACTGGTTGAGGTGGGTCGTTTGCATGTAGATTTGCAACGCGTGGTGGTTACTGACCAGTCACCACTGATACAATGCTCCAAGTGCCTAGCATATGGACACGGAAAGAGGCACTGCAAGGAGGCAGAGGACGTATGCTCTCATTGCGGTGGACCTCACTTGAAGAGCTCATGTACTGCTTTTTTGGCTGGGGAAGTGCCCTCATGTAGTAACTGCCACAAAGCGAAGATGGATCGCCAAGACCACAACGCTTTTGACAACGAGTGCCCAATACGCAGAAGATGGGATGCAATTGCCAGAACTAGCGTGGCATATTGCTAAAGTTGAGTCCGGAAAAAATGGCACAGAGACAGGAAGTCAGTTCGCAGCACAAATAAGAAAAATTTTGGTGGCACAAGCAAACTTACAGAGGAAGGAGCTCGCAACGAGCGAATTAATGCTCGAAGCGAGCAAGAGAAATATGAGCTTTGCTTTAATTCAGGAACCGTACGTGGGGGGAGTCGGATATATGAGGGACTATCGGGGAACCCGTATATTCCAGAGCGCCCAGAGAGGAGAAGGAGTGGTGAAGGCGGCGATAGCCGTCTTTGACAACAACATCATTGTTACCCAATGTCCGACTCTCACCACGAATAACATCGTGGTGGTTAAAATGCAAATGAACAACCTGTATATAGGACTGATCTCACTGTACCTGGAACCGGATTCACCCATAGAACCTTACATCAACCAACTTAAAAAGATAGTTATAGAAATGGGAAAAACAGAAGTACTCATAGGAGGAGACGCAAATGCTTGGAGCCCATGGTGGGGAAGTGCGAAGGAAGATGGACGTGGAGAAACGCTGGCAGGTGCTCTGGATGAACTCGGATTACACATACTAAATGAGGGAGATGTGCCAACATTTGACACAATTAGAGGCGGTAAAAGATACAGTAGCCACGTTGACATTACAGCGTGCTCCGAAAATCTTTTTAAATTGGTGGATGACTGGAAGGTAGACGAGAGCGTAACAAGTTCGGACCACAACACAATACTATTCAAAATTAAAAGTACAAAATCTCCTGGCAAAACTATTAAACGGACAACAAGGATATACAACAGCAAAAAGGCAAAATGGAGTCAGTTTCATGTGAAACTGACTCAATTATTGACCGACAGTAAAATAAACAAAATAGAAATAGATAGTATAAGAAATAGTATAAATTTGGAAAAACATTTAGAGAAATATTTAGAAGTAGTAAAAGAAGTCTGTGATGCTACCATTCCCAAAAATAAAAATCAAAGTAAACTTACCTTGCCGTGGTGGAATGATGAGCTTGTTATGCTAAAGAAGGACGCCACTACCAAAAAGCGCCGAATAAGATGTGCCGCTCCCGTGCGGAGGGCCGATGTCGTTGCAGCGTACCTGCAAGCGAAAAATATGTACGAATGTGAAGCAAAAAAGGCTCAGGTAAAAAGTTGGAAGGAGTTCTGTGGAAGACAGGACAGGGAAGGGTTATGGGACGGGATATATCGGGTTATCGGCAGAACTACAAAAAGGCACGAAGATCTGCCTCTTTTCAAAGGCGGAAAAATACTCAATAACACCGAATCGGCAAAGATGTTGGCCGAGACCTTCTATCCGGAGGACCTAGTTGAAGCTGATAACGCAGAACACCAGCGTATCAGGGAGTTAGCCGAAACAGTCAATGAAGGGATACAAGATAATTCTTGTGACCCACCATTTACAGTCGCAGAGCTAAAACACGCAACCAACAGCTTCAATCCGAAAAAGGCTCCGGGTGGAGACGGTTTCACGGCTGATATTTGCCGACAAGTAATCCTCCATAACCCAGAACTTTACCTGAGCCTAGCAAACAAGTGTTTAGAGTTAGGACACTTTCCCACAGTGTGGAAAGCAGCAATAGTCGTGGTTCTGAGAAAACCGGGGAAAGAAGATTATACGCACCCCAAAGCCTATAGACCGATAGGCTTGCTATCAATAATGGGCAAAATCCTGGAGAAAATGACTATCAGAAGGATAAGGTGGCATATTCAACCTGGGGGGAGTACTCGCCAATACGGCTTCACACCACAGAAAAGCACCGAAGATTCCCTCTATGACATGATGGAGTATATACAAACACAACTACGAAATAAAAAGATAATTACCATGGTATCACTTGACATAGAGGGAGCCTTCGACAGTGCATGGTGGCCGGCCATCAGATGTCGATTGGCTGAGGAAAAATGCCCTATTAACATACGACGGTTGATGGATAGTTATCTCCAGGATAGAAAAGTTAGCATCAGGTACGCTGGCGTAGAGTACAACCAGAACGCTTCAAAGGGGTGCGTACAGGGTTCCATAGGAGGACCGGTACTGTGGAATTTGCTTCTTGATCCTCTGCTCAAGGAGTTGGAAGCAAGAGGCGACCGGTGTCAGGCTTTCGCCGACGATATCGTCCTTCTGTTTGCGGGGGACACGGCACTTGAAATCCAGAGGCGTGCAAATGCCGCTCTCGAGCATGTTCGGATGTGGGGAATTCGTAATAAACTGAACTTTGCGCCACACAAGACCAAGGCTATGGTAATTACTAATAAGTTAAAATACGATTCACCACGTCTGAGCATGGGCGGGATAGACATTGGCATGTCGGAGGAGATCAAAGTGCTCGGTCTCACCGTCGACAGGAAGCTCACATTTAAAAGCCACGTAAAAAATGTGTGCAGGAAGGCCACAGCTCTTTACACACAACTATCAAGAGCTGCCAAAATCAGTTGGGGCCTTCAACCCGAAATCATAAGGACGATATACGTGGCGGTTGCTGAACCGGTTGTCTTGTATGCAGCGAGTGCGTGGGCGCCAGCCGTCAGCAAACTGGGAGTCCGAAGGCTTCTCAACACCGTGCAAAGAGGATTCGCTCAGAAAATTATAAAAGCATATCGTACCGTGTCTCTACACTCGGCGTTAGTGTTGGCGGGTCTGCTTCCTCTGGATCTAAGAATCCAGGAATCAGCATCCCTCTTTAGAGCAAAGAGAGGAAAGCTCCCGCCGGTTCTGGAAGACCGGGAGGTGGAGAAAAGGGCGAAATTTACCGAACTGCCCCACCCAGCATCTTATATGGACTTGGAATTCGTATGCCTGGTAGACGAAAACGATATGAGACTCAATAACACCCAGAGTCTCCGAATATTTACCGACGGGAGCAAAATAGAGGGAAAGGTCGGAGCAGCACTTTCCATTTGGAATAGTGCAGCCGAGATCCGAACTCTAAAGCTTAAACTGTCGGACTATTGTACCGTCTACCAGGCTGAATTGCTGGCCATATACAGGGCAACTGAGCGAATTCTCAACAGCGCTGAAGTAAGCTTTGGGGTTTACAGTGACTCTAGATCGGCACTTGAGACCATTGTAAACCCAGACTCCCAGCATCCATTAGCAGTAAAGACCCGCAAAAATATACACACCATCATTAAGCAACAAAAATGTTTCCAACTTTTTTGGATAAAAGCCCATGCGGGTCTGGCAGGGAATGAACGTGCTGACGAATTGGCTAAACTCGCTGCTCTTAGGATAAAATGTAAACCGGACTACGACTTATGCCCGATCTCCTACATAAAAAGTGTAATCCGTAAGGACACTATTGAAAAATGGAATAAAAGGTATGTAGAGGGTGAAACGGCTCTAATTACTAAAAAATTCTTCCCAAATGTCAGAGACGCTTACAAAGTGATTAAGGAGACAGCACTGTCTCCAACAATGATCCAAGCGATGACCGGACATGGTGGGTTCTCCGAGTATCTGTACCGATTCCGATGCAAGGAGAACCCTTCATGTGTCTGTGAGCCAGGAGTTGAGGAGACAGTGCTGCACGTACTTTTAGAGTGTCCTAGGTTCGGCAAACAAAGGTACGATTTTGAGACGTCGACCGGAGCAAGACTGGAAGAAGAGAAATTATATTTATTATTAGACAGTGAAATCACTCGAAGTAAGTTTATTAAATTCTGCGAAGAAATTATTAATGGGGTCGTGAAAAATAACCAAAATTGAATTATATTTTTAGTTTTATGCAATTTTATACAATCTTATGCAAATTTATACAAATTTATACAATTTTATACAATTTTATATATTTTAAACAATTATGTAAATAATAATAAAAATAATTAAAAGGGGCAATAACAACTAAAAAATGTCAATTCAATATATTTATTATTTTAAATCAAATGTTATGTTAGTGATAGTAATGTTGTGCACGACGCAACAATATTAAACAAACGAAAGAAAATGCTTATTGTAACCGGCGCTAGTTGAACAACCTAGGAGCGGTGGGCGGAGCCATGACGACGGTGTAATTATCAGGCCACGCCTCTGGTTCGACAACTAGCAAGGGTTATACGGCGGAACTAGCGCAACCTTATGTTGAATTTAAATTATAATTTGTGTAAATAATTGTATTACTTGTATCGAACGATAAAAAATAATGATTGTATTATAACTAAGTTTAAGGTTGAGTTGTAACTGTGCAATAACTCTCCCAAATAAAGGCACCGTATGAACAGGGAGAGTTAGCATAGTCTTCTAATGAAAACTGTAATTGTTAAATATAATAAATGTTTACTTTATTATATAATAAATATATTAGGCCGTTAGGCACATAAAATAATAGTAGAAGTGTAACCAAAGAGCATGTTATCGTGACGCGGCCGCGGAGCAAATGAAGCCACGCGCACCGCGCCACGACGTTTTATATTTATAGTGCTGAGGCGGGGGGAAGGATTCTCCGCCTAAAGCAGCTGAAAATTATAATGTAAACCTGTAAATAAGTAAAAATATTGATATGTACACCCTAGTCTAACAAGTAGTTATAAGAATATTATATAGTGAATTATGTTTATTAGTTTGTAAGGTTATTAAATAAATAAAGATAGGCGCGGGGGTGAGGCAAGGGTCCGCTGGCCAGCAGCGGCCAAATCATATAAAAGACGGGCCGGCCGCTAGGGTCAGCAGTCGCTCTCCAGCCACCGAAAAGGCACCAGCAAGAAAAGAAAAAGTACAAGTTCCTCCTCACCGCCGCTTGCCTCCAGTTAAAAGCAAGACCAGCGCGTTTTATTCCATTTTTCGCACGGCATTACGGCGATCCGTAATAAATGTTATAGGTATCAAATTGATGTTAATAATTTAGTGTCACCAAAATAAACTTAGGCCAGAATTGCAAATGCAATATGCCATTCGGTGCTTCCTTGTGAATATACCAAGTATATTCAGAGAGAACGAACTGATTATAACATAAAATGAATATGTGAGAATAATGTGGTGATTGATTATTTATTTATTTATTTTGATTTGAATGTATAAATTATAAAAAGGTACTTTCCAACTACAGATAAAAAATGACTCTGATCTCTATGTCAGAGGGCTGCAGTATTAAAAAAAAAAAAAAAAAAAAAAAAAAAAAAAAAAAAAAAAAAAAAAACCTAACCCCACTACCCCCTCCCCCCCTTATCTCCCAACCCTACAACCCTACTCCCACCCTAACAGCCCTATCAGCCCTATCAGCCCTATCAATCCTGGACGGGGGCCTACCGTGGTGAGCCGTCCAGGGATAGAGTCGTGCAGGAATGAAATGGAGGAAAGGTTCAGGAACTGTCCCGCCAAGGAATATGGCGAAACAGCCGAGCTAGTAGTGCAAGCGCAGTCTCGCTCGAGAGAACTGCTCCACGCGAAGGTGTTGTGCCAGAGCCCAACCCTTGCACCGTTAGGGGGTCAGGATGTATGCTGTGCTCGCCGCCCAGTTGCCGGTGACGCCTCGTCCAGGCCCTACTCCGGCCGCGATGCAGTCAGGTGCCCACACGAGCACACTCGCCTGGCAGCAGCAGCGGTGGATGCTTCTTCTTCTTTCTTGCACCCTTGCATGGCAACAGTGAGTGCGTCCTCTTCTTTCTTGCACCCTTGTCTGGCAGCAGTGAGCGCTCCCGCCTGGTAACAGAAAACACCAAACGCCTTTGAGCGCTACAGGAAATGAAAACACAATCCCCGTAGAGTAAATGCCGAGCCTGATGACCCGACAGGAAATGCCGGACACGGTCGTCCGACAGGAAATACCAACTATGGCCGTCCAATGGAAAAATGCCGAGCAGGCTTGCACGACAGGAAAAAATGCCAAGCCCTGCTTGGGAACGATGAGCGCCTTCAAAAGGCACCTGCACCTGGCTACGATACGTGCCCCATGCGAGCACACGCCCCTGGCCGCAATCCCGGTTTTCTTTCTTCCGGTAGCTACCAGTATTCCAGGTCCGGCCCTGCCTAAGCCCTGATGGGCCTACTGCGCTGGCCTGGTCTTCCTGCCATTGGTCCTGTTGCCTCAGCTCAAACCTCCGCCTTCCTTCGGTCGCTGATCTTCACTCGGCTCCGAAGGTCCACTTGAATGGTATCCAGCAGCTCACAGCTGATTCCTTAGATCCGGCTCTCGAAGGACCACTTGAAAAGGAACAAGGGTAAGGTGTGGTCACGGCTCGTTCAACAGCGGATTCCGTAACCTCCTATGACACCTACGTTGGGTTCGGGAACAACGTATGTGAACCCCGTAACGGAGTAACACACAAGGGTATCGGCGGCTTCCTTTTCTTCAAATAGGTTCAGGCGGAGATTACGGGTCTTCCGAGGTCGTCCCGGTCCCAGTGCCTTAATCCTTCAATATGTGCCGCGTTAGCGACACCAGATGGACTGTAGTTATATTTAAAGGTGAAGGATCCCTTGGGAATAAAACAATAATTATCCTCAAACCGCTCCGTGAGAGAGTAATTACTTTCCCTATCACTTCCCTATACGTTTTTCTTTCTTGATTATATGATATACTGGTACCTGGTCCCGAACGATTTGTATAGTAGATGGTTCTTCTCCTTGTGGAGGTTTTCATATTTCGAGGAGACCCTCTTTACATGGGCGACATCTCAGGAGGACACGACCCCCCGGTACTGGGTGCTGCGTTGGCAGCTTACGGGTTGGTGTATTGCGCACCTCGCGCCATCAAGTCAGGTGTCGGGATGCTCACTCACCTCCGGCGTCCTCTGTGCCGGGCGGTGAGCATAGAAGTTCACGTGGGAGTGGACGCCCGTCAGGTGGGCGGGCATGAAGCGGAGCTAGGTTCTGGAGTTGGAGATGTGGCCCGTTATCTGCGCTGTCAAACAACCGTCTCGCAGTACGGACCACGAATTTGTGGACGGATTCGACCTTGAGGTCGCGTGAGATTACATCATTCCTGACGTAGCGACCAGCTCCCACAATTACCCGAAGCATAAGATTTTGCTGGGCTTGCAACCTCCTGCGCTGAGTAGCCGAGGTCAACGTGTACCAGGCTGGTGCTGCGTAGGTCAGCCGTGAGCGGATGTAGGTCTTGTAGATACCGATCTTGGTCTTAGTTGGAAGTTTGGATGCCAGTATAGGATAGAGTTTTGCTCGCGCGACTCTGGCCTGTCTCACGACGTGATTGACCATAGGGGTCATGCGCAGCGAGCGAGCTATCTGGCATCCTAGGTATGTGACGGTACTACTCCAACCCACATCCTGCCCACGGAGTTGCAGGGTTGGTGGTGATCTGGCCAGCCTGGTCATGAAGGCGGTGGTCTTCCCGACGTTGACCGCCAGCCTTCCATTTGTCCAGCCACTCAGGCAAGAGGTCGAGTACCCGCTGCATGTCCTAGCTATGTCCACCCGACGTGATGACGCGAAGTACGCACTGTCGTCGGCGTACAAAGCAAGAACAACGTCATCTTCCCATTCCTCCAGATGGCCTTGGAGGGTGGGGATGTCGTTGGTGTAAACCGCGTACAGGTGCGGTGATAGGCAGCTGCCCTGTGGCACTCCCGCTAAAATCGGTCGTGCCGCCGAGACAGCCCCTTTCAGGGTGACGTGGAAGCTCCGCCCCTCCAGGAACGACGCTATTAGCCGCACAAGCATTGACGGCAAGGTGGTATGATGGATTAATTTGTAGACTAGCCCTGCGTGCCACACCCTGTCGAAGGCCTTCTCCATGTCGAGAAGGACCCCCACACAGATGCGGCCGAAGTTATATTCGGCCGCAAGATAGTGCAGCACGCGGGCCAGCCGTGAGGTAGTGGAATGCCCCCTGCGGAAGCCAAATTGCTCCTCACGCAGGGTGACATGTGGAAGGACCCTACTTAGGGTAAGTTTCTCGAAAAGTTTTGCTATGTGCGGCAATAGCGTTATGGGGCGGTAGTTGGCCGGGAACCTCCTGTCTTTTCCCGGCTTCGGCAGCACGATGATTCTACCTTGATTCCAGATGGTCGGGAAGTGACTCGTACGCAGGATGCCGTTATATAGCCTAGTGAGTGCCACTATCGCCCTTCTGGGCAGCTGCTTAATGGCTGTGGTGGTTATGCCGTCATATCCCGGCGCTTTGCGGGTGGGTAGGCGCATGATGGTGCGCCTTACCTCCGCTGGTGAGATGAAGTCGTCGCCCCGCAAGGGCGGCGCCGGGTTTGAAAGGTATTCCTGTACGCAGTCCTCTATACTTTGTGCATGGTCTGCGTACCCCTCCGCTACGGTGTTGGGTATAAACTGCTGCTCGAGGTGCTGTGCCATCAGTTCTGCCCTCTTTTGGGGGGTCGTAAATTCTGCTCCCCGTGCTGTCCACCAGTGGGCAGACAGGTGTTGGTGCCTTGGTGAGCTGCCGGTTGAGGAGATACAGGGAGGCAGTTGTCTCCGAGGCTTCGTCGACTCGCCTCTCGCATGCCTCTCCCCTGTACGCTCTCATTGCTTCCGACAGCTCTTCCGTCATGGCGTTGAGTTTAGTTTTTAGCCGTGGGCATCGTGTTCGTGCCCAGAGCCTCCTCATCTTCCGCTTCTCAGACAGTAGTATTTGCAGCTTGCGCGGGAGTTCCTCCTTCCCGCGCCCCGTGGAGACAGGGTGGGAATGGAGTTGAAGTTGGTCTTTGATAGCATTGTGAAGTTGTAGAGCCGCTATCTCCACATCTTCACGGGTGGTAATAGGGGCGCAGAGTTGGAAGTCCTCCAGCGCACTGCGGAAGCGCGTCCAATTTGTCTTCATTCGGAGACTTCTGGGCACTACGGCATCCGCACTGATGTCGATGGTAATCAGCACGGGGAGGTGGTTCGTATCTAAATCATACAGCACTTCTACCTGTACTGGGTACGACATAAGATGGCACAGCACTATGTCAAGGACATCAGGCAGGTGTTCGGGTTTGGCGGGGATATGGGTGGGGTCATCTGGGCCCAGCACCTCGTACCCCCACTCCTCGGCGTCGTCATAGAGTTTCCTCCCTGGAGGTGTTATTATAGCGGAGCCCCAAGCGGGATGTTTCGCGTTGAGGTCTCCAGCGATAATTGCAGGAGTGGTTGAATTAAAGATGGTTCTTATATCTTGGGGGGCAAACGAGGTGCCGGGAGGTCTGTAGGCGGCGAAGATTCTGGCATCCTTCGTCCCAACCTTCAACCTTATCCCCTTTGTCCTCGTGGATGTGAAATTTGTGTCGGTGCCAACTTCTTCGTGCATGACGTCCCTCCTCAAAAGGGCCGCGGTACCTCTGTACGCGACACCTTCCGGGCAGATCTCGTCGTGTCGGTACACGAAGAAGTTGGGGAGCTTTAGTTGAGCAGAGGGGCGCAGCTTGGTTTCCCCCAGCAGCAGAATCTGGATATTGTGCTGCTGAACCAGGGTTAAGAACCCTGGTTCAGGTCGGCGACCTTCCCCGAGATGCCGCAGGGGTTCCAGTAACATAACCTAATTTGATGGCCTGCTGGTGAGTTTGGCTAAGGCACTTAGTATGGCCGAGAGGGGGTTGCTACCGGTGGTCATGGCAGTCAGAACCTCTCCTAAGATCCTGATTACCACACCCACCAGTTGGGCGAGGGCCCCCTCGATGGTGGTTGGTGCCTGGGGCTGTGATTGGGGTGTGACAGTTATTGTCCTTTTAGGTGGGCGTGGTTCTCGGGGTTGGGGTGCGATTTGCTCATTTTTCACTCGAAATAGGTGGGAAATTGTATCGCGGTTGTGGTAATAGCTGTCGTTGTTGTGTGGTGGTTATGGGTGGAGGAAGAGGAGTCGAAGTATCTCCCATTTGAGCAGATTTGGTGGTCACCTTCTTCTTCTTCTTCTTTCCTCTTTTTCTTTTGGGGCACTCTGTGCGCTCCGTGGCATCATTCGCCGGTAGGGCCAAGGTAGCCCCGGTCGTTGCGAATGTGGTTGGTGCTGGCATTATTGTTACCTGCCGCTGTTGCGGTTGAGGCGCCTGTCGTTGTGGTTGATGCTGTTGTTGCAGCTGTTGGGGTTGTTGCTGGGTTTGCCTTTGTGGTTGTGATGGTTGCCGTTGCTGTGGCGGCGGTTGCCATTGTGGTGGAGGTGGTTGCCGTTGCGGTGCTCGTGCTGCTTGCGAGGGTATAGGGGGTTGCATGTTAATGCCCCTTTTCCTAGCGATTCGCTGCAACACTGGGCACCGCCTGTCATTTGCGGAGTGGTCTCTACCGCAGTTGGCGCATTTGGGCTGCGCGTCCTGCGGTTGTGGGCAAGCCGAGGCGAGGTGATCGCCCGCACAGCGTACACATTTGAAGGGCCGGTAGCAGTTAAAGGATGCATGTCCGAACCCTTGACACCTGTGACACTGTGCAGGGCCAATTCTGCCTGTCCAGCCCTCTATGGTTACCCCCGGCATGTAAAGCAGCTCATCAATTTTATATAGCCTGTTGAGCTCTTCGGGGCTTAGGTGGTCCATTTTTACATGAAAAAGGCAGCCGGGCCTGCCTCTTTTCGGTGGAATAGAACGGACAAAAGTGACTGGGAAGCCCTTCTCTATGAGGGCCTCCTGTATGTCCTTTGGGTCTGTATCAGCAGGGAGCCCTCTTAACCCCACCTTCGTGGGTTGCTCCTCCTGTGGGGCGTAGCAATACCACACGAAGGTGGCGTCTTCCTTGCTTCGGTCAATAAGGTAGCGTTGGACCTTCCTATACTCGTCATCGGACTGGAGCCGAAAGCGGACCCCCTTCCCAAATGGGCGAGCATTCGGGGCGTGGCCCAGAAGCTGGTGAATGATTTTAAAGTACTTCGCCCAATTTGGGAAGCACTCCACTATAATGGGAGGGTATTTGGCCGTTTGGTTGTCTGCTGGCTGTTGTGGTCTTTGCACAGGTGAAGGTGATGGTGGTGGCGCCGTTCTCGGAGCTGCTGCTATGTGCGCATAGGAGTCTGGCGCTGAGGATGGTCCCGGTATGGGCTCATAATTAGAAGTTTGAGCATCTTGCATAGGGGCAAGGATGGCGTAGGACGTATTGTCCCACTCCCTCTCCCCTTCTGGATCCTTCTCACCGAAATCCTGCATGTCATTTGTGCAGGCCGAAGAGGTTGTTGGTGACGGTGATTTTGGTGGGATGCTGTGCCTCACCAAGGGTTGTGGGGCTTGCCTTTCAGGTGGGGTTGGCGAGGTAGTAGGCGATGCCGAATCAGACAGTGAGTCGGATCCTGCTTTCAGCCTTTTCTCCTCTTGGAGCTCGTCTTCATTAATTTCGGGTGGGATCCTTCTCCGTGAGGCTAGGCTCCGGCGTGGCAGTGGAGCCGGTTCGACGCTAGGTGGAGACACAGCTTCACCAGCGCCGAGCGCGGCGCCAGTGGCCGGTGAACTACCTATCCGCCTCGGGAGTTGGCTGTACGGTGGGAGCACTCTTGACCTTTCAGGAGCGAAGAGGTCTCGCTCCATGAGGGGCCTGTCAAGAACTCCCAGACGCCTATCTGGTGGCTTACGGCGTGGTGGGGGAGGTTCCCCCTTGTCCGACATCACTTTGGTGTTAATTTGTGCTCAGCCCTTAGCTTTCACACACCTTACTTCCCTCGGCGCGTGCAACCACACCGGGTGAGACCCTTGAGGGAGGCCCAGCGAGGCGCCCGCGAGGGGGGAGGGGTGTGTGAGGCGCAGATGGAATGGGCGTTAACTCAACACAGAGTGCGGCACACTTGTAATCAATTTTTAACAATAAAAAGAGGGTACAGTGAAGTAAGATAATACGCAAAGTAGGGCACAGCGTAGGTAGTGACCTTTGCGCTTACCTTGGTTGTAGCTCGACGCAGGAGAGCGCCAGCGACGCCAACGGAGCGAACTCGACGTCAGCGGAGTCGTTCACTGACACAACACGTATACTAGCACTGGAGCGCGATAGACACGTCCGCACTGTAGCACGGCCCGCGACGAACTGAATGATTTGTATGAAAACCAGTCTAATGGGGTATCAATAAAGCTATACTCGAAAGAGAGCCGCGCCCTCTGTGCGATTTCGCAACTCAATTACATCAAATTTGTACTATCACTCCCTCACGGTTTGCCCAATATCTTTATTTGTATAAGACATACATTTATACATTTTATTTATAAAGATAGCACAAAAAAATATCTATACTATGATATACATTACATTTTTTTATCACAAAAAACCTTTTATTTACTCAACACAATATGCCTATTTTACAACATATGTACTAAGTTAGAATTCTTAAATATCTAACATATAAGGTTGAAACAATGTTCTTTATTTGAAAATACAAATATCTTACCTAATACAATAGTTTAATTTACATTTTTTCTACACATTTTACTATTTAAAACAATTTTAAATTTCTTATACAAAACTATCAATATTTCACTAAGATAAAAGAATTAACATGCGTGATTCACACAGAATTCACCTATTTTGCTCATATAGTCAACCTGAAACATTTTACAAGTCAATTTTCATAAATTGTTGAAATTTACAAACATTTAAATTTCCACTTATTTAAACTTTTGATTCTACAGATTAGCGCGCTGCTGTTATCTGCAGCTAAATGAACAACTAACTTTCACACGACACCTCGATGTCGGTAAAGCAGGTGGCAATTTTAGCATATTTCACTGCTATCCAATAACACAAGATGAGCAATCAATCCCTACACGACCCCCATTGTCGGCAAGGTAGCATCCAATAAGATCTCTTATCAGATATCAAAGTTGTTATCAGTTATCATGTTCTTATCAGATAACACAAAGAAAATATTTTATGAATCAAACATTGAAAATAGACATTTTATTTTTCGTACAAAACGTATTCAACTTATATAAGATAATACTTATGCAATATTTTACATTAATTCCACTTATACACAAAGTGATCATTTCGACCGGGGAACAAATCCTGGTCTCTAACTTTATTTTAATATTTCTTTGTATAAGACGAGAGTGAATTGTCATTCACAGGACCGGTGTGCTCCGTCTTCGGCGTTATTGAACAGTTATTTTCATCACCAAAACAATTAACATTACCTAATGAAAGTCAGAGCTCTGATGAAAATATAAGCAGGATTGAAGAACAAACCTTGTAGTTGGAAAAATGGTTCTCCCCCACATCGATGTACGTCGCTGTCAATTCTCCAACTGCAAATGTGAGTTTGTAATCGCAGAAAATATTTTTTATTAAATATAATAAAAGTAAAAATTAAAGATTTTTGGACTTTTTCCTTTACTTGTGCCGTGAGACCTTGCTTTTTACCAAATTTCATGATTCTAGGTCAACGGGGGGTACCCTACAGGTTTTGATTTATTTGCGAGTAACAAAATATGTCGCATAAAGGGCCGTATTTATTCATTGCGTTTACTTAGAAGCTTCATTTTTAGAGCTCCAAGGAACCGTAGACGTACGTATTTGATATTAATTTCAACTTGATACCTCCACGCGTTCCTGAGAAAAAGAGTCTTGACCGATAATCAGACGGACGGACAACGAAGTGATCTTGTAAGGGTTCCTTTTGAGGTACGGAATCCTAAAAATAATACATAGGTAAATAGGTAACCATTTTAACCATAAGTTAATGAGAGTTCTTTGAGCCACTAACGATAACTTGATTATCTTCATACGACCTATATTATGCTACCTACGATATCATCCAGAAACAGTTGACAGTTCTGCCCTAACTATCCCTATTCACCTATTAACCTATCAATCTATTTAAAAGGATACTTACTAAAACAACATTTATCATTACAATCATTCTGAACAAAACTTTATTTATTTCAGTAACATATAAACGAAATCCAGTAGGCAGTGGTTTGGCGTTACTTTTGAATGAAATCGACGTTCAAGGCCGAGTAGCACAAGAGATTTAAAAATAGTAATTATAATCGCGTTACGTATGACATTTACGGCGGCCATATTCATATCATACACGTGCGTGGGTCGACGACCCGTTGACGTTGTAATGGGCGCGGTTCCAAGTCGGCGAAATTTGAAAATTGTTCCATCCTTTTTGCCACATTTTTTTATCAATGATTTAATTTTCCAGACACTGGCTGGTAGCTGCCAAGTGAGGATGAAAGAGCGCGCTAACGCAGAATGCTATTGTTAAACATAGATAATACACTATAATTAGGAGGTAATAGTACTATTATTTATTCTGTGGTAATAGTAGGATATTATCCAATTGTTTAAAGTATGTAAAATGTATGTATAGTATGTTTGAAAATCTCTCGTGGAAAATAGCGAACTAATATTTTATGTATGGAATTTGACAGCAAAAGTCAAATTTCACTGTGTCTTTATCGTGATTGTGTGCGCCGCGGATAAAGGACTTCTTTCGTGAGGAATAAAAAAATACATACATACATAAACACTCACGCCTGTCACCCAGAGGGGTAGGCAGAGACTACGGACTTCCATTTGGCGCGATCCTGACACACCTCTCTCGCCTCTTTTACATCCATATATCTCGTCGGTTAAGGGTACTCCTAATCTGGCCCATTTTTAATGTATCGCCGATTTGGTCGATAAACCTTCGTCTAGGGCGTCCCTTCCTGACCCTGCCGTTCACTTCCGCAACATAAATTTGCTTTGTCACACTGTCCTAGTTCATTCTTTCTACATGACCAAACCACCGAAGCATTCCTTTCTTAATCCTTGTCACAACGTCATCTTACAAACCACACTTTTCTCTTATCACACTATTTCTCACCCTGTCCCCTGTTTTTGGAACGGGAACTTATAGGCATATTAAATACTAGCTGTGCCCGCGGCGTAGCTCGCGTATATAGGTTTTACTTAACGTTTAGGTAAGAAAATATTTAACGATTTATATCATTACTCTATAAGTGGTAACAAAATAAATCGTTATGTTCAAAGTTCTGAGTCGTTTGTGATAGAACTTCTGTGTAAACGACGTTAGAAGTAGACAGCCGGGGCGTACAGAAAAATGTTACTGGAGCTACTAACGCGGGAAAAAGCAACATGATATGCAAAACAGTCAGTACTGAGGTCCACTCCTGTAACGCGTAAAGTTTGACATTGCGCTTTATTTACGGTCATCGGTCATCGCATAACACACGCTGACTGGGAAGTGGGAATAAAACACGCTTAAAACTGAAAGGAAAGTTATTTGATATAAGATGGATTCTTGGTATAAAATATTAATCAACATCATGACATCTTTTTTTTATAGGATAAGGGTGACAAACGAGCACACAGTCCACCTGATGGTAAGTGTTTGCTGCGGCCCATAGACATCTACATCTATCCTCTATTACAAATCAAAATGAAGATGCGTTGTCATCCGTGAGGACTAAGATGGAATGCCTCATTTCCAGTAAAAAGGGCCTCCGGCCACCTGCTACATTTTGTTTTGTTGCAATTTTGCTACGTTTAGCTTGGGCGTACTTACCTTTATTGGTTTCTGTTTCTGATGATGTTTGTGCTGTTAGCCTACACCTTACACGGCTTTTTTAGCTTAAATGGACTCGTTAACGTAAATTACTTCAGTGAGTCTCAATACGATTCAGAAAAAGTTGTAATTTGTACAACGCCATCTATTACGTTCTTTGTGAGAAAACATCCTTTTTTAATTTAAGGAAAACATATTTTTTGTTTACTGTGTTTTAAGTATAAATATATTATAATAGAACGTTTTTTTTTACACACGAATCATTTTATTACTATTTCTGAGATTTTATGGCGCCTTTAAACAAATCGAACCTACATTTCAAAATAATAATCAAAACTTTCGATAGAATTAACCAATTTTAATAAAACAAAGATTAAATGAACTGGAAGATACGCTTTATGATGTTCTTAACGATCTCTTTGAAAAAAAAGATGTTTACTTAAGACGTGAAGCGTTCATAAACAAACAGACAGACAAACAGATAGACAGACAATTCTAAAAATTATAAAAATGTACTTATTTATTGAATTTCAGTCTCCATAATGATTTTAGTCACAAATTAATATACTATACAATGTACAGAAACAGACACAACATGTTATCACCGCATGTATAGAGATTTAAAGATAGATGGCGCTGTTAAAATCGATTCTAAAAATAAAAGAGATTAATTGACGCGATTGATACAAAAAAAAAACATAAAAGAATTTATAAATCAAGCCTGCATAGTAAGCAAAAAGAAAGTTTGATCCTCGCCGAAACCAACGAAATTGTTAATAGCTCTTTTAAAATTTGATTTATCACATAGAGTACTCAGCGGCAAAAAAAATGAGATTGTCAACACGCAGTAGGGCAGCGTGTAATATTAAGATTAGAAGCAAATATGAAAACTCATCTACAGGAAAAAACCTTAACCTGCCTTTTTGTATCACATTTGTGCAACACCACCATCTATCGATGAAATGGGTTAACTATTGTACTTTAGATTTAGATAATAAGGTTAATATTTTTTTTTATATATTTATTACGTTCTTTATGTAATACTTTTGTTAACTGCGTTTTAGATATAATTATAGAACATTATTTTACATCATTTAATTATGATTACTTACTTATCTTCACGCACAATCCCTGACAGGGTAGCCAGAGAGAACAGATCGCCAAGTATCACGATCCTTACAAACCTCTTTCGCTTCTTTCAGATTCATTATCTTCTTCATGCATTCACGTCTAAGTATCCGAGTACTTTTGACCCTACCCTCTTCGAGCAATTTGCTCACATGGTCTTCGAAAGTTAGTCTCGGTCTACCTCGACACCTTTTAATATTAACTTTCGCGCTATATATTTTCTTCACCATTCGGTCTTCACTCATTCGCTCAACGTGCCCAAACCACCGAAGCACGCCCTTATCAATTTTTGTGATAAGGTCATCTTTCAAACCTGCCATATTGCGAATCTCTTCGTTTCGCTTTCGGTCGGCCATGGTAACGCCGCACATTTTACGAAGAGATCGCATCTCCACTGCATTCAACTTACTTTTATGCTTCTTCTGGCAAACCCAGGTTTCGCTGCCATATAACAAAGTCGGTACCAACACTGCGTTATGTATTGCAAGGCGTGCACTCTTCGCTACGCCTTGCCTTTTGACTAACGCAGTCAGGGCACCATTGACTTTGTTCCCGGCAGCGACACGCCTGTCCACATCTAAATCACATCTTCCATCCCGGCTAAAAGCACTCCCCAAGTATACAATTTCATTTACCTGTTCTAGTCATTCCTGATTTACCCATATTTCACACTTCGTTCTCTCTTCGTCCCTTTCAAATACCAGAACCTTAGTTTTATTAGCATTCAAACGGAGACCTTTAATTTCACATTCCTCTTTCATACACGTGACTAATGCCTGCAGTTCCGCCTCTGATGGTGCAATAAGCACTGCATCATCAGCATACAGCAGACAATTTACTTTAATGTCACCCAATTTCACACCCAAACAACTATCTTTCAGCTTCTGTAAACAGCTGTCGAGATACAGTATGAACAGCCAGGAAGACATGACACAACCCTGCTTTACGCCCGTTTGGACGTTAAACATGGGTGACAGGTCATGCCCTACCCGCACACAGGCTTTACAGTCACAGTAAAGAGACTGCACAGCCCTTAGCAATTGACCATCCACACCATACCCCGGCAACAGTTCCCACATTTTCTTCCTTACAACCTTATCAAATGCTTTCTCAAGATCCACAAAAGCACAGAAAATCTTCTGGTTAGCAGCCAGAAGCTTTTTCGTGATCATGCGGAGAGAAAACATTTGATCCGTGCATCCTCTTCCAGGTCTAAATCCGCATTGTGCCTCCCATAGAAATCTTTCCGATTTCTCTTGCATCCTACGTGTCAAAACCTTCGAGTAAACTTTACTTGCTAAACTGGTCAAGCTGATCGCCCGATAGCACCCGCAGTCAAAATGTGAACCTTTACCTTTATATAAAGGCACAATGACTGCGGATCGCCAATCATCCGGGACATCCCCCGTCCGCCAGCACAAATTGCACAGCAGATGAAAGCTGTCCCAGACGCGAGGCCCACCATACTTGACCATTTCAGCAGTAACTCTGTCTAGTCCCGCAGCCTTACCACATTTCAAACTTCGAATCGCACGTTCAATCTCTTTCATACTGATGACCTCAGTGTCATCGAGGTCCGGGTCTGGCGTACCAGTCACGGCGTCATCCCCGGATCCCTCACTAAGATCATCACACGCATACATTTCTCTATAAAATTCGCTCCATCGCTGCATGACGTCCGATTTTTCTGCGAGGACGTCATTAGTTCTCGAAAGCACTTTGTTCATTCTTAAGGCCATCGCACCACTTCGGGCCCTTCCAACCTCTTTCCAGAAGAGTTTGGAGTTCTCCTTAAAGTTGTGCGACAACCTTTCGTCCGCTTCTATTCTACACCTTTCACGCACTTCCTCAATCAGTGCTTTCGTGTGAACTTTCTGCAGCCTATATCTTTCTTTCATCTTCTCTCTCATATCCTTATCATTACTAGAGGCCAAGTAGTCTAACCATGCTTTCTTCTTCTTCTTTACAGCTTCTTTCACTTCATCATTCCACCATGCATCTCTTCTTTTACTACTGCCTCTTTTTATTGTTCCACACACTTCTTCCGCTGCACTTACCATTCCATCCCTAAGGTTCTGCCATGTTCTTTCTACACATTCTTTTCTGCCATCGATGGTGTCAAGCTTTTCGGCTACCCTCGCATGATATTTGTCCCTAGTATCCGCTTCCTGAAGCTTCCAGCTTCGGATGCGACAGACCGACTGTGGTTCTGTTACTGCCGTCCGGTAGCGCCAACCCGCGAACAGACCCCTAAATCTAGTAATCACTAGATAGTGATCCGTTCCCAGGTCAGCACCCCTGAACACTCCCGTATCCATCACCTGTTTTCGCAGTCGGTCATCCACCAGGAACAAATCGATCATACTTCTCTCATTCTTTCGTTCTCTAGTATACATATGGATTTTCTTGTGATTAAACATAGTGTTTGTCACAAGAAGACCCTTTTCCTTGCACACCGCCAGTATAAGCTTGCCAGCATCATTAACCCTTTTATCGCCAAACTTTCCAAGTACTGACTCGTACCCTGGTCGAGCGGTACCAACCCATCCATTCAAATCACCACATACAACAATTCTTTCGTTTCCCCTAGCCAAATCTAGAACTTCTCTTACATTCTCCCAAAACTCCTCCAGCTCAGCCCTGGACGACGAAGCTACCGGCGCATAAACAGCCAAAAGGAATAACTTCGTCAGTCCCAATTTAAAGCGAACCCAGAGAAGTCTTGAGTTCACAACCTTATATTCAGTCATAACATCGACCAACCGAGAAGACAGCAGCACCCCCACTCCCTGGCAGGCGCTCTCGCTCTCCGGGACTCCGGACCATAGAGCTAACGCCCCGCCAGGGAGCTCTTCAGTACCACTGCCCTTCCGTATGGTCTCCGACATACACACGACATCTAATTCTCTTTCTTTCATTATTTCGATCAACTCATTCGTCTTATCTCTCATGCCTCCTCTAACATTCCACGTGCCAACTCTGCACTCTGTCCTCCACCTTCCGCCGTGTCGGGCTGTGCGTGACGGGTGGCGGTCCCCATCGCCGCTTTGCACGCTGCATTCCACACCAACGGGGACGAGCTGGTGTGCGTCGCCTTGGGGGGACGCCCTAACCCTCGTTGGCATGGGTGCGCAGCTAGTAGAATTGCAGCCCTGAAAAGGGCTGGCAGGGGTCGCGACGAGCACGCTTCTACAATGACCCCCATTAATTATGATTTATAATATGATATTAGTTTAAAATGTACCTGATGACTCAACGAACGCCACCATTGAACAAATTCGTACCTATACTTTGTAGCCATACTTCAGAATATTTATCATAACTTTTGGTGGAATGAACTAATTTTAATGAAATAAAGACTAAATGTAACCTGAAGATACGCTTTATAATTTCATTAACAATTCTTACGATATAAATTGGTACTTTATACGTGATACGTTAACAAACAAACAGACAGACAGACAGAAAATTCTAAAAATGGTAGAAATGTATTTAATTACTTATTTTTAGTACCTCTCAATCACTTTTATTATATAAAATCTAAAATGTACAGACATCGGCAATTTACATTTTTATTATATGTATAGATAGATAATCGCATTAGGTCAAACTCCATTGCACATTGAGTCATTATTATGTATAATTAATAAATTCAATCAGCTGCCGTTGTGCAACAAAGAAGGCATGCTTAGTCCAAAGTCTGGATCACCGTGCAATAATGCTCTGAATTCTTGTCGTTTTTCAACCCCCGACGCAAAAAGGGGGGTGTTATAAGTTTGACCCCTAATTGTCTGTCTGTCTGTCTGTGGCACCGCAGCTCTCGAACGGTTGAACCGATTTGGGTGCGGTTTTAAAGCAGGTTTTCTAGTGGTGGTTCATAGACATGTTTTATTAAAATCGGTTCACCCGTTTGAAGATCACCAGTTCTTTTTGTTTCGGGTGTGTTTTAAATTTTCATTTTAAGTTATACATCATTATTTTTAACCGCAGAAACAAAAAGAGCTGGTGATCTTCAAACGGCTGAACTGATATTGATAAAGCATGTCTAACGACCACCGCCAGAAATCCTGCTTTTCAATAAAAAGAACGGCACCCAAAACTGGTTCTTCCGTTTCAGAGCTACGGTGCCACAGACAAACAGACAGACAGACACACACACATAGCTGTCAAACTTATATCACCCGTCTTTTTGCGTCGGAGCTTAAAAAATACTAGCAATATTCTTAATGTGACAAATATTCCCTTCAACCCCTTCTTGTAAGTTTAAAATGTTTGTGTTAGGAATGATTCGCGACAGTAGTTGAATGGCGGATTCGAACCCACGACCTTTTGAGTTCGCGGTCCGCTCCTTGCCATTAGGCTACTGTCGCTTTTAGATTAATTCTTATTTTTTTTATTATTATAAGGCAGATATGCTAACCTTAACTAAAGCCTATTCACTCTTGCCTTGAAGACACCCACATTGTTATCTTCACCTGCTTTCTAACTAACTATGCTATCTCTACCACGTATAAAAGTATCAATATTCACCCCGTGTCTCGGAAAGCACGTAAAGCTGTTGGTCCTGCACATGATCGGTGGTATCGGATTACCCTCCCATCGGACTATGCGAGTGAAAGAATAAAAAGTGCACGCAGATGCCTAGGCTGCTTTGAGACTTGCCGACATGACCAAAATTCGGTGTAGAGGATATTATAACAAATTAATAAAGTACGTACGCAGGATATTTACTTAGAAAAATTGTTTGAGTATGTAGGTCCAACTTCGATCAAGACGTCAATCGACGAATCCAACTTGGCTGGGCAGTGTACGAGAGATTACGACATTTTTTTTTATAGGATAAGGGTGAAAAACCACCACAGTTCACGTGATGGTAAGTGGTTGCTGTGGCCCATAGACATCTACATTTATCCTCGTTTACGAATCAAAATGCAGATGCCCGTGAGGACTAAGATGGAATGCCTCTTTTCCAGTAAAAAGTATAAATACTGTACTTACCTTCATATGCATTTAGTAAAAAACTGTAATTTTGACATTACAAACAGATACTTCAATTTTATTTATTTGTATAGATATGTGTAAAATAACCAAAACAATTGTGTATTCTTTGTATAGAACGAATTTTGCATAATTAATATAATAGTATTGGTGAGGCAGTATTATATAATTTATATCATTATTATATGGGTCTATTGCTTTATAAATAAGTTTTTAGGGTTCCATACCTCAAAAGGAAAAAACGGAACCCTTATAGAATCACTTTGTTGTCCGTCTGTCTGTCTGTCTTTTATAGGATAAGGGTCACAAGCGAGCACACAGTCCACCAGTGATGGTAAGTGGTTGCTGTGGCCCATAGACATCTACATCTATCCTCGTTTGCGAATAAAATAAAGATGCGTTTTCAGCCATGAGGACTAAGATAGAATGCCCCTTTTCCAGTAAAAAGGGTCTCCGGTTCTTTACACTCACCAAACGAAACACAGCAGCGTTAAGCTGCTATTTTACGCTGGTATTCTGTAAGAGCGTGGTCCTCCCCGGTCGAGCCGACCCATTCATGCTACAACTGTACTATTGATATAGCTGTAGCATGGCTCTATCACGTATAAAAGGTCCGAAAAATAATATTTACAAAATGCTGTCGGTCTATAGCAGCCCGCTGAGCCTTAAAAGAGGCTAATTAATGCCGCCAGCAGTATTAATACTCACACGTGAACAATTATTAAGCCAGAGGCCTAAGTAGTTCTATATGGGTTCACCGGTATACCAATAGACTTGATGTAGACTGAAATAGTGCCATTACTTGAACGCAATTTTGGGGATTCTTGAGCAAAACAAAAAACATGTGCATATGTTTCTATCCCACAATAGGGCCTACAAATGGTTTTACGAATACAGTAAAATCAATGTATATAGCTTTAAGCATTACAATAACTCACGTGTATTTGATCAAAGAGGTTTTAGCTTTACAACAGAACTTAGTTTATCTTTAAAAATGCAAGCATTACCTACATTGATTCACGTTTATGCTGTTCAGCAGTACTAGGCTTTTACTTATCATTGCTATTACATAACAAAGGGCACTAAAAACATCTCAAAGCTATATAACGGATTTACAGTGCATTATAATGGTACAAATTTATACTATTAAGCAGCATTAGGCATTATCTTACTAGTTAAAAATGCTATTGTAGACCCTGAGGCACTAAAAACATCGGAAAGCTGTATAGCTGATTTACGTGGCATTATAATGGTCCATGTCTATGCTATTAAACAGCATTATGCATTTATTTACTACATAAAATGCTATTGTAGATCTAAATGCACTAAAGTTAATACAGCAAACCACAACGCAGTTATACAGCTGAAAGCTGTATAACTGCGTTGTGGTTTGCTGTACTAAAACTAAAGGCTTTACAAAAGCATTTTGATATGCCATTACCCAACCGTTATCAGTGTAAAGCAATGTCAAGATGCTCGGTGAACTTATATAAGAGTTTTATACGGACCTTAAGTTAATAAGCTTACTATTCGTTTGTTAAAATGCTTCCTGTGTTATTTGTGAGGTACAGCACTATTGATTATTGTGTGATATTGTGTTTTCCGAGGCACGCGGATAAAACACCGCCAATTTCTTGACTACTCCTCCTCCTGACGCTAAATTTTTCTACCACCCTCTCACCTATTTCTGCCACCAAGCAGCTGTGATAAAATCCGTAATATTAGAACTTGCCAAATAATAAATTCAATTTTAAACTATAATACAAGTTTTTTTTAAGTCAATTGAAGAATGTTTGGTTGAGGCATGCCGTAGCTATATTATAGTTTTGGCACAAATAAGTCTGCTCGACCGGCCAAGTACCATATTCTTAAAGAATACCAGCGTAAAATAGCAGCCTAATGCTGCGTTGATTGTTTCGTATTGTTAGTGTAGGGAATCGGAGACTCTTTACCGGAAACGAGGCATTCCATTTGAGTGCTCAGGTGTGACAATATATCTGCATTGTGATTCTTAATCGAAGATAGATGTAGGATAGATGTATGTATCGATGGGCCACAGTATTGTGCCTTGAAATCCTGGAATTAGGCATCTTTGAATTTATAAGGTACTAGAAAGTTAAAGTGATTATTATTACAAGTTAAAACAGTAATGAAAAAACACGACTGCGTAAAAAAGATTACTGAAAAGAGAAAAATGTTGTATCCTAGGTCACTTCCACTATGATTCTAACGACACTTTATACGTGGTAGAGCCACGCTGTAGCTATGTTATGGTTGGAGTCCGAAAGTGTCGGCTCGACGACTCTCACAGATCACCAGCAAAAAAATGTTTTTTTTTATGCTGGGTGTAGAGAACTGGAGACCTTTTTTACTGGAAACGAGGCATACCATTTAGTCCTCCGGGGTGATAATGCATCTGCATTTTCAGATTCTCAATTCAGGATAGATGTAGATGTATATGGGCCACAGCATCCACTTACCATCAGGTAGACTGTGTGCCCGTTTTCATGCTTATTCTATAAAAAACTACTATGGAGCTTGACATTTGTCTTTTATTGACGAAGCCCGTTCGTCGCTGTACCCTTGGCCCACTTTCAAAATTTTCGTCTTTGATATATTAAATAATTTTTGAAAAGATTTTTTTATTATTCTATAAACAAATATTCTTCAACGTTTTTGCGTTCACGCTTTACTATTTTCCTTTTTAATTTAAAGTATATAAATTCAATGTCAACAAAGAGTTAACCTTTTAATATATGCCAAATTCCTCGATGCCAAGTTTAAAGTTTCAAAGTCACCTAAAGTGGTTTAGGTTTTGAAGAGAAAGTAAGTTTTCAGAACTTGTAATTTAAGAACTACCAGATAATATTATATTCTTATTGTTCATAAAATCTGGGGTTTTAGGTATTCAATGGGGCTTTATTATACAAGCAGAATTGCAAGTGGAAACACGGCTGGTGTAAAATACAGGGTTATTTTGCAATTACTGGCCAAACTTGCAGAGAAGGTTCAGAATAAGTAATATAGGCAAATGGTGAAGAAAATTTAATACAAAAAATCCGAATAATTCTGTCCTTTTTATCTTTTAAATTCAAAATACGTGGTAATGCATTATTTTAACTGATTTTACTGCGCACGCAGCACGCACACATTCGTAAGGGTCGATCGGTAGGCAAAAACGTTGTTGTCCATAAATCACATTCAATTTGGGATAATTTCAAATAAAAGTAGAAGCCTTATTTACTGATATTTTCAAAAACTGCAATAGCAGTATATCATCTATCTATACATATAATAAATCTGTAGAAAAGTCGTGTCTGTAATTCTAATATTGAAAAAACAAGTCCAGGGGACTAAATAAAGGGTCCTGAAGCCAAATTAGTGGTTTTAGAAATTTTTGTCTGTCTGTCTGTCTGTCGTCTGTGTGTCTGTCTGTGTATTCCGGATTCACGCAAAAACCACTGAACCGATTTACATAAAATTTTGTATGTTGGTAGTCAGTAACCCGGGGCAACTTATAGGCTACTTTTTATCCGATTACGGACCATCAAAAAAGGAAGGTCAAGTATTTTATTTCCTTTAGATGGTAATTTTCTACTATATCTTAGTTATAAGCGTCATGACGGGTGTTTTTCAAATAAATACCATATTTCTAAATAAAGTTTAAAATATAGTTATAACCTTGGCAAAATAATTTGAAACTACACCGATTTGGTATTCAAAACAGCGCCATCTCTCATCAAATGGAACAATTAGTATATTTTGCCTTCGGTTACTAATAAATGAAATAATATAAATAACTTACATTTATATGAGTAAATGATTAGGTTTTTAAAATGATTAAAAAATTCAAACGATTAGTTTTTTAGTATTTTTGTTATTTTATTTTAAAAGTATAATAATTTCAATAGATAATAGTGACGTCTATCAAAAATATGAAAATTGATAAAGTATTTATTTCAATTACTAATATGTAACGTGATTAAAACTGGTCTGTCTGCAATTGTTGCAAAATTTTCACTATCCAGATTTCATAATTGGCCAGATCGTTGAATTGATCATATATCATAAAGTAGTCTATCATTTCGTGAAATAGAGTGGTCACTTCATGATATTTAACACTATTTGTTGACCATGTCATGATATAGCTTGACCAAACCAATGAATAGAAATCATTTGAAATAACTAAACACAATGTTGCTATTTCATAATATGGTCATATGACGATGTCATTAAATCGTTTTTCACCGCTAGCGGCGCTGATAGCCTATTTTTTAACAGAAACAGAACTTTTAAGAGAATTGACATCACTTTATCCCTTATTGACGTAGTAACATGTATGTAAGCTGCTACTTTTTACTTTTCATGGGGCAATATATGCAGTTTTTATTTCATTTGTGTTTTCGGGTATGTTACTTTTTGTTTTCACTCTGTCGTAAATATTAAGGCTTGCAAAGATGAGTAGAACTCATTATCGTCAGCCTATCAAAAGTCCACTGAAATGAATATAGGCCTCCCCCATTAATTGTCAAGTAGCTGGATATTTGCTATAGTTGCCACGCTTGGAAGGCGGGTTGGCAACCGCAGCTATTATTATTTTGATCTGTTGTCAGGAAGATGATGCAGCCCATCCCATCTCCTGTTTGTTTTCCTATGTTACCTCTTACGACGGGACGATATGACGTGGTGGATTTTCTTTCATCGCCACAACAGGACGAACATTTTTCTACTTCCGTTCATGAGTGTAGTGGAGCACACACATTCAATGTGAATAAAATTAATAAGAAATAAAACTAATTTTAAGGATTTTATCACGTTTAATTTTAACTTTTTAAATTCCTGATTTTTTGGGCGCTTTACAGCACCCATGGTCACGTGAAGGGCGGGAGAACTGAGGTGTTTGACGACTTGACGTCAAAGTTAAAATAGAATAGAATAAATGCAGTAGTAGTTTGAATTTTATTAATTATGGGGTCCTTAGCAGATGGTAGCACTCAGCCATCTTCCCTATTAAAATTTTTATATTTTAAATTTCAATAGCCTCGCGAATCATCATTGGTAGGATTCGGTGTTCTATTGCAAAGATTTGTTGTCTATCAGATCCGATATAATGGTTGGGACGATACTAAACATGTTGACATACCTACTTTAGACTTCCTGGAGCTTCGGTGCTTCACATCAACGATATATTCTTTTACTCGGAACTTTCATCCAAGATGCGTAAAAAAACCCGTAACATTACTTTTAATACATGTGTAGTACCTATTCATTATTATAGACCTGTATTTATGAAATTTTGAAGTCTACTCGAAGTAAAAAAAAATATCTACATCTATTTTATGGTGCCAATCAATATTAAATAGGACCAATGATATGAATAAAATGTCTCAAATAAACATTATATTACTTTGTTGAAACTAAATTAACTTTAACTATGGTTAAACGTAAATAGTAAAATGTAAATAATAATAATACATTTTGATTTCAAGACTGTTTACCTTTCTTATGGATACATTAGAATACTCGCCCGATATAAAAAATAGTAGGTGTTTCTAGACATATATATTCACGTGTTTCTGTAGCATGTTGCCAATCATCTACGTCTAATAGTATTTTAGAACGAAAAAAAAAAACTTTGACAGACAGAGACAGAGACACCGAGGTGACTCTAAAAGTGCTCAAATTTTTCTAAATTTGGCAGGGAACAGCATTTAATGATGTTCCCAAATTCAAGCGCACGCGAGCGAAGCTGCTGGTAAAAAGCTAGTTATTTATATATTTGAACTTAAGTTTAAAATTTGGCTACTTTTTCAAAAATAACCCTTTATACATAATATTTCAATAAAATATCACATACTATATGCATATTATAATCTATAGTGTTCAGACGATACACGTAACAAAATTAAAAAAACGTAAGTACATGTGGCGAGTCTGACCCCGCACCGAGGGTTCCGTACGAATTGTTATTAGATGTTTTCCGAGAACGTTTAAAATTTCTCCCCGAAATGTATACAACATTGGTATTGAAAAGGAACAAGGGTAAGTGTGGTCACGGCTCGTTCAACAGCGGATTCCGTAACCTCCTATGACACCTACGTTGGGTTCGGGAACAACGTATGTGAACCCCGTAACGGAGTAACACACAAGGGTATCGACGGCTTCCTTTTCTTCAAATAGGTTCAGGCGGAGATTACGGGTCTTCCGAGGTCGTCCCGGTCCCAGCGCCTTAATCCTTCAATATGTGCCGCGTTAGCGACACCAGATGGACTGTAGTTATATTTAAAGGTGAAGGATCCCTTGGGAATAAAACCATAATTATCCTCAAACCGCTCCGTGAGAGAGTAATTACTTTCCCTATCACTTCCCTATACGTTTTTCTTTCTTGATTATATGATATACTGGTACCTGGTCCCGAACGATTTGTATAGTAGATGGTTCTTCTCCTTGTGGAGGTTTTCATATTTCGAGGAGACCCTCTTTACATGGGCGACATCTCAGGAGGACACGACCCCCCGGTACTGGGTACTGCGTTGGCAGCTTACGTGTTGGTGTATTGCGCACCTCGCGCCATCAAGTCAGGTGTCGGGACGCTCACTCACCCCCGGCGTCCCCTGTGCCGGGCGGTAAGCGTAGAAGTTCACGTGGGAGTGGTCGCCCGTCAGGTGGGCGGGCATGGAGCGGAGCTAAATTCTGCAAATGGGGATGTGGTCCGTTGTCTGCGCGGTCGTACAACCGTCTCGCAGAACGGACCACAAATTCTTGGATGGATTCGACCTTGAGGTCGCGTGAGATAACATCGTTCCTGACGTAGCGACCGGCTCCCACGATCACCCGAAGCTCAAGATTTTGCTGGGCTTGCAACCTCCTGCGCTGAGCGGCCGAAGTCAACGCGTACCAGGCTGGTGCTGCGTAGGTCAGCCGTGAGCGGACGTAGGTCTTGTAGATACCGATCTTGGTTTTAGTTGGAAGTTTGGATGCCAGTATAGGATAGAGTTTTGCTCGCGCGGCTCTGGCCATTCTCACGACGTGATTGACCATAAGGGTCATGCGCAGCGAGCGATCTATCTGGCATCCCAGGTATGTGATGGTACTACTCCAACCCACATCCTGCCCACGAAGTTGCAGGGTTGGTGGTGATCTGGCCAGCCTGGTCATGAAGGCGGTGGTCTTCCCGACGTTGACCGCCAGCCTCCATTTGTCCAGCCACTCAGGCAAGAGGTCGAGTACCCGCTGCATGTCCTAGCTATGTCCACCCGACGTGATGACGCGAAGTACGCACTGTCGTCAGCGTACAAAGCAAGAACAACGGCATCTTCCCATTCCTCCAGATGACCTTGGAGGGTGGGGATGTCGTTGGTGTAAACCGCGTACAGGTGCGGTGATAGGCAGCTGCCCTGTGGCACTCCCGCAGAAATCAGTCGTGCCGCCGAAACAGCCCCTTCCAGGGTGACATGGAAGTTCCGCCCCTCCAGGAACGACGCCATTAGCCGCACAAGCATTGGCGGCAAGGTGGTATCATGGATAAGTTTATAGACTAGCCCTGCGTGCCACATCCTGTCGAAGGCCTTCTCCATGTCGAGAAGGACCCCCACACAGATGCGGCCGAAGTTATATTCGGCCGCAAGATAGTGCAACACGCGGGCCAGCTGTGAAGTGGTGGAATGCCCCCTGCGTAAGCCAAATTGCTCCTCACGCAGGGTGACATGTGGCAGGACCCTACTCAGGGTAATTTTCTCAAAAAGTTTTGCTATGTGCGGCAATAGCGTTATGGGGCGGTAGCTGGCCGGGAACCTCCTGTCTTTTCCCGGCTTCGGCAGCACGATGATTTTGCCCTGCTTCCAGATGGTCGGGAAGTGGCCAGTTCTGAGGATGCCGTTGAACAATTTGTATACTACTACGTTGTCATCTGCTGAGGTGTGTGTACACCCAACAGGTCTCGGGCCTCGGGGCATCTTCCCCATTACCCGGATCTTCCTCACCGCCCATCTCAATGGGCCGGTCATTGGGAGCCGATAAATTCCGGCATTGTAAGTTCTCCTGAATTTTTTTCCTGAAACAGCCTGAAAAAGGCGTATAATATGGCCTGGTCCTAAAAAAGGCGCCTAATTTGGCCTGAGCCTAAAAAAGGCGCCTAATTCGGCCTATGGTTGTTCCTTTTTTGCCTGGTCGGGTAAGTCGCCATGTGGACGGCTAATACGGCCAGGGCGTGTAAGTTGGCCTATCTGCGGCATTGAGGTTTTTACTCGACTCTCTAATCTCTTATAGACAGGAGTTCTCTTAGCAGAGGTCGCCCGTCCGGGGGGTGGGTGTGTAGCGGCGCGAAGTTGTTGAGATGTGGATGTGGCCCATTATCAGCGCGGTCAAACATACCGCGCGACAACCGGACCACATTTACGATTTGTATTATTATCCTGTCTTCCGCACATATGCACTTGTTGCATACTGCAGGTCTCGGGCCTCGGGGCTAACCCCATTACCCGGAATCTCCTCGCGGTGCATTACTATGCACCGGTCGTGGGAGCCGTTCTGGCATTGTTGGGTGCTGTAGTGATGCGAGTTTGGTTTCCCGGTCACTATTTTCAATTTTAAAATTCTTCTTCCAAAATTTTCAGGAGGCGGGTAATATAGCCCGCTCCTGAAAAAGTGGCATTATATGGCCTTTTTCCTGAAAAAGGCGCCTAATTCGGCCTAAGCCTGAAAAAGACGCCTAATTCGGTCTGTGGTTGTCTGGTAAAATTTTTTCCGTCAAGTCAATATGGCCGGCGACTAATGCGGCCGGGCGTCTGAGTTGGCCTGTCTGCGGCATTGCGGGTTATTACTCGACTCTCTAATCTCTATAGAGAGGAGTTCTCTTGGCAGAGGTCGCCCGTCCGGTGGTCGAGCATGTAGGGGTGCGAAATTTTGTAGGTGTTCGTGTGGCCCGTTATCAGCGCGGTCGAACATACCGCGCGCTAATCGGGCCACAAATTCCTTGATAGTTTCCATCCTAAGGTTCGCCGCGATGACGTCGTTCCGGACGTAGCGACCTGCACCGACGATGGTTCGTAGACATAGGTTCTGCTGAACCTGCAGCCGCTGCCTCTGCCGTTCGCTCAGGAGTGCGTACCAGGCCGGCGCGGCGTAGGTGATCTTCGTCCTAATATATAGTTTGTATATTTTAATTTTGGTTTTCAGTGGTAGTTTGGATGCCAGGACTGGACGGAGCGCCGCCCGAGCACATCTGGCATTGCGGACGACGATGTCGACGTGCGCGGTCATGCGCAACATCCTGTCAATCCGGCACCCAAAGTAAGTCACGGCCTTTTCGTACGCAATCTCCTGGCCTCTAAGCGTCAACGGGGGCGGGAAGTTCCGGTAGCGGCGGGTGAGGAGGGCGGCCGTTTTCCCAACATTCACAGCCATCCTCCACTCATCCAGCCACGATGGCAGCAGGTCCAGCAGGCGCTGCATCTTGGCGACGGCGAGATGGGGGCTTCTGGACGAGGTGAAGTAGGCGCTGTCGTCCGCATATAACGCCAGCTCCACGTCGTCCTCCCATTCGCGAAGTTGTCCAGCCAGTGTAGGGATGTCATTTGTATAAGCCGCGTACAGGATCGGTGAAAGACAGCTGCCCTGTGGTACGCCAGCTCTTATGGGTTTTACTGCGGATTCGGCATCTTCGACACAGACGTAGAAGCTTCGGTCGGCTAGAAACGACGCCACTAGCCGCAGCATAGCCGGAGGGACACTCGTCTGTAGTTCCATCTTGTAGAGTAACCCAGAGTGCCACACCCTGTCGAACGCCTTCTCGATATCGAGGAAGACGCCCAACGATGTGCGACCCCGGTTATATTCGGCCGCCAAAAGGTGCAGCACTCTGGTCAGCTGTGTTGCTGCGGAGTGTCCGCTCCTAAATCCGTGTTGCTCCGCCCGCAGTTTGATACACGGACGGATTCTTCTTAAGATAATTCTTTCAAATAATTTGGCTATGTGCGGTAGCAGCGTTATCGGTCTGTAACTAGCTGCTCTACGCCTGTCCTTCCCGGGTTTCGGCAGAACTATCACCTTGCCTTTCTTCCATTCCTCCGGGAAGTGTGAAGTCCGCAGTATGCCATTGTAGAGTCGTCCTAGCTCTACAATGGCTCTATGGGGCAGCTGTCGGAGTGCAGCGTTCGTAATCCGATCGTGCCCCGGCGCCTTCCTCGGTTGCAGGCGGGTGATCGTCCTCCGCATTTCGGCGGGGGAGATAAACCATTCTCCTGCAAGCGGTGGCACGGGCAACGACAGGAACTCCCGTACGCGGCTCTCCTTTTGGGCATGAAGCTCCATGTACTCCGCACTTGCTGGGTTCGGCATAAATTGCTCCTCGAAGTGCTCGACTAGGATATCCGCTCTGCCTTTGGCCTCGTAACAACGCCCGCCCGCGCTGTTGGTCAGCGGGCAGACGGGGGGTCTGGTCTTTGTTAGCTGTCGGTTCAATTGATAGAGCGACGCTTCCTGATCTCCAGCCATTCACATGCGCCGCTCCCAGGCCCTTCCTCTGTAGGCCTGTATTGCAACCGACAGCTCATCCGTCAGTGCATTTAATCTACATTTAATCCGTGGGCAGCGCGTGCATGCCCAGAGCTTCCTCAACGCTCGCTTGTGATTTAGCTGCGCACGTAGTTCTTGTGGCAGCTCTTCTCTCCGATGTGTTAGAGGAACGATCGTAGAGGCCGCGTTGAGGGCTTCTTGGATGTTAAGAGTTATTCTGGCAGCGGCGGCCTCTACGTCGTCCGCCGAGGTAATCGATGTAGGTACTGGAGGCCTCTCCTGCAGGTGTTGCTGGTAGAGCCTCCAGTTAATCTTGGTAGTAAAAGCTCTGGGCAACGTAGTCACTGCCTTGAGGCCAAGGGTTATCAGAATCGGGAGGTGCTGAGACATCAGGTCGTACAGCACCTCTACCACTACCGGGTAGTTGACGTTCCTAGCGAGCACGATGTCCAATACATCCGGACTTTTTCTGTGATCTGTTGGAACGTGTGTTGGTTCTTCGGGACCTAAAAAGTCATAGTTATTTCGTTCTGCATCCTAGTAAAGCTCACGACCCGGCGGGTTGATCAATCTTGATCCCCACGCCGGGTGTTTTGCGTTTAGGTCCCCCGCGATGATGGTTGGTGCTGTGCCTTCCATGATCGTCCGGATGTCTGAGGAGTAAAATGGAGTCCCTGGCGGACGGTATGCTGCGAAGATCTTCAGTTCCTCGCCCGCCGCCTCTATTTTTATGCCGATGGAGCGCGTCGTGTGGTATGACGGTAATTCAAGCTCTAGGTGGACGATGTCCTTCCTCACTAGAACCGCCGTGCCTCTATAGGCGGTTCCTAGAGCGTTGACTTCGTCCCTCCTGTATATGTGATAGTTGGGCATCTTAATGTGCATAGATGGCCTCAACTTCGTCTCCCCCAGCAAGATAATACGTATGTCTTGTTGTTGAGCTATAGTGCGGAGTTCATGGAGCTTATACTGGATACCGTCCGGGTTCCAGTATAGCAAGCGCAGGTTCGTGTCACTCGCCTCTGTAGTGCCGAGCCAGTAATATCGACAGTGCTCTCATCACTGCTGTTATTGGGTCGGTGCCAGCTCTGATATCTGCCAGTACCTGGCTACCGACCTCTATGGCGATGCCAACCAGCCTCAGGATTGCGTCCGTGGTGGCCGTCCGCTTTGCCTCCCTCTCCCCCTGATGGTTGCCCACCCGTCCTCTTGGATTTCAACTCTCGGGCGACTCTGAGGGACCCTCTGCGGTGCTTCCGGCAGTAAACCCGGCAGAGTGATCCCTTGCTTCCTGGCGATCCTCCTCAGGACTGGGCAGCGTCGATCGTTTGCTGTATGGCTTTTTGCGCAATTTGCGCATGTAGGTGGTTCTTCTCTACCCCGTGGGCAATTACTTGCAATGTGTTCCCCTGCACAGCGGACACATTTCACGGGTCTGTGACAATTGGCAGATGCGTGGCCAAAAGCCTGGCAACGGTGGCATTGAGCCGGTCCCACTCGTCCTTGCCAGGCTTCTATGACGACTCCTTTCATGAAAAGGAGCTCGTCGACTGCGTATAATTTGTTTAGGTTCTCTATGTTCAAGTGGTCCAACTGTGCATAGTAGAGGCACCCAGGTCTGCCTCTACGGGGCGGGATCGCTCTCACATAATTAATGGGGAATCCCTTTGCCCTGATAGCCTCAGCGATTTGGACGGTATCCGTGCTCACTGGCAGCCCCCGGATGCCCACCTTAGTGGGCTTCTTCTCCGCCGGGGTGTAGCAATACCAAGACAACGCTGGTACTTTTTCGGTGAGCTCAATCAAGTATCTTTGTATTGCCCGGAATTCTTCCGGGCTCTGTGGGGTGAATCTAACACCCTTCCCGAACGGACGAGCGTTAGGCGGGTGTCCTAATTTCTTATTAAGGATTTCGAAGTGCTTCGTCCAGTCCGGGAGGCACTCAGCAACAATCGGTGGGTATCGTGCCTTCTCTTCCTCTTGTTGGGGTTGAGGGGCTTCTGCTGTCGGTTTTGGCATTGCTGGCATCGCTGCCAGTTGGGCGTAACTAGTTGACGGCCTTTGACCGTCATCCTGTGTGAGACCCGATGGGTTGGTCGGTGCCGATGTCTGTCCGGCGGTTGCTATGGTAGCATAAGATGTAGAGTCCCAACCATAGGACTCCTCTCCTCCCTGCTCGAACTCGGTCGCGTTCATGGTCCTGCGGCCGGGTGAGGTGGGGGGGGTTGGCTTCAGTGGTGAAGGCGATTTGGGCGGCGATCTGTGCGTCCTAACTACTTCCTTCCTGGTTGGGGCTCTCTCATCTTCTTCCGACTCCGCCGAGGACGATGATGATGATGGTGATGACTGTCCGGATGATAGGGGTGATCCGATGCACTGCCTTTTTTCGTAAAGCGATGCTTCGGTTTCCGGCGGTGTGTGTCTTCTTGCCGTTTTACGGGCCCGTTGCGGTAAGGGCGTCGGTTCCTGCCCACTCGTGCTCTCAGACACGGTGGGCGTGAGCGCGGCGCTCGTTGCGGGTTCTTCTTTGTGCGGCGAAGAAGGTTTTCTCTTGGGGATCTGGCTGTAGGAGCTGACGATCCTTGATTTCTCCGGGTTCGAAAGGTCCTTTACGCAGAGTGGTCTATCTAAAACCCCGGGACGATCCGGGGGTTTCCTAACGCGCGGGGGTGGGGGGGGGGGGTTCCCCCTTTCCCCTGCCGGTCATGTTACACTGTTTTGGTTGGTGTACGTGTGTCTACGTCTATATACCTTACCTAGCAGGCTGACAGCTAATCGATGCGCGCCGCGAAGTATGGACGGGAGCGAAGTTGAACGACCGCAACACTTGGGCGCACTGCCTACCCCTTTCGTAATGAAAGGGTTGAGAGAAGTGCTAGAGAGCACTCAAACACGCGACTAGACACTGCAAGGCACGGAACGCACTTGAGTGCCAAGAATCTGCCTAAGGGCCGGTGACCTCGACACCTCACGGAGTATGCGGACTCGACGATCGGTGGAGTATGTCGTACCGGCGGCTGCTTGGGACCACTGCTAATCCTCAAACAGCACACACTTAGGAGATCCTTGGTCGGTCGCGATTTGTATGAAAACCTATCTAATGGGGTATCAATAAAGCTATACTCGAAAGAGAGCCGCGCCCTCTGTGCGATTTCGCAACTCAATTACATCAAATTTGTACTATCACTCCCTCACGGTTTGCCCAATATCTTTATTTGTATACGACATACAT
The DNA here is from genome assembly GCA_963668995.1 of Parnassius mnemosyne. Taxonomy (NCBI): domain Eukaryota; kingdom Metazoa; phylum Arthropoda; class Insecta; order Lepidoptera; family Papilionidae; genus Parnassius; species Parnassius mnemosyne. Next base: position 527,838 of record CAVLGL010000095.1, read on the forward strand.
TTATACATTTTATTTATAAAGATAGCACAAAAAAATATCTATACTATGATATACATTACATTTTTATATCACAAAAAACCTTTTATTTATTCAACACAATATGCCTATTTTACAACATATGTACTAAGTTAGAATTCTTAAATATCTAACATATAAGGTTGAAACAATGTTCTTTATTTGAAAATACAAATATCTTACCTAATACAATAGTTTAATTTACATTTTTTCTACACATTTTACTATTTAAAACACTTTTAAATTTCTTATACAAAACTATCAATATTTCACTAAGATAAAAGAATTAACATGCGTGATTCACACAGAATTCACCTATTTTGCTCATACAGTCAACCTGAAACATTTTACAAGTCAATTTTACATAAATTGCTGAAATTTACAAACATTTAAATTTCCACTTATTTAAACTTTTGATTCTACAGATAACAGCAGCGCGCTAGCTGCTGTTATCAGCAGCTAAATGAACAACTAACACGACACCTCGATGTCGGTAAAGCAGGTGGCAATTTTAGCATATTTCACTGCTATCCAATAACACAAGATGAGCAATCAATCCCTGCACAACCTCCATTGTCGGCAAGGTAGCATCCAATAAGATCTCTTATCAGATATCAAAGTTGTTATCAGTTATCATGTTCTTATCAGATAACACAAAGAAAATATTTTATGAATCAAACATTGAAAATAGACATTTTATTTTTCATACAAAACGTATTCAACTTATATAAGATAATACTTATGCAATATTTTACATTAATTCCACTTATACACAAAGTGATCATTTCGACCGGGGAACAAATCCTGGTCTCTAACTTTATTTTAATATTTCTTTAAATTAACAAAGTTATTGGAAAGGTAATTTCAACCGGGGAACTGAACCCGGAAACATTATTTATATCTTAAAAATTCCCTATATGAATATATTAAGAAAATATTACTAAGAAAACGACGAACTAGTCCGGCCTGGGAATCGAACCCAAGACTTTCAAACTATTAATTCGATATTTCTTTAAGATTCAACTAAGCGTTTTCTTATAAGATTATTATGACTTGAAATTTTGCTTTTAGAAGCTATTCGTAATCGGTTACCTAATAAATTGAAATGTTTTTATAGACGCGTCGCCAACAGTCTCCCCCCCCCCCCCCGTGCATCAGCACCATCATTTGGGAGGCGTCGCGGGTACCAGGACTATTATTCTGGATGTAGGTCTCCTCAAGATACCTGTGCTAGTAATGACGTCAACCACTCTAGTGTGACCGTCTGCTCCCGGTAGCGTCCTATTAATCTTGTCTTTCGGCCACGTATTTCGTGGCAACGAATGATCTATTATCAAGACAATATCACCCTCTTTAGGTTCCATGAACTTTCGTTATCACCCGTTCGAGGTATTAAAGTAGGCATGTACTCTTTCAGCCATCTCGTCCAAAAATGGTCGGCTAACCTCTGGGCGGCTCTCCAATTAAGTTGACCCGTAAAAATAATCCAGGTGGCCGATCACCACATGAGCGTCCGAGAAGAAAATTATTGGGTGTCAAACCCTCTTCAGGACTATCCATACTGAATGTTACCAGAGGTCTGGAATTTACAGTATGCTCTGCTTCTAAAAGCAACGTATGCAGAACCTCCTCTCGCGGGCTCCTTTCTTTGAGCGTCGCGGTCAACGCAATTTTAATCGATCTTACTAACCTCTCCCAAGCGCCACCCATTTGCGGTGCTCCGGGAGGTATAAATTTCCATTTAATATATTTTCTAAATGACTCGTTTTTCATGCGCTCATAGCACTCTTCGCATGCTTGCAATAATTCTTTATTTGCAGCTTTAAAATTCGTCCCGTTATCGCTGTATATAACGGCTAGTTTTCCTCTTCTGGCGATAAATCGCCTTAACGCCATTATCATTGACGCTGGTGAACGCCCATATAAACGGAGTAAGTTATCTTCTCCTATTTCCATAGATAATTTACTTAAGCGTGAACATCTTTCAACGCTTTTGCCTGCTTTCAAGCATTTTATTTCCGAATGGAAACACTCGTCTTGAACGAACTTCCAAATTAATAATTCAGCTCTTTTTAAGAGCGTTATGTCCAACGCGCCGTCGGGTCCTTTAATCGACTTTGCTAAAATTTCGTTGGAACACATAACCGACTTTTCGGCTGTGTTGTCGGGTCCTTTAACCGACTTTCTTAAACTCTTGAATTTTTCTACCGCTTGTAAGGTGCGTGTAGTCGCCCCAAGGATTTTTTAAAGCTGCTAAATCGTCCGTAGTCGGGTAGACTTAACGGCTCTTGCTTTCTTAGCGTATTTACGCCTTTCGGTGATTTTCTTCAGCCGTTTCTAAGCTATTTATAGTGTCCACTTGTTTGGGCCATAAATCAGGACTTGTCCTGAGGAATTCAGGTCCTTGAAACCAGCGATGACTTTCATCGAAGGTGGAAGGAAAACTTCTAGTGGCGTCGTCTGCCACGTTTTGTGACGTCGGTACCCATCGCCATTCACATGGTTTACTGTGATCTTCGATTTCAGCCAATCGATGAGCAACGAATGGTTTAAAAGCGCGAGGATCTGACTTAATCCACGCTAACACTGTACGTGAGTCAGTCCAAAATATTCGTTCGAATATCTCGTACTTGCTCTCTTCCTTAACTGATACAGCTAATCGGCTGCCCATAAGAGCTGCTTGCAATTCAAGCCTTGGAATGGAAATTGGCTTCAGCGGCGCTACTCTTGACTTGGCGGCGATCAGCGTAATCCGCCTTTCTCCTAGCTCGTCCGTGGTGACGTAATACACCGCGGCGGCGTATGCTTTCTCACTAGCATCCGTGAAAGTGTGTAACTCCCCTCTGCCGACGCCTTCAGCAACGGGTACTTTTAAATGACCTAATTTCTTCACTTACGATATCCATTTACAAAATAACACGTGTAATTCGTGTGGAACTTGTTCATCCCAAGAGACGCCTGTCCTCCATGCTTGCTGGATTAGCGACTTCCCTTGAATCGTTATGCGTGATGCGAGTCCTAAAGGATCGAAGACTGACATCACAGCGCTCGTTATCTCCCTCTTCGTAGGCGGTCGTAAACCTCCCATCACCTCTTCCGGTGTGTTACGAAGACTTATGGAGAAACTCATTATATCTCGTTTGATATTCCAGATCAAACCTAAAGTGCGTTCTGTGTGCTCCTTGTCTGCCAACGAAGCACTGTCGCTCTTATATTTATTTTCCATTTTACATAAAACCTCGGGTCGGTTGCTAGCCCATCCCCTTAGTTGGAAAGAAGCACGTTTATGTGATTCATACATATCGTTTACTATCCTTTCGGCCGTCGTCACGTCGGGAAATGCCTGTAGATAATCATCCATATAGAAATTGCTTTCCGTCGCGAAAGCTACTTCTAGATATAGATGTGCGCATTTCTATTCTTCACATATATAGCGATGCATGGTGATGATGCCGCTCCAAATATGACTGACGTCATTCTATACTCTTCCGATGGCGCGTCACGATTGTGCCGCCATAAGAATCGAAGGCTGTCCCTGTCTTCCTCGCGAATTTTCACTTGCAGGAACATTTCTTTAATGTCTCCCATCACTGCCACGCTTCCTTCTCTGAATCGTAGCAGAACGCCAAATAACGACTTCAATAAGTCCGGTCCGGTTAACAATGCGTCATTGAGACAACGTCCGCCCGTCCTTGCGGCGGCGTCGAAAACTAGTCTTATTTTCCTTTTTTGTGGGTGAGTCACTGCGAAGTGAGGAAGATACCACGTGCGTGGGGAAATGGAAATATGGTTTGCTTTCTCTGCGTAACCGTTAACGATGAGATGTTCAATTTGCTTCTCATATTCTTTTTTCAACTCGCTATTTTTATCGAGCTTCCTTTCGATATTAAACAGGCGACTTTCAAGCTGTGCTCTATTCGACAGCATGCACTCATTATCTGTGCGCCATAACAAAGCAGTCTCGTACCTATTATTAGGTATACGACGTACCGTTTTGTTCAAAATACTTAAAGCTCGTTCTTCTGGGTCGTTTGCGGGCTTACGCGCAGACACCCCTAAAGATTTTTTTTTTTCGCGTGTGGGTAGGTGTAATAAGTAGATTGCTTTAGTAAAGTCTCCCAATTTAATAAATTTTTTAATATATAAAACATTACAATAGTGTTGTTACTATATGGGAAACTAATGTACTAACCATTATACCTGCCAGGCAGTAAAATCCTTGCTGTTTACAAACTTAATTAGTCAATAAAAATCAGTCTCACAATTTTCCTGCATTATCACTACACAAGAGTTTTTTTTTCAAAATGGATGCCATTCAAGAGTCAATAACACAACTCCAGAAGATGTTTACTCAGCGCATGGATATCTATCAAAGTGAGCTTCATGCTGCAGCACCTTCAGCCTCCACTGCCAATTTGACATCCGAGTTCTCCTCATTCAGATTATTTATCATGACAGCCCTACGCAATATTCAAGACCAGGTAGGCCTGTTGATGCACCAGGTGGATAATATAGAGATGCGGAGCAGGCGGAAGATTCTATTACTTCATGGGCTACCGGAGGAAAATAATGAGGACACTGTACAGGTAATAGTGAAGACTTTTGTTGACCGTTTCAAGTTGTCTGGTTTCTCGCACAAAGATATATCTCGCTGCCATCGCATGGGCCATACTTCTTCTTCTGACAAACCAAGACCAATCTTGATTAAGTTGTGTGAGTTAGAGGTGAAGAACAAGATCTGGCAAGCTAAGACGTGTTTGAAGGGGACTGGTATCACTTTGTCGGAATTTTTAACTAAGACTCGACATGAAGCCTTTATGGCAGCTCGACGGAAATATGGAATATCGAATTGCTGGATCCGTGAAGGCTTTGTTTTTGTACTGGGTAGCGGTGGCGTTCGACATCGCATTAGCTCTGTGATCGAACTCGATAAAATCGTTGAGCCTCCTGTGTCGAAGTCGAAGACAACGACCGCGGTCAGGGAACCAGCTGGAGCTTCCAAAAGTCGACGTACTGGCACCGCAGGCAAGAGATAGTGTCTTCGCGTTAACTTAGTGATTAATTACTATAATTTATTTGTATTTTTGTGCAGTATCCATTTGCATAATGTAGCATCCCTTCAAATTTGTGCTTTAACTGTAACATCGTAGTTCGTAGTTTTCTCTAATACTATTATAGTTTTACCTTCATAATTTTGTTTATTAAGTGACATAATGATGACATTAGCGATTAAATAAATCATAATGACAGCTAGTAATAGCTGTCATGCTGTCATTCGATTGCACATACTACCAGGCTTTTTGCCAGACAGGATCCATGAATAATATTTGTCTGTTTTATTATTGATGGTAAGACTGTCCTTTTTCTATATTTTTATTATATTAATTAGTCTTAAATAAGTTATCTAATTATAAAATTCTACTGATGCCACTGCCGGCAGGTATGAAAGAAATGTTTAGTTAAGTGCATAATTGTTGGCAATTTAATTTTAAGTTTACTTTAATTACTGTTTCATAATATTTCATAACATATTATTATTTATTTTGTAGGTATTATATCCAGACTTATATAATATTTATTTTATTATACATTATACAAGTATATATTTAATCTTTATTGTTTTTGTTGTAGCTTAGTTTCTGTTATAGTTTTGATTAGCATGTGTGATATTTTGGAATTTGATGATAGTTACTTTTCTTGCTCTTCTTCTGGTTCTTCCGATAAGACCTATAAAGCGATGATTCCACTCATTTACATGATCAACTAGTAGCCGTATTCTGTAATTATAGTAAAAATCTTAATATAGTCCATATTAACGCTCAAAGCATTCATGCTCATTACGCTGACCTTTTATCAACCTTTGATTCTAAATATGTTGATGCCATACTTGTTTCTGAAACTTTTCTAAAACCTGCACTTCCGTCGGTACAGTATTGTCTCCCTGGTTTTCAACTTATACGCAATGACAGGATCGGCAAAGGTTATGGTGGAGTGGCAATCTATTTGAGAGCTGACATTCCCTATAAAATAGTTGATCATTCACCCAATATTTACTCAAATTTTGCTGAACATTTATTTATTGAAATTACTATTAATCATTCTAGGACTTTGCTTGGGGTCTATTATCCCCCCTCTCGCAATATAAATTATTTTTCTTCTCTGGAAGAAAAACTTGTGAATCTTACTCCGCTTTATGATAATACCATTATTTTAGGTGACTTTAACACATGCCTGTTAAAGAATGATTTTCGTAGCAAAAAATTGCTCTCCCTAGTATCATCTTTTAATTTACATATTCTTCCTCTTTCTGCTACTCACCATTCGCCTAATAGTACCCCTTCTCTTTTAGACCTTATTCTTGTATCTGATGCTGACCGGGTTGCTTCACATGGTCAACTATCTGCGTCTTTCTCTTACCACGATCTTATCTTCCTCTCCTATAAAATTCAACGTCCTAGGCGCAAATCGAAATTCTTATTCCTAAGAAGCTTGAAATCAATTAACCTGGAGCGTTTGAGAGATGATGTAAATAATATTGACTGGTCCCCTGTTCTAAACTCCGAAAATGTTAATGATAAGGTTTATGCTTTTAATCACCTCATTTTTAAACTCTTCGATACACATGCACCACTTAAGCGAGTCAGGGTTAAACACTTTCCAGCCCCCTGGCTTTCAGAGTCTATAAAAGCAGTAATGTCCAAAAGAGATAAAGCTAAGAGGCGTTATAAGAAGCACCCTACTAATGAAAATTTATTCACTTATAAAAAACTACGTAATCGCTGTAGTAAGATGTGTCGTGATGCTAAGAGGAGACATATCTATGATGAGGTTGAAAATTCTCTTTCCGCTCAGATGTGGAAATTTCTTAGAACTCTGGGTATAGGCAAATCATATAATGATCCTAATATCTCGTTTGATTTGACTGCACTCAACCGGCACTTTTCTGAGCCTCCGATTCCTATTGATGACTCTATTAAGTCTGTGACACTTAATCTTCTCTCCAATATTCCTAAGCCGCTGTGTTCTCCTTTTAATTTCAGTAAAGTTACTGAGGGTAAAATAAAATAATGCCTTTTATCTATTTCCACTAAAGCTATTGGCTATGACAATCTTTGTATACAAATGATTAAACCTATCACTAATGAACTTGTCCCTATTATCACTCACATTATCTCTTCGTCGCTTGAGACCAGCTCCTTTCCAACTTGCTGGAAAAAGGCATTCATCATTCCCCTTCCAAAAACTTCTAATCCTACATCTTTATCCCAATTCCGCCCTATTTCTATTCTTCCGATCTTATCTAAAGTACTAGAAAATATAGTTCAGAGGCAACTATCTCATTTCCTAACTGTTCACAGCCTGCTGTGCCCTTTTCAATCTGGTTTTCGTCCAGGCCATAGCACAGTCAGCGCTCTGATTAAAGTGTCTGATCACATTCGCTGGGCCATGGACAAAAAATTTCTCACTGTTCTAACATTATTGGAATTCAGCAGTGCATTTAATTCCGTTGATTATGACATACTTCTTGGTATTCTATCGTCCTTAAACATTTCACCATCAGTAATCTCTTGGTTTAATTCTTACCTTAGGGGTCGCTCGCAGTGTGTACGCCATGAGGAGGATTTCTCCGAGTGGTGTGACCTTACGGCGGGTGTTCCTCAGGGTGGTGTTCTTTCCCCACTTCTCTTCTCTATTTTTATCAACGCTCTCACTACTGTTCTCACCTCTCATTATCATCTCTATGCTGACGACTTACAATTATACCGTCATTTCAAAGTCCAAGATATAGATGAGGCTATTAATAAGCTGAATGCTGACTTAAGTAGCATAAACAGTTGGGCGAAATCGTTTGGTCTTCTTGTTAATCCTTCTAAATCCCAAGTAATGATTATCGGCAGCTCATATATGCTTAATTTATTAGATCGTTCGAAGATCCCTGCAGTAACGTATGATAATACTCAAATTCCATATACAGAGACTGATAAGAACTTAGGTGTTATTTTTGATAATAATTTGTCTTGGGTTGCCCACATTAATATGATTAGCAGAAAAGTGAACTATTCTTTTCAATCTCTCAAGCGCCTCCAGATGTTTTTACCGTTAAAAACTAAGATAACCTTAGCTCAAGCACTTCTTCTTCCTCTCATTGACTACGCTTATGTTAGTTTTTTGGATGCTTCAGAGGAGCTGTTGAACAAACTAGAACGTGTTCAAAATTTGTGTATACGTTTTATTTTTGGTCTTCGTAAGTTTGATCATGTTTCAGAGTACAGGGCTCAATTAAAATGGCTTCCTATCCGTAGACGTCGAGACTTACATGTGTTATCATTTCTTTACTTTCTACTCTTTAATCCTCTTGCACCTCCATATCTCCGCGAGCGTTTTGAGTATCTTGTACCTCGTGAAACTCAGTGCCGGACCACTAAACAGCTGCTTCTCAGAACTCCTTCTCATTTCACAAGCCGATGTGGTGGATACTTTACTGTAAGGGCGGTCAAGCTATGGAACTCACTTCCACATGACATACGTGCTAGCTCTTCTCTTGATACTTTTCGGAGCAGAGTAAAGAAATATTATCTATCAACTTAGAATTACAAATATTTATATATGTTATGTATTTATATGTATAATTGTATATATATATATATATATATATATATATGTATTCATATATGTGTACATGTATGTATATATGTATGTATGTATGTGTATATATATATGTATGTGTGTGTATGTGTATATGTGTATGTGTTTATTATCTTTATTAGTATATATGTATGTAAATCAATAGAAATAAGAAAATAAATTATACTTATATTTTATACACTTATATGTTAATTGTCAACTGTAATTTTAGCCAATTTCTATTAAGTAGTGTTAAGTTAAATATTAAGTACGCACGCTGCTACCTACTTGCTTTATATGTAAATCTATTTCGCTTTCCCAATAGGTTTGCTGGAAGAAAACTCTTACTAGGGTTAAGCTCGCCTTTGTACATTTTATTTGAATATTTAATAATTGTTACCAACTTAGTGTGTACAATAAAGAATAAAGATTCCAAACTAAAATTATCCTTGATTAACTTCTCCATGTTCTCCTCCTTCTTGGTGGAAATGTGGTTAACAATCTTGATTGGTTTAATGCCACCCGATATGTGACCATGTAAAACCCATCCAAGTTTGGTGAGCGATGCTACAGGTAGGTTCTTACCTCCTGAAATTAATTCACGAGTAACTATGAGATGCCAATTGTCCTGGCCAATTAATATGGTAGGTCTGGACCTCTCATAAATCAACTCGTCCTTAATCGGTGTCAAATGAGAACACCGTTGCAATAATTCTCGGATCACCGACTGCGGAGACAGGTTAAGTGACTTAATTGTTTGTACACTTATCTCCTCTAAGTCGTTCGAGAAAATGCGTTTTATTTTAACATTTAAGCGATACGAACTATTGTCGTTAATTCGCTTACCCCCTACGGCCTCAATACGTAATTCTTCTTTGGGTCCGCGAGGTGCTAACTTCTGAGCCATCCACTCCTCTATGAGTGTCATGGTTGATCCTTCATCCAGAAGAGCTGTGGTCTTGACCTTTCCTCTAGGTCCATACAACTCGACCGGTATAATTTTTAAATATGCACATGCCAGTGCCAGTGCATTTACTGTACTAACAGTTGTAATTTGGGCCTCTTTATCCCCCTCGTCCCCTTGCGGCGAGGTATTTTTATTGGGGTATCGATGTAGCACTCGACAATGTGCCATTCTCTACATCCCTCTACACCACATTTTTTCGCCCTGCACTCTAACCTCCTATGGTTAGGTGACAAACATTGGAAACATATATTCGCCTTTTTAACCGCTTCCCATTTCTCGCGATTATTCATATCCTTAAATTTGTAACGACTCACTATAGAGTGTTCCTTGTTGCATATAACACACTTATGTGTTACCCGACTTACAGACTTACCCTGGGTTATCATAACCACTTGTCGGTTGTGCTCTTTATTATTTCGGCGTTCATAACGCTCGCTCTTAAAACGGTTGCGTACAGACCCCTTTGCAGTGTGTACGGTTTGCTTCCTGTATTCAAAACGTTTCCGCTTTTCAGGCACATTTTCATTACTTAATGATGTTCCATATTGTTCACTCAACGAATTCAAAAATTTGGCCATCTTTTGCAGCTCTGGCTCCAAAGGATGTTGAGCTCGATATTCGAACCATTTAAATTTAATCATAGTTCCAAGCTTCTCCACTATAAGGCTTACTAACTCCGGTGAGTATAAATACTGTGGTTGGTTCAGCGCTTGTATTGCAGCAACCACGTTCGTAATGCGACTTGCAAAAGAACCTATATTTCTGCAATCTTCTGCCAATCTTGGCATATGCTTTACATTCTCGATTTCGGCTAGAATGAGCATCTCAACTATACCGAATCTTCTTTCGAGAGCGTTTATTATTTCTTCAGGTTCACACAAAGTAAACAACAATGACTTAACCGCTTCCTTAGCGGTGCCCTTTAATGCCCTCCTAAGGCGTGCGCGACATTCTGCACCCCTGAAAATTGGCTTCTTGTGTCTTCAAACACCGTTTTCAAAATTATCCATTCACCCGGGTCTCCATCGAAGACCGGTAATTCCTGGAGGAAATGAAGCTGGGAAGACTTATCTTTACCCGCTATCTTTATTGCACTCACAATCGCTTCGGTCAATTCTGACACCTCACACGCGTGTGCCTTCTGTGCATTTTCTAGGTTGCACTCGACCTCCGCCCCTTTGCGGCGTGATCCCTTACACGCTCCCTTATCAGTAATGTCGGGTTGCGTTACACTAACCGGCGCGCTCATTATGGCATGTTGAACCCAACTCCTTACGAAAGGTTCCACCTGAGTATTCCGCTCTTCATCATCCTCACTCGAGTCGATTTCCTCTTCTCGGTTGAGACGTGCCAACTCCAATTGAGACTTGGCTAAGGCAGCAGCTGCCTGTGCTCGTTCGAGATCTGAGCGTTCGAATTTAATCCGCGCCTCTAATTCGGCTTTCAGCCTCGCCGATCGCGATGACCTACTACCTCTCTGTGACCCTTTGTCACTAGTGTGCCCGATTACTGTTCTTGACGATGCCGCTTCTTCGGTCCCTTGACCTACTTTTTCGACTATCGTTTCACTCCTGGATATAACGGATTTCTGTGCGGTGCTGGTCTGCGTACCACTGGTGTCCGTCCTGTTGCTCGTCGTTGCCACGGACGCCCCTGAGTCCCACGTGCCTGTGGACGTATCGGTGGTGGCCCCATTTGAAGGAGTTGCCCCACTCGAAGCAGTAGCTGTGGTCGCTCCAGATGATTCCGCCTCTTCAGCCTTTCTTGAGAGCCCTGTCCTTGTCCTGGTTCCCTCGCTCCTCTCGGTCTGGTCTTGTGCCTTCTACATCTTGCAGGAAGGTGATTGTTGGCCGACGGTCCCTAACTGTCCCTACGGTCCCTACGGTACCTACAGTCCCTACGGTCCCTATGGTCCCTACAACCCCTTACCTACAACCCTTCTACACCCCAACCTAACCCCACTACCCCCTCCCCCCTTTATCTCCCAACCCTACAACCCTACTCCCACCCTAACAGCCCTATCAGCCCTATCAGCCCTATCAATCCTGGACGGGGGCCTACAGTGGTGAGCCGTCCAGGGATAGAGTCGTGCAGGAATGAAATGGAGGAAAGGTTCAGGAACTGTCCCGCCAAGGAATATGGCGAAACAGCCGAGCTAGTAGTGCAAGCGCAGTCTCGCTCGAGAGAACTGCTCCACGCGAAGGTGTTGTGCCAGAGCCCAACCCTTGCACCGTTAGGGGGTCAGGATGTATGCTGTGCTCGCCGCCCAGTTGCCGGTGACGCCTCGTCCAGGCCCTACTCCGGCCGCGATGCAGTCAGGTGCCCACACGAGCACACTCGCCTGGCAGCAGCAGCGGTGGATGCTTCTTCTTCTTTCTTGCACCCTTGCATGGCAACAGTAAGTGCGTCCTCTTCTTTCTTGCACCCTTGTCTGGCAGCAGTGAGCGCTCCCGCCTGGTAACAGAAAACACCAAACGCCTTTGAGCGCTACAGGAAATGAAAACACAATCCCCGTAGAGTAAATGCCGAGCCTGATGACCCGACAGGAAATGCCGGACACGGTCGTCCGACAGGAAATACCAACTATGGCAGTCCAATGGAAAAATGCCGAGCAGGCTTGCACGACAGGAAAAAATGCCAAGCCCTGCTTGGGAACGATGAGCGCCTTCAAAAGGCACCGGCACCTGGCTACGATACGTGCCCCATGCGAGCACACGCCCCTAGCCGCAATCCCGGTTTTCTTTCTTCCGGTAGCTACCAGTATTCCAGGTCCGGCCCTGCCTAAGCCCTGATGGGCCTACTGCGCTGGCCTGGTCTTCCTGCCTTTGGTCCTGTTGCCTCAGCTCAAACCTCCGCCTTCCTTCGGTCGCTGATCTTCACTCGGCTCCGAAGGTCCACTTGAATGGTATCCAGCAGCTCACAGCTGATTCCTTAGATCCGGCTCTCGAAGGACCACTTGAAAAGGAACAAGGGTAAGGTGTGGTCACGGCTCGTTCAACAGCGGATTCCGTAACCTCCTATGACACCTACGTTGGGTTCGGGAACAACGTATGTGAACCCCGTAACGGAGTAACACACAAGGGTATCGGCGGCTTCCTTTTCTTCAAATAGGTTCAGGCGGAGATTACGGGTCTTCCGAGGTCGTCCCGGTCCCAGTGCCTTAAACCTTCAATATGTGCCGCGTTAGCGACACCAGATGGACTGTAGTTATATTTAAAGGTGAAGGATCCCTTGGGAATAAAACAATAATTATCCTCAAACCGCTCCGTGAGAGAGTAATTACTTTCCCTATCACTTCCCTATACGTTTTTCTTTCTTGATTATATGATATACTGGTACCTGGTCCCGAACGATTTGTATAGTAGATGGTTCTTCTCCTTGTGGAGGTTTTCATATTTCGAGGAGACCCTCTTTACATGGGCGACATCTCAGGAGGACACGACCCCCCGGTACTGGGTGCTGCGTTGGCAGCTTACGGGTTGGTGTATTGCGCACCTCGCGCCATCAAGTCAGGTGTCGGGATGCTCACTCACCTCCGGCGTCCTCTGTGCCGGGCGGTGAGCATAGAAGTTCACGTGGGAGTGGACGCCCGTCAGGTGGGCGGGCATGAAGCGGAGCTAGGTTCTGGAGATGGAGATGTGGCCCGTTATCTGCGCTGTCAAACAACCGTCTCGCAGTACGGACCACGAATTTGTGGACGGATTCGACCTTGAGGTCGCGAGAGATTACATCATTCCTGACGTAGCGACCAGCTCCCACAATCACCCGAAGCGCAAGATTTTGCTGGGCTTGCAACCTCCTGCGCTGAGTAGCCGAGGTCAACGTGTACCAGGCTGGTGCTGCGTAGGTCAGCCGTGAGCGGATGTAGGTCTTGTAGATACCGATCTTGGTCTTAGTTGGAAGTTTGGATGCCAGTATAGGATAGAGTTTTGCTCGCGCGACTCTGGCCTGTCTCACGACGTGATTGACCATAGGGGTCATGCGCAGCGAGCGAGCTATCTGGCATCCTAGGTATGTGACGGTACTACTCCAACCCACATCCTGCCCACGGAGTTGCAGGGTTGGTGGTGATCTGGCCAGCCTGGTCATGAAGGCGGTGGTCTTCCCGACGTTGACCGCCAGCCTTCCATTTGTCCAGCCACTCAGGCAAGAGGTCGAGTACCCGCTGCATGTCCTAGCTATGTCCACCCGACGTGATGACGCGAAGTACGCACTGTCGTCGGCGTACAAAGCAAGAACAACGTCATCTTCCCATTCCTCCAGATGGCCTTGGAGGGTGGGGATGTCGTTGGTGTAAACCGCGTACAGATGCGGTGATAGGCAGCTGCCCTGTGGCACTCCCGCTAAAATCGGTCGTGCCGCCGAGACAGCCCCTTTCAGGGTGACGTGGAAGCTCCGCCCCTCCAGGAACGACGCTATTAGCCGCACAAGCATTGACGGCAAGGTGGTATGATGGATTAATTTGTAGACTAGCCCTGCGTGCCACACCCTGTCGAAGGCCTTCTCCATGTCGAGAAGGACCCCCACACAGATGCGGCCGAAGTTATATTCGGCCGCAAGATAGTGCAGCACGCGGGCCAGCCGTGAGGTAGTGGAATGCCCCCTGCGGAAGCCAAATTGCTCCTCACGCAGGGTGACATGTGGGAGGACCCTACTTAGGGTAAGTTTCTCGAAAAGTTTTGCTATGTGCGGCAATAGCGTTATGGGGCGGTAGTTGGCCGGGAACCTCCTGTCTTTTCCCGGCTTCGGCAGCACGATAATTCTACCTTGATTCCAGATGGTCGGGAAGTGACTCGTACGCAGGATGCCGTTATATAGCCTAGTGAGTGCCACTATCGCCCTTCTGGGCAGCTGCTTAATGGCTGTGGTGGTTATGCCGTCATATCCCGGCGCTTTGCGGGTGGGTAGGCGCATGATGGTGCGCCTTACCTCCGCTGGTGAGATGAAGTCGTCGCCCCGCAAGGGCGGCGCCGGGTTTGAAAGGTATTCCTGTACGCAGTCCTCTATACTTTGTGCATGGTCTGCGTACCCCTCCGCTACGGTGTTGGGTATAAACTGCTGCTCGAGGTGCTGTGCCATCAGTTCTGCCCTCTTTTGGGGGTCGTAAATTCTGCTCCCCGTGCTGTCCACCAGTGGGCAGACAGGTGTTGGTGCCTTGGTGAGCTGCCGGTTGAGGAGATACAGGGAGGCAGTTGTCTCCGAGGCTTCGTCGACTCGCCTCTCGCATGCCTCTCCCCTGTACGCTCTCATTGCTTCCGACAGCTCTTCCGTCATGGCGTTGAGTTTAGTTTTTAGCCGTGGGCATCGTGTTCGTGCCCAGAGCCTCCTCATCTTCCGCTTCTCAGACAGTAGTATTTGCAGCTTGCGCGGGAGTTCCTCCTTCCCGCGCCCCGTGGAGACAGGGTGGGAATGGAGTTGAAGTTGGTCTTTGATAGCATTGTGAAGTTGTAGAGCCGCTATCTCCACATCTTCACGGGTGGTAATAGGGGCGCAGAGTTGGAAGTCCTCCAGCGCACTGCGGAAGCGCGTCCAATTTGTCTTCATTCGGAGACTTCTGGGCACTACGGCATCCGCACTGATGTCGATGGTAATCAGCACGGGGAGGTGGTTCGTATCTAAATCATACAGCACTTCTACCTGTACTGGGTACGACATAAGATGGCACAGCACTATGTCAAGGACATCAGGCAGGTGTTCGGGTTTGGCGGGGATATGGGTGGGGTCATCTGGGCCCAGCACCTCGTACCCCCACTCCTCGGCGTCGTCATAGAGTTTCCTCCCTGGAGGTGTTATTATAGCGGAGCCCCAAGCGGGATGTTTCGCGTTGAGGTCTCCAGCGATAATTGCAGGAGTGGTTGAATTAAAGATGGTTCTTATATCTTGGGGGGCAAACGAGGTGCCGGGAGGTCTGTAGGCGGCGAAGATTCTGGCATCCTTCGTCCCAACCTTCAACCTTATCCCCTTTGTCCTCGTGGATGTGAAATTTGTGTCGGTGCCAACTTCTTCGTGCATGACGTCCCTCCTCAAAAGGGCCGCGGTACCTCTGTACGCGACACCTTCCGGGCAGATCTCGTCGTGTCGGTACACGAAGAAGTTGGGGAGCTTTAGTTGAGCAGAGGGGCGCAGCTTGGTTTCCCCCAGCAGCAGAATCTGGATATTGTGCTGCTGAACCAGGGTTCTTAGGTCGGCGACCTTCCCCGAGATGCCGCCGGGGTTCCAGTAACATAACCTAATTTGATGGCCTGCTGGTGAGTTTGGCTAAGGCACTTAGTATGGCCGAGAGGGGGTTGGTACCGGTGGTCATGGCAGTCAGAACCTCTCCTAAGATCCTGATTACCACACCCACCAGTTGGGCGAGGGCCCCCTCGATGGTGGTTGGTGCCTGGGGCTGTGATTGGGGTGTGACAGTTATTGTCCTTTTAGGTGGGCGTGGTTCTCGGGGTTGGGGTGCGATTTGCTCATTTTGGCTCGAAATAGGTGGGAAATTGTATCGCGGTTGTGGTAATAGCTGTCGTTGTTGTGTGGTGGTTATGGGTGGAGGAAGAGGAGTCGAAGTATCTCCCATTTGAGCAGATTTGGTGGTCACCTTCTTCTTCTTCTTCTTTCCTCTTTTTCTTTTGGGGCACTCTGTGCGCTCCGTGGCATCATTCGCCGGTAGGGCCAAGGTAGCCCCGGTCGTTGCGAATGTGGTTGGTGCTGGCATTATTGTTACCTGCCGCTGTTGCGGTTGAGGCGCCTGTCGTTGTGGTTGATGCTATTGTTGCAGCTGTTGGGGTTGTTGCTGGGTTTGCCTTTGTGGTTGTGATGGTTGCCGTTGCTGTGGCGGCGGTTGCCATTGTGGTGGAGGTGGTTGCCGTTGCGGTGCTCGTGCTGCTTGCGAGGGTATAGGGGGTTGCATGTTAATGCCCCTTTTCCTAGCGATTCGCTGCAACACTGGGCACCGCCTGTCATTTGCGGAGTGGTCTCTACCGCAGTTGGCGCATTTGGGCTGCGCGTCCTGCGGTTGTGGGCAAGCCGAGGCGAGGTGATCGCCCGCACAGCGTACACATTTGAAGGGCCGGTAGCAGTTAAAGGATGCATGTCCGAACCCTTGACACCTGTGACACTGTGCAGGGCCAATTCTGCCTGTCCAGCCCTCTATGGTTACCCCCGGCATGTAAAGCAGCTCATCAATTTTATATAGCCTGTTGAGCTCTTCGGGGCTTAGGTGGCCCATTTTTACATGAAAGAGGCAGCCGGGCCTGCCTCTTTTCGGTGGAATAGAACGGACAAAAGTGACTGGGAAGCCCTTCTCTATGAGGGCCTCCTGTATGTCCTTTGGGTCTGTATCAGCAGGGAGCCCTCTTAACCCCACCTTCGTGGGTTGCTCCTCCTGTGGGGCGTAGCAATACCACACGAAGGTGGCGTCTTCCTTGCTTCGGTTAATAAGGTAGCGTTGGACCTTCCTATACTCGTCATCGGACTGGAGCCGAAAGCGGACCCCCTTCCCAAATGGGCGAGCATTCGGGGCGTGGCCCAGAAGCTGGTGAATGATTTTAAAGTACTTCGCCCAATTTGGGAAGCACTCCACTATAATGGGAGGGTATTTGGCCGTTTGGTTGTCTGCTGGCTGTTGTGGTCTTTGCACAGGTGAAGGTGATGGTGGTGGCGCCGTTCTCGGAGCTGCTGCTATGTGCGCATAGGAGTCTGGCGCTGAGGATGGTCCCGGTATGGGCTCATAATTAGAAGTTTGAGCATCTTGCATAGGGGCAAGGATGGCGTAGGACGTATTGTCCCACTCCCTCTCCCCTTCTGGATCCTTCTCACCGAAATCCTGCATGTCATTTGTGCAGGCCGGAGAGGTTGTTGGTGACGGTGATTTTGGTGGGATGCTGTGCCTCACCAAGGGTTGTGGGGCTTGCCTTTAAGGTGGGGTTGGCGAGGTAGTAGGCGATGCCGAATCAGACAGTGAGTCGGATCCTGCTTTCAGCCTTTTCTCCTCTTGGAGCTCGTCTTCATTAATTTCGGGTGGGATCCTTCTCCGTGAGGCTAGGCTCCGGCGTGGCAGTGGAGCCGGTTCGACGCTAGGTGGAGACACAGCTTCACCAGCGCCGAGCGCGGCGCCAGTGGCCGGTGAACTACCTATCCACCTCGGGAGTTGGCTGTACGGTGGGAGCACTCTTGACCTTTCAGGAGCGAAGAGGTCTCGCTCCATGAGGGGCCTGTCAAGAACTCCCAGACGCCTATCTGGTGGCTTACGGCGTGGTGGGGGAGGTTCCCCCTTGTCCGACATCACTTTGGTGTTAATTTGTGCTCAGCCCTTAGCTTTCACACACCTTACTTCCCTCGGCGCGTGCAACCACACCGGGTGAGACCCTTGAGGGAGGCCCAGCGAGGCGCCCGTGAGGGGGGAGGGGTGTGTGAGGCGCAGATGGAATGGGCGTTAACTCAACACAGAGTGCGGCACACTTGTAATCACTTTTTAACAATAAAAAGAGGGTACAGTGAAGTAAGATAATACGCAAAGTAGGGCACAGCGTAGGTAGTGACCTTTGCGCTTACCTTGGTTGTAGCTCGACGCAGGAGAGCGCCAGCGACGCCAACGGAGCGAACTCGACGTCAGCGGAGTCGTTCACTGACACAACACGTATACTAGCACTGGAGCGCGATAGACACGTCCGCACTGTAGCACGGCCCGCGACGAACTGAATGATTTGTATGAAAACCAGTCTAATGGGGTATCAATAAACCTATACTCGAAAGAGAGCCGCGCCCTCTGTGCGATTTCGCAACTCAATTACATCAAATTTGTACTATCACTCCCTCACGGTTTGCCCAATATCTTTATTTGTATAAGACATACATTTATACATTTTATTTATAAAGATAGCACAAAAAAATATCTATACTATGATATACATTACATTTTTATATCACAAAAAACCTTTTATTTATTCAACACAATATGCCTATTTTACAACATATGTACTAAGTTAGAATTCTTAAATATCTAACATATAAGGTTGAAACAATGTTCTTTATTTGAAAATACAAATATCTTACCTAATACAATAGTTTAATTTACATTTTTTCTACACATTTTACTATTTAAAACAATTTTAAATTTCTTATACAAAACTATCAATATTTCACTAAGATAAAAGAATTAACATGCGTGATTCACACAGAATTCACCTATTTTGCTCATATAGTCAACCTGAAACATTTTACAAGTCAATTTTCATAAATTGTTGAAATTTACAAACATTTAAATTTCCACTTATTTAAACTTTTGATTCTACAGATTAGCGCGCTGCTGTTATCTGCAGCTAAATGAACAACTAACTTTCACACGACACCTCGATGTCGGTAAAGCAGGTGGCAATTTTAGCATATTTCACTGCTATCCAATAACACAAGATGAGCAATCAATCCCTGCACGACCCCCATTGTCGGCAAGCTAGCATCCAATAAGATCTCTTATCAGATATCAAAGTTGTTATCAGTTATCATGTTCTTTTATCAGATAACACAAAGAAAATATTTTATGAATCAAACATTGAAAATAGACATTTTATTTTTCGTACAAAACGTATTCAACTTATATAAGATAATACTTATGCAATATTTTACATTAATTCCACTTATACACAAAGTGATCATTTCGACCGGGGAACAAATCCTGGTCTCTAACTTTATTTTAATATTTCTTTGTATAAGACGAGAGTGAATTGTCATTCACAGGACCGGTGTGCTCCGTCTTCGGCGTTATTGAACAGTTATTTTCACCAAAACAATTTACATTACCTAATGAAAGTCAGAGCTCTGATGAAAATATAAGCAGGATTGAAGAACAAACCTTGTAGTTGGAAAAATGGTTCTCCCCCACATCGATGTACGTCGCTGTCAATTCTCCAACTGCAAATGTGAGTTTGTAATCGCAGAAAACATTTTTTATTAAATATAATAAAAGTAAAAATTAAAGATTTTTGGACTTTTTCCTTTACTTGTGCCGTGAGACCTTGCTTTTTACCAAATTTCATGATTCTAGGTCAACGGGGGGTACCCTACAGGTTTTGATTTATTTGCGAGTAACAAAATATTATGTCGCATAAAGGGCCGTATTTATTCATTGCGTTTACTTAGAAGCTTCATTTTTAGAGCTCCAAGGAACCGTAGACGTACGTATTTGATATTAATTTCAACTTGATACCTCCACGCGTTCCTGAGAAAAAGAGTCTTGACCGATAATCAGACGGACGGACAACGAAGTGATCTTGTAAGGGTTCCTTTTGAGGTACGGAATCCTAAAAATAATACATAGGTAAATAGGTAACCATTTTAACCATAAGTTAATGAGAGTTCTTTGAGCCACTAACGATAACTTGATTATCTTCATACGACCTATATTATGCTACCTACGATATCATCCAGAAACAGTTGACAGTTCTGCCCTAACTATCCCTATTCACCTATTAACCTATCAATCTATTTAAAAGGATACTTACTAAAACAACATTTATCATTACAATCATTCTGAACAAAACTTTATTTATTTCAGTAACATATAAACGAAATCCAGTAGGCAGTGGTTTGGCGTTACTTTTGAATGAAATCGACGTTCAAGGCCGAGTAGCACAAGAGATTTAAAAATAGTAATTATAATCGCGTTACGTATGACATTTACGGCGGCCATATTCATATCATACACGTGCGCGGGTCGACGACCCGTTGACGTTGTAATGGGCGCGGTTCCAAGTCGGCGAAATTTGAAAATTGTTCCATCCTTTTTGCCACATTTTTTTATCAATGATTTAATTTTCCAGACACTGGCTGGTAGCTGCCAAGTGAGGATGAAAGAGCGCGCTAACGCAGAATGCTATTGTTAAACATAGATAATACACTATAATTAGGAGGTAATAGTACTATTATTTATTCTGTGGTAATAGTAGGATATTATCCAATTGTTTAAAGTATGTAAAATGTATGTATAGTATGTTTGAAAATCTCTCGTGGAAAATAGCGAACTAATATTTTATGTATGGAATTTGACAGCAAAAGTCAAATTTCACTGTGTCTTTATCGTGATTGTGTGCGCCGCGGATAAAGGACTTCTTTCGTGAGGAATAAAAAAATACATACATACATAAACACTCACGCCTGTCACCCAGAGGGGTAGGCAGAGACTACGGACTTCCATTTGGCGCGATCCTGACACACCTCTCTCGCCTCTTTTACATCCATATATCTCGTCGGTTAAGGGTACTCCTAATCTGGCCCATTTTTAATGTATCGCCGATTTGGTCGATAAACCTTCGTCTAGGGCGTCCCTTCCCGACCCTGCCGTTCACTTCCGCAACATAAATTTGCTTTGTCACACTTTCCTAGTTCATTCTTTCTACATGACCAAACCACCGAAGCATTCCTTTCTTAATCCTTGTCACAACGTCATCTTGCAAACCACACTTTTCTCTTATCACACTATTTCTCACCCTGTCATTCAGATTCAGCCCTAGCATACTCCTTAAGGAACGCATTTCTACAGCATTTATTCTACTCTCATGCTTCTTCTGCCAGACCCAACTTTCACTACCATACATTAAAGTAGGGACTAACACAGCATTATGAATTGCCATACGTGCCTTAGTTGACACATTCTGACTCCTCATAATAGCGTGTAGAGCCCCATTCACTCTATTTCCTGCATTCACTCGTCGTTCTATATCCTTATCATATCTACCATCCCTGCTAAATAAACATCCCAAATATACAAACTCATCCACTTGCTCAATCAACTCCCCTTCTATTCTTATTTCACATAAAGTTTTACTTTCTTCTCTTTCAAAAACCATCACTTTCGTCTTACTTGCGTTCACTTTCATACCCCTTTCTTTCAATGACCAATTCATTAAAGTAACCATCATTTGCAACTCGGCCGTCGACGATGCAAATATGACTTGATCATCGGCGTACAAAAGGCATTTGACGGTTGACTCACCCATTCTCAACCCACATTCTTCAACTTTCAAAGTTTGCAAACAACTGTCCATAAATAAGTTAAACAGCCACGGGGAAGCCACACATCCCTGTCTGACACCTTTATGAATGCCAAACCAGTCCGAGTAGACCCCGTTGATCCTGACACAAGCACTAAAGTCCCTATAAAGAGATCTTAATGCCTGTATCAAGCCAGCGCTCAACCCAAATGAGTTCAGTGTTTGCCATAACACATTCCTGTCCACTCTGTCATAAGCCTTTTCCAAGTCTATGAACGCACAAAAAACTTTCTGGTTTTTAGCCAAAAACTTCTCCGCTATCATGCGCATGGAAAAGACTTGATCCGTACACCCCATCCCCTTTCTAAATCCAGCTTGCACATCCCAAATTTTTCCATCAGTTTCTTCCATAACTCTTTCAATTAACACCTTAACATACAGTTTACCCACAATGCTAAGCAAGCTGATACCACGGTAGTTTTTACAGTCCTGCTGCGACCCCTTTCCCTTATATATTGGGACTATAACGGCTTTGCACCAGTCTTCCGGTACCCGTTTCAGTTCCCAACATAAATTAAACAAGGTGTGCAGCAGGCCTGTAACCACACCCTCACCAGCCCTCAGCATTTCGAGTGATACTCTATCATATCCGGCTGCCTTACCTGCTTTCATGCTTTTCATTGCTTTCATTATTTCATCTACACTTATCTCCCTACCTCTCTCCACTTCTTCCGGAATTTCTATTTCACTTATTCCAGACGACTCTTCACTCTTAAACACGCTTTCAAAGTATTCCTTCCATCTCTTTAAATTCGAAACTTCATCATTCAGCATGCAGCCATTCTCGTCTCGTATAGCATTTATTCTAGGCTGTTTTGAATTTCCCCTGGCAGTTCTTACGAGCTTCCAGAACATTTTAATATTTGCCTGGAAGTTATCAGATATCCTTCTATCATTCTTATCTATCCTTTCTTGCTTTTTCCTTTCAACAACTTCTTTTACGCTCTTATTTATACGTCTAAAGTCTGCCTTTTTTCTTTCAATCTCATCATTCATACCGCCAGAATTACCAGCTTTAGTTGCTAGTAAATCTAGCCATGCTCTCTTCTTTACTTCAACTTCCATCCGTACCTCATCATCCCACCACAACGTATTACTTTTCCTTTCATTCGTTCTCTTACTTACACCGCATACTTCAGTGGCTGCATCCACCAAAACTTTCTTAATATTATTCCATACATTCTTCAATTCTAAATCATTCATACATAACCCACTTATATTTTCCCTCCATCTGCATTTATACTTCTCTTTCACACCTTCATCTTGTAACCTCTCTATTCTTATACGCTGTAACGCAGTGGTAGACACCGATGTCCGATGCCGCCAACGTCTGAACAGACCATTAATTCGGCATAAGACCAAGTAATGATCCGTCCCTACGTTGGACCCCCGGTAAACCCTTGTATCTACCACTGCGCTCCTCATTCTTTCATCCACAATTATAAAATCTATCATGCTTCTATCATCCCCTCTTTCCCATGTATACATGTGAATCCTCTTATGGTGAAAAAAAGTGTTCGCCACAAAAAGATTCTTTTCCACACATACGGTGAGGAGGTCTTCACCATTCTCATTTATTCTTTCATCGCCAAACGTTCCTAATATCCTTTCATAACCAGACCTCTTCACCCCAACCCTTCCATTAAAATCTCCTAACATAATAATATTTTAATTTTCCTTACATTTCATCAACACCAGCCTTACCATGTCCCAAAACTGCTCTCGGATATAAGTGGGCTTAGACATATCTGGGGCGTACACCCCTAGCACAAACAACTTCTTTAAGCCCACTTTCATTCGCATCCACAGCAGCCTTGGGCTAACACATTCATACTCTTTCACACATTGACCCATTCTTTCTGAAAGGATGACACCGACTCCTTGGCATGCTCGCTCGGTCTCGTCTACTCCAGACCAGTAAGCGGTATACATGCCATGTGCAGTGACATCTCTTCCCTTTTGTTTCGTCTCGTTTACACATAACACATCTATTCCTCTATCATTCATGATTTCGCATACTTCATCCATCTTATCATTCATTGCTCCACATACATTCAGCGTGGCCAGACGGGCCTCCGCAATCCACTTTTCGCCCCCCCGGGAGACAGGACGTGACGGGTGGCGAACCTCGTCGCCGGTTTTTCTCCCGGAGATTCTTCGCACCCCTGCCCCATTAAAGGGGCGCCGGGAACTCGGGGCCATTTCTTTTCCTTCTTGGCTCATGGTGCGAACTAAGGGGTGGTAGATTTTATGCCGCTACCATACGGCGAGGAGCCGAGTCTGTCGTTTCGGCTTTGTCGCTCGTTTAGCACCACCCGGGGGACACGTGTAGGGTGGGCCTAGGATTAGGTGGTCGAAGCCTACGGACGCGAGCGACTCATCCCCCTGTAAAAAAACTGTACAAAATAAATTAAAACCCATGAAATCCAATCGCAATATATTCCACGCGGGTGAAGTCTCGGGGAACAGCGATATATAATATCTTTATACATAAAAATTACGTGTCACATTGTTTGTCCGCGATGAAGTCCTAAACTATTGAACTGATTTCAATGAAATTTTGCTCACTGTGTGCAGTTTGGTCCAATTTGAGAGATAGGATACTTTTTATTCCGATAAGTGACCTTCAATATTTTTTTATTGCGAATTTAAGGATTTTTTCATAGGAAGGGTCGTCGGAAAGGGCAGAACAATGTCTGCATGGCCAGCTAGTATATATATATATATATATATATATATATATATTTTTTTTTTCTCCATCTCAAAAGTGCCCAACGTGCCATCTGGGGGCTCGGCAGTGCCGCAAAAGTCAGTCGAGCAAAAAAGCGGCACGGCCGTACCATACTTTTCTCGAAGCAGTTCAGGCCATTTTCGCAACCCTATAACTTCGTTGTGGATAAAACTAGAAGGCTGAATTTTCAGTAACCAAGTAGGCATTGTATAAACTCGGTATATTTCAAATTTCATCATAGAAGTTTCCACTTCAATAATAAATCATCATTATCATCATTACAGCCCTTCACAAGTCCACTGCTGAACATAGGCCTCACCCAAAGAATGCCACAAAACACGGTCCTGAGCCACCTGCATCCATCGACTTCCTGCATGTCTTACCAGGTCGTCACTCCATCTCGTGGGGGGACGCCCTACACTTCGCCTACCGGTACGAGGCTGCCACTCGAGAACCTTTCTTCCCCATCGGTTGTCGGTTCTTCGAGCTATATGGCCGGCCCACTGCCACTTCAGCTTACTAATCCGTTGGGCTATGTCGGTCACTCTGGTTCTACTGCGGATATCCTCATTCCTAAGTTTATCACGCAGAGAAACTCCGAGCATAGCCCTCTCCATAGCTCGCTGAGCGACCTTGAGCTTCCTCATACGGCCAGCAGTGAAGGACCACGTCTCAGTTCCGTAAGTCATCACTGGCAACACGCACTGGTTGTACAATTTCGTTTTAAGGTTTTGAGGTATGTCTGACGAGAAGATGTGTCGTAGCTTCCCGAACGCTGCCCAGCCGAGTTGAATCCGTCGATTGACCTCTCGGTCGAAGTTGGACTTACCCAGTCGGACTATTTGTCCCAGGTAAACATACTCGTCAACAACTTCGAGCTTAGTGTTCCCAACAACTATCGGCATAGGTGTGACATGGACATTAAACATGATCTTAGTTTTGTCCATGTTCGTCTTAAGACCTATCCGTTGGGAAACACTATTGAGGTCATTGAGCATAGTGCTTAGGTCCTCCAGCGATTCTGCCATAAGGACTATATCGTCGGCAAATCGAAGGTGAGTGATGTACTCGCCATTGATGTTGATACCGTATCCTTTCCAGTCCAGAAGCTTGAAAACGTCTTCCAATGCAGCGGTGAAGAGTTTCGGGGATATGACGTCACCCTGTCTTACACCTCTCTGCAATTGGATAGGTTTCGTACTCTGGTTCTGTACTCGGATAGCCATCGTAGCCCTACTGTACAAGCACTTCAACACTTCGATATACCGACAGTCAACTTGGCACCGCTGAAGGGACTGCAGCACCGCCCAAATTTCGACAGAATCAAAGGCTTTCTCATAGTCCACATACGCCAGACATAGTGGCAAATAAATATAAATATATAAATATATTTAATAATAATTCTTAGACCATAGTTTAAATCTGGGACTATCAATAAACCACGTTTTGTATTAAGGCGGTTTATGATAAATCTTTAGAACAAAGGGAAGAAAAACGAGCAACAAGGGTGACAAACGAGCACACAGTCCACCTAATTGTAAGTGGATGCTGTGGCCCATAGACACCTAATAATTGTGTAACGAAATCATAGGAGCTTCTAGTAACTGTGCAACGAAATTATTGAGGCTCCGTGTAATAAGTCCTTGTAACTGTGTCATGAAATTATAACGATTATAATTATCATTCTAATTGTGTAAGTAAATTGTAAAGGATCCTTTTTGGGGTTCCGTACCCAAAGGGTAACCAACGGAACCCTATTACTAAGCTTCACCTGTCCGTCCATCTGTCTCTCAACGGGCTGTATCTCATGATTCGTTATAAGTAGACAGTTGAAATTTTCAAAGAATGTGTAGCTCTGTTGCCGCTGTAACAACAAATAATAAAAATTAAAATAAATTAAAAATAAAAAGCGGCTCCCCTACTATAAACGTGTATTACGATGGTACGGAAACCTTCGTGCGCGAATCCGATACTCGCACTTGGTCGGTTATTATTAATCTCATACAAAGTATAAAACAAGTCGTTTCCCGCCGTCTGTACGCTTAGATCTTTTAAACTACGCAACGGATTTTGTTGCGATTTTCATCAATAGACAGAATAAAAGGTTGTGCAATACATACATATGTCGAGATCCAAAAAATCACCCCCTGCGAAGCCGGGGCGAATCGCTAGTTGCTAATAATTTTGTAACGAAATAATAAGGTCTACTTGGAATTAATTCTGTGTAATCATGTATCAAAATTATACGGTTTCCTTGTAACAATGTCCTTGTTTGTGAAACAAAATTATAAGGGCTTCTTGTGTGCATCGGAACTCTTAAAAAACAGTGCTTGGTGCTACTGTGTACACGTCCTTATTTTGAACGTTCCCCCCGATTGACCACAGGTCCTGGGTTCGAGGGCGTGTTACAATAGCATTGTGAGTGCTAATGAAGTAATTGCACAATACGCGGCTTGAATGAACAATTAATACAACTGCTGATGAATAATTTATTAAGAATGTAGTATATTTCTGAATGTAAGTCTTGAAAATTTTTGCGTTGTAGGATCACGTTGCAGCTGTATTATGAGTGTGTAGAAGAAGTGAGTTGACTAGACCGGAGAAGGACCACGTTGTTCGTTCTACTACAATATATACGCAAACTTGTTATTTTAAAGTCAGTCGCAATTAAAGAATCAAAGTGCAAAGACATAGTGGTTTTCTTTTACACGTGATACAAACATAAGTGCACCTTAATTACATCAACATATGGTCGCAATCGAGCCGGAGCGATCAGCGAAAAAGGGTCGAGTGCAGGAGCAGGTAAAAATTCCGGCCGACCGCGTGAACAATAGATCTCGGGCGCTTCAACTCGTAAACAAGTGACGTAACGCAGCTAAGACATAATTCTCGACTTTTTAATAATTGGATTAAATCATGGGTTCTTCGGCGGAATTACTTAGTGTTTTAGAAGATACTGCTGCATTACTTAAGAAAACACAAACCAACTTGAGGAAATGTCCAAAGACGCGTCTTACAAAAGGATATATTGAAACTAGGTTAAAAACTATAGACGATTATTGGAATACATTTAAGCAGGCGCATCAAGAGTTATTAAAGATTACGCCGAAGGAAAAAAGGGGAGTTTTACCTTATTTTCTCAATGAAGAGTTTTTCATATATGAAGATTTATACATCGTTTTACAAGCTGATTTACGTGATATGTTAATTTCCGTAAATTCGCCAATAATATCGGCTAATACCTCTGCATCCGAGCATAATATGGAACAAATAAAAAAGGAAATTTCTCTCGTAAAGCTGCCGAGAATTCAATTACCGACATTTAGTGGTAATTATGAAGAATGGCCGACCTTTGAAGATTTGTTTACCTCACTTATACATAACAATAAGACGATCAAAGACGCACAAAAATTACATTATTTAAAATCGAGTGTAAATGGTGAAGCAGCTTCATTAATCCGACATATTCAAGTTACTCACAAAAATTATACGCAGGCTTGGGAGGCGTTAAAAACAAGATACGGTAATAAACGCTTAATTGTTAACTCAGTGCTAAAAAGATTGTTTCTTCAAAAGAAAATTAACTCTCAATCAGCAAATCAATTAAAATGTTTATTAGACACAACGACAGAGTGTTTAAATAATTTAAAGAACTTGTCTATTAGTGTTGATTCTTGGGATCCTATTATAATTTTTCTCGTTGTGCAGAAAATGGACCAGGAGTCTCATAAAGAATGGGAAGAATATGCCTATAAAAGTGAATCTGAAGATTTGCCGACGTGGAGCGACTTAACAAAATTTCTTCAGTCAAGATATCGAACTTTAGAACTTATTTCATCGGGCCCACGAGAGAAGACCATTAAAGAGCGATCTTTCCACGTTAGCACCGCTTCATCAAACAAATCTATTGAATCGTCAACGTCAGCCCTGCCGCGGTCGTCGGAGAAGAAATGTATTATGTGCAACGATAACCACACGTTATGTCACTGCAAGGAATTTACCAACCTGCAACCTTCACAACGAGCGGATTATGTGAAAAAACACAATTTATGCTTCAACTGCTTAGTACCGGGACATGCGGCTCATAAATGTCGACTCCGTATGTTCTGTCGTATATGCAATAGACGTCATCATTCTCTTCTACACCAAGCTGAAAGGAAAGAAATCACTACAACTACCATAGAAACATCACACCAATCAGCGTCACACTGCAACTTAGAAGAGAGGGAAGACATTCAAGTCAATTCAATGATAGCGTCACATCACACTACCAAGCAAGGTATTGCATTATTAGCAACTGCTATGGTGAGCGTTCGAAATGAGCAAAATTACACCATGGTGTTACGAGCGCTCATAGACCAAGGATCGCAGGCATCATTTATAAGCGAAAGAGCGGCTCAAAGATTAAGGCTCAAGAAACAACCTGCAAGAGGAACTGTCGTAGGAGTGGGGTCTACTAGAACAAATGTAAATCACGTGGTACAATTTCAAGTAAGTTCCCAAGATGCAACTCATTTCAACTTACCTGTTAAGGCGTATGTAATGTCGAAGCAACTTACCACGAAGATACCCGCTAGAACAATTGCTGCAAATCACTGGTCACATCTAGAAGGTCTGAACCTGGCCGATCCAAGCTACTATGCACCAGGTTCCATTGATTTACTTCTTGGAGTGAAGGAATACGCACAGATATTACAACCAGATTTAATCAAGGGTCCACCGGGTACTCCAAGCGCTCAGAAAACAAACCTTGGCTGGATCTTATTCGGAGAGGTCGATGATAATGCGCAGCAAGACACGTTCTTAGTCATGCACCAACAAGTAGAAATAGATGAAGTTTTAAAATCAATATGGGAAGTAGATACAGATACAAAAAGAAGATTGACTAGAGAAGAGCAGTTATGTGAAAAGATATACGCAAAAACACACAAAAGGACCGAAGAAGGGAGATATATGGTGAAATTGCCGTTTAATACTGACAGACCGAGATGTACACAAGGAAATACAAGGGATATAGCAAAGAAAAGATTGCTACAACTAGAGAGACGATTCAAGAAAATGCCTAAACTAAAAGAGGACTACACTAATGTAATAAAAGAATATCTGCGTCTACAACATATGGAAGAAGTACCTGAGAAAGAAAAAGAAAAAGAAAAATGTGTATACTTACCTCATCACGCGGTTCTTCGTGAAGATAAAGAATCCACGAAAACAAGATTGGTGTTTGATGCTTCCTGCAAGGGGTCGAATAATGTCTCTTTGAACGATGAACTTCTCGTAGGTCCGCCACTGCAAGAAGATCTTCGTAACCTAATAATAAGATGGAGAATGAAAGGCATATGTTACATGAGCGATATACAGAAGATGTACCGTCAAATATTGGTGTTCCCCGAAGATGCTGATACTTATCAACGAATTCTTTGGCGCTCAGACGCATCCGAAGATATCAAGGAGTATAGAATTCTTCGCGTGACTTTCGGTACAGCATCTGCTCCCTACCTTGCGGTTCGAACTCTTCATCAAATCGCTGATGATGAAGGTAAGAATCATCCCAAAGCAGCTCAAATAATTAAAGAAGATTTCTATATGGACGACTTGATGGGTGGAGCCGATACTGTGGAAGAAGCTGTAACTGAAGCCAAAGAAGTTGATGAGATTGTAAAGAAGGGAGGTTTCACTCTGACTAAATGGGCTTCAAACAATCTTGACTTCATGCAATCCATCAAACCAGCAGATCGATCTAGGAGTGCACATTTTAACCTCAACATTGATGGAACCGTAAAGGCCTTGGGTATCAAATGGAATATGGGTACAGATAAATTTAAATATGAAGTTATCTTACCAACCATTCAAGCAACTGTCACCAAGAGAAGTGTTTTATCCGACATACAGAAACTCTTTGATCCGCTTGGTTGGATAGCGCCAAGCATTGTTATGACGAAGATTCTTATTCAAAAATTGTGGCTAGAAAGGTTGAACTGGGATGACAAAATCAGTTCACATTTGCTGGACGAATGGCTTACTATCCGATCAGACTTCCAACAAGTCAACGAGATTGAAGTCGATAGATGGATTGGTACAACGAGCAAAATGAGCGACAACTTACAGATTCATGGCTTTTGCGATGCTTCAATGCAAGCATACGCAGCGCTTGTGTATGCTAGGATCAAAACTGAAGACGGAACAATCAGAACAAAATTGATTGCTGCCAGAACCAGAGTTGCGCCATTGAGAACGATCTCGCTACCTAGATTGGAATTATGCGGCGCTTTGCTGCTGGCTCGTCTGCTCAAGCAAGTTGCACAAGCAATGAGAATACCATCATCACAAATATTTGCTTGGACAGACTCATCAATTGTTCTTGCTTGGCTTGCAGGAGATCCACATAAATGGAAACTGTTTGTAGCGAACCGCGTGGTCGAAATAGTAGAGAATGTACACTGCAATAGATGGCATCATGTGGATTCAAAGAGTAATCCAGCGGATATAGCATCAAGAGGTATGTTACTGTCAGAATTGAAATCATGTAAGCTCTGGTGGACAGGACCAACATGGTTGCTAGAAAGGGAAATCCTATTTTCTAACAACCAACCTAAAGAAACTGATTTAGAATTGAAGAGACCTAAAATACAAGTTAACATTAACATTAGTGAAGGTGAAGAAGAAAAAACAAAACAAAAGAAATTAATAAAACAACTAGAAAATTTTGAGACACTACAGGAAATGCTTAAGATAATTACATATTCCCGTAGATTTTTAAATTACAAGAAAAATTCAAATAAAATTCCAGAACCGCTAAAGACAGAAGATTTGGATAGATCATTGAAAGCATGCATAAGACTCGTACAAGGCGAAGAATTTGCGGAAGATATTCAAAGATTACAGAACAACAAGCATGTAAAAACTAACAGTTATTTGAAGAGTCTGAATCCCTATTTAGACGAAGTGGATATTCTCAGGGTGGGCGGTCGCCTTCGACACTCTGAGCTGGAAGAAAAACATCCGATAATACTGGGCACAAAAAACAACTTAACGCCATTGATTATCGCCGATGCTCACTCCCATACGATGCACGGTGGTGTCCAGTTGACATTATGTTACCTTCGATCTAAATATTGGATCCTGAAAGTAAAAAGATTGGTTAAGAAGCATATCCACAAATGTTTGACCTGTGCCAAACAAGGAGCCACAGTAAGAACACAGATGATGGGAGACTTACCTAAGGAAAGAGTGACACCAGCTCGAGCATTTTTAAATAGTGGAGTTGACTTTTGTGGACCCTTTCTAGTTTTGAATAATAAAGGCAGAGGAGCCAGAACAAGAAAAGCATACATTGCACTCTTTATATGCATGTCAACCAAGGCCATCCACCTTGAGCTGGTTGGTGACTTGACATCCGAAGCTTTCATCGGTGCGTTTAGAAGATTCGTAGCCAGGAGAGGCAAATGTGCTCATATGTGGAGCGACCAAGGTCGTAATTTCATCGGTGCTGATAGAGAGCTACAAGCAGCTTGGCGAGAAGCTGATTTGGACTTTGAAGGGAACATAGCTGAGACCTTGGCATTAGACGACACACAGTGGCACTTTATCCCGCCTTACAGCCCAAATTTCGGAGGGTTGTGGGAGTCTGGCGTCAGATCAGTTAAGTACCATTTGAAGCGAGTCCTATCTATAAACCTTACCTTCGAGGAAATGACCACCGTTTTATGCCAAATTGAGGCTTGCCTGAATTCCCGACCGTTGAATCCAATAGACACAGATGATCCTGACGTTATAGAGACATTAACACCTGGACATTTTTTAATTGGTCAAGCCCCTATTATAGTCCCTTCTGTAGACCTGAAAGATACCCCGATTTCAAGCTTAACACGATGGCAACACCTACAAAAACTGCTGGGAGATTTCTGGAGACGTTGGCAGACGGAATATCTGACGAGACTACAACAACGCCCGAAGTGGCAGAGACAGCAGCGCGAATTTGAACAGGGAGATATAGTTTTAGTTAAGATTGAAGGTCTGCCGCCTGGTAAATGGTGTCTGGGACGTATTGTGGGTAAACATCCGGGAAGTGACGGTTACACCAGAGTGTATAGTGTTAAGAGTGGTAGTAACATTGTAAAGCGTTGTGTTACAAAATTATGTGCTTTGCCAATAGACACTAAATCTTAATGTTAAAGTTAATTTTAAAGCATTACTGTGAGCACAATAGTTGTCGATTTTAATTTTGTTATCAATTATCATATAAGTAATTATATTTGATTGTGTAGATTGTTTGTTGATTATGATATTTTTGGCTTATATCACTTAGTTAATTTGAGTTATTGTATTTTAGAAAGAACTAAATATTCTTTGGTGGGCGGCATGTTCGTTCTACTACAATATATACGCAAACTTGTTATTTTAAAGTCAGTCGCAATTAAAGAATCAAAGTGCAAAGACATAGTGGTTTTCTTTTACACATGATACAAACATAAGTGCACCTTAATTACATCAACACACGTAAAATTAAAAATTTTGTACATCCGACTTCAATATAAATAAACCACATGAGAAGCACCAGCTTTCAAATAAAAAAATAGTCATCAAAATCGGTTCACCTAGAAAAAAGTTCTGAGGTAACACACAAAAAAAAACAGGCGAATAGACCTCCTCCATTTTTGAAGTCTGTTGATAAAATGAGAACATCATCAATGTAGTTGAAATCAATTAAATACGCATTATTAAGGATAAGTCAAGAACTACTGGTCAGGTCTTGACCAAATTCATATGGGATCACATGAAAAGCACCAGCTTTCAAATAAAAGAGTCATCAAAATCGGTTCTCCTAGAAAAAAGTCCTGAGGTAACACACATAAAAAAATACAGTCGAATATAGAATCTCCTCCTTTTTAGAAGTCGGTTGAAAAGACAGCATACTGTCACTGTGTTCCGTATGGTGAGTGTCGAGAACCGGAGACCCTGTTGATTACGAGGCATTCCAGTAGTAATCAGAGATTAATCGAGGACAAGTGTGGGTGTCTCTATGTCGCGGCTAACATTGCCATGTAGTAGACTGTACACAAGTTTGTAACTCGTATTACATATCATTCCGTATTACATTTCATTTTTTACGAGGTAAAATAGCAGCTCAACCCTGCTGTGTTTCGTATGGTGAGTGTAGAGAACCGGAGATCCTTTTTACTAGAAACGAGGCACTCCAACTTAGTCCTCACGGGTGACAACGCATCTGCATTTTGATTCGTAATCGAGTATAGACGTAGATGTCTATGGGCCACAACAACCACTTACCATCAGGTGGACTGTGTGCTCGTTGGTCACCCATATCCTATAAAAAAAAATCTCATCCACCCATCCATCGATCCATCCATTACAGCCTGTAAAAGTCCACAGCTGAACATTGGCCTCTACCATAGATTGTCTCATGGGTGATTTTGCCATAGTTACCGCGATAGACAGACGGGTTGTTGGCAACCGAGTTTTTTTTTAATTATTTTGAGTTGTTTTCAGAAAGATTCTGCTTCCCTCTGTAGCCTCTTACCACACCAATGGGACGATATGGGGTAGTGGATATAGTTCACCACCACTACAGAGTTTATAATATCATTTCCCTTACTTAAATTAAAAAAAAAAACGATTTTAGCAGTGAGGATAAGCTACCTTAGACGAGGTCCAATTTTTAGCGGACTTCAATAACCAGCCAAGTGAGTCGGACTCGCGCATGAAGAGTTCCATACCATCGTAATACACGTTTCTAGTAGGGGAGCCCCATTTATTATTTTTGATTGCAGCGGCAACAAAAATACACATTCTGTGAAAACTTCAACTGTCTACATATTACGGATCATGAGATACAGCCCGCTGACAGACAGACGGACGGACACCGAGGCTTAGTAATAGAACCCCGTTGGTTACCCTTTGGAGAATGTTTACAATTCGATTTCTTTTTTTTTACGTATGTCACGCGATATATTCGTCGTTTATTAACAGATTTATTATAACCCCCGACGAAAACATAGGGTGTTATAAGTTTGTAGTATGTATCTGTGGGTCTGTTTGTGGCATCATAGCTTCTGAACGGATGAACGAGTTTTGAAAGATTTTTTTGGTTTGAAAGGTGTCTTAATCGAGTGTCCTTGAATAAGACACCTTTCATAAATGAGTAGTTTCATGAATCAGCTCTTTTTGTTTCGGAGATTTTTTGAAATTTTAATTTATGTTATGATGTTTCTTTTTGTATTAAATAGGCTTACTTCAAGGCTGGTACCATATAAATTCGGATACAACAATTCCACCCCTAAGGCCCTGTCCGCACTGCGATTTTTCACCGCGTGACTTTTATTCTGGTGTATTATATTCCGTGATAGGAATTACACCTAGTACGCACTGCGAATAAAATTTCGTACGATTTTGTCAGTTCAATGCAGTTCCCTGCTGAAACGCACGTCTAAAAATAATCAATAGATTTTTTTTAATTTGTGGCGGCGTGATAGACGTATCAAAAGATGTCATGAACGTTGGATTCACTAATTTACGGCCTTGAGACCTATGAAATTATTTTTCTATATAAAACATCAAAGACTGCGAAAATACATTTAAAAAAAAATGCGCGTTTAGTAGAAATTGTGATTTCGCGGCGAGCGCATGTTTAGTTCTTTGTTTAAAATGGGTGGCTGGTCGAACGAAGAGAGTATGTATCGTTTCTGGAATATTACCAGAGCTAATCGTCTATCTGGAACCCCAATGACGTTAATCATAAAAATAAAAAGAAAGTTGCAGAAGCTTGGAGTCGTCTTGCCGAGTTAACGGGAAAGCCAGTAAAAGAATTAAAAGCCAAAAATTCCTTGTTTTTGTATTATTTTGCTTGTATTTCAAATAAAAGTATGTTAAACCAAACGCAATAGCCGATACAAGTTCGGTGTCCGCCATGCTTGGGTGTACGTAGCACAGAACACTATTACTACGGAGAAGAATGCCAACTTCATATAAAATAAAATGAATATACCCACTAGCTCCATCTATAGTCGGCCTACCTGCAATATTTTCGTGGCAGGAAAATTTGAATGTTGCTCTTTTTTTTTGGGGGGTTATTTGAGATATTTTTTTGGGTTGCCTATCCCAGCGCTGAATAAAAGAACAATAAATTACAGTTTTCCATTTATTTATTCAAAATACAAATTAAAATTAAAAAATATACATAACTTAAAAAATTGGTGTTTTAGGTATAAATTATAGAAATGACAAGTAATTGCCCTTCCACAACATGTTCTACCCACTAATTACCTATATGAGAAAAAGATATGAAAGCATGTACCACCTTTTCTCAAAACTTTTCTTTTTATAAGTCTGGACCCAAAGGGTGTTGATGAGGACCGTAATAATGTCTACAATGTCTGTCTTGTAGACTTAGTATTACAGTCCTGATGGAATGTGACCACCATACATGCGACATCGCCGACGCGACCAGTATTTGTATATACATTTCTCGAACATGCATAATACTATAACACAATAGACGGAAGACAAAATTTCTCCAGGAACTTAGTTCTATCTATAGTCATTAGATAAGTTTAAATAAGAAAATAAAATTCAATATTTATCACAATATTTCAATTACCTATGTAAAACAATGATAAAAATAATATTATATATAATTTACAATCATGAATGAATTGATATTATATATATTTTTCTCAAACTTAATTAAGAAATAAGCTCTTGCATTGCACCTGGCAAAGTGTAAAAACTCATAAACTAATTTTAACAATATTTGGTTGTCTATTTATTTCCATGAATTACCACTTAAAATGTCTCTTTATATAATTTCTTATAATTTATTTTAGTTGATTAATTTAGGTGACTAGATTTTTATGTAAAATTCTACAACAAGCTTTTTCAAATAATTTATATGAAATGCAGAACTACTCTTCAAATTACCTGTTCCAATCTCACTACCAGATGAAATATTTGTTCTGCACTGAATGTCATATTCCATAAATAAATTTCAAAAACGCTTTAACAAATGTGGTGTATCAAAAAGTGTCACTATTTCTTTGTTGTGGAATGTAAAATTGGGTTGTTGCAAATTTTTGCACCCAAAATAGACAGAACTCGCCAATTTACTCCATCCATGTCACAGACTGTTGTAGATACATTTATCCCAGCCTGAAAGCACTGATTTAAGACCTGAAATTAAAAATCAAATATAGTTTACTGCTGTTGAAATTGTTTAGTCAACATTTTTAGATATTTAAAGAAAATAAAACATCATATAAAGTACTATAAACTACCTCTTTCATAAGTACATCTTTTGGGTTGTACATTTCTTGGAAGCATTAGTGAAATCACCATCATTAAAATGTTTTTCACACAGCATTCTGTGCTCATTATGTAGCTTTGCCTGGAAAGCTAGTATACTACTCTTTGGCAGGAAAGAAATATTTCGCCCACAATGTACAGCTGAAACCAAAAAATATTATTATTAAATAAGAATATTATCAAAGTAGTTTCAGTGGTTTACTAACCAATAATCTGTTTATAGATGGTTATGAGAAATAACCTTTACAAGTTGGATAAAGAGTTAACTCTTTAAGGTTAGAACTTGAAGTGAATAAATACGTACCGCAAAATGTTCTTTACTGCAGACTGCGGGTTTCGGAAAAATAAATAATTTAATGTTGTCTACGGCCGGTGAGCTGCCGCACTTCTTTCTATTTTCTTTATCCGCCATTGCACAGCACGGTTTTTAGTCACTTTCTCGTATTTCACTGCGGATCACTGTCTAATACTTTGCACAACACAAAACGGAAGAAATAAATCTTAATTCGACGTCCTAAGCTAGCAAAATCGTAGAAAAGGAGATACAATCCAAAGAAAAACTACAAGCAAAAGCAACCTTGAAGTTGAACGATAATAATGCATTTTTTTTTTTTTTTAATTTATTAGGCATGCGTCAGATAAGATATATCAAAACGAATCTAAAATCCGATTTCAAACACAAATCCATTCGTATCGATTTCCCAAACTGTAAAATCCGATTTCAAAAATCGACCTAATTAAGCTAAGCGATCTGTACCACCAAACGAATCCAAAATTCCAAATCGACAATGAAATCAAAATCCAAAATCGACAATATCCAAATCCAAACGCAAACTGATGCGTAGAAATCCGTTTTCTCAGTTTCTCTCGTTCTAACCAAACATGACATAGCGGAATGAAAAGGATGGCGCGAATTTTGAGATTTGGATTTTGGTTTGTCCGTTAATGAAATCTATTGCACATTGAAATATGAGATCAATATTATCCTTACTGTTATTAGTACTTAAAGTCTATATTTGCTTTGCGATATTATGCGTAAATGAATTTTGGTTCCGTGTTGGGCTTTGCTTACTATTACTAGAATCTTTGAAATATGCGATCAATATCGTTCTAGTTACACAGTTGTTAAAGACTATATTTGCAACATTGTGTGATGATTTATTTTTGTTTTTGGTTGTGTTTCTTTACTAGAAATATTTTTTTGTTTTCATGTTGTTTTCGTTTAGATCAGGGGGAGGAAAGTTGGTAGGTAGTAAAAATTTGAAGTCTAAAATGTATGGAAACAGGCTCCCTCTTAAGACGTTTCGCGAAAAAAGTTTAACGCCATTTTTAATAAAATGTCAACAGGTACTCTTGTCAACATCGCCATTTTCTATGAGCGCCATTAGGCCCGCCATATACATACGGAATTCCGTTTCGAGATTCCGTTTCGGAATTTCGAACGGTCGGCCACACACAAACGGAATCCCGTTTTGCCCGCAAAATATCGAACGGAAAACTACCGTACGTGTGTGGCGGGTCATAGATTTTATATGGACTTGCTGCGTTCGGGATTCCGAATCGGAATATCGAAACGGAATCTCGAAACGGAATTCCGTATGTATGTGGCCGGCCTAATGCATCGAAGGAATTCACGAAATTTAGTTTGTTAACCTAATAATTTTTAACCTTTGTTCTTATTAATATTTTTGTTACATTGCATTCATTACTGTTATTTTGTTCTTACGATGTCGTCACGAAAAAAGATTTGTGTTTTTGGATGCGACGAATAAGGTAAGAAATGTTTGAAAACCTATCACTTAAACATATTGATAATTCAACGGGTGCGGTCAACCTTTTTAAAACAATCAAAACAAATTGTGGAAAGGTTACTTGGAATTACAATTTCACACTGTTATACTAATATAACGTTTATTTTCAGGTGCATGTATACATTGGTTTCCTCATCCTATAAAGATGTTCCATATTTGGATGTCGAAAGTTGGAAAGAGATTAGAATAGAACCAATGAAAATTTTCACTACTATAAAGATATGTGATTATCACTTTGAATTAAATTACATAAGTACAGGTCATCATATAATCTTAACAGCTGTTCCAACTTTGTATCTTGAAGGTGAGTTTTAAATTAAAAACAATATAATTAACATGTATATGTTTAAATGGTAGAATTAGATGCTGTATGTAGGTGTCACATTCATTGAATGTGTATGTGGGGGGAAAATGATTAAAACTGTTTTTTTATAATGTCTATAGGGTGGTAATTTGGAATTGAGTATATACTTGGGGTGGCCACTTAAATCATATTATATCTTATACTATATAATAAGTGTACAAAATGTTCTTACGGATTTATAAACTTGATAACTGCTTTACTAACTACTAACCTATTATTAGGTAAACTGTATGCTCATTTGCCCCCTTTTTGCCTTAAAAAAACCTGCAATTTTACTCTTGAAAACAATTCCGATCGATCGGAGTTGAAATTATAACATTTCATACTCTTGATAGCCACTCAATCGCTAAATTAGTTTAATATTGTGTGGTGAGTGTGAACTAATTATTGAGATTAGAATTTATCCAATCCGATTGTAAGCAAAATCGGTACTCTTGACACAGTTTTGACAGTTAGTTGACAGCTGCGTATTGTATTTGTATTGAGTTGGAATTGAAATTTAGGCAATAGCAAAACGGTAACCTTATGAAGTGTTCATATTAATTGTTTTCTGCAATTATCTTATTCATTGTGATAAAATAATGGCATGTTTAGGTTTTTTGTTTAATATTCTACGCCGTAATTGTGCATTACAATTAAAATAAAGACGAAATGAGCTTCAATAATGCATTTTAAAGACAGTCTTTTCTATCAGGGATGATGATTTTAGGGCTAATTATTGTATTATTAAGCAGGCGTGTCACTTTGTAAAAATCTGAGGTATGGAAAATGGTGGCGCGATTTTCAAATTTGTTCGCATTACTCGTGGGGTATTAAGGTTTAAGAGTTTGCAGTGTATATACTCAACTTATTTATTGAACTATAAGATGTGGGGTATTGAGGTTTAAGGGCTTGCGATTTATTTATATGGGGTTTGTAGTAATATGCGATTTATTTCCTAAATTCAGCTATGGAATTCCATACCTTGAAAAACTTGAGGTATGGAGTGCTCCATACCTTCCATAGTGGAAGTGACACCCCTGTTATTAAGGACTTATATATTAAGTCATGAATAAAAATTTAAATATGCAACCTCCGAGGAGAAGAATCTTCTCAGAAGACATATTACAAATGAAGTACTGTTAATCAATGTTTTTTTTTAAATCTTTATTTAAGAGCTTAATCAAAATGCGCTTATGTCACTCTATTTGACATCATTTAGAATTAAATAACATTCAATTTAACAAGCAAACAAAAATGAAAACAAGTACTATCTAATTGACTGATCTGAGGAAAATATTATGTTATATAATTTAGCCAATAATTTTGTTTCATCGGAATGAGGATTGGATAAAATAATGTTACAATCAGCAAATTCCTTTAAAATATTTTTACACTATTTGAAAGGCAGCATTGCGGGCACACTCCATCAAGACATGCATTAAGTCCTTGGGAACACCGCATTGTTCACAGCAATCAATGTTAGCCTAAAAAAAATTAATTTACAGCCTTTATATGTCCCACTGCTGGGCAAAGGTCTATTCTCATTTCTGAGGGGTTTATTTGCGGATTTCTCATGTAGGAAGTATGAATATAATGTTAAGTTACATTAAATGTATAATTTTATAAGTATTAAAAATAAAATGATATAGGTAATGTAATTTTAATAAGGATACGGATTTATTAATAAAACTATGATACAATGTTTAACCATTTATTTAATAAAGAAATATTTTAATTAATCTATCATCATTAGTATGTATCTGTTCTTAAATTTATTAATTAATTTTTTTATATAACAGTGAAAACTATATTTATAATAAACCAAAAATTAATTTCTTTTACAACAGAAATTAAAAGAAAACAAATCAATTTAAAATAACATGGAAACATTGATAAAATTTGATGCCTTATTTATTTTAAATTACAGTAATGCTATTGTTGTATTATTTGGAAAAACAGCAATATTAATAACTGAAATTGACATTGGATCGAAATTGTTATTGGATTCCGGAGTAAGCCTGACTGATGGTTATCAGACAGACAATTATTAGATATATCATTTATTACAGCCTATACTGCCGTGGTAACCGAGAGAGCAGTATGTCAGATATTTCTTTTTTCAACCAACTTCTAAGGTAACTTTTTGAAAGTTACCTTAGAACTGTTTTTTAGGAGGACAGATTTTGATGATTCTTTTTTATTTTTTTATTTGGAAGCTGGTGTTTTCTCATCTCATAGCAAGAGTCGCTATTTATTTAAATGATTTTATGGAGTGAATTTTCAATGCCCAATGTGTTCTTTTGTGCTTCTGTATAAAATTTGCCACAAAGAGTATGTCCAGTAAAGTTTTTTACCAGTGAAAATCTGTGTCCGTTAATGCCTGCTAATTGCAGACTTTTTTGGGAAAATTTGTGTGTTAATAATAATGTTGAAAATTTAGCAAACAAGGAATAAGGCACAGAAAATTAAACACTGTAATTAAATGATAATAGATACGATCAGTAAATGTGATAAAATGTAAGCTAGTTTATGAAACAGAATAAGTTGGTATAATCTTCCAGGTAACACTGATTCTGAAAGTTGACTTATCAGTGATTCTTAATTATATTTAAGTATTGTTTTTCATTATGGTGCTTTTTGGAGAAGTCCTTTTGAAACAATTTTATGTTAAAAAGCTTTTTCATGTTGTTTGTAAGTTAATGAGAATAATTTTGTGCCAAATAACACTATAATTATAAACATTATAATTTTTGATCTCTATAATTAAGTCTTTAAGTTTTGCTAAGAAGTATATTTTTAGAGAAGTTTTCTATTTTTAAGAATTGTTATGGCAAATAATAAGAACCAATATGTGATTTTTGATCTCACTGATAAAGTTTTATAAATAAAACATGTAAGTTAACTACATTTTTGTTCTTTTCTCCACTATTTAATGCATACTGCTCATCATGTTCTAACAAAAATATAAAAATGCTTATTTTAAAAGCAATAAAATCCTTTATTGTGCAATGAAATAATAAAAAAAATTAAAACCTTAATGAAAGGGCAGTATTGTACTAACTACTGTTTTACGTAGCTATTTAAGTGTATTACCATTTTCTCAAAACCTCCTTTCCTGACTTACTGCCCCGTCTGCATCCACATGACCAGCCTTCAACATCACAGACAAATGTTAATGAAGTTATAGTATATAAGAATAGAATACCATAGAATCATTTTTCACACATAGAGTACAAAACCTTTGTCCTGTGGGAACCAGCAAGAAACCCCGTGGGACGTTTTTTTGAAGTATATTTCTTTTAAGTTTTATACAGTTGGTATGAAAACAGAAACAGCATGGTAGTGATCACCCCATTGCCAGGGGTTATTTATCAATCATGTATACTTTAGTAGCATAATAAATCTTTATTAAACAATTTTTGATTAATAAAAATTTTAAACTTTTTGATAGATAAGGCCTGCATATTTTCTGGGGCTTAATTGCCCCATGATGGAATTACTCGCTCTTTGGACTCGAGGATATAACTAACTTGTGCTTGTTTCTAGTATTTACAGAATATACATCACTATTTTTACATACAACTATGTTTGTTCTTGTGTACATACATTAAATTTAATTTTTTTTATTTTATAAGTACAAATTTTTTTTTTGTAAAAGGTTTTTGGCGGCTCCGTGGTGCAGTGGCTTAGCAATAAGTCGCAACGCTAAGGGCCGTGAGTTCGAATCCCTCACGGAACAAGTATTTGTATGGCCT
This sequence comes from Parnassius mnemosyne, assembly GCA_963668995.1. Taxonomy (NCBI): domain Eukaryota; kingdom Metazoa; phylum Arthropoda; class Insecta; order Lepidoptera; family Papilionidae; genus Parnassius; species Parnassius mnemosyne. The sequence continues at coordinate 570,438 of CAVLGL010000095.1, forward strand.
ACAAATAATTATCCCAGGTCTGGATGTTTGTCCTTGTGAATTTTATGTATGTAAACTGACCCCACGATACAGAAGAAAATCCTAGTGTGGAGGTAACATTTTCTTAAAAAAAATTATCAAACTTATCAAATATTTAATTCCTTATATTTTAGTAGCTTAGTTGAGAAGCAAATATAGTCTAGTATCTGAATATCTTATACTAAAATATATAATTTTACAACATTTATTGCAAATGTCTACATTGTAAATTCCAATTTGGAAAAACTAATGTATAAATTAAACATTTTCAGATAAACCGACGAAATATGATACTACCCTAAGAATTAGAAGTTGTTACAAAACCATGCGAGAAAACTTAAATTTTAATTAAAGAAGTCTAGAAAAACCATAAAAGATTTTAGGACTCGTCTATCAAATGCAGAATAAATGAGTAATCAAGTAGCATTTGAGAAGATCACCAAAAAGATGACATTTGCAGCGAAGGTTTTGTTATAGCTGTTTAGAATCATTTATTGTCAAAATATGTTTCATATTTTGTATTGTCTAAACTGTTTATGAATCTTTTACTGTAAAAAATATTATTTTTATGCTTTGTTTTGTTAGAGCTGTTGAGAATCATGTATTGTATAAAATATTATTTTTATGCCTAGTTTTGTTATAGCTGTTAAGAATTAGCTGTTATCTCATAAAATATTTTCTTAGTTTGTGTTGTGAAAGCTATTAAGAATAACTTATTATAGAAATATTGATTTCATAATTTGTATTGTCTAAGCTGTTAAGAATCATTTATTGTTAAAATATTAGTTTCATACTTTGTATTGTGAATGCTGTGTTATATGAATCGTTTATTGTAAAAATGTTAGTTTGTGTGTGGCGCAGTAAGAATATCCACCAGTCCATATCATCCCGTGAGTGTCATTAGAGGCGACAGAGGGAAACAAATCAGAAGATGGACAGCAGTTCCTTCCTAATAACGACTAAATTTAAAAGCTGCGGTTGGCAAGCTGCTTGCCAAGCGATGCAACTATGGTAAATATCTCTTCTATGAGGCGATTGTCGAAGCTGTATTCTGATGAATCACTTATTTAATGAAATAAATATTATTTCATATTTTCTATTGTCAAAGCTGTTATGAATAACAAGAGGCCAAGCCCTCTTTTTATCTTTTCGCTAGTTAGATTATTAGTTGCCGGCTTTTTAAAAAGGAGTAGGCTGTTTTCTTGAAGGTCCCTAAGTCGTATCGGTCCAGAAAAATCGCTGGTGGTAATTGATTCCACAAGGAAGTTGTGCGAGGGAGAAAACTTCTTCTAAATCGCACAGTGGTGGACCGCCAACCTAATATCCGTCCGGATGAGAGGTTAGCAGAAAGTCCAACAGGGAAGGTGTATGATCCTCCACATCTGGAATCCGCGTAGGCGCAGTAACCAGTTGTGTCAGACCATATGCCAAAGCATTTAATATTTTTTCAGTTTAATATTTTGTTATATCAAAGCTGTGTTTATGAATAATTTATTGTTAAAAAATGTTATTTTCATATTTTGTTTGTGAAAATTTATTGTTAAAGACATTAGTTTAATATTTTGTTATAATAAAGCTGTGTTTCGAATCATTTATTGTAAAAAAATATTGGATTACCGTGTAGTGACAGTCTCAGAATATCCACAACTCCATATTATCATTCCGTGGGTTTTATCGTAAGAGGTGACAGAGGGAAACACATCAGCAGGTGGACTGATCTTCCTAATAACTGCAGTTGCCAACCCACTTGCCAAGCGTGTTTACAGCTTTGGATTGATTCATAACCGTTTAAGTTTATCCTTATGATATTAGCTTAACATTTCGTAATGTTAAAGTTTGATATGATTCATTTATTATAATAAACTCATTCATTTATTAAAATAATAAAATTTACGCTTTTTGTATAGACACTGTGTTATTAATATATTAATGATATAAACATTAGAATAAAAATATTAGTTTTATGTGTTGTATTGTCAAAACTATGTTAAATCTTTGTCAATCTCCTTTATTTTCATTAAGTTCAAAAAATATAGAATAATGTACCAATTATTTGTGTTTAATTTCATTCACGTTTAAACATATTATACTTAATTTCTATTTACAAATTATGAAGCACACTTTATGTATTAGGATTAATTATTAAGAACCGACTATTAAATTCAACATTTGAAGCATTTAGTTACTATGCAGTTATCTTTTAAAAATGTTTCAAATGTTTAATTCACAGTTGGTTGTTGATAATTAATCCTAGTACATAAACCGTAATGAATTACCATGAACAGAGGTGTATATGTAGAGGTGCATGTGTTATACGCACGCACACATTCTCACAATATTGTGGCGAAACGACACCAGACGGCGCTAGTACTCCTCGGTTGACAGATTTCGCGCGAGTGGGCTCTCTTTTCCTGTATAGGACAGTTACTATACTCTTTGGTTTAGATGCAGATTTGTCCTTGGTGCAAAGTCCATGCGTGGCGGTCAGTCGTATCAGTAAATTATTTTAGTAGAATTTATAATTTTTAATTATTAGTTTAGAGTTTAGTGTAAAGAAAATAAAAATTAGTTAACTAAGTGAATTGTGTAAGTGTATTTATATAAGTGAGTAAGTTTATATAACATTTAAATATTTTTTATTTTAACTATTAAGTTTTTTATTTAGACTTTAATTGATTAGACGAGAACTGGTTTGATTTTCAAAATGTTGCGAAAACCAAGTGAGATATGGACTCGTTTTGACAAAAAAGAAAATGCTTCTGGAGTTGCAGTGTGTAAATATTGCAATCAAAATATATCTTATAAATCTACATCGGGTAACCTAGGAGCTCATTTAAAACGATCTCACGCTTCAATTTATTTGGCGCAAAAGGTGAGTACCGATTTAGGAAATAAACAGCAAATTGGGACTATCGAGTGTTTGGCGAGTACATCTAGAGATACGGGTGGCTCAATTCAAGCTGCCGCGGTCGCTGACAAAGAGACAGCTTCCCAGATTCCAGAGCAGATTCTCAATCGAAAACGGCAAAGAACTATGCAAAATTATATTATTAAAAAAATGTCCCCAGAAGAAAGTAAACGAGTTGATCGTGATTTGTTAGAATTATTTATAGCAGACTTTCAACCTTTCCGAATTGTTGAAGACAAAGGCTTTAAAAAATTTGTGAAAAATATCCCGGGATACACGTTGCCTAGTAGGAAAAATATATCTTCGGCTATGATCCCGGCATTGTACCAGACCACTTTAAATGAAGTAAAGACCAGAGTTTCTCTAGACGCTAGCAGTGTTTGTTTGACGACTGATTGTTGGACATCGTCCCAGACTGAAAGCTATATTGGCGTAACAGTGCATTACATAGACAAAAACTTTGAACCACAACAAATACTTTTAGAATGTAAAGGTCTTAACGAAACTCACACGAGTGCCAATTTAGCAAAGGAATTAAAGAGAGTAACGGACGAATGGAATTTAACACACAAAGTCAATTTCGCTATTTCAGACAATGCTCGAAATATTGTCAAAGCAATAGAGACAGAGCTAGGGTGGAAGCATTATGGCTGCTATGCTCATTCCCTTAATTTAATCGTGTCGGGGGCTCTGAGACCATTAGAAGAATTAATTGAAAATGTAAAAAAAATAGTGGCACATTTTAAACGCAGTACAAATGCAACGGATATGCTTCTTAGATACCAATTAAAAAATATGATTAATTGTGGAGAACCAAAACGGTTAATCCAACAAGTACCTACAAGGTGGAACTCTACATTTTTTTTTTTTTATAGGATAAGGGTGACAAACGAGCACACAGTCCACCTGATGGTAAGTGGTTGCTGCGGCCCATAGACATCTACATCTATCCTCGTTTGCGAATCAAAATGCAGATGCGTTGTCACCCGTGAGGACTAAGATGGAATGCCTCATTTCCAGTAAAAAGGGCCTCCGGCCACCTGCACTCACCAAGCGAAACGCAGAGGTAAACCTCTACTTCACGCTGGTATTCTGTGAGGTCGTGGTACCACCCCGGTTCGAGCCGGCCCATCCGTGCGACAGCAAAAGCTGCCGCGTGGCTCTACCACTGTGACGCCGTTTCACATTATTAAAGGAAGCCGTTAAACACTGCATGGCTCTTATAGAAAGAGAATGGCCCATTATACGTTCAGAGGATTGGGACATAATGGAAGACGTATGCAAAGTACTCCAGCCATTTGAAGAGGTCACTTCTTCAGTAAGTGGAGATCAGTACCTCACAGGAAGTATGGTCATAGTCATGACCAACTGCTTGAAGGATATTTGTGAAGGTTTTCTCAATAAAGAAGAATATTTCGCATCTTTTAATCCAGTTGTGATTGACGTAATACGGAGTTTAAAACACGGATTGAGAGATAGATTTCAGGCAATAGAACACAGCAAGACCTTCGGAGTGTGTACATTGTTGGACCCACGATTTAAACTTGTATGTTTTAAGAACGAAAGTGCGGCCACCGAATTAAAAAGATATGTCCATGGCTTAATAATAGGCCTTATAAAAATTATAAATAAAAATACAAATTCTGAAGCAATCACTGATGAAGTTCAGGAAAAGCCCCGCCAAAATCTCAGTGCCTGGGACAAATTTGACGACTTGTTAAAAAAAAATAAGCCACAAGGAAGCGCAGAAGCAAGAGCAATTCGTGAATTACAAATGTATATTGATGACGAGATGCTAGCAAGAAAAAATAGTGACGGTAATTGGAATAGCCCCTCGCAGTGGTGGCGAGACCATAAAATAATTTATCCGCACATGTCGGAAATATATCGCACAAAATGTAATATTGTTGCGACTTCCGTTCCGTGCGAACGACTTTTTTCCAAGATGGGACTTATTATAAATGACAAGAGGTGTCGTCTAAAGTCTTCAAAATTGGAGCAAATTGCGTTTTTAAACGCAAACCTTGATCCAAATAGATTCTAAAATAAAAAATTATAAAAAAAAAAAAAACAAAAAAATATATTAAGAAATCATTGTAAATATGCCGATTTTTAAATGCGCCGGAAAGGTTTTAATTTCATACAAAACTTTTCTGCTAGTCCTAAGCCTAGATTAAAGCATGAAGGATAATCGAGCTAATCTGTTTCTGTATACATTTGCGTTTGTCGTTTCGTTAACTTATAAAACGAAATCTAAATACGTAAACGAATTGGCGATTCTGAAATCGGATATTTAAAAACTGATTTTGAAATCGATTTTAAAATCTGAAATCGGATAAATATCGGATTGCGTTCAAATCCAAAAACGCCCATGACTATAATTTATTCGTGACCATGGTTGCGAGGACCTTCAGTCGGAAACATTACAGTATAACACAAATCATACATCAAATTAAGAATATTTAACTTTAGCAATAACAATTTAGAATGGTTTTCCATCATTTTTCTACTTTTTTCCCTATTATATAAATATAGAACAGACTAAATTACAAAATAAGCTAAGAAGCTATTTACAAACATTATCAATTAATTAAGGACACATAAATAATTAAAGTTTTCCTACAGTATTAAGTATAAATTTAAATAGAGGCATGAAAAAAGCTACATCAGTTAATAGCACAGAGTACATTATATATAGGGAATGGTTAATAGATCCTGAACGCGGCGGGGAACACTTATAGAATTTTCTTCAGCGACATCACTAATTTCACTGACAAGTGTCAACCTTTGAATCCCAAACGATGGGCACTGGAAAATTATGTGGTTTATGTCTGCATTATGTTGAGCGCAATGTGTGCATTTGTCATCAGCTACGATCTTCATTCTGTACAGATGTGCAGGGACGAGGCAATGGCCAAACCGCAGGCGGTTAATGGTCGTTATGAACTTTCGGCCTGTGTATTTAAAGCGGTTGTACCACGGAATCGTTGGTAAGTCTGGCTGTAATTCTGCGTACCATTTTCCCTTATTCACGGTAGTAATGTTCCAGTAATCCTTCCACAGTTTCTTTGACAAGATTTTAAAGTGTTGATAATAATCTGTGAAGGGGACTTTACAATCTTGTGTTTGGTCTTCGTGGTGATCTTGCCGCGTCGCCTGATCCACTATCTCATTTCCGACTATGCCACTGTGTGAGGGAACCCATAAGAATTCTATACATTTTCCAATCGTTTGCAGCTTATCCTTAATTTTATACAAAATATAATTCTGTTTATATACTAAATTACAGTTACATAAAGCAGATAAAACACTTTTAGAATCACTAACTATCAAGATATTTACACTATTTACATTGGTATTTACATACGACAAAGCAGCTAATATAGCCCAACTTTCTGCTGTAAAAATACTACAATTACTTGGCAACTTAATACATTTAATAACTTTCATTTGTGGGTCATAAAATGCTGCTTTAACAAGATCACTCTTGGAGCCATCAGTATATATAGTGTAAAAGTCTTTCTTTTCATTTAAAAATTCTAAGAATTCATTCTTAGTACTAACCGAATTTAAATGACATTTTATATCAAGATAATTAAGTAATGTATCATATGGGCATTTGTAAATAGGCCACTTGTTACTGATGTACATATCTCTTGTCTGATTCTTTACACAAGTTGTTATTGTTGTTATTTCAGGCAATGTACCCGAAATAAGAGTATTAGCCGAGATGTTGGCTGTTCCATTTAACTGGGAGACTTCTGCAGGATATAAAATATTACTCAGGACAATATCATTGTTACAAGACAACTCCTTCAAACAGAATCTTTCAGCCAACTGCAAACGCCGCAAGGACAATGGAGGTATGCAATTTTCAACTTCCATAGAAACAATAGGAGTGGTGCGCATGGCTCCACTGATTATTCTCAGACCCATATTCTGTATCACATCCAATTTTCTTAACAATGTGCTACTAATATTCATGTAAGCTAGAGAGCTATAGTCAAAGTGACTCCTTACAATACTTTTATACAGCATGCTAAGTGTTTTTGGATCAGACCCCCAAAAGGTTCCTGCTAAGCTTCTTAGTACATTTATGCTCTTCATGGCATTCTGACAGATATAGTTGATATGCTTATCAAATTTCAGTTTATCATCTAGCACAACTCCTAAAAATTTATGATGATTGGCTATAGGAATTGTATCATTATTATAGTTAATTTTAATTCCAGAGTTTACAAATGTGTCTTTACTGAATACTAAAACTTTACTTTTCTCAGAACTTATTTCTAATTTTAAAATGTTGCTATAATAAAGATGCAATTGTGCCAATGCAGTATTAATTCTATTAATTGCTGTATTTATATTCTGGTTTTCACTGTATAAAAGTAAGTCGTCTGCAAACTGTAATATTTTAACTTGTGATGTATCTACATAATTAAGTATCTGAGATGTGTATAAATTATATAACAAAGGTGAAAGTGTCGCTCCCTGCATTGTTCCTTTGTTAACAGGCCTAGGTCCATGTAGTTTATTGTTAAATTTAACAAAAAGAGTCCTATCATGCAAGAAATTTAAAATCCAGATTAATACATTTCTTGGCAAGCTCAATTCATGCAAAACTTTTATGAGGCATTCAATATTAACATGTCAAAGGCACCTTTAACATCTAAAAATACACATATAACATTAGAATGACTAAGTTTGGCCTTTTTAAGTTCCGATATCAGAGATACAAAGCTTTCAGAGCAACTTCTGCCTTTTCTGAATCCAAATTGTATGTGAGGTAGTTTATCCTGTGTTTCAGCAAAATAATCTAGACGCAACTTTAACATGTTTTCAAAAAGCTTACCTAAACATGATGACAAAGAAATAGGTCTGTATGATGATGGATCATTAGCAGCTTTATTTGGCTTTAAAATGGGGATTACACATTGGGTTTTCCATGACTCTGGTATAGCTAAATTATTCCAAAGTTTATTATAAATATTTAATAACATTTCTTGCGCATTAGGATGTAATTTTTTTATTAACATATATGGTATGCTGTCCAACCCTGGTGTTGTATCTTTCCTACTTTTGAGTGCTATGTACAATTCATTTAGTGTGACTAAGTTTGGCCTTTTTAAGTTCCGATATCAGAGATACAAAGCTTTCAGAGCAACTTCTGCCTTTTCTGAATCCAAATTGTATGTGAGGTAGTTTATCCTGTGTTTCAGCAAAATAATCTAGACGCAACTTTAACATGTTTTCAAAAAGCTTACCTAAACATGATGACAAAGAAATAGGTCTGTATGATGATGGATCATTAGCAGCTTTATTTGGCTTTAAAATGGGGATTACACATTGGGTTTTCCATGACTCTGGTATAGCTAAATTATTCCAAAGTTTATTATAAATATTTAATAACATTTCTTGCGCATTAGGATGTAATTTTTTTATTAACATATATGGTATGCTGTCCAACCCTGGTGTTGTATCTTTCCTACTTTTGAGTGCTATGTACAATTCATTTAGTGTGAATGGTCTATTGAGAAATGAGTTACTTTCATTTTCAACAGATTGATCTAAAATATCATTCAAATAATCTTCATTTAACTGTGATGAGTCTGTTATGTTGTCTAAGAAGCTTGGTATCCAATCGTCAGCCAAATATCTGTTATGAGAAGAACCTATCCTTCTAAACCTTTTCATGTAGTTCCATATTCGAGAAATAGGTGTCATTCTATTAAAACTAGTACATAAATTGTGCCATGAATTAATACTTTCTTCTTTTAATATCCTTTTCTTTTGAGCATCAAGTTTTTTGTAGTTAATGAAATTAGGAATACTAGGCGATTTTCTATACTCTTTGAGGGCCTCCTTAGACTTTCGAACAGCATCATCACATGTTTGGTTCCACCAGGATGCAGGTTTTCTCATTACCCTTAAAGTTTGTTGTGGTATTTGCTTTGGAACAGTCTCTGCTCTAATATCATACAAAATATTTACAAAATTATTATACAAATCAATAGGTTCGGTACCATGTATTTCTAAATTACAAAATCTCGTTTCTGATAGTTCTTGATATTTAGACCAATCTGCTTTATTATAAATGTATTTTTCTTCCGCAGGACGCACTTCATATACAGAAGGCTTCACATTTAGAGCGACCACAGTTGGGTAGTGGTAACTGCCCATCGGGTCGTCATGGACGTGCCATTCACAAAGAGGAGCTAATGCGGAACTAACCAGAGCTAAATCTATAGCCGACTGATTTCTGTTAGGATACTGGACAGTTGTAGCTATGTCACCATCATTCAGAATACACAAGTCAAAGTCATCAATAAGTGCATATAAACTGTTACCTCTATTATTATTTGTCTGACATCCAAACAGGATATGGTGAGCATTAAAATCTCCCATAATAAGACATGGCTTAGGAGTTTCAAGTAGCACCTTTTTCATTTTGCTTGTAGCAGACCTGCTGCTATTGGGAGGACAATATACACATAGAATATGTAACTTACCCATAGTTGTGTCTACGGAAATGCAAATATTTTGCACAGATTCGAAAAAAAGTTGTATTTACAATAGTGTATTTTAAGTTTTGTTTAATTAATATACCTACTCCGTTATGTTCATTTACTGAGTTTTTGTGTATAAAATTATAGGGTGAAAAATCGGGAATTGTACTAGTTGTTTTAAGCCAGGTTTCATTTAAGAGACAGATATCTATATGTTGTTCCGAAAGAAATTTTTTAAGTAAGGCCCTTTTGCTCTGTAAGCTCTGTATGTTATATTGTGCTATATTCAAATATGTATCCATTATATTATTAAATTACTTAAAAGTATGTCTTTAATTCTTTTATTTGTAATCGGAGTGCTGCTCTTGTCATTGCCAAGCATAACTAATGATTTGACTAGCGCATTAATAATTAACTCGTTGTTTAGTATTTGCTCAGCATTATATGATACTTTATTTATGTCAGTTTCAACAGTCTTTACAGGTTTAAGGTTTGGGAATGCTTTCGGGTCGGGCATTGCTGGGATACTCACCACAGTGGCATACGATCGGTTTGGTTTTAAATACTTATTCTTCTTCTCTTCCATCTTTTGTTGCTTCACTGGACAGTTCCTAGAGATGGCCAAGTGACCACCATGACAGTTGATGCACACAATTTCTTCGACGTCGCATTCTTTGTAGGAGTGTTGTCCAGAGCACAAAGAACACCTTTGAGAACCTCGGCAGACTTTTGCAGAGTGATTAAACTTTAGGCATTTGTAGCACTGTAGTAACGGAGGTATGTATATGTGGACCGGGTATCTGAACATCTGTATGTAGGCGTGCTGCGGCAGCGCTGTTGCAGCGAAGATCACTGCAATGGTCCCCAGCGGAGTGAGCTTTCCATCTACCTTTCGCATAAATCTCTTGACGGAGATGACTTCTGCATCGCAGGTAATGCTTTTGTATATGTCTTCATTGCTTAAGTCTTTAGGTACGTATCTTATGACTCCAGTAATTTCAGTGAGGTGCGCCGGAACGCTTTCAATTTGTGTTTTCCTAGAAAGTGTGTCATGGTAAGGAAGTTATTGGCCGGTGCTGGTTTTCTGAACGTTATGCCCACTTTATATGCGTTCACTCTGTGGACGCCAGCGATTCCTTTTACATTTTCCGTAAATAACTTTGTAAGTGCTATTGGATTTTTGTTACCGATGTTTTCGTTTTCTTGTGATTCAACGTAGACTACGCAGTCTACGCTGTGGTTTTCTGGGAATTGTCGCGTGTAATTTGTTTTTGTGAAAATTTTGTAGTCGACGGCATTTCCTTTGCGAGTATCATGCAATTTCCTTTTCGATGATTCTTGCTCGGCGGGGGCCGGGCCCCCGTCGGAATCTGGACCCATTGTATTTACACTATATATAGGTATGTACTAATTAACTATTTACTCGGAAATTTACAAAAAATATACAAAATAAAAAGAAATGAAAATTCAGCAAAAATTAAAACACCCGCTTAGCTTGACTTATGACTTCCCGCCGAATCTCAATATTTTTAAAATCTTAAGCAATCGATAATAATGCAACGGCGCCAGTGTTTCTATATAGTTTGTGAAACGCGTAGTTTCTATATAGTTTGTGGTTTGTGAACGGCGCCTTATTTCTTTTTAGTGCTACCAGAAACGAATATAATTTTCTACTCATTAAAGATCAAAACAAAAAAAAAAAAGAACATTTTTTTTCCTTTTCTGTCAATGATATGTTAATATAATAACGCAAAAAAAATGTGGCAGAGATAGTAATCTTCATAAGAAAAATTTTAACAATAAAAATTTTAACACAGGACCTTTATCTGACAAATGGCAATAATGAAATTTAGCCCCCGTAGGCATTTCATTCCGCCCATACAAAGTTGACCGGGCTGATACCTACGTAGCACACTGGCGCATTCACAAGCATGAAAACGACTTCCAAAATCCAAACGTCAAACGAGATTTGTGGACGCTTGGGGCTTGAAGACGTTTGCCAAGGCTTGGCAAGCATGGAAAGGCACCATAATGGTCCCCACACACGGTCAGTTAAACTGACATCAGTTCAACTGATCATTTCAAACGGATTTAATCCAAAACAATTTCAAAAAGTACATACGGTACTTATAACAAAAACACAATTTTTAAAATTAAAACCCATGAAATCCAATCGTAATAAATTACACGCGGGCGAAGTCGCGGGGAACAGCTAGTTAATAGATAGGAAATGATATTTATAATTAATAGGAGTCACGCCAACTAAACGCGCAAAGCTGCGGCTCCATTGATCGAGAAATGTAATCCGTTCCGTATATATGTATATATATAAATAACGTTTCCTATATATTAACACTTCAAAACATATTTTTATTCATGATAAGGCCAGTATTAAAACACTTAAGAAATGGGTCAGATATTATGATAATTTTATTCATTATGGTAAATTTTATTTATTTAATAAATGTGTTATTTATTTTTATCTGTTTATTAAATTACCTATCTGTAGAGCGGGCGACACCCCACTGATACTAACTTGCACTCCGGTTACGATGACCCCAAAAAAAATCCGTGGGCATGGGCACATTCTGAAGGTCTTATGATGACCAGATAATGCTTATCGGTTTTCAGTAACGGAAATAGCTAGGATGGCCTAGCTCTCAATGTTCATCTAATTGAGCTCTCAACGTGTTACATACTAAAATAAAGTTGAAGCACCCAAACGTCACGAATTCAAATAAGTTAAACAAAATAAAATCCGTAAAGTTTGTTTTATTAAATGTGTAGTATTCGTATAATAAATCAGTCAAAAATCATTGAATTCTAAATACTGCGTACAGGTAACTTCGTCATTTATAGGAATTGATGTTAATGGTGCTTGTAAGTTTTCTTGAAGTGCGCAGATATTTTCGTCTTCTGGTTGTAGTTGGTAAAGCTTTTTCCGTTCTGCCTTGTTTTTATTGCCTCTAAAATATATGGTCGATTTCTAATTTTGTACCTACTTGAGAGTTTTGCTACTTTTTTAATTGCCTGAAAATATTATAAAGTGAGTAATAATACTGTTTGTACTATTTATTATATTTATATTATTTGTGTAGTTACTTCTTGAGCCCTTTCAAAGGAGCCCAAACACAATGGTGTTTCGTAGTGGCATAACTGAGATCTTTTACCCTACCTTCTTTGTCTACCATCATGAAAGTAATATAATCACATTGAACTAGGTCTTTATAAACCCTTTCAAATGAGTTCAAACACGATCGTTCTACCTAGCACCGCCACTGAGATCCTATATCCACGTTCGGATTGCACCATCAGAAAGGTGAGGTCATATCAGTCACCTAGGTTTTTATGAGCCCTTTCAAATGAGTTCAAACACGATCGTTCTACCTAGTGCCGCCACTGAGATCCTATACCCACCTTCGGATTGCACCATCAGAAAGGTGAGGTCTTAACAGTCACCTTGGTCTTTATGAGCCCTTTCAAATGAACTCAAACACGATCGTTCTATCTAGTGCCGCCACTGAGATCCTATATCCACCTTCAGATTATACCATCAGAAAGGTGAGGTCATAACAGTCATCTAGGTCTTTATGAGCCATTTCAAATGAGCTCAAACACGATCGTTCTATCTGGTGCCGCCACTGAGAACCTATATCCACCTTCGGATTGCACCATCAAAAAGGTGAGGTCATAACAGTCACCTAGGTCTTTATGAGCCCTTACAAATGAGTTCTAACACGATCCTTCTATCTAGTGCCGTCACTGAGATCCTATACCCACCTTTGGATTGCACCATCAAAAAGGTGAGGCCATAACAGTCACCTAGGTCTTTATGAGCCCATTCAAATGAGTTCAAACGCGGTCTTTCTATCTAGTGTCGTCACTGAGATCCTATACCCACCTTCTGATTGCACCAACATAAAGGTGATATCATTACAGTCATCTAGGTCTCCATTTACCTATTTGAAAATGAGTCCAAACACGATGGTTCTACGTAGTAGCATCACTGAGATCCTTTACCCACCTTCTGAGTCCACCATAAGGAAGGTGACATCATTACAATCATCTTGGTCTCCATCCTCTGTCAAATCAACTTCTCTAAATATATATGACGGCTCCGTGGCGCAGTGGCTTAGCAATGAATTGCTGCGCTGCGGGGCGCGGATTCGGATTCCGCACGGAACAAGTATTTGTATGGCCTACAAATAATTGTTGCGGGTCTGGATGTTTGTCCTTGTGCAATTTGTGTTTGTAAACTGCCTCCACTATACAGGAGAAAATCCTAGTGGGGGTAACGTTTTTTTTTTAGTAAAAAAAATATATAAAATAATATAAAATCTAAACAGCATACAAATAATGTTATAAAAAATTATAATATATATTATATATATACTAGCTGACCAGGCAAACGTTGTTCCTCCCTTTCCGACGACCATTTGTTTTCCTAAAAAAACCCCTGGGATTAGCAATAAAAAATTGAGGGTCACTTATCGGGATAAAAACTATCCTATCTCTCAAGTTGGACCAAACTGCACACAGAGTGCAAAATTTCATTGAAATCAGTTCAGTAGTTTAGGAGTCCATCGCGGACTAACAACGTGACACGTAATTTTTATATATAAACTTAAAAGCTACTAAGAAAGTATGTACCAATAATGGAAACGAACTGAAGCCAGCGGATTACGGTGCGCCCGGAAAAATACGTGTGTTGCCGTCAGTTAAAAATTTCAACTTAAGATTTCACATTCACGGTTAGTTTTTGGATGTACGTCAGTTAAACTGATCAGTTTAACTGACCGTGAGTGGCCACTATAAAATTCTATGTAAAATTCAGAATTGCGAGAAATAAATCGCGCGGTGAAATATCGCAGCGCGGACAGGGCCTAAAGGTAGCAAAATAGGGGGTGCAGTTTATAATGAAACTGACATTTAGATGACAATGAGAATGTGATATTGATTAGTCTAAAAATTAACTTTTAATATAATATTAAAGCTGACTTCAATGAAATAAAAAGTATAAAGTAATTGCACATTCTGAAGTAGATAAAGGCTTTCGTTCACTATGTCTTAGTAGCACCTCCAATGAACCGAATGTAATTTTTTTTATAGTATCTATGGAGTGTAGATGTAAGGAGAACCGTCTCATATGGGGGAAAAGTTGAAAAAGTGTTCAACTGTATACTGAAAATAGAGGTTCCAGTACCTACCAGAATAGCGCTGGTGTCTGAAACACTACGATATGAACATAACTGTTGTAGACGGAGTGAAGTGTGCCGAGTTCAAATATTTAAAAATGTTCATGATTAGGGTAGTTAGTAAAATGGCAGTATACAAAACCTCAACTATTTACGTAGTTTAAAATAATTAAGTAAATATATTAAAAAAACTGCTGTGAAGAAACGTGATTTTATTAATGTGACTTTATTAAAATAATTATTAGTGATATTACTGTGGTGAAATAAAACCAAGGGGAAATTATTCGGTCCTTGTTTATTTCTCCATCTTATTCTAATTACTTTTGGCGCTTTCTTTACAATTTATCCTGTGCTACCGCACCGTCACTATTAATGGACGCGTTTTTGCGAACAATTCTTCATACACAGAGACGGTTCTCCTTGCCTCTACAATCCAAAATAGCAATTTATTCTGTGATAATAGTACCTTAAAGTCTCATTTACTTATAATTAAAAGGTGATTTTTTATTTCTCTGTCTCTATGTTGTAATATGATAGAGCGACAGAAGGCATTCTGGAAAACTATTTGTGAAATTATTAGAAAAATATATAACTGGTATTATGGTCCCCACTCACGGTCAGTTAAACTGACATCAGTTCAACTGATGACTTCAAACGGATTTAATCCAAAAAAAACTTCGACACACACGGTCAGTTCAACTGATCATTCCAACTGATCAGTTCAAACTAGGGCTGTTAATATTTTTAAAATATCGGATTTTCAATATATCGAAAAAAATATCGACATATCGACTTTGTTTAAAAAAAACAATCGTAAGTCATTTACTTTAGTTCGTTTATTATATTTATTAAGCAAATTAAATTATAACTGTATTAAAATGTTAGATTATAGTTCTTAGTTAAAGTTACAGCCTACATAAGACCCATTCTGGGCACAGGCCTTCCCTCATTTCTAAGAGGGTTTTAGGGCAAGGAAGTGTCCACCGCGCTGCCCCGATGCGTGTTGGCGACCTTCACATGTCTTCGAAATATTTTTTTCTTATTTCTCAGATATGCAGATTTCCTCAGGATGTTTTTCTTCACCCCTGAGTACGCGGTAAATCAGCACTTAAAATTGCAATTCATTGGTTCCGGCGAGGATCGAACTCGGGTTGCTCACGTACTGTCAAATTTACAGCGGGTGCTAACAATCGGAGTTACACGGCTCAAAGTTCTTAGTAACTAGTTGTTAGTAATTATTGTTTAATTTAAATAAGACAATTATGTGTATCAATATTTTTCAGTAAGAGTTTTCAAAAATACTCATAGTTTTATATGTTTTACTGTTTGATGACTACGATCATTGGGCACTTAAAGTTTTATTATAGAAGCACAGGTGCTACAGATGTAGCTGAAGAAATCAAATATTTAACAGCTATTTCTGATAGCACGGAAGTAAATCATAAGACGCCTAAGCGATTAAAATAACTTGAGGCTTACACCAACATCGAAGCACTTATTTCGTCGTTTTTTCTAATAGCTTACATGTCGCGCAGACACTTAATACACATAATCTTTGATAAAATCCACTTCAAACGATTATTTAAACGATAAAACAGGAGCAACCATCCGTCGATGATCAAGTTACTGCCAAAACTCACAGTAAGTAAAGTAGTACTAAGTTTAATAGATTATAGTGATTTTAATATCACAGAGATATACTATACAAGATTACATTTCTTTTTAAGATACTCGTAATAAGCAAATAAATAAACTGGGGAAAAATGAAAAACATAATGTAGTGTAAATAAAGTATAGTAGATTGGGTCCATCAAGGATTAGGATTTAAGTTTACGATGGTGTTATAGATTAAATTATTTACGTGAAAAATAAAATATTAAATTATTTTAAAAAATATATCGACTGTCGTATATGTATATTTCAATATCAAACTTATATTTCAATATATGTCGTCCAAAAATATTAGAAATAAATATCTATACTTCTAAATAATAAAATAGATTTTTCGATATATCGATATTTTGTCAACAGCCCTAGTTCAAACTAGTGGGGCGTGGCCGTGGGCGTTTGGTTTGCGTGACTCCTATAAAATATCATATATATATAGATAAATTAAATGATATTTAATAATATCTAAATCTTATTTTATATCATTTCCTGTATATTAATATATATCTATACAAATAAATAAAATTGAAGTGTCTGTTTGTATTGTCAAAATAACAGTTAACAATATATATGACATACTTATAACAAAAACACAATTTTTAAAATTTTTGTCTGTCTTTCTGTCTGTCTGTCTGTCTGTATGTCCCGGCTAATCTCCGAATCGGCTGAACCAATTTTGACGAGACGTTCAGTGGCAGATAGCTGATAATATAAGGAGGAAGTTAGGTTACTTTTAATTTAGAAAAAGAATTAGGGTTTCGCAAAAAACATTAAAACCCATGAAATCCAATCGTAATAAATTACACGCGGGCGAAGTTGCGCGGAACAGCTAGTTAATAGATAGGAAATGATATTCTTAATTTATAGGAGTCACGCCAACTAAACGCGCACGGCAGCGGCCCCGTCCATCGAGAAATGAAATCCGTTCCGTATATATATAAATATCGTTTCCTTTATATTAACACTTCAAAAGATATTTTTATTCATGATAAGGTCAGTATTAAGACACTTTTAAGAAATGGATCAGATATTATGATAGTTTTATTCATTATGGTAAATTTTATTTATTTAATAAATGTATTATTTATTTTTATCTTTTGCCCCACCTTCTTAGTTCACCATCATGAAGGTATTATAATCACATTGAACTAGGTCTTTATAAACCCTTTTCAAATGAGTTCAAACACGATCATTCTACTTAGTGCCGTCCACCTTCGGATTGCACCATCAGAGAGGTGAGGTTATAAAAGTCACCTAGGTCTTTATAAGCCCTTTCAAATGAGTTCAAACACGATCGTTCTATCTAGTGCCGTCACTGAGATTCTATACCCACCTTCGGATTGCACCATCAGAGAGGTGAGGTTATAAAAGTCACCTAGGTCTTTATGAGCCCATTCAAATGAGTTCAAACGCGGTCATTCTATCTGGTGTCGTCACTGAGATCCTATACCACCTTCGGATTGCACCAACATAAAGGTGATATCATCACAATAATCTAGGTCTCCATTTACCTATTTGAAAATGAGTCCAAACACGATAGTTCTACGTAGTAGCATCACTGAGATCCTTTACCCACCTTCTGAGTCCACCATAAGGAAGGTGACATCATTACAATCACCTTGGTCTCCATTCTCCGTCAAAACAACTTCTCTAAATATGTAAAATAATATAAAATCTAAACAGCATACAAATAATGTAAGTAGCTACTAAGAAAGTATGTACTTACCAATAATGGAAACGAACTGAAGCCAGTGGATTACGGTGCGCCCGGAAAAATACGTGGATTGCCGTCAGTTCAAAATTTTAACTTAAGATTTCACATTCACGATCAGTTTTTGGATGTACGTCAGTTCGACTGAGCAGTTTAACTGACAGCACGCCCGAAAAAATCCGTGTGTTGCCTTCAGTTAAAAATTTCAACTTAAGATTTCGCATTCACGGTCAGTTTTTGGATGTACATCAGTTAAACTGTTCAGTTTAACTGACCGTGAGTGGCCACCATTAGAATTGTAATGGCTCAACCACACTATGCTTCTCGCGCTGCCGCGATGTTGCTCTGGCCACACACTGCTTTACTCGCGCAATTAATCGCAACGCCCCGTACTACTACCATTTTCAACACAATGTTTAATGCAACTGTGGCAGCATGTTGTCGAGCTATATGCATATTTAGTATAGCTGTCAATGCCATAAAAAAGAAATATACAAGTACGTCGTCGTTTTCGCCTACGGAGATGGTGTATGACATCTATTCATTGAATTAGAACGACCCTTGCGTAACGAGTACTCGATTCAGACTGCGCTTGCGCGAGTATGTGGCCAGTGGCATACGAGGAGCATGACGTGTAGTAGGACAAGTATTTTGGCCATACTAAGTCTCCGCCTGCTTTCCTCGCTACTTCTCATGCCACTCGACGAGTGTGTGGCCGGGGGTAACATTGTCCGTTACAGCAATTACTAGAAAATAATTAGCTAAGTAATGGAAAATTATGTTTAATAAAACAAAGACTCACACTAATGCCGCCAGATACGGATGCAATTTAACATTCCCCTGTCCGCCATCTTGAGCGATCGTAACACGACTGGAGGCCGCCATTTTGGAGACATCAATTGGCTTCTTCCATAACCTAAAATCATACAAAATGAAAAGTAAATTACAAACGGCGTATGTTGTACGCGACCGTAAAGTTTACAAATCGAGCTTTAGAATTAGACTCTTTCAAACGTGGTAGAGCCATCCTGCAGCTATATTATAGTTGTAGCAAGAATGGGTCGGCTCAACCGGGGAAGGACCACGCTCTCACAGAATACCAGCGTAAAATACCAACTTAACACTACTGTGTTTCGTATGGTGTGGGGTGACAACGCATCTGCATTTCGATTCTTAATCGAGGATAGATGGAGATGTCTACGGGCCACAGCATACACTTACCATCAGAAGAACTGTGTGCTCGTTTGGCATTTGGCACCCTTATTCTATAAGAAAAAAAAACTACTAGCGGTTATTTGTAGAACGTTGTCTCTAATGTCATTCAGTTAGCTTGTTCTAGAATTAAGGCATCCATAGTTTTTCTGCCACCAGGAACATCCCAAGCAGCATGCAAGCTGTATACGAGCTGTATTAGAGTTCCTTTTTTACTATAGGCTGCATTTACTGGCTGTACAAAGGCTTTATAAGCGCTTATAAGTAAAAAATTGGCACAAATTATACAGCTTTATGCGTTAGTAGCGCTGTACAGTAGCTGTACAAATATAAAAGGAGCTGTATATATTATATTATCATAGCTGTAATTTGGTGTACAAGGAAACTATTACACTACAAATACTATCTTATAAGTAACTTTTAAAGATAAACGTTCTGAATTGGTGTTTGAACGATGAAACAAATGAATTTATGACAAACAGAACTTAATAGATTTATTTATATACTTTATTGAATGATGGCGACATTTAGTGAGTGTAAGATTATATTACATACTAGCTTTTTACCCGCGGCTTCGCTCGCGTGGTCTTCTTTTTTAGAAACATCATTAAATGTATTCCACGCCAAATTTAGTAAAGTTCGATCACTTTTAGAGTCAAGTTGTTGTCTGTGTATCTATGTCAGTTTTTCAAAGAATTTTTTAAATTCCCCAAGACTATTGGACCTAGATGATTGAGGGACACGTGCAGAAATAAGTTTTCAGAATTGCATTAATATCATATTATGTCTAGAAATATCTACAATTTTTTTTATATTGGACCTGTCTTCCGATGTATCTATCCATAACTAAGATAAATAGTCTTGGAATCCAAATTTATTATTATTATTTACTCTTTACATTCATTCATAATTTATTTTTATCAAAATAATGATGAATTCATGGTCTTATATGCGATATTTGATTTATATCTTTGTTTCCATTTAATATTGATTGGCACCATAAAATAGATTCTGATTTTTTTTCTACGTTCGAGTAGACTTCAAAATTTCATAAATGCAGTTCTTGTATGATGAATACTACACATATAATAAAACAAATTGTAATAAATTACGTTACATTTTAACTTCTATTTAAGCGGGTTGTACAAAACACATCTTTGGAAGAAAGTTCCATAAAAATTTGCGTAAAACAACGTATTCCTGATGTGAAGCACCGACGCTCCGAGAAGTCTGAAAGTGTGTCAACATTTTGAGTATCGCCCCAACCATTATATCAGATCTGATAGACAACAAATAAACCCCCGCCCTCCTCTCCATGGGTTCTGTATATTGCCCGAAATGTCATCAATTATAAAAGTTAAAATTAAACACGCTAAAATCCTTATGATTACCTTTATTGCAAATGAAGTTCTATTCGCAGTGAACGTAGGTAGAACTACACTCATGATCGAAAGCAGAAAAATGTTCGCCTTGTTGTGGCGGCGAAAGAGAATCGCCAGCTCATATCGTTCCGTGTGTGTCCTAAGAGGCGATAGAGGAAAACAAACAGGAGATGGGGAACATCATGTTCCTGACAACAGTTCAAAATTATAAATGCTGCGGATGCCAACCTGCCTGCCTAGCGTGGCAACTATAGCAAATATCCAGCCTATTTGACAAGTTATGGGGGAGACCTATGTTCAGTTCAGTGGACTTTTGATAGGTTGTAATGATAACGGTGATGAGTTCTATTCTTTCGAATCTTTGCTACCGTTAATATTTACGGTAGTGTGAAAACAAAAACGTAACATCTCCGAAAATATAAATGATATAAAAACAGCATAACTGCCCCATTAAAACTAAAAAAAGTAGCGACCTCCATACATGTCATTACTGGGCACAGGCCACAGAGCTTTTGGCCAAAAAAAAGTGCCAACGCTGGATCACCTCAGCTGGGGAACTTCTCAGATATTCAGGTTTTCTTTCACCGCCGAGAACGTGGTAAATCGACACTTCAAATTGCATTTAACATATATGTAAAAATATATAATAATGCTTATGTACTATGAAATTTACCTTTGCCTTTGACAAGTAAAATAAAATATATCTTTGTTTAAGTAAAATCTGCAATCTTCGATATTTAAAGTATTTTTTTCGCAACAGCCTGTTCATTTCCATATCTAGTGTGAGCTATGAAACCACTACTGTCACAAAAATCTTGATTTGTCTGATAATATGAAAACTCAAAAATAAAAAAAAAGCAAACTGATTTATAAGTCTCGTTAAAGGTATAAAAACTAAAGTAGCAGCTTACATCCGTCTCACTACTGTGCACACGGCTCCCCATTACCTATAGTGTTTGTGAGCATAAAAGAGTATGCCGCAATCCTTCAACTACTACTCCGACATTTAGGTTTGCCCACGAAGTTTTTCTTCACCACTTTACTGGGTACCTATGTAGTAATTCAGTGCGTAAAATTTCCCACAACAGATTCATTTGTCCTCAAAGGACTCGTACACGTTTTGCTCCCTTGCCGTGATGAAATCTCACGGCAAGCTACACGGCTCTCGTATTTGTTTAAATAAAATTCATAAAAACTGAAACAAAGCTTTTGTACCATTGTTGACCATATCTACCGAGTAATTAGAAACCCAACGATACCACGAACTATTCCATCAAATAGAGATAAAATCACACAGTGCTCTTAATTTCCAATTATTTACATCAGATAACGTGATAACATTTGAAGTAGGTAAAATGAAACCTCAGAGGGATTGTTCGGATTAATCCCAGCCGCCAAATTTCACGAACGCACATCGCGGCAGAACTTCCGATACCATCTACACCATCTGGATGATTGGCGGTCCACCACTGTGCGATTTAGAAGATGTTTTCTTCCTCGCACGACTTCCTTGTGGAATCGATTACCATCAGCGATTTTTCCGGACCGATACGACTTAGGGACTTTCAAGAAAAGAGCGTACTCCTTTTTAAAGGGCCGGCAACGCATCTGCAATTCCCTCCCTGGTGTTGCAGTTGTTCATGGGCGGCGGTAGTCACTTACCATCAGGTGAGCCGCATGCTCGTTTGCCCCCTCTCCTATTAAAAAAAAACCTATGCCGACAGACAAGCAATATTCGGCTCTGTGTTATTTTAATTTCAAAAATTCGAAATTTACGTATATAGACTTAAAATTGTGATAAAAGTGTTACATTGGATACAAATATTGTGTAAAAGTGGTTGTGCCGAAATCTAATGGTGCTAAGTGACAATATTTAACTTTTAAAATAAACATCATATATCTCCTCAAATAATAATATTTCCTAGCAAAATATTTACTATAAACAATAAATGTGAAGTGCTTATAGAAGTAATTATTGAAAAAATATTAAACTTAAAGTGAATCTGTGCCTAATTTTAAATTGCAATATTTAACGGATCATAACATTGATTGTTGATTCATAGTTACCTATACTTTGTTTACATCAGACATACTCACGTAGCGACATCTCTTTAATACTTACTGAACTTCTTGGTATTTGTCCATTACTGCGCATGCGACTTGTTTGTCTAATATAATTATCTGAGCTAATTGAGAGCAAGTTTTCGCATTATCCGCTAGAGATCACTGTTTACAGTGTTACAAAGAATTTCTGTGAGAATCCCTTTTAGATGGCGCAAATGTCATCAAAAGAGAATATTTCCAACAGCAATAAACTCCTAGTAAAATGCCATATATGCAAAAAATATGTAGATTCAAGAGACACTATGCAATGTTCAATAATTAGTCAATTTTTACCATCCGTGAAGTGTCAAATCCCTCTACAAGATGCAGGAGTGTACAAGCTGGATTGTGAATGTGGTCTCTCGTACATAAGACAAACAAAAAGATCTATTAAAACCCGCGTTAAAGAACATATAGCTGACGTGAAGCACCGACGTATCGGGAAGTCTGCAGTTTGTGAACATGTTCAAGATCGTCCCCGCCATTACATTAGATTTGATAGACCACAAATCCTCGCAAAAGAACACCGATTCCTCCCAAGGATGATTCGCGAGGCTATTGAAATTAAAAAACATCCTAATTTCAATAGAGAAGATGGATGGGTGCTGTCATCTGCTTCGGATCCCATAATTAATAAAATCAAATCCAAACCCAAGTATACCACTGCTAGACTTCAAGATACTGTAAGCTCATTCTGCGTAAATCGAACCAAAAATTAATATTAAAAAACTGAAGGTAGCCGGGCTAACTATGACAGCAGGACGTCAAACAACTCAGTCCCCCGTGACCACGGGTGCTGGAAAGCACCCGAAACGTCGGGAATATATAAAAATAAGTTAATATACGCGATAAAATCCGTAAAATTAGTTTTATTTAAAAAATGTGTAGTGTTCGCGTAAATACAAGAAATCATTATGTAAACCAGTACGGACTGATAATTGCAAATAAAATTCGCCGATTAGAAGATCTCATGACCAAGCGCGCAAGATATGTAACAGCATTGAACTTTCTAAAGCGGTGCCGCGATCACCATCTCATTCCTACGTGCGTCAAAATATCTACTAAAAAGGACATTCGAGTAAGCGCTAAGATCTTAAATCAGGCAAGTAAAAAGTTGTTACGAACGGTGATTCAGCAAAAACGGTTCGATTTACAAATCATAAATAATACCATAGACAATTTGTCCAGTGAGTTAAAGACAGTTTTAACGACATTTGATTTTAATAATTGCATTGAAACTTTAAACAAACGCGAAATATCGAAATACAATGAATGCAAAGACAAACAAATAGAAAAATACCAAAAATTAACTATCAAATCAAATACCAAACATCCATGTCAACGTAGAAACGAAACGCAACAACCGTTGACCACAGACGCAAACAATAAACAACGCACGGTCTATAATTTGTCAAAAGAAACACTGGACGAACCTACAATAAAAGTATTGTCGAAAGACTTAAATTTTGCTATAACGCCACAAAAAATCCCGTACGAAGAAATTATCTGTAGTGTTGAGGATTGTCTGTTTAGGAATAATATTGGTAAAGAGGATTTAGAGGCTATACGTCAAGACATTTCGTCCTTGTTACGTCGAAGTTCAGCGCCGAAACTAAATCTTCCAAAAGACGAATTTAAAGCGTTGTACAACTTACGCAACAGACCAGAGCTCACTATTCTCCGCGCGGATAAAGGAAATGCTACGGTAATAATGGACACGTTAGAATATAATTTCAAAATACAACAACTTTTATCGGACGTAAGTACATACAAAAAGGTCAAAATAGACCCTACAACTAATACACTCAAAACAACTACTGATCTAATAAAGAAATACTCCGAAAAATTAGATCTTGACGTGAATTCGACAATACCATCATGTGCCAAACCACCGACGTTGTATGGGTTACCCAAAATACACAAACCAAACGCTCCACTACGTCCTATAGTAAGCCAGATCGATTCACCAACTTATAAGTTGGCTCAACACTTGGCAAAAATACTGTCACCACTAAGAGGACATACCAGAGCACACACAAAGGATTCATACCATTTTGTTAGTGAGATTAAAGACCTACATCTCGCTGACAATGAAACTATGGTCAGTTTTGATGTTCAGTCACTATTCACATGCCTACCTATTGAAGACTGCATCTCAATTGTTACTAGAAAGCTAGAAGATAACACACACATGCCTACAGAATATGCAGTATTACTCAAACACTGCCTCAAATCTGGCTATTTATTGTGGAAAGAAGAGTTCTACATGCAAGTAGACGGAGTGGCAATGGGCTCACCTGTATCTCCCGTAGTCGCCGACATATTCATGGAGGACTTTGAGGAGAAAGCCCTTCTTACTGCTCCTGTAAATCCAAGATTCTACAAGCGGTACGTAGACGATACTTTCACAATTTTACCATCTGACAAAGTAACTGCATTTTTAAACCACTTTAATTCCATAAACCCTAAAATACAATTCACAATGGAGTTAGAGGCAAACAATACTTTAGCTTTTCTAGATGTTTTAATCATCCGAAATCCTGAAACACTATTGGTCATACTGTGTACAGAAAAAATACCCATACCAACCGATATTTAAATGGTGAATCTCACCATCATCCTTCACAGTTAGCTACCGTGGGAAAATCTTTGTTTCAGAGAGCACGAGGGATCTGTAACAGAAAACATCTGGCCGCCGAGCTTCAGCACGTCGAGCAAGTACTGCAAGACAACAAGCTTCGGGTCCCGCGCCTACGTCACAGTGACCGAGTGAAGCCAGCCACAGTCGAGCGTGTGCCTGCTGTACTACCCTATGTCAGAGGAGTCACAGACAAGGTTGGCTACATCTTGAAGCGAGCTTCCATTAAAACGTACTTCAAGCCGCTGAAGAAGATTAGTCAATTTTTACCATCCGTCAAGTGTCAAATCCCTCTACAAGATGCAGGAGTGTACAAGCTGGATTGTGAATGTGGTCTCTCGTACATAGGACAAACAAAAAGATATATTAAAACCCGCGTTAAAGAACATATAGCTGACGTGAAGCACCGACGTATCGGGAAGTCTGCAGTTTGTGAACATGTTCAAGATCGTCCCCGCCATTACATTAGATTTGATAGACCACAAATCCTCGCAAAAGAACACCGATTCCTCCCAAGGATGATTCGCGAGGCTATTGAAATTAAAAAACATCCTAATTTCAATAGAGAAGATGGATGGGTGCTGCCATCTGCTTGGGATCCCATAATTAATAAAATCAAATCCAAACCCAAGTATACCACTGCTAGACTTCAAGATACTGTAAGCTCATTCTGCGTAAATCGAACCAAAAATTAATATTAAAAAACTGAAGGTAGCCGGGCTAACTATGACAGCAGGACGTCAAACAACTCAGTCCCCCGTGACCACGGGTGCTGGAAAGCACCCGAAACGTCGGGAATATATAAAAATAAGTTAATATATGCGATAAAATCCGTAAAATTAGTTTTATTTAAAAAATGGAGCTGCCCTATCTTAAATACAAATGTGTACCAGGAATTAGAAGAACATAAATTACAATTGACTGAAATGCAAAAACAACTCCAAATTACTGAAAATGAACTTGAAGAGTTACTGTCGGAAAACGTAAAGCTAAAAGAAGAACTACAAACATACAGAAGGAAAAACGCTAGTCTTATCAAGTTTGGAAATTCACCTACACCAAGCCATAAACATAAAAAAAAATATAAAATGCTAAATAGTACCCCTAACGCAAGTCCCGCTAAGGAGCAGCTAATAGCAACTTTAAAAAATAAAATTTCTTGTCTAGAGAATGAACTGGAAAAAACTTTTATAGAATTGAATTCTCTGCGAAACTATATTAAATTAATTAATGTAAAAGAGTTGTGTTTGCTACCAAATAATGTAACATTTAGTTCAATAAAATCAACGTTATCAGGAAGCCTAGAACACTTACACATGTGTACACCCAATGTAGACCAGAGGAAGGAAGAGATGGAGACTATGGTTCCATTATCTTACACACCTAGTCCGAAAAACAAAGTTTGTGTTCTTAGTTGTGACAACAACAATAATATATTATCACATATAAAAATCAAATTTCATAATTATAGTTTCTGCCATTATTGTAAGCCTGGTTCTGGGATAGAGGAGTTGTTATTAAACATAGATTTAAAATTAAAAAAAATTACAATGAACGATTACTGTGTTATACTTTTAGGAAGCAATGATTTCGAAAGATCAATTAATTGTCGCTCTTTAGTAAATTATATAAGAAAAATATTATATAAAATCTCACACACTAATGTTCTTATTTGTTTGCCAACATATAGGTATAAAAAGTATTCTAACTTATTAAACTGGAGGATTGAATCTTTCAATAATTTGCTTCACAAAGACAATGTAAAACACGAATACGCCTATGTTGTAGACTCAAACTTGCACCTTAGATACGACTTTACAATGTTTGATATGTACACGGGCAATGTGAATAACTATGGCACAAAAATAATATTTAACGATATCCTTCAAATCGTAGAGGCAATCAGATGCTGGAATGAAACATGTGTTAAGGAGAAAATAATAAGCGTAAGCGAATCATGTAACGAGCCAGTCCAACCAACCGCAAATAGTAAGTCAAAACAAAAAGGTACTATACCTTTTTACTTTCCGCTTAAAAAGAAGAGTGACTTTTTTCGTGCCTCAGTCTAATAGGACCTCAAGTAAATACTTAAATATCCTACATCAAAACATAGCAAGTGCAACAGCTAAAAAAGAAATTTTAGAAATTACTATATTAGAACTCGCGAAAAAAAATAACGAACCAGATATTATTTGTTTATCGGAGACGTTCATAGAAAAAGGGGCGGAAAATTTCTTTAAATTAAATAACTATACATTAGGAGCAAGTTTTTGTAGATTCGAAAAAAGAGGTGGAACTTGCATCCTAGTAAAAAAAAATTTGCTTTTTAATAAAATATTGTTTTTAAATGAATATGCTATAGAAAAACATTTTGAATGTTGCGGCATTGAAATGTCAGGAAATAACCTTATTATTATAAATCTATATAGAACCCCAAGAAGTGATGTTAATTATTTTTTAAACAAGTTAAATTGCCTGCTTAGTATCCTTTATAAAAAATATGGATATAAAAAGAAAATTGTGTTGACAGGAGACTTCAATATTAACACGTTAAAATCTAACAAATTTACAATTATGTTAAATGATATAGCACTAAATTATAATTTAACGATGCATATTAAAGAGCCTACCCGAAAATCGTCTTGTATTGATCATATGTTAAGTAATATTAAAACAGCAATACCAGTCATATTACCGCTTTGTTTATCAGATCACAACACTGCCCAAATGTTGAAAATACCGGTTAAATCTGTAAAACAAAACCCAAGGTCCTATTTCGTTTATAAAAGAGATTACTGCTCTGAAAATGTAGAAAAATTTAATGGCTATCTTGGCTGTCTTACATTTTGTGACATTTTAGAAGAAACCAATACAAATAGAGCATTTGAAAAATTCCATGACTTATTTCTCCTATTCTACAATCTCTGTTTCCCACAAATGAAAATAAAAATAAACAACACATACAATAAAGCTAAATGGATAAGCAAAGGACTAAGGATTAGTTGCAAATGGAAAAGATTACTTAGATATAAACATTATATAAACAAAGACATCTTTAGTAAACGTATTTACACAAGTTATTCAAAAGTTTTGAAAAAATGTATTTACACGTCAAAAACAATTAGAAATACATATTTAATTAAAACTAGCAGAAATAAATGCAAAGCTTCGTGGACAATTGTAAATAATGAAATAGGTAATAATACAAAAAATATTAATATTATTAATATAAAAGATAACAATACAATTTTAACTGACCCAACCGATATAGCAAATAAATTTAACAACTTTTTTATTAACATGACCCACAACAATAATGCTAATAATAAAATAACAAAAACTAATTCTACACAGCTCAAGTCAATGTTTCTAAGAGAAATGTCAGAAAAAGAAGTCAGAAATGCAGTCATATCTCTTAAGAACTCAAATGCAACTGGTTACCATGGAATATGTACCAATATTATTAAAATTTCCATCGATAGTTTTATAAAAATACTTACACATCTTATTAATTCATCTTTTTCAATAGGTACTTTCCCAGAAAAACTTAAAGTAACAATAATTAAACCGTTGTATAAGAAAGGTGAAAAAGATGATGTCAATAATTACAGACCCATTGCATTAATATCAATTTTTTCCAAAATATTCGAAAAGTGTATGTTTTTGCGTCTCACTGAATACTGTAATAAGACTAGTATCATCAGTCCACACCAATTTGGTTTTCAGAAAAACAAATCCACTTCTTTGGCCACTTATACATTAATAAAATCCATCTTAGTAAGTGTAAATAGTTCATATCTAACCACTGTATTGTTTTTTGACCTAAGTAAAGCTTTCGACTTCGTTGACCATAAAAGTCTTCTTAAAAAATTGGAAAATATGGGCATTCGAGGGATTCCTTTGCAGTGGTTCGAGTCTTATTTGACAAACAGAAGACAAAAAGTCGAAATCAAAAAACTAAATAACCAGAATGAACTGACTTCTTATTATTCTCATTTCGGAGTAGGAGTATTTTGGCGTCCCACAAGGAAGCATTCTTGGGCCTTTGCTTTTTATTTTATATACAGGGTATTTTTGGAACGCTCCCGAAAACTAAGACAGGCGACAGCACCAAGTATACCTTTGATCATGGGTTACAAATAAAGTCGATCCTGATGAAAAAAAAAATCATCTTTTAACAACGTTTTATTAGCTTTATTCACGCGCCATCATGTTAGTACAG